>JBANMG010000007.1:1200000-2400000 GCA_037126485.1 Daldinia eschscholtzii
TTTTATTTTTTAAATATTTAATTATAATAATTTTATACGTTTTTATAATTTTTTTTAAATATATTATTTATATTTTATTTATTTTATTTATTATTTTTTTTATTTTTTTATTTTTATTAAAAATATATTAAATTAAATTTTTATTATTAATATATTTTTAAATTATTATTAAAGATTTATTAACATATTTAATATATAAAATATATTTTATTTATATATTTTATTTATTTTAATTTAAATATAAATTTTTTTAAATTTTATATATTTTAATAATTTAAATTAAAAAAATTATATTATTATATTAATTTTAATTAAATTTTTTAAATAATATAAATTTTATTTTAAAAATTATTTAAAAATATATTTAATTAATTAATATAATAAAAAAATTTATAATTGTAAAAACATTTTTAATTTTAAAATTAATCATATAACTTTTTAAAATTATTATATTTAATACATTTATATATTTATAATATTTCAAATAAAATTTATATTAAATAAATAAAAATATTATTAAAAAATTTTAATTAAAATAAAAATAATAATATAATTTTTTAATTTATTTAATAAAAATACATAAATTATAATAATTTTTAAAAAAAATATAATAATAATATTTTTTTTAAAAAAAAATATATAACCCATTTTAAAATTAAAAACGTTTTTATAATTATAAATTTTTTTACTATATTAATCAATTAATTATACTTTCAAATAATTTTTAAAATAAAATTTATATTAAAATAAAATTTATATTATTTAAAAAATTTAATTAAAATAAATATAATAATATAATTTTTTTAATTTAAATCATTAAAATATATAAAATTTAAAAATATTTATTATATTTAATTTATAATAAATAAAATATATAAATAAAATATATCCCATATATTAAATATATTAATAAATATTTAATAACAATTTAAAAATATATTAATAATAAAATTTTTAAATTATTATTTTATATATAATTATATTATATATAATTTTAATATATATTTTTTTTATTTTTAATATATTATAATTTTATATTAATATTATTAATTTAAAAAAAATATATTGTTAATATTTTATTTTAATTTTAATTTTTTTTTTAAATATTTTTATTATTTAAATTTTTTATTTAATTATCTTTTAAAAAATTAAATATTTTTTATTAATTTCATTATAATATTTTTTAATTTAATTTTATTAATATTTAATTTATATATTTTTATAAAATATATTAATTTATTTTTATATAATATAAAAATTATTTTATATTAAATTATTTACATAATATAAATAATAAAAAGTTTTTTAAATTTTTTATAATTTTTAATTATATTTAATTTTAATATTATTAAATTTAT
Organism: Daldinia eschscholtzii; assembly: GCA_037126485.1. NCBI lineage: Eukaryota > Fungi > Ascomycota > Sordariomycetes > Xylariales > Hypoxylaceae > Daldinia > Daldinia eschscholtzii. The sequence continues at coordinate 1,201,359 of JBANMG010000007.1, forward strand.
ATCATTTATAAAATTTATTATAAAAATATTTTTTATTTTTAATTTTTTATATAAAATTAAAATATATAACATAAATAAAATTTTTTAAAAATCTTTTAAAAATTTTTTAATTTTTATTTTTTTTAAATAATTTTTTAACTATTTTTTAATTTAATTTAAAAAAATTTTTTTTTTAAAATATATAATAATTATTTTAATATTATATATTTAAAAATATTTATTATATTTAATTAAAATTATATAATTTTATTTTTATTTTAAATTAAATATATTATTTTTATTATTATTTTTATTATTATTTTTATTATTATTTTTATAAATTTATATTTTTTATTATTTATTTATTTTTTAAAAAAATAATAAATTTTTTTTTATTATTTTTATAATTTATTTAATTATAATTTATTTAATTATTTTTTTTATTATATTAAAAAAATTATAAATTAATATATATTTAAAAAAAAATTTTTATTATTTTTTTTAATTTTAAAAACATATATATTATTATTTTTTAAAATTAAATTAAATAATATTTATATTTAAAATTACTTTTTTATTAAAAAAATTAATATTTTAAATAATAAGTTTTTATATTTATAGAAAAATTTTATTAAAAAAATTTTTTTTTTTAAATCTTTTTATTTTTTTATTATTTTTAAAATATTTTTTACCATATATTATATTATATAATTATCCATTTTAAAAATTTCATTATAAATTATATTTAAATTTATATTAAAAAAATTAAAATATAATTATAAAAAGTTTTTTTTAAAAAATATTTAATTTATTATTATAATTTTTAATTTAAAAATATTTATTAATATTTTTTTTTATTATTAAAATTTTTATTTTTTTATTATTAATTTTTTAATTTTTAATTTTAATTTATTTTTTAATTTTTAAAATAATTTAAAATTTATTAATATTTTTATTAAAATTTATTTTTAATTATTTTTTTTAACCATTATTATTATTTTTTAATATTTTTTAAATGCATTAATATATCATTTTTAATTTAATAAAAATTTTTAAATTTATTTATTTTTTTTTAAATAATTTTTTTAATAATTTTTTTTAAATAATTTTTTTTTAAATATTTTTTTAATAAATTTTTTTTAATAATTTTTTTTTAATTTTATTATATTAATTAATTAAATATATTTTTAAATAATTTTAAAAATAAAATTTTTATTAAAATAAAAATTATATTATTTAAAAAATTTAATTAAAATAAAAATATTAATAATTTTTTTTAATTTTAATTATTAAAATATATAAAATTTAAAAAAATTTATATTTAATTTAAAATAAATAAAATATATTTTATATATTAAAATATATAAATAAATTTTAATAATAAAATAAAAAAATATTAATAATAATAATTTAAAAAAAATAATATAATTTATTTTTATAATTTTAAATTTTTTTTATTATATTAATTAATTAAATATATTTTTAAATAATTTTTAAAATAAAATTTAATTAAAATAAATATAATAATATAATTTTAATTAATTTATATTTATAATTTATTTAATTTAATTTAATTATATTATATAATAAAATTATAATAAAATAATTATATATAATTATTAAATTTATAATAATTATTTTATTAATTAAATTTTTTATTAATTATTTATATAATGTTTATTAATTATTTTATTAATTATTTTATTAATTTTTTATAATAATTTTTATTTTAAATAATATAAAATTTTATAATTTTATTATAAATTAATTATTTTATTAATTTTTTATAATAATTTTTATTTTAAATAATATAAAATTTTATAATTTTATTATAAATAAAATTTTATATTATTTAAAATTAAAATTATTATAAAAAATTAATAAAATAATTAATAAAAAATTTAATTAATAAAATAATTATTATAATATTAATAAATTAAATTTATATGTATAATTGAAATAAAATAAAATAAAATAATAAATAAAATAACGATAGTAAAATTAATAATCGATTTTTTATATATATAATTTATTTAATTTAATTTAATTATAAATATATAAAAAAACTTTTATTAATATATAGGGTATGGATTCCACATATCACGTATCATATAAACACGTAATTATTATTTTAATATAATTATTTAAATAATATATTTTATAAAATAATTTTAATTTTTATAATTATATAAATTTTATATTTTTTATTAATAAAATATTTTTAATTAATAATTATATTTTTATTTTTTTATTATATTTAATATATATTTATTTAATAAATAAATAATAATATATAATTTTATTTTATATAATTTTATATATATTTTTAATTAAATATATTAATTTATAAAATTATTATAAATATTTTATTAATTATAAATTTTATTATGTTAATATATATATATATATATATTTATTATATATTTATTTATTTATTTATTTATTTATTTATTTATTTATATTTTATTTTATATTTTATTAAAATATATTAATAATTTATAATAAAAATAAATAATAATAAATTAATAAAATTTAAATTTATTTATTAATTATATAAAAAAATGTTTATATATAATTAAAATATATATTAAATTAAATATATATAATTTATTATTTAATTATTAAATATAAAATTTAATTATAATATTTTATTTTATAAATTTAAATAATTTTTTTACAATATTTAATTAATTATAAAATTTATAATAAATAAATAATTAAAAAATTTTAAAAAAAATTAATAAAATTAATAAAATTAATAAAATTAATAAAATTAATAAAATTAATAAAATTAATAAAATTAATAAAATTAATAAAATTAATAAAATTAATAAAATTAATAAAATTAATAAAATTAATAAAATTAATAAAATTAATAAAATTAATAATTAAATAATAAATTATATATTTTTATATTTTTTATATATATAATTTATTTTTTAAATATTATTAATATATTAATTTTAATTTTATTATTTTATTTTATTTATATATATATTTATTAATAAATATAAATATTATAAATTTAATAATTATATATATAATATTATTTTTTTTATTAAAATTTTTAATAAATAATATTAATATATTATATAAATTTATTAAAATAAATTATAATATTTAAATTTATTTTTCATTATTTATATATATTATAATAATTTATATATTATTTTTATTATTTTATTTTAAAAATTTTATAATAAATATTTATTAAAAAAATAAAAAATTAAATATAAAATAATAATAATAATAAAATTATAAAAAATAAAATTATAAAAATATTTTTAAATAATTAATATTATATTTTTATATAATTATTTTATATTATTATAATTTAAATAAAAAATAAAAAATAATTTATAATTAATATATAATAAATTTATAAAATTTTATAATTATATATATTTTTTTATTATAATTTTATTTATAACGAAATTATAAAATTTATATTATTTAAAATAAAAATTATTATAAAAAATTGATAAAATAATTAATAAAATAATTAATAAATATTATATAAATAATTAATAAAAAATTTAATTAATAAAATAATTATTATAAATTTAATAATTATATATAATTATTTTATTATAATTTTAATATTATATTAAATATTAAAATTTTTTATTTTTAAATTAATTATAATAAATTAATATATAAAATAAAAAAATAAAAAAACAAAATAAAAAATTTTAATTAAATTTTATAAAATTTAAAAAATATTTTTTTAATTATTTAATATATATGATTTTTAATACTTTTATTTTGTGTTGTTCAATTGAGACTAATCGCACTCATTTTCTTGATTTTGGCACAGTTATACTAATGGGCCTCCGTAACCCGCTCTCCGGGACTAGTCTCTCTCTCTCCTCACTGCCGTGCCGGCTCCCCCACCTCAAGAATAACCAGTGGTGGGGTCAAAAGAGGCTTTGAGTAAAAACTCCGCATCAAACAAGCAACCCAAGAAGTAGCTGAGCAATCTATTATAAAAGTTGATAACTCAAGGTCTTTTTCATGTTTCGCAGATTTTTCAAAAACTAAAAGATTCAATTACATCAATTCTTTTTCCCCCTCCTAAGTTAACGTCACGTCACCATGGCTGATACCGTTGGCAAGGTTCGTATCTTATTCCCCCGTATCCGTTCTGAGCTATTATGAGCGCGCCTTTTCTACCCCGCGCATACGCGTGGTAAATCATACGTATACTATTCGGTATATGGTGAATTGCTGTATATATACCGATGGGTATATGCTATTAGCGTGTTGGCGTGCTCTGTCATCTATACAGTCCATCGTTAACAGAGATCTAAATCTAATTGCTTACTTCTGCATGATAGACCATCAAGTGCAAGGCCGCCGTTGCCTGGGAAGCCGGCAAGCCCCTCAGCATCGAGGAAATCGAAGTCGCCCCCCCTAAAGCACACGAGGTTCGAATTCAGATCATCTACACGGGAGTCTGCCATACAGGTATATCTTGCCAAGTCTTAATCCCGAATCAAATCCGAATATCCCGCTAAGCAGTGGAGCAGATGCCTACACGTTATCCGGCAAAGATCCTGAAGGTGCATTCCCTGTGGTTTTGGGACATGAGGGAGCCGGTATTGTTGAGTCCGTCGGCGAAGGCGTCACCAACGTAAAGCCTGGTGACCATGTCGTCGCACTCTAGTAGGCATAACCTTATCATCCTTATGCCCGCTATTTCTTAGGCTAATATCTATCAAAAGCACTCCCGAATGTAAGGAATGCAAGTTCTGCAAGTCTGGCAAGACAAACCTTTGCGGCAAGATTCGAGCGACCCAGGGTAGAGGTGTCCTCCCAGATGGTACCTCCCGTTTCACCTGCAAGGGACAGTCGCTTCTTCACTTCATGGGAACATCAACATTCTCTCAATACACCGTCGTAGCCGACATCTCCGTCGTCGCTGTCCAGCAGGATGCTCCCATGGACCGAACTTGTCTGCTGGGTTGCGGTATTACCACTGGTTACGGTGCTGCGAGAATCACAGCCAACGTTGAGGAGGGTTCCAACGTCGCCGTCTTCGGAGCCGGCTGTGTTGGTCTCTCGGTTGTCCAAGGTGCAGTCACTCAGAAGGCGGGTAAAATCATTGTTGTTGATGTAAACCCGGCCAAGGAGGAATGGGCCAAGAAGTTTGGCGCTACCGACTTTGTTAACCCTACCAAATTGGAGGGACAGACGATCCAAGAAAAGCTCATTGAAATGACCGACGGTGGTTGCGACTACACTTTTGACTGCACCGGTAACGTAGGCGTAATGCGGGCAGCCTTAGAGGCTTGCCATAAGGGTTGGGGTCAGAGCATTATCATCGGTGTCGCCGCAGCTGGCCAAGAGATCTCAACTCGACGTAAGTTTCAAATCTTCCTTCTGGCAATTTCGCCTAGAGACTGACAGCGTGAACAGCATTCCAGCTAGTCACCGGCCGTGTATGGAAGGGTTGCGCTTTCGGCGGTGTCAAGGGCCGTTCCCAACTTCCCGGCCTTGTTGCCGATTATTTAGAAGGTAGGCTAAAGGTGGACGAGTTTATTACTCACCGCGAAGATTTAGATCACATCAACACCGCGTTTGAGACGATGAAGGCAGGCGATTGCATTCGTTGCGTCGTGACCATGAAGGAATAGAAAAAAAGCAATATTTAGGCCAAATATGTTACCTATAGAGCCGACTTGGAATCTTGAGAAAATGGGCCTGACGAGTCATGAAAAATAAGTCGCAAAGTGTATCTCTAGCTTTTAGTCTAAGCAGTATATGAATATTGTCCTTTGATAGCGAAAAATCTGCTTCCTTCACTCAGTTGATAATGGAAGTGTGTAACGAGTCCCTCACCGAATATCTTGGCGTTGCGTGAACATGCAAAATAAAACCCAAGCTTTGAAGTGAAGCGTTATCGCAGAAGCTGTTCCAAATAAGCCTATAATTCAAGGCAATTGCGGCATTGCAACCGGCCATTCGATGCTTTCTTTCGTGGGATTCGGAAATTTACAAATACGCCATGCAGTTCTGGTCGGCATTAGAAGACCTCATAGAAGAGCAGTGCTGTTCCGTAGAAACATTGTTTCTCAAGGAAATCGTTGGCGCACGATGGATATGTCACAAATCCGGGAAGAGAGTCTCAGAAGACGGATACTAAAGAAACCACTAGTATATACGTATCTCGGGTAGGTTCTTAGATAGGCGGTCTAGATTCTAGAGGCTAGAGCAAGGTAGAAGAAGCCATCATGCATGCGCTCCAAACCAAGTCAGGTAGTTGATATTCATCGCGAGCAACCCCCCCCTAAAATGCCCATATGCAACATGTGTTTCTATAGTGTAAAAAAGGACCCCTGCGCCGTCATCATTCGAGACCCTGCTTGCATCGCAGAGTGGACTCCAATTCTCCGCAAAATAATCCACCACATGATCGATAGGTTCCCGCTGAAAGGCGCCTAAGCTGCAGAGATTATCCCATACTACGGGGAAACGAGAGAGCGTGCGCATGTAGCGTAGACACACAGAAGCGAATTATTCAAACTCGTTAGGTTGATAGGTCCTGTTGCTATAGTGTATGTAGGAGGAGTGTCTATTGGTGGCCAATTGTCTTACTCTTTGGGTCGGGACCGGTTGGGTGATCTGGGATCGGCATCATACATATACGGACGTAGCAGTTAATGTACACGAGCGAGAGGTATTGCAGTAGGTTGGAGTCAGTCAAGTCAGAAGTCAGTCAGCATAATATATACCTAGGTAGGTAGATAGTCATTTCGACGTCTATGTGGCGTGAGAAAAAACACTTTATGATGATTACTATTAGTTTCACCGCAGACGATAACGGCAGTCCGTGGCATGAAGCTTTTTTAGCCTCGCGTGTTCGTATTTAGTTAGCGACATGGAACTAGGTAAAAGGCCTAGAAGTTGGTGGTAGTGGTAATGCTAGTAATAGTACATACCTACCTAGGTATGTAGTCGGTTATTCCCCAGCCTCACTCACCCCCTAACCTAACCCCCCTTTAATACGACTGACTGAGTATACGAGTCGATAGAGTTCATCAACCGACGCCAGCACCGACGTCGTCGCGCTCCACACTAGACGAGTCGTTGTCAACTCTTCAGCTGGGGGTTGCGATCCCTCGTGAGCAATCTGTCTGGTTAGGTTTCAATTGCCAAGTTGATTTAAGCGGCATTACATGTTCCACTCTGACACGACAACACAACGAAACCCGACCCGTGCTGTGCTGAGTGAGCTATAACAATAATTAAATAGGAAAAAGGTTTGAAAAGGTATAGATGGGCTGACATGTGGCAGTCTGAGAGGCGAGGCCTCGAGAGACGAGCCTGACGAATGGAACTTGTCGCTTTTAACTAGGTAATTACCTAGTAAGCATTGCGGTGGAAGGGATGCATATTTTATCTATTCCTCGTCTGATCACGTAGATGAAAGGGTTTCAGTTGGCGAGACCGTCTATACTATCCCCATATAGTGTATGTACGTATATATACCTAGGGATATACTTAGGGATATAGTATGTGGTATATAGATGCAAATGTAGAGTAGATCCCGGAGAGGCGGCGTGCAACGTTAGATAGGCAAGGTAGATAATCGATATCCCAGCCGCCTTGTGCGCCAAGTTGCCCGATATCCGGCGGATTTCTCGGTGGGTTTGTCGCCCGTATGGCGTGAGATAACTAATATCTCTCCTGAATTACATCGTAACAAGAGGGCATCTGACAGTCCTGCTTTTTTTTTTTTTTTTTTTTTTTTTCCCTTCTTTCTCATTTCATATCCATCATCTATCCTTCCTTTGGGGTTCTCGATTAGAGGTTGTTGGAATTATCTGCGTTACTCTAAGTACTTTAATATTAATAACGATATAATATCGATCATGGCTCATGGCTCAACGTGTCCACCAAAGAGTTTCAAAATTATTATTAACTTATTAGTTGGAAGGGCAGTCCATCACCACTTTATGTACGTAGGAGTTGTCGTGGTCTATCCTTTTACGCCGAACCCCCGAATTAAGGTACCTTTTTGATGACTTGTCTGTGTAATCCAAGATGGGGATGTATACTTTCTCCATCTCCAAATGGACCCCGGTCCTTGTCTCCTTGTCTCCTTGTCCCCTTGTCCCTTGTCCGTACATACATAGTAAAAGAGCGCCCCCCTTGTCCCCGGTATATCGCTGATACGTGCATCCCTACGGCATATCCCACTTAGACTTGCTAGATCCTATACCTAATCGGCTTGCCTCCCGCTTTCGGAGCCTTGCGCGGAATAGTCGTCATCAGAACTGATACCTACCGCTAGTGACTGGAGTCCCTGGTTCGTTGGCTTATGACCAGGCAAACTGACGATCACAAATCCAACAAGGAACCGTTCGCCTCATCCTTTTCGTCTTTCCACCTCACTAGCTCATTCTAAACGGTTCCATTCTCGCCGCCACAAGTAAGGAGTCATTCACTTCGTAGCCGTACGTAGAAAAAAAGGGAAACTATTCCCTGTTAGAAAACCCATCATCCCTTGATATCATCATCATTTCTCTTTCCTCTCTTCCAATACCTACATCCGCTGCATCACATCTACATCCTACATCTACATTCACTTCTATCTCGACCTACCTAATCACTCGGAAAATACCAAACCAGGGTCCTCCCTCTGATAGGCCGCCAAGCTTTTACGATCTGAGCCCGACACTGTAAGTGATCCATCACGGCCCGAGGTTCATTCGACCTGTAATACACAAATACACAAATACATACGATACACATCACACACACTCGTGTACATGCGAACCTATCCAATTCAGCCTCTATCTATCCATCCTCCTTTTCGCCTGGTCAAGGCGTCTTCTCCACTAGATATTTGCCATCGTCCGCGTTCTTTTATTTAAAAAGGGATCACCTTTTTCTGACATTCGACCGACAGCCCTGGTTCTCGAGCCATTCTCTCTCTCCTTGGTTCTCCATTCCACCTATTCCCAACTCGGCAACCCGCTGATCAGCAGAACCCAACAACAAAGAAAAAACAGACGAGGAAATAACAACCTTAATCTTTTTCCGTCTCGTTCCGATTTTAGACAGGTTATCATCAACCGTTATTGTCATCACCACTACCACTTATCATCTACAACCAAGAAAAAGAAAACAACACAAATCATCATATCCAATATGGCGCCCCAGAAGCCCCGCTGCACCTTCAAGGAATGCAAGTCCGCCGCCCAACGAATCGTCGGCGACTGCGGTTTTTGTGACGGACACTTCTGCGCGAAGCACCGGTTACTAGAGGATCACAAGTGCAGCGGATTAGAAGACGTAAGCATGAACCCAACAACAACACCAACAACCCCAATCCCCTCCGAATCCAGCGACAGCGACGACTGGGCCACAGAGTGGTGGCTCGTCGGGCTGGGCGAGTATCTCGAGGACTCTGGTCTTCTTGAGGAAGGAAAACAAAAACAAAGTGGTGGTTCTAGTGGTTCATGTTCCCGTTCAGGTTCAGGTGTGCTAACTACTCCTCGTGACAATTGCAGTGCAAGAAGGAATCGCACGAGCGAAATGCCGCCCAGCTCGAGGCCGAGCGGACGCAGGTCATCCGCGGTGTATAAAAGCAGAAGCCGGCCCGCCGCCGCTGCCGCTTCCCGATCGTCTGGCGTGACAGCTAGACGACGACAGCAACGCCGTCGTCCTTCCCCTCCGGGAGTCCGACCGCGAGCCCGTGGCCCCGTTTTCGTTCCCACCACTCCCACTATGACACCTGTTAGCTGCACCCGATAAAACGACGTGGCCCTTATTTACGGTTTAGGTAGCGCTCGGTCCTTGCATCTTATTTTTTTACTACTACCACCACCACTACTACTCTTCTACGAGCATGGCGTCCGGGCATCGGCTTAGGGCAAGTTTGTTTGTACATTTCACTTTTTAGGCCTGCGACGGCGTAGGCGGAACCAAGTCGGACTCCCTCTCGCGAGTCCAACTTTTCGAGTTGTTGCTTTTTTACATTAGTTACAGAAGGAGGAGTTGGCTTTGTAATGAACGCCACGAAAGGACCCCGTGAATGGGGGGATCCTACTCTCAAGATTTCAGCAATATTTTGTACATACATACATACAGACATGATTAAGCAAATTATGAAGCTAATCTCCTATTTGGAGTTAGAGACCCTGACGAAACCTTGATTTCCCAACCCATTAATTACATTTTATCCCGCGTGCCTCGTGATATCCTATCCTACATTGTAACCGACTTACACAATAATCCCACGTGCTATGTTTTGTTCGACTTGCGCTGCCGTTTTGGTACATTCTCTCTTTGTTTCGGGCTAGTTTCCGGACTGCCCTTGAACTGATTCGTAGTAGTCAATAATTCCTTATCTTCGTCTTTGACAATCTCATTTACAACCACGTCTTTCTCAATTGTTTCTTCCTCCTTTAGCTCTTCAATTTTAACTATAGATCCATCGTCCTCAAGCTTCTTGACCTGGGTACTTTCTCGAGTCTTCCTCCCCTCGAGAACTTTTTTCCTCTCGGCGGCTTTACACAGCCCACGCAGACCTAAATCGCAATCCCCGCACCGCCTTCCAACGGGTAGACAGACGGTCTGCCCGAACCCCACGAGCAGCCAGTTTATTTCGCGCCAGCGATCGCGCGGCAGCCAGCTCTGCAGCGCGAGGCGTGTCTCCTCGGGGTTCTTGGTTGTGTGCCATCCCCACAGGTTCGTGATGCGATGGACGTGAACGTCGACGCCGATTCCTTCGGTACGGTCCCACGCAGCGGACAGGCAGAGATACCCCATCTTGGGGCCGACGCCGGGCAGCGCGACTAGGCCCTCGATCGTATCTGGGATGTCGCCTCCCCACTGGTCACGGAGGATCACCGCGGCCTGCTTTATATACTTGGTCTTATTATTGTGGAAGCCGACCGCCCAAATCAATTTGTTGATCAGCTCCGCGTCCGCCGCGAGCACGTTCTCGAGATTGAGGCCCGGGGGCGCGCCGGGCGCGTGGGGTGGAAGTTCCGTCTGAAGCCGCTTCATGGCGATAGCGTTGACTGTATCCTTGGTCTGCGACGACAGCATCAATGCGATTAAAGTTTGAAAGCGTTGATCGCGAGGGCTGGTCGTGGTATCCGCAAGCCGCTCGCACCCCATCGTATCAACGGCCGCATTAGCCGCTACGCCCCCCGGGGAACGCATCGCCTTGACGGCATCGTATATCTCTTCCCAATCTGACGGTGCGCTGACCGTTGCTTCCCCAGTTTTCGCATCGACGGTCTTCCGGGCCGGCTTTCGTTGGCGTCTGCTTGCTGGGGGTGCTGTCACTTTTGTCTCGACTTCTTCTTCCGTCTTTACCGTACGTCGCGGCGAGGTCGACGAGGCTTCTAGGAGAGTAGTGGTCCGCTTCCGCTTCCGGATAGCCGTCGTATTTGGGATTATATCTTCGATGTCCGCAGGGGGAGGAGTCGAATTTTCCTTGCTACCGGAGCTGTTGTCGCCGTACCTGAAGCGCGCGAGCGAGGATCTCGTAATCCGTCGCGGTGGCGATACTATCGGCCGAGGAGGCATTGTGTAATAAATCTTGAGGAGGTAATTCGAAATATTCGATAGATTCCCATGCCGTTAATTACTAGCTCTGCGCTTCTCAAAGTAATATGGTACCTAGGTAAATATGTATTAGGTGGGTCTTCAATTGTGGTCGTTCAGGGTGTTGTGGTTGTAGTTCCTGTAAAGGAGGTTCGGTAGCTTTTACCGGCTCGCAGGCTGGTCCCTGCATTCAAGCTCCACGCTAGCTCCGATCAGGCAAAGCCCAGACCCACACTGGCTTATCGCCCCTGTGCCCCACGGCCCCTCCATTGCGCAATTGGCGATACTTTCGTCTAAACATTAAGTCATCAAGACCTCGTTATGATCGAGAAATTTAAAATTTAATTACCTATGGACATACTCTGCCTTACCTGACACTTGCAAACAGGCATCCTCACTCATATCTCCTTACAACAAGTGAGTCAGTTTACCACTGAATTATTCATTGACATTATGGCAACTTTTCTAGCCCGTAGCGCATTCCGCGCTGCTTCGCAAACCTCACGTCTAGCTTTCCCTAAAGCTACGACTTCTTCAAACACCCTGAAAACCTGGGCTCAACGACCGGTCTCGCGCCGTTTTTTAGCCACAAAATCTACCCTACCGGAGCAGCCTCGTCTACGACTCGGTAGCGAGGCACCTAACTTCCAGGCTAAGACGACCCATGGAGATATTGATTTTCACCAATGGCTCGGCGGTTCCTGGGCCATCCTATTTTCACATCCCGCCGATTTCACGCCGGTGTGCACCACTGAGCTCGGCGCATTCGCCCGGCTCGCCCCCGAGTTCGAGCGCCGCGGCGTTAAAATGATCGGTCTGAGCGCCAACGACTTGTCATCGCACGAGCGCTGGATCGCCGACATCAACGAGGTGTCCTCTACGAACTTGCAGTTTCCCATTATCGCCGATGCCGACCGTCGCGTCGCATTCCTGTACGATATGGTCGACGCCCAAGACCTAAGTAACATTGACGAGAAGGGCATTGCCTTCACGATCCGTTCCGTGTTCATTATTGACCCCCAGAAGAAAATCAGACTTACGATGATGTACCCTGCTAGCACGGGCCGCAACACTGCCGAGGTCCTGCGCGTCATTGACTCGCTGCAGACGGTTGACAAGAAGGGCGTCACGACGCCTGTTGATTGGCACCTTGAGGACGACGTGATCGTGCCACCTAGCGTGAGCACCGAAGACGCCAAGAAGAAGTTTGGCGATGTGAGGGAGGTCAAGCCTTATTTGCGATACACCAGGGTCTGAGTATGACCTGATCTCGTCGTAATTGGGAAGTAAGAAACTCGACTTTGGCGATGGATTCGCAGAGGAAATAAACATATTATAGTCTCGCTGGGTTGTTCCCCGCGGCATTATAATATCTACAATAGCAAGCAGGTCTATGGAAAGGAAACCCAGCCATAAGTGGTACAGACGCTGCAAAATATATATTTACTTTGAAGGCCAGTGTCCAAAAGCTAACTAGGTAGTCTTTACATAGTTAATTCTTATTCATGTACACTTCTCCAACCACAATATCGATAATACACTGGAGTAGTGGTTAAGGCTCCATAACCGGATGGCTAAGTTGAGAATTCTAAATTAGTTGTCAAAAAGATCTACTCAACGCTTCATCTGAATCCCCAAGAAGTCTACCTAATATAGTGCCCATCCTTAACTCCAAATATCCATCTAACGCCTGGGACTGATCCAGCAGTCCATATGCTCGTATACAACATAAGCCAGAAACTAAATTAGGAATTCCCCGCTGACCCAGTGTCGCAGTACAACAAGACCTTCCTTAAATCGTGGGGTGTCGGATCGCACAATGATAGCAGCATGGCTGTGCATGTCTTGATGGATCCACACGGGGTATTTGCGCCAGCCAACCTTGTCCAGTTCATTAATCATCGTGAACTGAGAAGGCGCCAGCGCTAGAGTTGGGAATTGCGGGTGCGATTTCTTCCTTTCCAAAGCTATGATCTCTGTCTCAGCCTTGTTAAGTTTTCCAGAATCGCGTTCGTCGTCCGATGCTCGTAGGTACGACTCTCCCTGCAAGTTGTTCAAACTTTCGTATATATCTTCCACGGTACCACGGAGGTCCTTGATCCAAATGGGACTTCGGTAGTCCTTAACCTGGATGCCTGCGAGTCCCGATTCGTGTAGTTGGATACGCTTCGAACTGCGGAAAGTTTGTATGATCGCGTTGACTACTAACGCGACAATGCCAACTGGGAGGAAAACAACTAGTGCAGATAGAAATAGAGTCCTCCGTAGATTACCCTGAGCCCCTGTAGTGATGTCGGCCATGGCTTTACCACTTCCCTGGGAAACCACGGGCATGACCGGATTTAATGGGTCTAGAATGATATCCTCGTAGCCTTTAACGAAGTTGGCCTTGACCCTTTTGAGGTCTGTATAGGGGTCTGTCTTGGCTATGCATGTAGTGTAATAGACTGCGCTTCGATCGTTAACCACATTCGCATAAAGTGTCCGTCGCTTAAATCGCTTTAACCCAGATATGAATATCGATTCCGGGTCGGCAAGCACCTCGAGTAATGGCCGGCCAGTGTCGCGGAATTCGTCGATTATGAACAGTTGTCTCCCAGACATGCACAGCATACGTGCGCCGAGGACGTTCCAAACATGGTTAGCCCACCCTTTTAGGGGAGACCGGACACCGAGATGAGGCGTAGCGAATGTTACGAAGTTCTATTCGCCACGTATGAGTAAGGCCGAGATTCTTCACGCGACTAGGGAGATCGTACTTACCACCGGCTCGACCTCTTTGAACAAGCCTCTCATTTCGAGTAGCCCAACGGCATAACGGGCGACAAGGCCTCCTAAGGAATATCCAACGATGCTAATTTTTGTTATTTTACCACCGTTCTTCTTAATCTTTTCCAGCTCTTCTTCAATCTCGAGGCATACGCGCTCCCCACCAAGTTCAATGCCATCGTATGTGAAACTACCAGCATTTCGCTTAGCGACCAGAAGGTAGAGTTGGTCTTCGGAATAGGCGTCTCTCAGCGCTTTCGCGACCGATTTCATGTGGTTCGGGTTTCCCCAGAGCTGAGAAATTGAATAAAATTGTCAGTAATGACGTGCATATCGGAAATGCATATAAAATGCCCTTTGTTGTAGTGTATTACGATTGTACATAGTACACAAGGGATGGTTACCAACGTACCCCATGAACAAGGACGCAGAGGTGATCTGCTTTTAAACTGCCACCGGTATATTCCATATTAATTATATTCGTATGGTCTAAATAATTAAGTATTCAAAAATTCTATAAAGGAAATAGGAAAAAAACTTGAAAATTTAAGGATTCAGCTGTAAAGTTAACAATTAAATAAGGAAACGGCTTCGGTCAGATGAGAACGTCCGCAGGTCCGCATGTCTTAATTCCGACTTTGAATCCATCCGGTCCAGACGGTCTAGACAGCACATGCCCATAACGCGACCAAGCAGCAGCAGGGCTTAGTGCTAGAATGGCGTTACGTAGGATGAGCAGGCTGACGTAAGGACCTCAGTGACCTAATCTTGGGTACCTTACATAGAGGCGCAATCAACGACACCTTACCTCCCACCTTTTCTAGGTACATAACTACCTACCTACCTACCTACCTACCTACCTACCTACGTAGGCTACGTTTGAATTATAGCGTACATAATTAAGGATTATAGTATGTGCAATGAAAACTGGACAAGGTAGCTCTTTACCTTATATAGATACCTAGGTACATAAATAAATCATGTGGCATAAAAGAGCCTTAAGTGAACAGCGAAGTAATTTTGAGGTCTGAGATAAGGTTTACCTAGCTCTAGGTACATGTACTTAGGTATTAGGTATGGTTGTAATAGATATGCATGTAGCTTGTACAATACCTAGCTCGCGGTTGCCGGCAGTGTCTGATAAAGTTGATGCGCATATGATTTGATGCTTTATTGGCTCTGGCCAACCTTGCTACCTTACATAAGACGGCCCAGTTTTCCTTAAAGGCAACGACGTTCTTCTACATTGTGGTTATTCCACCGACAACGTTCAAGTTTCAATTCTTCTTCCAATTTAATATACATGCATGCATCCTCCTTACTAGATACGTAGAACTAAGAGTCTTATGGGTTATAATCATAAGTTTCTTTCTTGAGATCAGCGGAGATATCTGTTCTCCACACCTAGTACACGCGTGTCAGGTATCCTTCTCAGGGGATTTCTTGCGTTTAACACAACAATTATTTCGAGATTCCGGCAGAGCAGCTACAAGTGACGACTACCTGAGCTTGTGTTGATTCTACGTTTCAGATACGCGGGGAATCACCACTCTTGTTTTCATTCTTGATTCATCCACTTGTTAGCCTTGTCTCACCATCTCATCATTTCGCCCTCATTAGTCTTTGCACCCAAGCCACCTTACGTGTAGAGATCTGCCGTGCTTTGATAATGGCTGGCTCTCTTGCAGCTCTGAAGAACTTGCCTTGTCCAGCTGGGGATAATTGTAATGCTTTTCAGTGCCTTTTTAAGCATAACAAAGATGCCAACACCACCGTCACAGCCAAAAGCTCGGAGCAACCACTCGTCAATGCCACCGCTACCGCTATACCACCTCCGGACCAGGCTTCACCAAGGAAGAGAATTAAATTGGACTCAGCAATTTCCTCATCGCCATCCTCAGGAACAACAGAAAAGCCACCTGCAGCTTCCGGAAGATCTTCACTAGTACGGTCTCAGGTTAAGAACAACCCAGGAGCTACGTCTCTTCAAGATGAAACGACAATAAGAAAAGCACCCGAACCTGTACTCACCGCAGACCGGAAGCAACATATATCAACCGGAGAAACCAGCCAGGTCAAAGTTAGACTCAGTAGCTATTCTTCTAAAACTCAATTATCCAAGAGTTCCTCAGTCTCTACTCAGGCAAGCAACACTTTAGCGTCTTCCTCCGCTGGGCAGTCATCCAAGTCAATACCTAAAGCGGCACCTAAAGCGGATCCTAAGAAACCGGAGGCACTAAATCCCCGCCTCCTTAAGTCGTCGCCAGCTAAGCACGACACCCGCTTGAAACTTGTTAAGGCTCTACATGAACAATACGTCCGCTTGAACACCGGGTTGAAGAAAGAAATTGGCAAAGGCGCATCGAAGCTAATTCTTTCTGACCAAGACCTCATTGTAAAGACGCTCGATGACGAACAGGAGATAGCAATCAAACGGTACCAGATATATGCCAATGCTATCAGGAACAAAATTATGACATATAAGCGCATGACTGTTGCCCAATGGAAGGAGGAAAGGATCTTGGCTACTAAAGATAACAATGCGGAGAATGAAAAGGATTCACCTGCTAAACGTGAACCTATTGTTACTGGTTTAACACCGCCTCAAGAGGTCGATTTCTTGCATAGACTTGTCTGGCCTCTTAGTGGCCTTGAGAAGTACGGCTACGTGGCTTCCATCCCATCGGTCGAAGATATCGAGAAAGCCAAGGACAGCGTTGAAGCTTCCGGCAATGTGGAGGTGTGCGATAGATGTACACGGCGGTTTCAGGTCTTTCCCGGCCGACGGGGGGAGGATGGGGCTCTGACATCTAATGGTTCCTGCACGTATCACCCGGGCAAGGTTTATTTCACAGAACGAGGGCCTGGGAAATTGTCGAAGGCCCAAAAGAAATACCGTTGCTGTCACCAAAACGTCGATGATGACTCGGGTGGGTGTACTACAGCACCTACCCACGTCTTCAAGACAACAGACCCCAACCGGCTCGCCAGCTTGCTCAATTTCGCCGAGACTCCTCCTAATCCGAATGTTCCCACGGACCGAGCTATATGCTTCGATTGCGAGATGGGTTATACCGTTTATGGCCTTGAGCTTATCAGACTGACGGCGTTGTCTTGGCCTAGTTACGAACTGCTGCTAGATATCCTTGTTCAGCCGTTTGGGGAAGTTTTGGATTTGAATACTCGATATTCTGGTGTAACCCCCGAGGATATGGTCTCTGCTGAACGATGGTCTCCAGGAGATGACTGCAAACCTAATAATGCTGCTCCTACCGATTCCACGAAACGTTCTGAGAAGCCAAAACTCAAGCTTGTACCATCTCCAAAGGTGGCAAGGGATCTTCTATTTTCGCTGATCTCTCCTGATACCCCACTTGTAGGACATGGTCTCGAGAACGATTTGAACGCTGCCCGAATTATCCACCATACTTGCATCGACTCGGTTCTACTATTCCCACATCGACGCGGCCTGCCACACAGAAATGGCCTCAGGATGTTGATGGAAACTCTATTAAACCAGAAGATTCAGAAGGAAGCGGATGAGACTGCACCAGAAGGGCACGACAGTGCAGAGGATGCCAGAGCTGCAGGCGAATTAGTTAGACTGAAGGTACGGGACGAATGGAAGGACCTTAAAATGAAGGGTTGGTCTCTCAAGGATGGGGAGATAGTTGCTCCGGATGAAGCATGGACGGTAGCAGGAGCAAAGAAGTAAGGCATCTAATAAAGGGCATCGCATGCCTTGCTTAATGTGTCATCTCAAAAGGATATTTGATTAGACCGCATTGCACTGGTGGTTTCGTTTGGTTGTTAGGCCCATATAATTGTGCTATTTGCCGAGGACGCATTGCATGGTGTTGGCAGACCCGTCTAGGTAGGAGAGAATGCAGGTGTGGATAGACATTTACTCAACAAGAAACTTCAGCTTTTACTAGTAGTAACACATTATTCGTATCCCGAAGCGGAGAATCGGGCAGTTCATTGTTAATATACACATGGCCCCTTTTTGGATATCTGCTCCTAGCCCACCTTATGCCTTACCTACCGAAAGTAAGAATTGCCCATTGCCGCCTCCTTGCTTGCTACCACCCGGAAGGTATGAAACATTCGGATTTGAAGCCAATGTCTGGGCAATCTCACGACTGGCCTCGATCTTTCGGATCTGGATGAGGCCGTCGCCGGCCTTGGCAATGGCCCTAGAGATGGTCTCAGCACTCTCGGCCTCACCCTCTGCGCGGATGACGTTGGCCTGTCGTTCCTGCTCGGCCTTCTCCACGATGAAGCGGGCACGCTCGGCGTCCTGCTGGGCGATCTGCTTCTGCTCGACGGCCTTGGTGAATTCCTTGCCAAAGGTCATGTGAGTGATGGAGACGTCCTCAAGCGCAATGTTGAACTCGGACGCCCGCTTCATCAGGTCCGCTCGGATCCGCTGCGATACGGCTTCTCGCTGGGTGATTAGCTCGGCAGCGTCGAATTGCGCGACAATGGACTTGAGGACTTCGTTGCCGATCGAGGGGAGTACACGCTCGTCGTAGTCGGTGCCGAGGTTCTGGGGAAGAGATATGTTAGCTAATTTTTGTGTCTCTCGCTAATTCTCCTAGAACAGCCCCCTTTGCGCCGACTGCGCACTCCATTAATGAACCAAAGTAAAAGAAGGAACGAAAACGCACCTGGTAGATCTTGGGCAATGCCTTGACCTCAGGTCTATGCAACACCCTCAGCGTCAAGCTGACCATCTGCAGATCCTTACTCCCGGTCGTAGTCGCGATATTCCTAGGCTTCGTGCGGACGTCGAAGATGATGCTGCGCTGCAGCCAGGGTATCAGGAAGTGGGTGCCCTCGTTGACGACTGTCTCCTTCACACCTTGCAGTCTGTCGAATATGACGGCCCGCGAGCCGCCGCGCACGTCGTACATGGAGGCCTGGATCAGAGCGACGGCGCCGGCGGCTGGCACCGCTAGCCGGTATATTTGCCTGAAACTGTTTTCCATCTTATACGAAAAATTCCGGGTGCGTTTTGCTCGTTTTGGTTTTCGAGGTGCCGCTGCCTTTCTAGAGCTTTTGAATTATCGGATGGAGCTCCCGGCTTTTTGAGAAGATGCAAGCGGATTTGGACGGGAAGGGATGTATTTGGTCTGTGCACTAAGAGGTAGTTTCTTTGGAGGGGCTTATGATTACCTAACTAACTTAATTGTAAAGTCACTTTACGAAAATTGGAGCTTAAGCTCAAGGGTAATCCGAAAAGTCAAGCCACATGGGGCGATGCGTTTCTTCTTAGCTCAGCCGATGTGAACTTCCAACTAGAACTCGGCTCGGCAACATCTTCGATTTTGACGTCGCGAATTTCCACGGACATTCTAATTCCTCACCTTTAACCTACCGCAATTGAACCACTCGCTTGTCAATTGAACTAGATATTCGCAATGCGACCTACTCAGGCTCTTATGGGCGGTGGTGAAGGCCCCATCGGCAGACATGGAAAGTAAGTTTTCCTTAGGACCGGACTGCGTCTTTTTCCTCTATAAATTTCACTCTTTGCAACTGGTAGCTATACACGTTGTATTTGGGTGTTCTTTTTCTCGTACATATACTGATTTTGCTCTTATAGGTACCTAGGCGGCTGGGGTAACTTCGGTGAGTACACCATTTTCGAATTCGAGCTGGGATCGGTGCAAGTATTGAAAAGAACTGGAATACGCTTACGAGGAGGATAAATGATGCTACTGGAACGATGAGCTGGCTACGGAATATAGATTGCACATTATGCATCCAGCAAATACCGGAACCATACACTAACGAGGGGGATTATAGGTGGCATGCCGCAGAAGGGTATCATCAGCTACACGCTCAGCGCAAACAGGCAGAACCCTCTCGCCGGCGCCGCGCACGCCGCTGTCTTCAACACCTGGCGACGATTCAGCGCACAGGTCCTGTACTTCGCTCCCCCGATGATCTTCTTCTACTACGTCATGTCGTGGGCCACCGATCGGTATGCTTTATCCTTGGAACTCTCATAGCACGAATGGAACGGCTTCTCAATCGAATCACGCTAACACTATACAGAAACCACTACCTCAACTCCAAGGCCGGTCGCAAGGAGTTCGCCGAGGAATAGATGGAGTGCCTGTGGGTTATAGATAACGGAGGTTCCGTCTGTCGCGTGTAGACAAAACCTTGTATACGTATTATCAATAGACTGAAGTGCAAGAGCTTATAAATATCCAAATCCTTTTATTTTCTTATTAACAGTCATACAACCAATGCTTCAAAGTGATCTTGTGGGCTGGTGTTCTAGTTAATTATACCTCTCGGACCCACGACTGGGCTTAAGTATAACTGATATTTATTCGGGGTCACCGTGGATGAATAATAGTAACGTATGAAATGCAATTTATTCGACTATATGAAAATCAACTGAGACTTAGTCCTTATAACTAAAGAGCATAAAACTCCTGTTGTGCTAACTTGAAATATTTATTCGTGTCTACTGCTTTCAATGCTAGGTGCTAGGTACTCAAGGTACTTAGATACATGCGTCAGTACGGGACCAAGCAGAATTGACGTAAAGGTAATCCGACCGGCATTTTCTCGGCAAATCTTCAACCAGAACGATCTCGTACCTTGAAATCAACTCATTTGAACCAAGCAAAGCGACAACATCCCGAACAGACCTCTCCCCTCCGAAATAGCCACAATGGCCTCCAAAGCAGTTGCGAAAACTGCAGGCGGCGTAGTCAGCATCACCCAAGTGTGTAAAGCCTTTCTCCCCTTTCCCCCGTCAAATTGATGACAATTAGCAATCGATCATTCGTTAACGATACATATCAACTTCGCGCAGAAACAAACCCTCCAATCCGTCGGTATATGGGAGCGCATCCGCCGCGCCCTCGCCGTTGACCCGAACCGCTCGAACGGAATCCCGCTGAACCCGCACTACCGCAACCCGACGCCGGGCGGGTACGACCCTCTGCAGTACGACGACCCGGTGACGGTGCCGGCGGGCGACATCGCGGACAACCCGTACTGGAAGCGGGACACGCGGCGTGCGTACCCGAAGCTGAGCTTCGTCACGCAGGGCGACGCCGTGGCGCTGCTGACGGTCGGCAGCGCTGCCGCGCCAAAACAAGAACTCGTCGGCGAGGCGGGCCAGAAGCAGCTCGTGGCGGCGCGCGAGGAAGGCAAGACGCGCGGGCTCGCGGCGTATTTCGAGAAGAGCAAGGACGCGGCGAAGCAGACTTTGTTCGTCAATGGCTTGCCGCCGCTGCCGAGCGGCGAGAGGAAGCAGAGCGATGGCAGCTGGAAGGTGCATGACTACGCGCTGGCTGAGAACTCGTACCCTGAAAAGTAAGTCGACTACTCCCCCCCCAACCGGACGATTATAACTTCTCTTCTTCATGTATTGTACTAGGAGTGAGGGAAATGAGATCGAGAAGGATGCTAATGTGTAACCGCAGATACCCTTGCCGAAGTTTCAAATAGACTTAGACATGTCATGGACGATGGCTCCTAGTTGTAAATATAAGAATAGCCAGCTCTTAATACAGATCCTTTACGGTTACCACAGGTTTCCCAGCGGTGATGGTAATTCTGAAATTACACTGTAGATCATTCAAGTATATATGGCCTCTTCTAACTATCTCGTTGGCGTGTGCCTTATTCTAGGTAGTACTATCAGGATAGTCCTTGACGATGATTAATTCCAATCCAACCCTTTTTTTATAATTGTCCAAGTAACGCGATTATACCGTTCCCATTACCACGTCTGTCCTTTGAGGTATCCTCCCGATGTCCTCAATATTTTCGTTTTTCTGAGCCTGTTGCCGATTCCTATTGGCCGAACCTTTGTCGCCAGCCCCTTCGCCAATGGCCCTCTCAATCATCTTAACCCTAGATTGAGCGCCCTTCAACCTGCTATCGAAGTCGTTAACCGACTCGTCGTCATTCTTAGTCGATAACGTCCCAGGCTCCAGTATGCCGTACAGCATGGTGATATTCTTTTCCAGCCGCGGGTTACTACTAAGAGGCGGTAACCTTCTTGGCTCTGAGTCCTTCCCATCTTGAGAAGTGGGCGATGGCACAGTCTGCACCGTCTCCTGCTGTGAATTGCCGGCGGACGTAGATGATTCCTGCTGGCTGGGTAGCCGGCTTTGCCAGACTATAGCTTTGCCTTGTAGTCGGCCTGCTTCCAGGAACTTCTCAAACCCGGTCTTCATGCCGACAGAGCGGCCCTCGATCCGACCGGCTTCCGCGCCATCTTTGTAACCCTCGTCGTAGCCTTCTTTGTAGTATTGCTCTTCTAGGTTCAGAATATCGTCGAATAGGTCATCCATATTTGAATGCCTAACGAAGAAGTATTCTTGAAGGTTACAATCTGATCTTTATATATGAGAATGGCTTGTGTTTCTTATAATTATATGTCGATGCCGTCGACGACAGGTAGTTTATTTCTGGAGATGGTGGAATTGAAATGGAGGGGCAGAAGGCCTTGAGGTAGGTACTTAGGTTGTACGTGGGGCAAAATAAAGTTATCTCATATGCGGTTAAGGATCTTATTCGATAGGAGGAGCTTACTTTTGGTAGGTACCTGAGTATTGCTTAGAATGCTAGTATAAACGGAAGTCACCCCGCCAAAGTCTATATTATCGATAATGCCCAAGGTTTAATTGTGCGTCTTTGGTCAGGAACATTTAGTTGCAAAAGCTGTCATAAAGTTACAGCTCACTTTACCTTTCTTTGCCTTTAGTACGTACAAACTACTATACCATACATACCTTAATAGATACCGACCCGCCAACCTTTCAAAGCATTTTCTTTGTATTAGGGAGCAAGGGGGGAGATATAACAAAACAACCAATTACTCGATAGGAAGTACACGACAAACCACAAGAGGACAAGAACAATGGATATTAGGCGCCTCGAGCCGCGGGATATCCCGCTAATCCAGCATGCGAATCTGGAAAACCTACCCGAGAATTACTTTATGAAATATTACCTATACCACGCCCTATCATGGCCTCAGCTCAGCTACGTCGCCGTCGACGTGTCGCGACCGAAGAAGACACCTTACGACTACCCCAAGATCGTAGGCTATGTCTTGGCTAAGATGGAGGAGGAGCCTAGCGACGGCGTCCAGCACGGGCATATTACTTCTCTGTCCGTCATGCGCACGCACCGCCGGCTGGGTATCGCCGAGAAGCTTATGAGGCAGAGCCGTGCGTCAACCTACCTCTCCTTTTCCCTAGAAAAAAAAAGAAAGTAAAAAGACAACAATTATACGTTGATTGCTAATGCGTGAACGCCGCCGAACAGAGCTAGCCATGGTCGAGACCTTCGGCGCGCAATACGTGAGCCTGCACGTGCGCGTGTCCAACAAGGCGGCCATCCACCTGTACACCAAGACGCTCGGGTTCGACCAGGAGAAGACGGAGCCCAAGTACTACGCCGACGGCGAGGACGCCCACTGCATGCGCCTCGACCTGTCCTCCATCCGCGAGCAGATCCGCGACGCCCAGCTCGACGCCGAGGACAACGAGAACGACGCCGCCGCCGCCGCCGCCGCCGACGACGACGAGCACGCCGACGAGGGGGAGCCCGTCGGCGACGCGGGCAAGGCGGAGGATAAGAAGGCGCTGCCGAACAGGCCCAAGGAGACGAAGCGTAAGGTTAAGGTCGGTCGCGCGTTGGGCGTGCAGGCTTTGGTCGAGAAGGACGAGAGTAAACATGCTTAGGGGGGAGATGGGAGGAAGTTAGGTACATGACTTACTTAGGCTGCGCCGCGGAAAAGGGGGAGACAGCTCGGCTCTCGGAGAGGGAGTCGTATAGGTTCTCCGGGTATTGGTTGGTCTTGCAGCATGTAGCATCACTTGAATTAGCATTTGCAACCTGAGTCCCCGGAAAAGGGGTCGGCATAGATCAGCATCCCCCTGAAAATTATGCTGCGTGTACATATCCCAGAGACGCGTTGTGTTTTTACGGGGTATGGAAGCAGGGAGAAAAGAGAGAATTTTCTAAGATTTATATTTACTCGCTTAGTTAGTGAAATGATCATCTCTTGGGACCTATCTGCCTGTCATAACTTGACCGTAAACTTGTGCATACCCCCTTTCCCTTTCCCTTTCCTAGAGGAAGCCTATCGTAGCCACACCCAGCAAACTCCCAACTCCTTTCCTCAGCGGCTTAGTTCTGCGCCCTCATTTCAGTAGAATATAGTCTCAATCCTATCCCGTCCATAACCAGGAAAAAATTACAATGACCGTTGAAAAATTCAGCCCTTACCTACCCAAACATCCCTTCACCCAGCTCACTTATGCAATTCTCATACCAATCTACCCACGCCGATGCTCTTCCTCCTGCAGCCTCCTCGCGAGCTCCTCATCCGCCTGTAACTGCAAGCCTTCGAACCGCAACCTCTCAACGTCCAACTGCATCCTCTCGATCTCGCTCTCCAGGGCTTCAGCCTCCATCTCCTTACTCGAGCTCTTCTTGTCCTCATCTCTTCTTTCTTCGTCTCCTCCTGCTCCACGCATAGCAGCCTCCGTGCGCTCCCGCTCAATCGTCTCCCGCAACTCCCTCAGCGACCGCGCCTTTCCCGTGATCTGTGCGTCTAGCGTATCCGCGGCTTGTAACTTGTCGTTTGTCGGGGCGGGCGCTTGCGCTTGTGCGGGTGTTGGACCCCAGGGCGGTGGGACGCCTGTGGCGGCGCGCACGGCGGCTGCGGCTTGGGCGCGAGCCGCATCCGCTACGCGCTGGGCTTCGGCTCGCGCCATGTTCGCCTGCGTCTGCGCGTGTGCTCTCTCCCGCTCCGCCTGCTGCTGCGCCAGGCTCCTCGCTTGCTCGGCCTGTTGTAGCGCCGCCTGTCTCGCCTGCTCGGCTTGTTGCTGCGCGTGGTTCCGCGCTTGTTCGGCCTGCTGCTTCGCGTGCTGGACGTGCGCTTCCCACGGCCGCGGGTGGTGGCCGACACCCCCGCTACCAAAAGGCCCGCCTCGCCCCCTACTACCGCCGCCGCGACCGAAGGGGAAACCAGGTCCGCCGAACGGAAAGCTCGGCGCGTTTATGGGGTGGTGACTAGGAATAGGCAAGTCCGCCGGTTGGAAAGGGTTGAAAGGCCTGGGCACCCCGGAACCGCGCCGGGAATGCCCTTCCATCTCGCGCTCGGCACTCCTGACCTCGCGCTGCGTGTTCCGCCGCTCTCGCTTCTCGGCTCTTCGGCGCTCTCTACGCTCGCGTTTAGATGCTTTTTTCTGGTCTCGTTTCTCCTTACGAAGCGCCCTCGCCAGGCGCTTCTGTTCCCGCTTCAGGGTCTTGAATCGCACGAGTAACTCTCGAACCTCTCGGCGCGTCGCCTGCCTATTGGCCTCCCACGCCGGGTCGTTGGCTGGAGGAGGAGCGTTTTTGGCGGCCTTGATATCGGACCGTAACGCCTTGAGCATCTGCTTGGTCACGGGCTGTTCTGGGTGGTTGAGCCATGCGTAGATCGACTGTTTGGCAACAGGAAGTTGGGAATCATTTAGATCATCACAATCGGGGAGGCTGCCAATGCTCGAGCCCGAATCCGAGTCGGATGAGGATGAAGCGCTAGAGCTCAAGCTGGGTGAGCGGTCGCGCGATCCCCGGTGACCATAGCCATGACCACCATGGTTGTCTCGCCACCCACACCCGCGGCCACGTCCTACGCCATGCTCGCCAAAACCCCTTCCTTCCGGGAAACCACCAAAGGGGCCGGGTCCGGGAGGAAAGCCACGGGCTCCAGGACCGGCAAAGGGACCACTGCCATCGGCAGGTTGACCGCCCCAACGCACGCCATTGCGATCTACTTCGAACGAGTCGCCGAAAGATACGCGGTCGTTATCGATAGTAAGACGTCCCATCCGAACACCTCGACCGTTCGCTTCAAAAGGTCTAAAAGGGTTCCACCACGATCTGGAAGATTGCCCCTGGGGTTGAGGTTGAGGTTGAGGGTGGGACTGGGGTTCGACAGGGGGTGTTTGTTGGGTACTCGGTTCTCGCGATGTGCTGGGGGTTGGTTGAGATGTAGTAACCCTCTCAATAATCACGCCTCTAGGGCCGAAAAAACCATCGTTCCACTCGCGGATCATCGCATCGAGCTCACGCGAAGAGTGCGTCGCTAAATTAGTAGGTGACTTGATCTGGCCTAGCTGCGCCTCGGCAATGCTTCTTCCCGTCGTAGACGATTGCTTTTCGTCCTCGGCTTGTAATTTACGCTCGACGACATGTGAGTTGGCCCGCGAGGCGTAGTCCGGCAAGAGGTAGTTAAGAAAGGTCTGCCAATCTTGTTCGGTGGTATCATGCTCCCTTGCCCAGCCTGGGTAAGGGAAATCGTCTGGGGAAGAGTTCTCCGTGATAGCTAACGAAGTTACAAAATTGTTTCCGGTCGCACTCGTAAGAGCAGGGCGCGATTCAAAGTAAGAATGTGCAGAGGATATTGTATGATGATCATCGCTGCCGGGAAAGTTGAAGTGAGACTCCCGTGGGGTTTCCGGTGGGGTATAAACTATAGTGCTCTGAGATGATGTGGTAACAGAGACATTGTCATCGTTAACTCCAGGTTGAGTAATTGGTGAATGACTCGAATGCGAACGAGTGTCTGTTTCGGTATACGGGGGTGGCGGAATGTCGTCCATCGTGCCTTTGTTGATGTAGAATTAAAATGATGATGGTGTTGTTGTTGTTGTTGTTGTTGCGAAGGGGAAGATGAGATATAAGAGATATCCGAGCACTAGTAGGTACTGAACCTTTGACGGGTGCCTAGCTTATGTACTTGTGAAAGATGAGCTTCGTGGTACTATCCACTAGAAACAGCTCCGAAGAAGTATTAGTATAACTTGTATAAGGGTAAGTAGGTAGGTAGTGGTATCACACAAAGATAGATCGAGCTATTCATCGCGATGGGGTCTAGGATGTTTTTAAAATTATATAAGGGACTGAGTTTGTTCAAATCCTCCCCGTGAGAGACAATCAAACCCGGTCTGCGGGCAGCTCTAGGGAAGGTTACTTTTATTGGCGGCTGAGCTGTTCAGCCCTGGAGACAAATCCCTGAACGAGATTCGCCCGATCCCGAGTGGAGGGATGGCTAAGCTTCTGTCAATCAACCCACCCCACGTTCTATTGAACCTGTTCCGTCAGCTTTTGTTCGAAAATAACCCCTGCACTTGCATGCGAAGCTACCTGCGATTGTGGTAGGTGACGCGGCCACCACGACTACACATGCTTGCCTACACAAGGCTGCCTCAAAAATGAGTCAAACTACCGGGGTATTCGAATGAGCTTTGCATCGCTAGATAGTTGTCGGTCTTACTCGGAGGAATGTCTCCTACTATGAGAAATATCCACCCTCACATTGCCTATATGACTACCAAAGAGTGTCGCAATTTGACACCATGGTGCACATAACGCTGCGCTATCTAAATCATCTCTGGATTTTACCGAAGAGGTCAAAGTTGATATCCTCCTCCTTATAATGATCAGCTATAAGACCATGTAGATGGTCTTTAGAGTGTGCGCCCCTGCAATAAAAGGTCAACAACTGCTAGACTTGTAATAGCTCATACTTTGTAGCAATCACTTACAAGTTCGTAATATAAGTGTTCACGAGGTCGGTAGGGATGAATTCAGCGATCGCATTCCTAACTCTTACCTGCCCCACCATTTCACCATCTGCGAAATTGACATATTTGGAGGGGTCGCCCCATTCAACGAGGCCTTCGTGGTGGAACCGGCTATCAGGACTGAGCTTGTAGACGCCACCTAAGACAATAACTGTCCGACCTTGCTCTCGAGCAGCTCGCGCAATAACCGCTGCACCAGAGTCGACAATAACTCCACCCTTCTTCGTAATGGCTCGAGCTCCAAGAATGACCTTGTTGACTTTCGACATGTAAGCCATAAGGCCGACGTTCATAATGTTTACTACGGTCGATCCAGAGGATGACAAAGATTTTCGTAGGGAGCTATATGGATCATCTTCGGTGGAGGCTGCTGATGGATCGACAACTAGGAACACCGTAAACTTCCTCTTCGATGCAGCTCGTAAGAGAAACTTCTGAACCGTTCTCGAGGGTTGGTGAACCAAAACATAATCTCCTGGGTGTATGACAATCTCGGCGTAGGCTTGAACCTGTTCGTCAACTTGCCTAATCTCGTCCATAATTTCTTCAATCCCGTCTATCACTTCTGACCTAAGTGCATGTATATTTGTAGATTGCGGGTATCCCTGTGGTGTTGAGGCACCCGATCCTAACTTGGGCGTCGAGCCTGGTGACGGGACAAAATCTGGATCTGAGAGAAGATTGAACATCGACTGTGTGCGGGCAAAGGACCCAAGGGCAACTAGCGAAGGAAGGCGAGTTTGTTTCGAGAGGGGGATAGGCTCTATGGCAGGAGGTAGAGTAGGAGTTCTGTCGGTAGGCGAATCGCTGCCTGTGTCGTTTCTATCTTCTGAGGCTTCATCTCGTATTAATCCCAGAACTCGCTTCACAATGTTGCCGATAACTAGCTCGTGAGGCTGCGCTGTTACCAGTTTCCTGCCAACCAACTGTACGCGCCCAATTAGTTGATCAACGTCGGACCATTTATCCTTGGCAACAACTTGGAGTAGAATATGTGCTGTAGCTATCGCGCAAGATTCGGAGCCTCGGATTTGTCGTCGCTTTAAGAGGCTATGTCGCATATATCAGTCCCAACCTTAGATAGCACGACACATAAATTTCGCGCTTACGATATGAGGAATTCCACAGAAGCGTCTACCGGTCTACTCTTTAATGTGTCGAGAAACTTGTCTAAGTCGGGCGCATAGCCCCCCTTAGGAGGTGCCATTTCTCGTAGCTGGCGAGATTCTGTTTGGGAGGTACTTTTTTTTTTGGAGGGGTATTTCTGGTTGTAGGGGAAGCTTCGAAAACTAGTGCGGCGATCTTGAGGATAGTATTGGTCGGCGTAAATAGAACGAGGTCAGCAGCGCCTAACTCGTGGCTACAAAACCAAATAGAACAGAATTCTGCGATTCAGTAGATTTGGTATGCAAAATAGGTAGGGAGAGAATAACTCGTTCGCTTCGAGCTAGATCGGTACCTCCGTAATGAACGATAAATTGTAAATGTTGGCAGAAGTTATCGATACGGAGTCTTGCGAGAATTGTGAGTCAACTTAGACGCTCGTAAGAGGAAAAAAAAAAAAAAGAAAAAGGTACGTAGATGAACCAGATCTACATACCAGACATGTACGAATTGAATGTACCTTCCGTACGTGCAGGACATTTTACTAGGGTATCTCGGTGCATATGGCGGGGTCGGTTGCATTGCGGGCACGGGCATTCGACACGTGATGGCCAATTTGCTCCTTATTAGGTACTTAGGTACATAAAATGCTAAGAGATAGAGTGAAGGTACTTCGATTAGAGCGGGACTATGTCGCTAATTTCCAGTGGTACGGTGGTGACCCTGTGGTGGTCTTGGCTCCAATAGTTCTATTCTGCTCTTCTGTTGGGTCCCGCCGCAACTGTAATGCTCAGCAACTCTATCGCAATAAACTCCCTAGACTTGCCCTACTTACATCCCCTAAATCTTCTAGAAGTGAGGCTTTCTAAAAGCTCTCTTAGGCCGAACAAAGACTACACTCTGTAACAACAACAACATTTCGCGATGTCCTATCGCAGCGGCAAAGCTTGTTAATACATACACTAACTACATACCCTATTCTTATTACCTAGAAGGAATGAAATATTTGGAAAACGCAGGTAGATTCCACCATCACAGTTGCGCGTAGCTTTTCAGCAATTATATTTCCAACCGAGGTTTGAAAAAGAGAAAAACGAAAAAAAAACCAATCTCTCATCCAAATCCTCGGGATTTTTTGTACAATACGTCGTCAGATTTCTAGACCATTCAGATCATTCAAACCATACAAACCATACAGAACAATTCGTCCATCGGCCCCAAGCAACGGGAGCAAACGCGACTCGGGCAATTCAGCCCGTCCCAACCGACCTTTGAATTAGACTTGTCTCTTTTTTCTCCAACCTTCCGCCGTCGCCTCCACCAAATATTTAAACCGTCAATAATAAACCCGCGAATCTTTCCTTCTGCTTGTTATCTCGGCGGGCATAATCGGTTCTTCATGGCTTGCAGGTCGACCGGAAGATGAACTCCCTCAATATAATATCCGCGCGCGTCTCCCCGACCTCGAGTCCCGCCCCTTCGCGATCAAACTCCCTGAGCCATATTGGCTTAGCCGTCGCTCAGTCTGATGACAACCCAACGCCTCCGGAGGAAACATCGCCCAGCGAGAACCGCGCACCTAAACCCCAACCGAACGATGCCACATTTAATAGGGACGGCGACGTACCCAATTTTCTCGGCATAGACGAGAAGACTCCTTTATTAGAGAAAAGCGATGCTAAGGACGCGAATATCCGTTATTTTGCGTGGCACGTTATCCCTGGGCGCATAGCAACCAACCTCATAAACTCTTTCCGCTTTGTTCTGTCTACTATCGCCGCACCTGGAGTTTACCTCGTTGCTTGCTTCTATGACGAACGGGGGAACTTCGCCCCCATGCGACAATTCGGGAACCTTTTTGGTATCTACGGGGGCGATACGCGCAAACTAGCAGCTGACTACCACGAGGGTGTCGCGCTCAATGAAGAGAAGCAGGTTTCCTCTAAGCGTTCTCACCCGGGCATACGAGGGAAGCATGCCTTCGCGGCCTCCCGGCCGATGCCCTCCTCGGGAACGTCATCTTCTGGTCTATCGTCGGAATCGGAATCGGATATGGTTAGCAGAAAACAAGGTGTCCGCCGCGGCTCCGGTTCTTCCGGTCGTCATGTGCGGTCCAAGTCTCTTGATCCCTCTGAAGAAGGTTCGCCGGCAAGGAGGTCGATAAGGATTAAGTTGAGCAACGATGAGGCTATGCGGCAGCGAAAACAC
Source organism: Daldinia eschscholtzii (assembly GCA_037126485.1). Taxonomy (NCBI): domain Eukaryota; kingdom Fungi; phylum Ascomycota; class Sordariomycetes; order Xylariales; family Hypoxylaceae; genus Daldinia; species Daldinia eschscholtzii. Next base: position 1,232,609 of record JBANMG010000007.1, read on the forward strand.
AGGAAGGCTCAGTCTACAAGTGCTAGTGGTAGCGCTAACAGCGGCGATACCTCAGCAGATTTGTCGGCCCAGCTGAAGTCCCCTACTTCTCCTATAGGAGCCTTAACAAAGTATCCCAAGACTCCTGCCCCTCCTAGACCATTAATACCTCGTCGGCAACCTTCTTACATTCCCTACGAACCCGTGGACCCGAAGCAACTGAAAACACTGATTTTGGATCTTGACGAGACTTTGATACACAGCATGTCGAAAGGGGGTCGAATGGGCTCGGGACACATGGTCGAAGTGCGGCTCAATACGACATACGTCGGAAGCGGAGGCCAGCAGGCTCTAGGGCCTCAGCATCCTATTCTGTACTATGTTCATAAGCGGCCGCACTGCGACGAGTTTCTTCGAAAGGTGAGAGAATTAATCAATATTAATAAGGTCCTATGGCTATCCTGCTAATAATGATCCGCGAAGGTTTGCAAATGGTTCAATCTCGTAGTATTTACAGCATCGGTACAGGAATACGCGGACCCCGTTATTGACTGGTTGGAATCGGAGAGGAAGTTCTTCTCCGGGAGGTACTATCGGCAGCATTGCACATTCAGGCACGGCGCATTTATCAAGGATCTGAGCTCAATAGAACCAGACCTTAGCAAGGTCATGATACTAGACAATAGTCCCTTAAGCTACATGTTCCATCAAGGTAGGATATCCCCTGAACGTCTATCCCGAAATTAAGTTTGTTTGTTATTAGTCAGTCCGCTAACTAGGGAATTTACATGTGCAGATAATGCGATTCCCATTCAAGGCTGGATCAATGACCCTACGGATAATGATTTATTGCACTTGGTGCCTCTTCTAGAGGGGTTGCAGTACGTTTCTGATGTTAGAGCATTACTTGCATTGCGGGGCGGAGAAGACGGACAGCATATGATGACGTGAAGACCATGAAATCAAAAAAAACTTTTGAAGGCAAAAGAACATAGCGGGTGTTTAATTGGTATTGGCCGGAGAGGGAACTCGTTATACCGAGCTAGCATTCCAAGGAACTATTTTTTTAAACCATTACGTGCTTCGTTGTACAGGTCTACGTTACGTTATGGGCGTTAATATAATATGTGTACATTTTTTTTTTTCTAATGGAAGTGGAAAGCGGTAGACTGCGGAAGAGGCTGGTTCTGTAGCAAGGCAACATGAGAACATTGATGAGTGAATTGGGACGTATTCTAAGTCCGATGCGGTTACAGCGATCCAGTATCAGCGGGGAATGATGAATAGGTAAAAAGTTACCTAGGTATATGCCAGTTTATTCCTAAATTGGACTTACCTTGTTTTTCTCAAAATGGTTGAGAATGGGGTATTCATACAATTCACATCGTCATCATTTCGTGAGCTACCGAAGCTATGACGGCTAAGTCCAACGAAGAGGTTCCATCTACTATGTATCTGCTTCCGGTAACGTTGACAAGCCACAAGCCGAAAAAGCGGAACTTCACTTATGTCTCACCCAAGGAGAGAGTAGTCCGGTCTAGTCTTCAAGTATCCATAGCCATGGAATGTAACCTCGTGGGTCCGGAATGTAGTTGTAACCTCCAATTAGGATTTGGGTATTACATAAGCACCTGGTTGACGAGCATGTATCTTACACATGTACCTTTAAGTGTGGAATACAACCGTATCTACCCGCAAAATTTGGAGACTTGGACTTTGCTTAATTATTACATGCATACCTATATTTATATCTTGGTACTGTTGATACTAGTAGAAATTGGAGGCTTATGGTTGTAAGAATACTTGGTACACTACTAAGAACAACTAAGTAGTTGGCGCCAAATTCAAGCAACAACCTCGGATTCTAGGTTAGGTAGTTTTTGGAATTAGATAGAACATTAGCATGCAAAGCTTTCAACAAAACCAACTCCAGCCACAATGAATAAAAAAAAAAGAACTTAGATGGAACCGATGGACCGTTTTTAGATCCACGACTCATGGCCCATCTGAGCCCCACGACCCAATCAATAACCCGGTGACAATCTAATTACCATCTAAAGATGTCTATTACGTCATGTCAAGCTACAAGCCGAGACTTTATTGCTGAAGAGGGCTGGCAATACTTCCAAGGAGGAGGAAAGGCTTTTGGATTTTCACCTTGTAAGTTACGAAACCGGGATCTATGTAGCCTCTACGTAGTTGTGTAAGTAGCGTACTATGTAATAGCTAGCTTAATAGCGTAATAGGTACAAACTAGAGCCTCGGATTATACCAAGTTCCTACGCCATCTAAAATCTGAATTGTTGTTTTCGTCATCGGTGCCGTAGTTTGACGTTATAAGAAGACCTTTTCTCAACGCCCTTCTTTCTTTCTTTAATCACAACACATCATTACGAACTTCAATCAGCGAAACATCCTTACAGACAAAACAAACCGATTCGAATTAATCTTCATCCTATAATCCTCTCCCTCACTAATAACTAACCTCAACTAACACACAATCACCATGTCTCTTCACTGTGAGTACCGAGTACCTGGTCCTATTGCTTTCTGAAAAAAGATAGTTGCCAGCTTCATAACCATCTCTCGAGTCTTCAGATCTTTGAGGCGTGGCCATCAACTAGCCGTTACTTATGGACTCTTGAGGGCTAACAAGCACCAATCTCCAGACCTTCCTCCCGTTAAGCCTTCGGCCATCGCCCTCGGCACTGTCTTCAACCACGGCATCGAACTAGCAGTCCTAACGCCGCTGTTCGGCCAGACCTACCAGCGAGCCAAGGCCGCCAACACCAAGGAAGAGTTCATCCGATCAAAAGAAGCCTCCTCGGCCGCCGCCGCCCTGGGTACCTCCCTGGTCGGGTCTGCTCTGCAATCATACGGTATCGGTGCCCTCATCAACGCCACCGGCACTCTTAGCTACAAGGGCGCCGCCTACCTAGGTGCTCTCATCTTCGCGGCTACATCCGCTCCTACAGTACGTTATTAATCCCACTCCTTTTAAATACCACTAGCTAGGTGTCAAAAAAACAAAACTAACGCCATGGCAGTACCTTGCCCAGCTCTTCACCGAGAAGCGACCTGTCGACACCGTTGCTGTCGGCGCCACGTCAAAGATCCTAGAGACCGTCGGTCTGTCTCTGTTCCTGACCTGGTGGGGCACCCGAACCAACCCTTTCGACTAAATTAGCAAAGTTTTTCCAAGGACCTGTGTTTATTAGTTTCCCTACGGGTTGAGATGATGTATAATGCCAGGAAGCCGCACGGAAGTTTCGCGAGCTGTCCTTAGCTGTGTAATAAATAAATGAATAATAAATGTTCATCAATTACCCAAACCATTTCTATTACACTGACTTGTCTCATCGACTTCAAAATCGTGAACTGTGAGCTTTAGTGGTACGTAGTGTAATGTAGATTGATATTGTGAGCACTTTGATCTGGACTCGGACGAAGAAGCCGGGTTTTCATTTTGAACCAATGTCAATTGATCCGCCAACGCAAACATATATGAGTGTTTCCCGCCCCAACGCCAGAGGCTACGCCTATTGTAGCCAACCGAAACAGTACGTACATTTTTGATCCGAAGATACCCTTGGGATGCATTTGAAAGGACAGCGAAGAAACGCCCGCGACACTACGAGCCACCACCGAAAAGCCGATATTCCTAGGGCTAGTAGTAGTGGTAAATGGGGGCCCACATCGAATGGTGGTGATCTCCTATACAAAATACACCTTCATCATAGCAGAGAGGATAAACGTCCCGCAAAAGTGAGAAAAGCTTTTACGTGAACTTGAGTTGCTTGCTCTCCTTCTCGACCAGCTTGACCAGGTCCTTGTACGCCTCGGCGAAGTCCTTCTCGTCCTCCTCGTCTATCTTCTCGGCCTTGTCCTTCTTGCCACCCGTCCGCTTCTCGGTGACCATGACGACGCTGGTGGGTCGCTTGGTGCTTCCGGCGGCGCCCAGCTCGGCACGCGACGTAACGAAGATGTACGGCACGTTGACGTCCTCGCACAGCACGGGGATGTGGCTGATCACGTCCATCGGGCTGATGTCTCCGGCTAGGATAACGACACCGGGGAACGAGGTGTTGCCCGGTCCGCTGGCGGGAGACTTACGCAGCGACTTGACGACTTCCTTGACGCCACGCTTGAGGGTTTTGTGCTTCGCAGCTGTATCAAGAGGATCACTTTAGCACTTGTGTGTTTATGAAGAAAATATGCAACTGCTGCACAAATAATGATTTTTAGGATGGACATTACCTTTCCGCACAGTCTTCATAATCTTCTTGGTGCCCTTCTCGTCCGCCAATGGCTTCGCGAATGGTACTAAAGCACCCACCACGGGAACCAGGACCTTGGCAACCTTCTCTTCGCCATCCTTCACGACGGTGACAGACGCCGAGGTATCAACTTCTAATTGGTCGTCAAGGGCGGCGTTGACAGCACTCTTAAGCTTCTCCTTCTTATCTTTCTTGTCCTTCTTGTCCTTCTTAGTCTTCGTCACACCGTCGGCTTCGCTGCGCTTCTTGTCCTTCTTTTCCTTCTTCTCCTTCTCTGGCTTCGTCGACCCCATCTTGTTTGTCTATTTGCGTCTCTCGACAATAAATGTAACGAAAGAAAAAGATACGCGCAGCTACGTATCTAAAGGCGGTAAGGGGAATGTTTTGCGTTGGAGTAAGGTTGGACGTTGGGACCTTCAATGTATCGATTTTCGAATCGTATCAATTGACCGATCAATAAAAAAAAAAAAATTCGAGCTGGAAATTTTTCCTGATAGGAAAGGGAACCTTAGCAGCTTTTCGCGGGGAGGGAATTTAGCCAATCAGAAGCTTTGGTGAGATGGAGTATTCCCGCTTTGGTCTCCAAATCGACAGGGGCTAGTACATGTTGTGGATCCCAGCATTTAGTTGGAGCTTTTGCTTTTTCACTCCTTCACCTTCATTCGACCTTCAGATCAGACAAGTTTATCCTTTATAACCAGTGCACTTACTAGACCGTCTCTGTATTTACGCCGTATTCCATATGTCTTTTGTTATACTGAACTGAGAATTTTTGATTTGTATTATGAAATGAATATTCAATTCAAAAATTTATGTCGAGACTCCTCCACAGTCAAAGTATTAGTCGGGTTCTCACATTATGGTTGGACAATTGAAGCTACACAGTCGTCGACAATCGTCTTACAAGCCCAATCTGAACTAACTCGAACCGCAATAGTTGCGCCTTCTTCTAACCTAGACCTATGACTTCTTCGGACTTTCAAGTTTCTGCCAACCCGACGTCTTCTTTACCAGAGTAAGGGAAGTTAACCTATTAATCCCATGATACCAGATCGCCACGAAGGTATTATCTTGATAGGTCCATTTCCTAGTTGCAACGGAAAAAGGTTAGTTTAATCGAAGGGATGGTGATCCTGAATGACCTTTTCATGCTGTCGTGGCCAACGATGGACCTCTAAGCACCTCTAGTTATAATGGAACCGAGTATATGGGAATGCTATTCTGAATCCGGGGTATTTGCACCCCCGCCTTGAAATATGCGATGTTACTTGGGTCTGTTTGTGACATGCCTTATACGTACTTCTCGGCTGCTCTTCCTTTGTCTTCCAAACTTCTTTTACCTCCTCATCTACACAGTTATTAGTGACTAGTATTCCAATCCTTCCGTGATGTTCAACTGGGCTTGGTGAGAGAATGAATACGGTACCCAAGATGAACATTCGATTACTTATACAGTTTTTTATTGCGGCTACATTATGTCGAACAACTTCTGCGAATCTATTTCGCCGAGATACTAACAGCTCTGCTAGTGGTTACGACTTCGTAGATCCTCTTATTGGCACCCGTAATGGAGGTAAGCTCACCTATAGTCTATTGTCATACCAGACTTCGATATTCTAACTGATCTTTACTATAGGCCATGTGTTCGCTGGGGCGACCTTGCCATTCGGTAAGCACGACCAATAGTAGTGACGTCTTCATAGAGCAAGAATCTCTAATAAATCCCTAGGAATGGCGAAAGCGGTGGCGGACGTCACGAGCGATAATCAGGGAGGATATGCCTCAAACGGAAGTCCAGTCACGGGCTTCTCTCACATGCACGACTCGGGTACCGGTGGTGCCTCGTCGCTTGGCAACTTTCCAGTCTTCGTTTATCCAGGTTGCGCAGGCGATGAGGTGAACGGGTGCATTTTTCCTAAGACCAAGCGCAGCGTCCAGGTCGTTGATGGGAGTGTTTCAGCTCGTCCTGGCTACTTCACCATCGATCTAATATCTGGTATAAGAGCTGAGATTACAGCTACAAACCACACAGCTCTTTACGATTTTACATTCTTTGGAAATGCTACGGGAAATGCTACTGTAGACGCACCCTTGAGCCCCTTGTTCATATTCGACTTGACAGATCTACCAGATACTCGCCTCAATGGCAGTGCATCCGTAGACCCAGATACTGGTAGGATTTCCGGCAGCGGTACCTTCCTGCCTAGTTTCGGAACTGGACAATATACACTGCACTTCTGTGCCGACTTCTCTCAAGGAGCTTCCATACGCGATACTGGGGTATTTTCGAATACTAGAGCTGGTAGTGAGCCTAAGAACATTGTCCTGGGACGAGACAATAATTTCCCTCCTCTACCAGCGGGAGCCTACACTTGGTTTAACGAGGTTGAAACTGGTACCAAGATCACGGTCCGAGTTGGGCTTTCATTCAAGAGTGTTGATCAAGCTTGCGGGTCCGCTGAGGCAGAGGTGCCAGACTTTAGCTTCTCAAAAACGCTGGCTGCAGCAGAAGACACCTGGAAAGATAAATTGTCAGCAATAAGCATCGACACCACTGGCTTTGAAGACACGTCTCTGCAAACAGTCTTCTGGAGTGGTGTATACAGGGCGATGCTTAGCCCTCAGGATTACACGGGTGAAAACTATCTCTGGGAAAGCGACGAGCCTTACTATGATTCATGGTACTGTATCTGGGACTCATTCCGAAGCATTCATCCATTCATTACCCTAGTAGATCCACACTCCCAGACTCTAATGATTCGCTCTCTTATCGACATCTACCGGCACGAGGGATGGCTACCAGACTGCCGGATGTCCCTTTGTAAAGGATGGACTCAAGGAGGGTCTAACGCCGATATCGTACTGGTAGATGCATACCTTAAGAACATTACTCAAGGTGTCGACTGGGATACTGCGTATGAGGCATTGATCAAGGATGCAGAAGAAGAGCCACCGGTTTGGGACTATGAGGGTCGTGGCGGCCTATATAGTTGGAAGGAGTATGGCTATATACCCGCAGACGACTTCGATCCGTACGGCAATGGTCTATTCACAAGAAGTGTGTCCCGAACCGTGGAATATGCTTACAATGACTTCTGTATCGCTGAGATGGCGAAGTCGCTAGGCAATCAGGATGATTATGAGAAGTATATCAAGCGATCTGAGAATTGGCTTAACTTATACAATGCCGATCAGGCATCGGATATTAATGGTACGGACACCGGCTTTACCGGCTTCCTACAGCCAAAATATTTAAATGGTACTTTTGGCTACCAGGATACGGCGCTTTGCTCTCCCGTTTCGTCGTTCGACTCTTGCTACCTCAACCCGGGTGGCCACGAGACATACGAAGGTAGCCCCTGGCTCTATAGCTTCTTCGCACCTCACGATATGGCAACCTTAATTACTACTCTTGGCGGAGCTGACACATTTGTCAGCCGCTTGGATTATCTTCACGAGAGTGGTATACTTTATGTCGGCGACGAACAGGCATTCTTAACCATATTCCAATACCATTACGCAGGTCGCCCTGGTAAATCTGCGGAGCGAGTCCACTACTATATACCCAGCCAATTCAACACCTCGACAGCGGGCATTCCAGGGAATGATGATTCAGGCGCCATGGGGTCGTTTGTAGCCTTAGCGATGATGGGCATATTTCCAAATCCTGGCCAGGACATCTATTTCATTACTGCCCCTTTCTTCCCATCCGTCTCAATCACCAATGGCTTGACGGGTAAGACGGCAACGATCAAGGCCAGCAACTTTGATACCGCGTACAATAATATCTACGTTCAAAGTGCGAAGCTTAACGGAGAGGAATATACGAAGAATTACCTTACGCACAGTTTCTTCCTAGAGGGTGGGACGTTGGAACTCGCATTGGGCGATAAGGAGAGTACCACTTGGGGTACAGGGGAGGACGATGTACCACCAAGCGTAAGCACAAGCAACCACTATAGTTACCTATAATTATGTCAAGTATAACTAGCCTAGGTATTTATGAGTACCGGTGCCATTAGATATCTTGAAATGAAGTACATTGACTACCTAGGTACATGATATGCTGAAGTATTGAAATATAAGTAGCCAGGAGGATCAACTTGTTTAATGTCTTCACGTAAGTTCATATGCTAGAAACGTGTAAGCACTAAGCTTTCTGATACATAGAGAATTGTAAATTTATAAGTCTCAATTGCTCATGCGTCTCGGTACATGACCGGTACCATTATGACAGAGGTAGCTGACGACGTATCCGGCTCTAGTATAGGTGAGACGTGACCTAAAACACCTCAGTTAATCACTGCATGGAGAAGCAAGTCTGGACTTGTTGAAAGCTAAGGAGAATTACCTGTCTGCGAATCAACATTGGAATTCTTGTTTTGGTCCTCATTGAAATGACGAGATATCTTAAAGGACTTCAATACATTCTTTATCTTCCCCCTCCATAGTATAGCCACGAAGACTACAAGAAGCACAACTAAACTCATAGTACTAGGCCCAACTATAAGTCCTATTTGTCTCGATGAATTATATGGTGGAGAGAGGAATTGCGCTGCGAGGCTCTCGTCGTCGGCGAGTCGTGCGGGGATTAGGTTCCAAGCCGGGCAGCCTTGATCGCATGGGTTCTGCAAACACTATAGTAAAAAGGGGTTAATATCTGCTCTTCAAGAGTGATACGCCCTCAAACACGAAAGGAGGGAGGGAGGTATCAACCCCCGGGCGGGTAAAGGAGAGTGAAGAAGACCACTCGTTAGGTACATACGCAGCCCATGAACTTTGGCGTCGCAAAGTCGCACGTATACCACTCGCGTTCATCGTATGGAGCGACGCAACTTTGGTGATGGTCTGGGTAGCTGACGTAGCTGATCGAACGGAGCTCGCTGACGGGACACTGGCCTTCGTTGGAGCACGGGTCTGTTTCGCAGCACCCGAGGAAGCGGACCTGGCTGGATAGGCAGATGTAAAAGGAACCTCCGGAGGGACAGGAGAGTCCATATTTCTGTTGTGGGATTTGAATTTCAGAGGATGCCATATATAAGTGCTAGGTATGAGTAGAACGCTACAATTCGCATACCTAGTACCCCGGGAAGGAGTCGCAAAATGTCTACGGGACTTTGGAAGTTTTAAGGCTTCCCTACATCGAAGCAGGTCGCATATCAGAAATGACTAGCTTATACGGTGAAGTTCTAGGTGCAACTTCCGCAACTGTTTACCGCCTCTAGTAAATGACAGACCGGACTCTTATCGTGCGCATGATTAAATATTATTCCAGGTGTGTAGCGGTGGATTGGAGGATTGCGATATTCAGCCAACGTTATGAAGCGTTGTTTCCTTTGTCTCGGTGATGTGACAACTCAGACGAGTCCCGCAACGAGAAAATATTACTGTAGCTTTTACTGACTCTGTTGGGTAGATTCTACAACAGATAATAGAATCTAAATCACAAAACAGGACAACACAATTGCTCTGAACGGTTAACTTTGGGGGGGCTTTTGAGGCGATTTGTTCATAATTAATATAGTGACTCTTCGGATCTCACGCTGGCGTATATTAGTGGCAAAATGTAAACTCGGACGGAAAAGAGAATTCTATCATTCAATAGCATGCTTCTATATAGTGATATAATGAAATGCTTCCACTACCCAACCCCTAGTAATCATCTACGGTATCCAGCTTTGGGACGGGCTCAAAGACTCATGCGTAATCCACCCTTCATAGACTGGCAATGCAGTTTATATCTCCCTGTGGCTAGACTATTGGGGAAAGTCAATTGAAAACGTCTTAAAGGAGGTCCACTGCCACATACCTCCAGTTAAGGTTGGCCGTGGCAGCGTATTTGCAGCCGTCAATGAATTTGCGTATATCTTCGCAGATTTCAGACATGGATGAGTACCGCTGTAAGATACGCTTCTCTGCTGCCTCAAATCGCAGTACCGATGAATGGACAATTTCTACGGCGTAGTTAACGGCTGCTTGTACGGACCCGAGTTGCAGAGAAAGAAGTGGAATCAGTGAGTCGACTTGTGATTGCTCCTGCAATAGTCCAACATGTTAGGGCTCAACTAGTTTTAGTCCAAGGAGGTATACTAACCACTTCCTTCTTCATGGACAGCATATCGTTCGTTCTTATAATATCAGCTCCCTGTAAGTTGTGACGGCTATGGATGGCATACACATATATAATGAGATCCGTATGGCGCCAAATCTGTCTCATATCGTCGTCGTCAAGTAGTTCTTGAGACAACGAAATTCCCCAGGCGTATCTATGAGACTTGCTTAGCTCCATTCCCAGGGTAGCATGAACACGGGATATGTACTCAATCGTGGCTAGGCATATTCTTATAGCGCCTGTGCCGGAACGATACTGTGTGTACTCTTCGACAGTGGGGAGTCGGTGGGCTAGTTGAAACCTTTGCTCCTCTCCACACATCTTGATGAAGAATAGTACCTCTTTAAGAAACGTGCCTACCTGACCTAGAGCTTGGTAAGACTGGCATAGTAATAAAGCAGGCCAGGATGGGGTACGTACGATCGCTGCAAGATTTCAACAGGGCATCTCCAATCGGTCCGGCACATGTAATTAAGGGGTTAGTCTCGGTTCGCATCGACTTCGGATTCCTAGATAAACTTTGCTGGATGAAGTCAGCCGTCCTCTGTCGGAACATAGAGCCTTTGTCCCAATCGTTGACGATAGTCGAAAGCTCTGCGGAGTCTGTCTCTATTTATGTAGTGAGATAATTATCCATCAATGATAAATGGTTATAGTATACCGTCATCCCATGCAAAAAGCTTAGAGAAATATTAGCGAATCCGGTTTCAAGTAACAGCTATTATGTTCCCTAACCCATATAGCCAAGAGCGCAAGAGTCTCTAAAGCTTCGTACGATATGGCGTACGGCCACCAAGAAGCCACGAAAGCTGCTAGGTTCATTTCTTTCAATTTACGAAGACGGGCGGTATTGTGTACGCCGGACGAAATGCTGTGATAGGTATGTGAGCTGCTAAGTGACTTGAAAGTTAGAATACACCATTTACCTCGTTATCGTCTCCTGAATAAATTCGTCTAGCTTTTCAACATCTGGGTGAGTCCTTTGGGGCCAGTGACTGATCATTGTCTGCAAGTCAGGAATGACGACTTGAGAGCCTCGTATATTGGAAAGGAGCTGCTCCCGTGGATCGACTGTAGATGATACAGACTGCGTATTTAGACTTGTGACTTTCGCTTCTTTGATAGCGGTCGCCATGTTGGTTTTGAGCAAGAGAAGTATCAGTAAGACTCTATAGTATTTCTGGGGAGAACTGTTGATTATGAGCAGATTGCCGGGACTCCAGCTACTATTTATATTACATAGATGTGAGATTATCCCCTTCCCTAAACCGGAAGGGCTCAAGTGAGAGATTAGATATCGGCATTCGAAGCTATCTCAAAATATAATTCGCTATATCCTACAAGATATCTTGATTCAGAATCATCATGTAAGAATATAAAATTGCCTAGCGGGTCACACTCAGATTATACTGCTAAACCTTTCCTCTTGAGAGGGGAAACTGTTTGCGTGCCTTGACTCAGACTCTATTAACCTCTCATGTAATTAAGCTGCGGTATTTACTTTGAACTTCGGTTATATTTGTAAGTGATTCAAGTAAGCAGCCCTCATATACCTGATCTTCGTGATGTCTTACTTTCTGTAATTGAATTAATGCACCATGATATAATACGTATTCACATAACTATTGCGTCGTCATGGTCATTCTAGGGTTTAGTTGGAGCATTGGTAATGCAAGACCCTACGGCCATACATTTCAAATTAAAAGAACACCCTACGTGACCCAACTAAAGGGCTATACTGTAACATGCTCAATCACGCTTAATGTATACCGAATCACTACTAGCCTACTATAAAATTATCCAATGCTACCAATTTTTCAAGTTTAACAAGGCGCCAGGGGTTCCACATGAGACGTGTAGAATAAAGACTACTTCCTGCATGTATAACTCTACGGGTCAGAGATACCCTATTTAGGGTTGCTTGCGGATTAACAATGTTATCTCTGTCGCCACGTAGAACCAAAAGATAAGGAAACAACTTCATATTCCCACGAGGGATTCTTACTTAATGACAGAAGCTCGTCGTTATGTATTCTAAGCACATGATTTGCCTTCGATATCATATTCAGAATCCTGATAGTCAGTAGGTGTAAGGGTCAGAAGAATAAGTAGCTATCAAACTGCTACACTACCAAAAGGTAGAACTATGTGAACTCAAGGGGTTGACGGCACTGTTACTGATACCGGTAGTTAAGTATTAATAATGTTATATTATAAGTCATCTAAGCGAGATTGTCAAGATTAGGAGAACCCAATGTAGTGTAACTTATCTAACCATAAACCCAGTTTATATGCGGTCTTCTTGCCGTCTTTTGCCATGCTTATGGCGTCGGCTTAGACCTCCCTCTACCTAATTTTGAAAGCCACAATACGCCTCAATGGTCCATTGCGTATGCCTAGTATAAGTAAACAGGATTAGTTGGGATCAAGAAGGCGTACGATGCATAACATATGCATGTAGTCCCCTAATCTGCAAGCCCTCGAGACCTTAAACAAATCTCATAGTAGATATGATTTGTTATTAGCTTTGTTATTACACAAAGACTCATACATACCTCTTATCTATATCTTCAACAATGTTGTGCTACGCTAATTGATATCAACCTTCAGGCAGTTGGTCAACATATAGTACGATACTATAATGTTATAAAGGTTTAGAAGTGCTGATAATTTGTTTTTATTGTCTCCTAGGTCAGAAATAGTAGAAATTTAATTAATACAAACATTCGGGTCTCTCTATTAGATCTTCTTGGACATGGGTCCCCTCTTTCAATTCTTGTAAACGTTACATAGAGATGAATGAGAAACCCTCGAGGACAACCCAGGGCTCCTCTAAACTATCGACAATGAACACAACCTCTTTGCGTCCTCCTGTAGCTCGAACATACCCACACTGGCATAATCTAACAACAAGGCCTAACGTCTTGCCCTATCAAATAGGTGTCATAGAACCCCTAGAGGCGTAGATAGGAAGTATGCACCTGCATGTCTTGAAGCCACCTGAGGGGAAGTTTGGCCACGATCTGCAATGATTAGAAATAACATATATTCAAGCCAATAAAGAAGCCCGTCGCGGATTGCATACTATTTTGATGACTTCAATGCCAGTCCCCGTAGCATCAGACCACAACTTGGGGATTTGCGTCCTAGCAGAGTCCGACACTATCAAGTAAATGAACAAGAAATTAAATCATTCTTCTTTCTCTCCCATATAATCTAGAATCATACCTGTGTTAGAGGGTATTGATATTCAGCAAAGATGAAATCACAAATTATAAACAACAGCATATTGACATACCCACAAAACCTTAACAGAGTCAGTCATAACGGTGACTTAATATTCAATATTCTCTATGCCGCTATGGTCCTTTGCTACAGGTTTAAGTAACGCAATGTCCGCGATATGTCTTATTACGGTTAGGTAATCTTTAGATACCAGCGTATTTTTGTTGAGTTGTCTTGTATAACAATGAAAGGAGTTGTTGTCATTATAGTGTGCTGCAAGGCAACGTCTAGTTGGGGTATATGGGAACTGCAGTAGTCTATACTTGCTCCATTGGGTACCATGTTTCTAGCTCCATTACCCGTAATGCAGGTTTCAATCATCACGTCTTATTCCGAAAACTATGCGTGGTTTTTCCAGTTGATGTGGCCACCTCTCTTATTTTCTGACTCTGCAGGTGTATCTTCGTATGGTACTACAATTTCTCTATTTGCCATTTCTTGAAACGCTGACGGGTAGTTACATATTGATAAACACGGACGCATAAAAGGCTTATTGGTTCAAGAGTATATAAATACCTCCCTTAAAGAATATCTACCTACCTAGGCATGTATAGATTATTGGCCTAATTTCCCATTAGTTGGAAGATTACTTTGCGGCTAGGGTGGCACTTCGAGAGATAAGATCGGATTCTAATCGAATGGCGCACGTCTCGAGTCCGAGAGACTTTGTTAGATATTAGGCGTGAGACATAGAAGACAAAGATGGGATTTATATGTATAACTCTGGTTCCTAGATCTATTGTAGTTGGAGTTCCTTGCGGAACAACTTCGTTGTTTCCCTACCCCTTGCTTGCCTCATAACAGACTTGATTTATCAACTAGTTACCACCACCTAGTTGCCTAACATAGCCAAAGCTAGGTAGATGTAATCAGATAGTTAGGTCGTCCAAAAGAACCCAGTTTCCAATCTATGTCACGTGCATTGTTGTCTTTCTAGACTGACACTGGAACAATTCCATCATTGGTATCCAAAATGTGGATATCATTTTTGTTTGTGGATCAAAATGGATTATCCCGGTTGCATCACGTGGACCAATTAATCCAATAAAAGAAATCTAACCCAAATGAGGCTGATTGATTTCAACGGATTTAAGCTTTGCTCCATTTATCGGATCCCGGCAGCCACTCTTCGAAAAATCGTTAGGTAGTACATTTAGGTAACTAAGGTACATAACCGTTACACGTTACCTTAGTAGGTACCTGTTATTATTATTAGAAGGCAACGTTTGGGAAAGCGCCCTCAAAGCGTTAAGGAGTTGAAGATGCGGAAAGCAGTCAACCAGTCAATGGAATCCGCAATTGCAACTTCTTACACTAAACCTATTACGTCAAGGAACCGAGACACGCAGAAAGTTCTCAAATGATGTTCAATAGCGTGGGTGACCCTGACAGGACAAGTTCCAGGTCAGATCGTCAGACTGTTCGTCTGCTTTTCTGGTTGCATGGCCACTGCCACCGCTAGGTTGCCGTGATTTCCGTGGCGTCTGTTGGCCCATGATCATCGTCACCTTGTATCGACTCACTAATTGTATAACTACCTAGGTAAGTATACCTTACATATCCGTTATGGATATAGGTACCAACCCATATTTCATATTTGTATATGTATATCTTTTCCGATTATCCGTACCACGGCATCGGATTTCCGCTTTGCCCACCTTAGGCATGCAGCTTTGGTACAGGTCCATACATGTGTTCCCAGGATTTTCTCTACGTTCATGATCGCCACAAGGTTGGCGTAATTCGTCATGAAAGTTTGCGTGTCCCGGGTGTCCCAAGGTATTTATAAGGTATTTATTTAAGCACTTTTGAAGTTACTTAACTCAGACTCTAACAGCTACCTAGTAAATATCTTAAATCTGAGACACCTATCCCATGAAAGTGAAAGGGTCTATATTAAAGACAACTGTGAGGACGCACCTTAACGTACATTAGGTACTTTTCGAGGCTTTTCGAGACCAGCCAGATTTCTAAGTCGAAGTTACACGCAGGTAGCTGCACATTCGTGCCGTGTTATCCACGATTACTCATTGCATTTAGCTTCAACAATAATCCTAACTTACGTTTGCCTACATTTACCTACATTTATCTACATTTACCTACATTAACTTCCTCGGCGTAGCCTAACCTATTTCCGCCACTTATATATCTTACATCCATATTCCGTCTTACATTATTTTCTATATATTCTTAGCCCGAATACCTTGTCCCCCCTCCCTGTTCCGATTTCCTAGATCCCCATACCGATTTTGCAACTTCGCGACATCCTCCTACATCGTACCGACTTTTATGCTTGTGAGATATATAACAACAATTTCTCCTGAAGGCACGAATTAGACCGGATCACGGCACCAAATTAATAAGACCCGGCTGTCTCCATATTCTAGGATTGCTCAAGCGCGCGGTTGATTGCTTTGCCAAGCAATCCCAACACAAAGAGCCGAACCCTGTCAAATTTGACTTGGCACTTGTACCAGCCCCGGCTGGAATCTCAGCATTGCTTTCAGGTGTCTCCTTTCAGGTGAGCAAGCATTTTTATCCGCTCAACTACAACTACATTCGTCAGCTGGGGCGCAGCCGTTGTAGGCGGCCAAAATACTAGGACAAAGCCCGCCCGAAACCTTCAAAATCTTCAACTGCGTCAAGTGACATTGGCCAATTATATTCTTAAATGATCAAATTCGCTTTCCTTCTCTTGTCCATGTTATTCCGTCCAAGCGTGTCCTCTTGCGGACGCATGGTACACTATAACCCCCATGCATCCCGAGAGTGGAAAGTGGCCAGGGGCAAGACGGCGAAGCGGATTAGATATTATTATGACGATGTCCATCACCATCACTCAGGGAGTTTGATTTCATTATTATACCAACCGAACCACTCGATCTAATAAATCTACGATCTTGTTTTATTCTTCCCGTTGTTTCTACTCTTTTCCTTGCACCGTATCACTTCACTTACTTCACCGTGAAAGTCTTCAACCTCCCCCGCATCACGAAATAAAAGCTTATTCTGGGGTGGCTGCGGACGTACATAAGACTCAGCCATAGTTTGCCATCTTACGCCTTCCGTTTAGCATAAGGCTTAACTTCTCTACAGTACATAGAACTAAGACAAAGCTATAGACTATATCTATCGCCAATCTATCACCATGTCGGACTCAAGCAGCAGTCGACGAACAAGTCGCAACTACGATACCGGCTTCCCAGATGCCTTTGCTGAATACACCACTTCTCTGCGGCATCCAGATGCGAACACCAGTCCAGGGGCTTGCATTTCAGCCGAGGATATTGATCCGTCCAAAACATTACATCGGACTCATAGATCCTTCCTGGCAAAGCATAAGCGTACCATTGCTCACGGCGTAATCGGCCAGAGCAATAGCCAACGACATTCGAACAACTCGGCCACAATTCTATCCACATTTGATAGTGCTATTGACGTGGGCGATCTGAAGCGTACAGGCACAAACGGAAGCATTGGACATTCGTCCAAGGATGGGGCCGAGAGCATCGACCGCATGGAGGTATCTAGTAACGGGGATTGCTCTCCGTCCTCCCCTACAGACGAAGATGATCTCGCTGACGATGGGCGGCAAAGAATCAAGCTCTTCCGAAAATGGCGCGTTCAGAAGGATTAAGGGAATTGGGGCGGACCGTTGACGATAGACTGCGGCAGTTGTTAAATCATGGGTAAAAGTTGTTGGTCAGGAGTCAGGGTTATTGGGGCAGGTAAATGGTAATTTGCAGCTTTGGGAGACATAGGGGCTCGACGCCGGGGGTTTGTTTGAAAATTTTGGTTCCCAGCATGGAGTATGGCTCACGGCGGAGTTTGGAGGTCTTGATAAAATAATAAGCTTTGGCAAGAGCTTGATGAACGAGATTGCAGCCTCAGCGGCGCGTTACTAAGGAGCTGCCTACGAGACTGAAAATCCCCAGCAACCAGATCATGCAAGCTACATTTCTGGGTGCAATCCAGCCTTTCAGACGATACTCTCACAATACATGTTTAATCTCACTTTCTTCTTTTAAACGCGGTGCAAAATTACCTGTTCACTTCCAAGCCGACTGCTTTCTCGTGCAATCTCGTGCCTACCGCGCTAAATTCCCCATTGCGCAGTATTTGGGTTTCCAGCGCCGCCATTGTGTTTGTAACCGCGTCAAGGCAACAATTTGTTGCTCAGTAGGCTTAATAGTTCCAACGCACCATGAATTAACGCACAACGCACAACGAATTCGTGTTTCTCGAGACGGAAAAGTGCAAATAATTTATCAAAACTATTGCGCCGGCGATACCTTTATCTGCTGGTATGTCGCCGTTGTCTCAGATACCGGGGCTTTATTTTCATCTAACCATATTCTAGGCTTGTCCAAATGTCGATTTCGCCGACAATGGACAATCAGACAGCAGGCGATCCTGGTGGCCAGACTGGTGGCCAGGCATTTCTCCTACTTCACGATTTTCCTCCTGAAATTCGAAACAAGATCTGGCTGACGGTCGCCGAGATTGCTGCAAATGAGTTCAGACGCCGACATCCTGAATACAACCGCTTCTGGGTTCCTTATCACAAGCCCCCGTATGTTAAATACGTGTCATATACTATGGAAGGAAGAGGCGACCTCGGTCCTTCTATTCTTCGGGATCTTCGAGAACTATTCTGGCCTCTATTCCGAGTCAATAAGGATTGTTACGCAGCAGTCACCCGATACATCAGCAAGTTCCATGAACGCAAGAAGGCACCCCAGCTTGTACTCAACTTCCTTGATATACTCCGACCGGGAGTGTCTTCACTTGACACTGTCATTAAATTCTCACGCCGTTCAACTAATACTTTGAAGTCTCAAGTCGCGGGGTGGCCGGGAGTGACTTGGCCCACCATCATCCAGAATAATCACTTGAATCAGCTTGAAGAGATTACCTCGACCATGAATCTAACAGTTGCTGGTTCCATATTCGCGCCCTCTATAGCCAACAAGACACGCCACGGAATGCTCCTTCGATTCAACAACCTAAAGAAGTTGTACATCGACGCGGAAGGCCATCATCAACCGGCCCGACACCATTGCGAACAGACATTCGTATGCGTGTTTCTCGAAGTGAGCGAGTTCCGCGACGGAAAGCTCAGAATGAAGTTCGATGACTTCGAAAGCTTCCGAGTGGTGTACCAGCAAAAGTACGACCTCTCCATCGGGACTACAACTTCGTACAGGGATCCTGAAGCCGCTCAAAAAGCGTGGCGTCGCGTAAAGCAATGGGAGGAAAGTTCCTTGGGCCACCTCCTTGCGGTGGTGGACAGCTTCACCAGAAAGGGCACTGAGTGTATCGTCGTCTGCAGATGCCGGGCTAAGGAGTTGCATGAAGTTGTTCATTTTTATGGGGATTAAGCAATAAAGATACCCCCCTTACTAACGGAGCTTGTTCAGGGTCAATAGTACCATACGTTGCGAACTTTACGAATTAGAGGATAAGTGGAATACGTTTCTTTTGTACGATCTTGGGGTTTACGATCCGAGGCATTCAACTTTTTTTTCATCAGGTTTGGCATGTACGCTTTAATACGCTTCTCGAGGTGGAAATCATAGTGTCCCAAGCATAATGAACGGGCATGTTACATAGCATCAACCTTTAATACCCTTTGATTTCTTTTCAGTACATCTCTTTTGTTCATGTCACCGACGAAGTAGTCCATACGTAGTAGTGACTTCATAATAGAAAATACTAACTCAACTCGGTTTTCGATATTAACTCGCACACCTAAAAGAAATAATAGTGACTCTAAGGATTCTAGAGGATACATCCAGGATAAAGGGTCCTTCTAATATAGATCCAGGTAGCCATAGGGTCATGTAGCTAGGGTAGAGCTCCTTACAGAACAGTAAGGTTATTGCCCAGGTGTATTTTTGTTTCTACCTCATGATGGTCATATCTTTATCTTAAACTTGCATCTCTCCCGTTAAATTGAGCTATATTCAGGAGACGAGGTTCAGCAAACGAGTAGGAAGACATTTGAGATATATTAGTACCTAGGCAAATAGATGGATAAACTAGCCCTGAACCTGGAGGGGCTGGCAGTTTAGCTTCTCTCTTTACGTAGGTACCTAGGGACCTGTACTTAGGGACCTAGTGGTGGCATGCCTAAAAGCCCACATCACCACAGTAGCCGTCGCAACGCCCGTTGCCACGGGTCCCAGGCACCAACCGCAATTCAACCCCCCACCTACTGCGTACCTCTAATATCTAAATTATCAATGCTACAATCACATTAGAGGAGTTGGTGCAGTGGTAAGAAGCTGCCATCAATTGCTCGGGGTTCAAATCCCTCTGGGAGCATGTTCTTTCCTGGAATCAATTACGCACTGGCACAAGAAGTCAGTCTTTAAAACGATTACATATTGCGTCAGCTCTTTGATCCCGGGGGCCAAAAAAAAAGGCTTCAAGAACATGCACCCAGAGGGGGGTGGGATTACCAAACCTCATTTTTTTTCTTTTTTCAACATTTCCTTATCTTAATACGCGCCTTGAAGTTCTTTAACTGCTTTACATTCAAGATGAATTTCGAAAGTGATGTATATATATATATTTCTAGTCTATTTTGGGCTTGATGTACGTTGCGAGAACTGGTGCTCATCCTACTCGCAAACCATTCGAAATTCTACCAGTCTTACATTACACATGTAGACGAAATAAGGGGCTCTCTCGGTCGAATGGACGAGATAATTCGCTTCAACACTGTGAAGTAGGCTCGGCTACTTTCGGAAACTTATCACTACTATCTAATAACATGTTTTCATATAGCTAGCTCACGAACTTCAATTTCTTAGGTAGGAACGCGTGAGGAGCCCAACGCGCATCCGTTGAGGCCAAGTCCATGACTGGTAAGATAAAGACCACCTGTGTACCTAGGCATATATCTATCTATGTCTTATTTAGACAGCCGCTGCTGTGGAACCTAACTACTCAGAGTCCTAGACTTGCTTTTCGGGTGAAAAAGGGGCCGGTTAGGATCTAAACTAGCCAGTCGCTCTCCTTCTTGAGCGCTTCCTTCCAGCTCTCACCGTCCAATCGCGAGAGCTGCTTGACGCTATCGACGTCTTCGGCGCCGAAATTCCCGTACAGGTGCGGACATCCTTCCACCTCCCACGTCGTCGCAGAGTGAAACTTGGGCGCAAACCGTAGCTTCAGAACCCAGATGGTAGTAGCGTCTTTGAAGAACAGGTCTGCCGTTATGGGAATCTGGGACGTTGTGTAAGTAAGTAAGTAAGCACCAAGTGCGACGCGGTTGTTAAGGAGGCACAAGATATATATATATCTAATACAGAAAGAGGAATCGTCCTGCAATTTTCTATGCAGGACTAACTAACGTAAGCACTTACTTGCGAACCGACACTCAAATGGACAAACCCATCTTTCCGGTCAAGTTCCGAGAGGGGATACTCGGAAGGGATTGGCGTTGGGGGCGCCGAAGGTACAATCTTGTACACGAATTCTGGTAGAGGTGACGGAGCCATTGTTGGACTCGATGGTTTTGATGGTGAGAAAGTAAGACAATCTCCAACTGCTGCTCCTATGTTGCGGCACATAATTGTAGTTGGCTTATATGTGGGCTTTGGCAGCTGTCATACTTTCTAACACCTGGCAAAATTCGTGATCTAGCAAGCATCTAAGGATAGGGGAGGGGGATGGAAGATATGGAATATAGAATATTAGGAGTTTACTCAACACGTCCAGCCTATTGGATTGGTTCTTGTTCAAATGAGCTTTATATGTACTTGTCGTACGTGTAATATAAGGATAGGGCTCCGCGGTAAACCATCTGTTTCCCTTTTCAAAGTAGAGCAAGATCAAACCAGCGTACCGATTAACAATCTACATCGGCTTTCAAATCGATCTTTGTTTTTATTCTTTAGAGAAAGCACCAGTGTATACGATCAGACATACCTAAGCGAAAACAAAGTATGTGCTTGTTTCCTATACGGATATGTGTACTTACCTACCTCAAGCGGGTAGGCATATAGGTCTTCATCAACCTCGCTCTTTGGCTTGATCCCGAATTCTTCTAAGGGGAGGATGGTTGTTGATGGAAAAACTTATCCCTCTCGTTCATCATTGGATCAGAAACTCTATCTCGCAGTCCTTTGTGGAAATTATGTTTACTGTGGCGGATTGGGCCAAGAGCGCCTGCGTGGCACGACAGAGGTCGATCTATTGAGGAAGAGGCTCAGTCGAAGAGCATTTCTAGAGAACGGTTTTCGAAATATAGGATAGGTTTAGCCGCCACACGAAATATTGAATTGATATCTCTGTTTATCATCATCTTTACATTCGTTTGACTCAACTGAGATCCTAGTCATATTTACATACCTAATTCCCTATACGGCCTCACTTATACATAATTACTTAGTAAACGTACATAATCAAGGGAACTCTCGCACACTAATAGGATACTATTGGTAATATGAAGACCATTGTCTCGGCTTTTCTTTTCTTAATGGTAGGCCTAATTGTGGGAGTATTGGCGGACCCCAGCGACTTTCAAACCTGTTATAGAATCGACGGCGCCGTTCTTCCGAATGCTATCAGATGTGAAAACAGCACGACGGGCCACTCGGCTTGCTGTAGCGCAGGCGAGGTCTGCTGGTCCAACGGAGTATGTCGCGGCACAACCCAAGGTGTTAAAGATTGGTTACGAGAAGGGTGTACCGACCATACGTGGAGTGATACGGCGTGCTTTCAGGTCTGTCCATGGTGTAAGTGGTAAGAAGACTATTTATATGGAGGCTAATAAGCTAATATGACATTAGCCGTAGGTGACGTAGCGATAGGAGTGCGACCTTGTGGTGGTATCGATAGAAGCAACGAATACTGTTGTGACGATGGGTCAACCGGCGTTGGGTCGTTCGCATGTTGTAGCGACGAGTCTAATATATTCGCCTACGACAACATCACTACGCTGCCAACCATACTGGCCACTATTCCCTTAGACGACGTATCAACTATTGCAGTTGATTTAACATTGTCCTCTGCACCACCCGCTGGCACGACAAGCGATATGTCAACAGGGCCCTTAACATCCGAATCAACAAGTAAACCGACAAGTACCGGTTCGATAGCAATTCAAGTTACGGGTGCCAGCACAGTTCCTACAGAAAGTGAAAGCTCACCAACCAATGCCAACATCTCGACCGCACTAGGCGCAGGTTTAGGCGTAGGGTTACCTGTAGCCGCTGCTATCATCGGAGGTATCTGGTTTATGATCTGGCGTTATAAACAAAAGGACACTGGGGGGATAGAACAGGAAAAGGAACCGCAGTATGGCGCCCTGGATAATGTTATGGTTCCCGGCGATAATACGCCGAAGCTAGTTTCTTCTCCTAGCTCCTCGGGATTATACGGCGTGCCCAGTGTACGCGGAGCCAACACCCATGAGTTACCATCGAACTACTATGGTAGGGAACTTCCTGCTTAGACGGCTATACATGCGAGTCAGCTTCAGACGGTTACTAGGTATGTACTTAGCTTGATTGTCTAGGACGAGTGTTGTTTCTGGAAGACTGCATTGGGCGTCCAACGAAGTCATAACCAGGTATAACAAGAAGGGGGGCACATATGTGAATAATAAAAATAACTGTCAAATGACGCATGTAATGAGGAAGGCCAGTGCAAAATCTCTTGACTTATCACGTATGTACCTGCCTACATACTGGCCCTGCTGCTTTCCGTTACTCATGATTGATTAGGACAGTGCGATGTATATAGCCGTAAGTAGGTTAGGTACTACCTAGAAGGAGCCCTACAGAAAGTGCTTGGTAGTGGGTTGCTACCTGCCTGAGTGGAGCCTATGACTGGGTGGTCACTGCTGTTGCCTAGAGAGTTTTGCCCCCTCTGACCGCCCTCCTGGCAAATATAAATATCTGGCCTCCCCTCCTCGCTTTGGACTTTTCCTTCTTTTCTTCTTTAGCTCTCTTTGCCTTTTGGCTTAGATCAAGTGTAGTATCTGTTCTTTTCAGTTTAATCTCTGAAAGAGTCCTACTTGGACTCAATCGTGATTATTCTAATTTTTGTACCGAGGGAGCGCATCCTCTGGGCTTGCCCATGATCGCTCCCACCGTGTCCCTGGTATTACACTGCCTCCAGGTGACGCGAACCCTCACTTTTCGTTGCAATTCTCTAGCTTGCCTAGGGGTGTGAAGAAGAGTAGTTTATTATGTCCTGACGTAGTGCCCCTGGTGGAAATGTATGATATTGCTGTACCATGACAAGAAATGAAATTTTGGTCAACTACATATGAAGCTGAAAGTCGTTTCGCAAAGTTGTATTCTCCAGCCATGCTTCCTGATATGCTACTGGTTTGGAGCACAAATCGTCAAATTGAATTAAGCGTGAATGTAGATGTGCTGTAATCTGTAAAATCAGAACTATCCCAACTTTGACAGCTAAAGTCGCAGCAATTGACGCGCTCCGTACATGTTTCTTCAATTTTAATTTTCAAGCAAATATTTTTATTTCCAGTCCCGAATAAGTTGAGCGCTGCCTAGAAATCGTCGAGCGCTGTGAATAAAACCATCAAATAAGCAGGCCAAAGGCATCGTCGGACCTTCTCGGTTTTTAGCACCGTCCCTCGTCATAACCGATCAATAAAAAAAAACTCTGATCTCTTCTTAATCTACGCAACAAACATCACCATGACTGACAGCAGTTCCTCCAATTTGATTGACCCTTCCATTTTCGAATACCTCAAGGCTCATGGCGAGGAGGAGCTCGAGGTCGGCGAGAAGCTTCATCATATCACCTCCGCCCTCAATCGCCATATCTCAACCTGCCAGGGCTTTCTCAGCCGCATCCACTCGACACCCAGCTCCAAGCGTAAGTAAAGCGTGACATGATCTGTATAGTGTATGATTTTTCCTCGTACGTTGCTGATGCCTATTGAAGTGCCGCCGCTATTGAAGCAGGTCGAAAATGACGGCATCAAGCCCGAGATTGACAGTGTTGGCGAGTTGGCGCGGTTTGCGTCTAATTACCCCTACTACAAGTACGTAACAGGCAGTCAGCCAGTCTCCTCTTGGCCCAACTCGAGTAGCTAACGGGAGAAAAAGGTACAATCATAGATGGTCTCGAAGCATTCAGAATGTTGTCGGTACCATCTTATTAACCGGCTGGCTAGGCGGTTTGGAGACCGAATCCCGCCCGGGCGAGCTAGGCCGTCTTCTTACTATCGAAGAAGTTGGACAGCTTCTTAAAGGTGCGTCTTTCTTCCCAGCTTATCGCCCCTATCGCTAATGCTAATGTTAATTCTTCATATCCAGTACCCGTTAATCTTAAGGACAGAGATGCATTTCACATTACTATCGAGGAATACATCCTGGCTCTGACAGATATCACCGAGGAGCTCAGCCGTCTAGCTATGAACTCGGTCACGATGGGTGATATCGATCTGACCGTCAGAATCAGCGGTTTCATCAAGGACTTGTTTGCCGGCTTTCAGCTGCTCAACTTGAAGAACGACATCGTTCGGAAGCGAGTCGATGCTGTCAAGTATCACGTCAAGAAAGTCGAGGACGTCATCTACGATTTGTCGCTTCGTAACTTGATCCCGAAGCACGAGGCGGCTAGTTCCTGATCCAGTGGGCATTAATGTCAACTCAAAATAGCAATAGCCGCGATGTGAACCACCCGGTAGGCAATGCATTAAGGATTGGTATCCTCCATAGCTCGCATTAAGTCTATACCTACGAAACCATGCATATAGCACATATAGCATTGATGCATTTAAGCTCGCAGACTGCTTGCAAGGCATAAACTACCTGTTTAAGCAATTCAATTGTTTCATCGTCCCCGAGTAAAAAACCATGTTTGCCTTCCATTTCTCATATCATTGCCCCGATAACTGCAATAGTTACGATAGGCGGATAGGCATCATTATCAATAACACGTGATTCGTGTAACATCCGTGCGCTAAACGTTAGGAGGTACGTAGCGTTTAATTTACCAACGCGACTCAATTGAAGCCAATTGCGCCGTTTAATTTTTGGATAACTACCTACCTACCTTTCCTAGTATATTTTATGTAAATGCTTTCAAGTAACAACACCAATTCATCACGATAATCCATAATCCATCCCCTTCAATGACTTACCCCGGCTAAACTATATTTATTCATAATGCCTGCTCTGGACCCGACCCCAACCGCCATCTCTTCAGCAGCAGCAGCCCATAAAGCCAGCAACAAGGCCGGCGAGCCCAAGGATAGTAAAGATGCTCCGACGCCGCCCGTCCAGATCCTAGCGTCCCCCCAGGCGCAGGTCGTCAGGCACCTGCAGCCGGCACTGCTCGTGTCCCTGCTCCTCGCGCGCTTCAGGGCTCTGGTGGCGGATCCGGTATCCGCCCTGTCGAGCGCCCTCCCCTTGGTCGTCGCCGTGCAGGTCACGTACGCCGTCGTGTGTCTGCCCGCCGTCGGCTCTCAGAACGCGAGGCCCGCTAAGAAGGCTCGTCCCGGAGAGAAGAGGAAGGCTGGGCCCGAGAGTACCGGTCCGAACATTGCGGTTGTATGTTTTTTTTTTTTTTTTTTTTTTTCATTCTCTATGGACTTTTACCTTTTCTTTTTGTGGTGTAACTACAAGTTAACTGACAATATCGATTAGACGACACTCGTTGCCCTTATACTGTCAGCCATAGCAAGCCTGGCACTACACCTCATCCTAGTTCTTTTCGGCGCTCCCTTTCTAACCCACGTAGAGCATACGTTCCTATGCTCCGCGCACTTATCCCTCTTGGGCCTGTTCCCTCTGTTCTACACGCGCGGCGTGTCGAGCAGCGATTGGCACGAGATCCTAAGCGCCAGCGCGCCCTTCGACGAGGCGTTCGGCGGGCTCGTCGGCGCTTGTGTGGGGGCTTGGCTCGGCGCCGTCCCCATCCCGCTTGACTGGGACCGGGAGTGGCAGAAGTGGCCTGTGACTATCGTCTGCGGGGTTTACGCGGGTTACTTGGTCGGGAAGGTCCTTGGGGGCACGCTGGCTTTCTCGAAGAGATTTTCTTGATGTTAGACTAAGCAATAGCTTATGAGTATACTGCGTGTCTCAACGATGCGAATGCATCGTCACCTGTATTGTAGCCTGTAGAAACCCGACGTTACGTTTTCACAGGCCTACTTAGTTTTTCATCTATCTAATTTACTATTAGCAAGTACTGACTCCGAGGCCTCATTATGCTCATATCTACATTCATAATCTCAACCATAATACTTCCACGCCTTGAGTTCCGTCATCCTTATTGACCCTAGCAACGTACTACCGCCTAATAGGATTACACTCTCGCAATATTTTATTGCTATTTTACTTCCTCTATGTTGCATTCAATCGAGGAGGCGGTGGTATTATACTCATTTGCTACCATGTACTTTCTTCTTATATCTTTATTTCAAGTTCCCACTTCTTAGTTAACAATCCTCTATTATGCCCAAGGGATGAGTAGACCAGAAATGAAGTTAGATTCATCTCATATCTAAGCGTCCGTATATCCTCAGCGCCTTGCCTCAAGAGATCTATTTTTCTTTCTTTCTTTCCGTGCCTATTACCGTCTATAACCCAACGAAGCGATCCCAAGAGACGAAAGCGCAGTAAAAAAAAAAAAAAAAAAAAAAAAAAAAACCCATTACTTCCCCAGTACCTTCGGCACCTGCTTCTCGGGGGTTCCGTATCGGAAGACGTAAATATTCACGACGATGAAAAAGCCGATTATAAACCTTGTCCATTCGAACACGCGCCACGCCCGCGTAGACAAGGGCACTCCAGACGGTTTCCTACTACCGCTACTGCTACTGCCAACCACCGCCGCGGCCTCCTTTTTACCCTTTCCCTCCGCGACGCGCCTGGACACTTCGAGGAACAGCTTCGGATCGTCGGTAACCACGCCGTCAAGCCCCTTGCGAACGCACCACTCCATGCGGTCCTCATCGTTCACGGTCCACGTGTACAGCGGATGTCCGGCCTTTTTTATGTCTCGGATGAACCGGGCGCCGAAGACCGGGAACGCCAGCGCGTGATACAGCAAGCTGATAGACAGACTGGGTTCGTATTTCGCTAGGGTCCGCGCGTACGTAGTGGAGAAGCCTACGTGCGCGAGCTGGTACTTGGGAAGGAATTGTTTGCAGTGTTTTATGTATTCCGCCTGTAGTCTACGGCTTCAGCACCCAGGATTTACTACAAAAGACCAAAGTCGAATAGGAGGTAAAGAGAGGGATATGACAGGTAGGTAGGTATTACTTACAGCCCAGCAGCAGGGAAGTATCCTCTCGTGCCACGGCCGAACTCCCGGTACCGAATCTATTGTTTCTGCTGTTCTCCGGATGATCTCGGCTGGGTCGTCATCTCTCTACAAGTTCTATAATCAGTCGGATTTTCTCCTACGTTTTACCGTTCGCACTAATGGTCCTAGCAATTCTACATAAGGGCCGGGATTGGTTACCTTGATGTCAAGCATGATCCAAATATGCTGCAGTTCTGGCTGATTCAAATATTCCAAGAGCTCGGTAAGCTGTGGCATGGGCTGCCGGGGCTCACGCACCGTGCGCAGCTTGCTCAAGTAACTCCAGTCGTGGTCTTTGACCTTGGAGTCATCGCCGTAGCAGCGCTTGAGGCTGGGATCATGCATCAGGACGACAACACCGTCTTTGGAGAGGTGCAGATCGGTCTCGATAGCATGGGCGCCGGCCTCGACAGCGGCGCGGAACGCTAGCATTGTGTTCTCCGGGAACAGAGCCTTATAGCCGCGATGAGCTATGGCTTGCGGCGGTCGCCGGGAGTCGGAGGTAGCATCGCGGGACCGGGGCGCGGGAATACCTGCTTTTCGTTGGGCGCCGGAATCGTTAGCAATGACTTGGTTACGGGTCGGTTTTCTTGGCGAACCCGGCGCGGATTCGGTATCCTCGCTCAAGAACAAAACTTACCCGGCGTTCCGTTTCCTATAACATGGCCGTTGGCTTTTAACAACGGTGTCTGTTCATTAGACATGGCTGTTGGCTTGGCGTTCTTCTTAGCCGTATCCCGTTGGGAGATTATGTAGGTAGTTGGTGGTTAGAGATAGATCTGCTTGCTCGCTTGCCAAGAACAGCAAAGAGATCAAGTAAAAGGTACTTAAATATCCAATTTTACATCATATGAACGGTATATCTAGTCGGCATGTATGCAATCAATCTTCCCGGTGATTACTTTGTAAATCTAGCTCTCGAAAGACTTTGGGGAGAACGAGACACAAGCCAGTGGTCTACCTAGGTAGGCTAGGTAGTTAATCCTAGGCGGGTTCCAGTACGGATTCGGCGGGCGGGATAATATTTCCGCTCAATCCGAGAACGACCTCACGTCGGTACGCGGCACGGATGCGAAGGATTGTAAATACATATATGTATTGTTCAATACTACTAACCTAAAAAAAGAAGAAGAAAAAAGTACTATATTTCGTCCAATTTGCGCGGCTTGGAAAGAATATATTTTCGGCTGGCCGTAGATTACGGAATTAGCTTACTAAGTCTACCTAAACCCCGAATTTCTAATTACATGCCACAATTGCAATGAGACCTCACCTGACTAAAGTACCACCGGAATAGTACCTACATTGAATCTAACAAGCCTTGCAACTACCTACGAGGTACTTAATATATATACCTGCATGTGGGCATTAACTAGGTAAGTACCTATATAGTGGGCATATGCATCTATAACCAGAACCTGAACCATCTCGACATCCTAATGTAACCGTGTTCAAGTATCCCTTACCAAGATTAACTACCTAACCATCTCCAACTCCCACGAGGGCTTCAATATATTCCACGCGCTTTCGTCATCATTCAGCCTGTATCTGACCCTATTCTAATTATATTGCCCGACACGTGGTTAACCTGCATTCTCGTCTATTTGCCTGATTAGCCACGCCGGAACCTACAGCACGATATGCATGAGAATATCACCATCACATGCAAGAGAACGCGTAAATGTTTCCAACCTTTCTTTTTCTCTTCTTCCTAATCAACTTGACTTTGCAAAATCCACCACATCTGTCCCACCCCTCATATACCTTATGTGAATAACTACCTAGATAACAGGTACCTAAGCTTTTACACCAAGCTTGGAAACGTACATAGAAAAAAATATAAACCATATGTAAATAGGTAGGTAAGTAGATCGACAGACCAGATATAGACCAGATATAGACCAAATATAGACAGACCAATATACCTCATAGGCACAAGCTCCCACCGTAGATAACCCAAATACCGCATATGAAACAACGCCAGAAGCGTGCGGTCGCCTTGAACACCCAAAAGCCATTGTCCCGCCGTTGCGCGCTTCTCACAGCCGCGCAACTCGTAACCAATCCCGCGGCACAAGTATAAACCTTCTCTATATCGACGCCACATACCAAGGAAAAGGATCTTGTAGATCGTGGATAACAGAATATTCGCTGGCTACCTCGCCTCCGGTAGTTGACATGTCCGTGTCCTCTATCGCCTAAGAAAACTAAATCCCTAAATTTAACTCAAGACCGTCCAAAACTATGTTGTTGTCATGATTCGCTCGTGGCGGCATTAGCCCGTTTTGGTAGTCCTCGCTTCCCACCCTGAGGTACATCTCGCTCGTGGTAAGGTCATCCCCGGAGCTAAGACTGTCATCACTAAGGCTGAGTACACTTTGAGGCGGCCCTGGATTAGTCGTTAATTCGTTAATGTTGAAGCTAGAAAGGTCCCACGACTCTGGGGACCACCCGGCCATGGTAGTCGCACTAGTTGGTGTTTCTGTAAGCGACAAAGCTGGTCCTCCATATATCGCGTCGTACACATTGATTTGACCCCCGTCCATTGAGCCGAGTAATGCTTCCCACTCCGATATTGACACACCTCCGCTCGAACCACCTTTGTTAACTGTTTGATTCGGGTTGTATGGTTGGGGCCGTTGTTGTTGGCCATGAGCTAATGGCTGCGAAGGGTTTCGGGCTTGATTTGGTTGTGAAGGCTGCGTCTCGGCTGGCGCATCGTTGAGTGACATATAATCTAGGGTACGCTGTTTGGATCTGTGGCTCGGAGACATACGCATCATCGATTGCTGAATTTGCGATAAGAACCGGTGGTCGCGTCGGGGCATTGCTTGTTCCGTACTCATATCAAGTGATGCACGTGATTGCGCACGATGAATTTCTGGTCGGGCGGCTTGAGCATTGGGAATGGTCATACGGCGTAGTTTTTCTTGCTGAGATAATAGGTCTGTCTCGCTCATGGTCGCACCAGCGAGCCGACCAGCGCTGTAAGGCGATTTCTTCCTCGAGGCATTCATCACCGGGGATGTTCTCGATGGGGGAGCCGCCATAGTCGTATCGGGACTATTTCGCATCGACGTGGGTTGGGATGGCACGTCAATAGTAATAAGCGTAGACGCAACTCGTCTCAGGTCGTAGGAACCGGGCGCTTTCGTTTTTAGTAGCATCTTGAGAACGCTGTTGACCAGCCGTTCGACATCTTTCATAAGCTTGCTCTCGTGTTTCAAATCCAAGCTTTGGTAAAGCAAGCTTGTCCCACATAAAACCAGAACATCTGTCTTATTTAGGCAGAATGAGAATGACATACTTCTCTCCTCTAACAATTCAATGATCTGCACGGTATGCTTGCTAGACTCTCCAACGGCGATGAGAGCTGACGCGGCTTTGACTCCCAAGGTAGAGCCCACTGCAGGGCGATGAATAAGTCCCCGGACGTAGTAGTATGCCAATGCCTATCAAGATCAGCATTTACCCCATTAACGAACAAAAAAAAGCTTTTGAGTTACAAACCAGAATTGGAGATCTACTCCCAGTGATATCTGTCGACGGCTTATCTTGGACAAAGTTCAACCGGAGGTGAGCAGGCAAATTCTCATACCAATCTGAGAGATCTGCATCTAGTGCTGAAATTTGTTGTAGCGATAATTCGTAAGATGTGGCAGCTGGGTAAATCTTTTCAAGCACGTTGGCAAGAATGCGGGAAACTCTGAACAATGCTAAGGCACTGGACAATCTCGTGTACTCTCCTGGTAGAGTAGGCTGAAACCCCTTCTCCGTGACGTATTCGTCGTCGGTATCTGACGGATACTCGGCGTGGATATCGTCTTCCTTTAGCAGCTTCGGAAGGCCGAGCATAGCAGCAGAAAAGCTGGGGCTATTAGTCAAGCACCAAGCGACATCGGCTAGATAACAACTTACCAATCGAGGGTATATAGCGTCCAAAAGACTTTCTTTCGTGTCTCAATCGTGAGAGCACCGAATGAGAATCTTTTCTGGCTTTGATGTAACCCTAATCTATGAGATAGGCCAACCGCGACACCTTTGTAATGCTGCAGTCGCTTGTAATCGGCTCTGATAGTGCAATACATCAGAGCCAATACTAGGCACTGCAGTGTAATCATCGTGTTGTCCATAATGACTGCGTCAAGGGCCCTTTGCCACTGGGCTTCGCAGGCGGTAATCTGCTCCGCATCTGGCAGGTCACTTGAGAGGGCGGCGATACTAAAGACGAGGTAAAGCTGCGCGATCTTATGGTTATTTTTTACTTTCTCCGAATCGGCAACGAATTCTTCGTATAACCGGAGAAACGTCGGTTTGTGAAGCACGGGAAAGAGTGGCGCCCACTCCTGGAAATAAACGTTTACACATCTATCCGAAAATAGGCGTGGTGGCACTCTCATTGACTGAGACGGCGGTTTAGCGACCAAGGGGTAGCATCCCTGGATGTGAAGAAAAGCCTCAGGGTTAAAGTCAGAACATGGTTTTCCGTTTTCCTGTAATTTACGCTTGAAAGATTCTAGGAATATAGTTAGATGAATATACCCCATCGACATAATATAAATATTTACTCACCAATGAAACCGCGTCCGCTGGATGGCCCCATGAAATATGAATCGGAATTCTCGACGCCGAGCAATAATGGAGAGGCCTGCACACGGAAAGTATCTTCTTTTGGCGGCGAGTTGGGGTCCCTTCTCTGTTCCGTCACCCTAGGACTTCCACCGGCTCCCATGGAAGGTTGGCGGTGATCATGCATTCTTGACAACATATCGATTTTTTCGTCTTTTTCGTCTAACAAATCTTTCAGTTCCCTCACTTCAGATTCTAACTGTCTCACTCTTTCCTCGAGCGATTCTGTATAACCTCGAGGGAATGCACGGCGACTTAGTTTGTCGCTAGTCCGACATTCGAATCCGACGTTGGCACACTGCGAGCAGCATGGTCGGATGCCATCGCAACGAATCTTCTTACTTCGACACCTAGTAGAGTCTTAGTAAGAGATATAAAAAAGGGAATGTCCGAAGGTCCGTAGCTTTCCGCTTTACAGCTTTACATACCTATCACAGGCTTGGGCGATGCGGCTCTGCGAGCTCGTGCCCACCTTAATCACTTTCATAGGCAGAATTCCAGGCATTTTTGAGATAGATCTATTCAGTTATATGGCGATTCAGTCGATTGAATTTGTTCGCGTGAAGTCTAATACCCAGTTTCCCCCATTCCATGGATATAGGTATCGATCGGTGTCTCGCTAACGCCGATTGCGTATAGTCAGCAACTTAGTAGGAATCGCGAAAATTGTTCATCTCCTGCTGCCTAGTCGCGTACAAGTTCTGAGGCAACCGCGTCGTAAATGAAACCGCCGGGACGTAGATTTGAGTTGAACGGGGTGTTCGTCGGTAGGGATAGTCTGGCGCGTGGTATATATTTAACGTTTGACGGGAGGAATTAGGCGGAGAGTTATGGAACAGTAGGAAAAAGCCAGAGAAGATTGAGGATGCGTGGGGACAGGAAGATTAGTGGAGGAAAAGGCGAGAAACGGAAGCACCAATGCCCGCTACTCCAGATGGACTACGAAAGATCGGCGGGGTATTGTACTAAATTGGCGTGCACTAATGAATCTGGGGGACAAGGGGGAAACAGTTTTTTATTCAGGGTAGGAAAGGGTAAAGGGTAAGAAGAGTGAGAAGGATAGGAAAATACAAGTATAAATGGGGGTGTCGTGACATCCAATAGCAAAAAACTATTACATCAGCTTTTTATGCCCGATAATCCTTAGTTTGAGAGGCTAGAACAGTAGAACAGAACTAGTAGGAACAGGGAGTAAAAGGGAAAGAATCGGGGCGGGATTATGATTATTTACGTAGTTGTATTCCGAGAGGAGATTAAGTAAGGTAAATGCGTAATTAAGGAGAATAATGACTTTAGGTACTTCTAATAAGTGTAATGCTATATGTAGTTACTTGTAGTATCTCAGGTTGTTAATTTTATTTTATAAATCATCTCATATCTAGGTATCCTGTAACATACATTGATGTGTATACTAAATCGATACAAATTGGATTACCTTACCTTTAGGTTGTAAAGAATAGTTAGAAGAACACGAGTTGCTGTTGCGTTCCGGTTAGAACAAAGTTGTTTTCTGAATGCCGAACTCGAAAAGAACCGGGGTGCATAAATGCGTAAAGCTAGAGTTGGTATCCCGGCCCTGGTCAAGGTAGACAAGGTAGAGAGATAAAACGTTGAGACTCAACCTACATCATGCTTCACTCCAACGCGCTTTACCTATTCGGGCTTCGGTGCATTAGCCATGCAAGAAAGTTGCCCGGAGTGCCCATCACGCACATAACTACAAAACATTAGACATACAATAATGAGGCAACATTGGTTGGTCAGAGATGCCAATATTGGTGTGGATATTGCATGAATTAAGACGCTAAGAGACTCGTGAACTTTCCATCCCCCCATCCCTCCATCCCCCCCAAGTCCCTAGAATCCCTAAAAACTCCTAACCCAAGGTACTAGAATAAAGTGTAAAGTAGTCAAAAAAAAAACCTGTCAGTCCATGATATTCTCGAACCTGGGACTTGGCACGCCATGACCAAATAACGAAATAATGACACCACTCGTGCCACCATCGTAGTTAGTTCCCCGGCCTTCAGAGGCACAGCAGGCCAATGCTTCTGGAGCTCCAAAATATCTGCCATCCCCATTTCCCCTTCATCTGGGGAATTACCCCAGGTTTCGAAGCTTTCGTAGATACGCGAAGCCCTTTCGCGCATGGCGACCGGTCCACCTGTTTCTTAGCCTAGGTGTGTATAATAATTTGCGTATACTACAATCATTGTTTCGGTATTCCATCGTAAATATGTTGTCAACTTGAAATATTATCTATGGAGGGTTGCAAATCATCTAGGTAGGTTACTTTACTTTGGGTAGGTACACAAAAGAATACAAGCGCAAAATACTTCCCAATTCAACTAATACGTACATAAGTACACGCACCTATGTAGGTAGGTATGTACCTAGATATGATAGGCGTCGCCGTGGCCTGTTCAATGAGCAAGGTGCATTTTCTATAGAACCCGCATCTTCCCGTAGCTATAGGCCGGCACCGTTTAGTACCGAGGTACTTAGATAGATTTGAACCACGTTTCCAAGTCCTACCACGCCATCTTTCGTCGCACTGCTCGATCGCTGCAGCTCTCGGAATGGTCGTGACCGCCGCCAAGAACACCCTCCCTGCGTCGGCCGGCCAGTTCCTATATCCTATCTGTATGCAGTGCAACGCTCGAAGTAGACGCCCATGTACCCAGGGCCACGCTGGGGACGTTAATAACCCGGTTAGTTAGCGACTCTTCGTATTATCTCTGGGAGCGCTAAGAAAACATAGGGAGTGTAACACCAAAGCTTGACAATAATACCTGGAAGGCGAAATAAATAGTCTTTAGTCATCGACTATACCGTAGAGATATCATACTAACTCACATCTACCATAGTGGCATATGACCTCGAGCGAATTGTCAGTCCAGTTTCGAATTTCTTGGCTTATCGCTCTAGGTTAGAGTGAAGAACTGACATTAAGACGCGATGGTTCGTCTTACTACTTAATAGCCGTGATCTTGTAGTAATATCTTGGTAAAGCAACCGGAGGCCTGTTGGATCAACCCAATTCTATCTGGAATGCGCGGCTTGGTCTATACCTGGCCTCCTATTTGACACGATCGGCAAATCATATGTCAAAGACCTGTTTTTATAAAGGCCTCATGTATCAGGGTCTCTAACAGAGCTACAATATAAATGGCTCCCACAAAAGAGTCTCTATGCTCTGTCGATCCGCAGCCGCTCTAAGATGAGTGAAATGAGAACCTGATCGTCAAAGAGACCATCAAGATACTTTAATTACATGCTCACAATCGGTTGAAATGTAGCGATAGGCTTGATATGGTCAGACGATAGATTTTCGCCCAACCAATATTAAAGCATACGGCCCGTTTTAGGGATTTATCTTGAAGGGATCAAGTCTTTTTCCACATGGGGGGTACCTCGTGCGGCTGTAGTAGAGTCACCACCGGTTAAAAGCGCCCACGTCGTGGATAAATCAGCGAGGAAGATCATGGTACAGAGTGCTGGGCCTTGTCATGTAAGGAACAAGACTCGTAAATGGATTGAATTGTTTGTATAACAGGAGTACCGACAGTATGCAACTTGGGATTGGCTCAGGGGTTCTCGGTCCGAATTATAAGCCCAAAGGGCCCTCCACGTCCGCTAGTCACGCTTTATAGATTGCTTCTTATCGTTATACAGTTGCCTAACGGTAAGTAAGTTCAGCTGTGGCGCTCTTCCAATGTCCCACTGTCCGTTAATATAGACTAACTGGTCACGTCAACCATCTCGTTTTGATTATCCAACAATAGATAGCAAACTTATCAAATGTGCTAGCACTATGATGTCATGCCACGCCCTAAGATGCTGTGTAAATCTTCAGCAATATAGCTGCATCTCTGTCTTATCGCGCAAGTATATTGAGTATGCTGCCAATGTTGGAGCGCTCTGGCTGCGAGAGGGTACTTGACTGTCATATAGCTAATCCGAAATGATAGAGGCAAAGAAGGTATTTGAAGACGTGCGTCAACTGAAGTCCTCCTCTTCATCGGCAGCGCCTTCAGCACTGGGATCGTTTTGTTCAGATCCCATCATCGTCAGGTACTCTACTACAGTATCATCCTGGAGAAGTTGGTCCTTCTAATAATATGTTAGTAATGTACTATAGCTGAGACAGAGTAGTAACTCTATCTCCCAAGAATAGAATCGATGAAGGCTAATAGCATGTTTTGGACTCAAGTCAAAGTCGTTGTGGGTAAGTAGACATCTCTCTGGACGAACTACGGAATATAATCTTACCTGTTCATTTAAAGCCTGCATACTCTTTCGGAGAACGCCAATCTCAACTGATCTCAAGTGTGAAACGGCGTGGTAAACTTCTGGAGTTACCAGTTCTGCGCTAGAATCCCCATTTTGAGTATTGAGAAGTTGGTCGAGTTGGTTTTGAACGATACCCATGATAACAGTCACAGCTCTTAGTTCAAACACCTGATATAATTCGTGGTCTCGAATAAGGTCCTTCATCGTATTTGATGCCTGTGTAATATCAATATCCTGCCAGAACATTTTTAAATGGCGAGAGCCATCTGTCTCCTGTAGAACTTTGAACTGCAGCCCATCTGAAAGTCCAAAGGTCAGTATTAACATATTTTGATAATAGGAAAGGGGTAGAGGCCTTAGGTGGTACCATCATGTCAAAAACAATAGTTATCTTGCTGACTGGAGTAGCGATAGATAATAAGTAGAAAACTAGGCACTCTTACCTTCTTCATTCAAGCACATGAGATAAACAAACGGGGCGGTCCAATGTGGAATACCGTCCTTGCCCTCTTCCAACTTTAGTTTCGGTGGTTCACCGAAAGCATGAAGCTTTGCTATTGCGAGGGGGTCGTCCTCTAGTGGTTCTAGCAGTAGCGTTATACTCCTCGCAGACGAGCTTGGGTCGATGAAGCCATAGCTAAATAGCATTTCTGCTGGCGACTTGTCCTGCCCATAGTCTATAGTAATTTCGCTGCCAGCAGGTACTACACACCCTTTACGGAGATAGAGGACCACTTCGCCTTCATTGCTCTCATCAAAATAAGCAGTAGCTTGACTAGAGTGGTTGACTAAATCGAGGCACGGCACCATGGATTCTCCAGACCTGGGTAGTCCTAGTGAGCGGGACCGAAATAAGGCATCAAGAAGAAACCAGTCTTGGATCGTGATAGATTCGTCGATTGAGATAATTTCATTCCAAAACGGCAAGTTGGCCAGGTTTTCTCGGAGATGATCGAACTCCTTCGTTAAGGCAGTCAATT
The DNA here is from genome assembly GCA_037126485.1 of Daldinia eschscholtzii. Classification (NCBI taxonomy): domain Eukaryota; kingdom Fungi; phylum Ascomycota; class Sordariomycetes; order Xylariales; family Hypoxylaceae; genus Daldinia; species Daldinia eschscholtzii. Next base: position 1,270,465 of record JBANMG010000007.1, read on the forward strand.
TAGCGGCTACCGCCGACTATCTAAACGCGTCAACTTGCGCTTAAGTATTTGGGACTTGCAAACAATTGATTGTGATCCAGCTGTGGCTTACCTCTAGCGAAGTACCTTTCAGTAAAGAAAGCTCTGGCTCAGCCCATGTTGTAGGAGTTGGCACGTGTGACGGCATAAGGCTAAAATATTGCGTCCAAGGTGTTGAAGGCCCTAAGCCACCTTGATAGTCAGGGGAAGACAACACTAGTTGGTATAGGAGAAATAGTAATATGTCTCCTCTAGTAGACTGCTTCGTACTCAGTATGAAACGTTCCCATCTTCATATTTAGGCGCATACTAACTTGGTGGCCTACTGTATCTAGAAGCTGTCGGAAAGATTTATTTTCTTTAGCATACTCCTCTACACCTTCGGCTGAGATAATAAGTTCTCTTGGGACCGTCAGAAGTGCTACTGGTTCTAAATCATCTTCCCGGCTGACCAGCTCATTCGTAGCTATGAGGCCGTTGCCTCTGCCATCGATATTCGAGACTTTAACATTGATAAAGTTAACGCCGTTCAAAGTAGACCATGCGGGAAGGTCGTCTAATGAGAAGTGACCTCGGCGCATAATGGGTGTTGGGAATGGGATTAATGAAATAAAACTAAGACGGCGTAATTTTAATGTGTGGTTTTATAATGACGTTAAAGCTTTCGGTGTGTTAAAGGAAGCAGACGGTCCGGCCCAGTGAACCTATTATTGTAGTGCGACTTCTGAACAAGCTTGGTGCTAGCTGGTAGTTACCTTAATCTTGGCGAGTACGGACGTTCTGCTATAGCGCTTATTAGGTAGGCTAGTACCTATATTACGGGCAGGGGGCCTAGATACGGTGCCGTTGCGGCGGGTCTCGCCCTCCGAAACTTTATCTAAATTTTCTTTTGAGAAATCGGCTGACGGGCGCAAATCACCCCACATCTCGACCTCAACCTCTTAACTCCAACACCCCGCCTACCTAAATCATCCATAATTCATCCATAATTCATCCCTAGGTACCGAGAAACTCCAAAGAAGTGAGACATGCCGCGGGATCCCTTGATAGGCCTTGTAGGCAAGCCTTCTGCTGGCAAGAGCACAACTCTAAACAGCTTAACCGATGCGACATCCAAAGTTGGTGGGTCGAACCTATCCAACATATCGTGTTATTCTTTATTATCGACCCGAACTTCGGCGCTGATATTTGCGATGCCACACAGGAAACTACCCGTATGCCTGTCCCCTGCGCATAGTAAACTACCTATGTATCGGCTTGGAAGACAAGAAGAAAAAAATATATGTATCGCAGTAATGTTGATTTGCTCTTTGACTAATAATATGCGTTTCTTAGCTTCACAACTATCGATCCGCAACGAGCGATCGGCTATCTCCAAATAACATGCGCCTGCGAGCGCTTCGGCGTACAGGACAAATGCAAACCTAACTACGGATCGTGTGTCGACGGCCGCCGTTCCGTGCCCATCGAGCTTCTCGACGTAGCTGGACTTGTACCTGGCGCACATCAGGGTAGAGGTCTGGGCAACAAGTTCCTAGACGACCTCCGACATGCGGATGCTCTAATCCATGTCGTGGATGCTAGCGGGAGGACGAATGCCGAGGGCGAAAACACGCGAGGATACGACCCCTCCCAGGATATAGCATGGTTGCGCAGTGAGATCGTCGCCTGGATTAAGGGGAACCTGTGGGAGAAATGGGGTTCCATCAAGAGGCGACATGTTGCTGTCAAGGCTACTGCCGTAGAGACCCTTCAAGGACAATTCTCGGGTTACGGAAGTACAGCAGCAGTAGTAGCGCGCACTTTGGACAAACTTAACCTGAAAGAGCCGCTGGAGAACTGGACCGAGGAGACAGTGGACCGCGTTGTCAGCGCATTTACCGACGAGAAGTTCCCTACGGTGATTGCTCTAAACAAAATCGACGACCCTGATGCTTATAAGAACCTTATGAAAATCACCAAGATGCAGGATCCTAATATGGTGGTTGCTTGTTCCGCGAAAGCCGAGTTGTTCCTACGAAAGATGGCTAAACAGGGCTACATAAGATATACAGAGGGGACGGAGTTCGTGGACACACGTGAAGACCTAATAGCCGACGGCGACCCGGACGGAGGGGGTCTAAAGGAGTTGGATGAAAAGAACAAGGCCATCATTGAGGAGTACAGAGATCTGATATTATTTCGATATGGCTCCACCGGCGTCGTCCAGGTTCTTTCTAAGGCGGCGGAAATACTAGGCCTCGTGCCCGTCTTCCCCGTACGCAACGTCTCGACTTTTAGCTCTGGTTCAGACACGAAAGCCGTCTTCAGGGATTGTGTCCTGGTGAAGAAGAACTCGACAGTTGGTGACGTCGCGAGGAAAGTTATGGGCGATGCGCCAATCGCCTACATAGAAGGAGTGGGAGGCGTACGAGTCTCGGAAGACGCCATCGTGTCCGCAGGCAAAAACGACGTGAGTATTTGACATAAACCACCTACCTCCTAATAAACCTGAGAGTCGCGCTTACAAAAACGTTTAGGTCTTATCATTTAAGATAGGTCGAGCATAATAAATGAAGCTACTTGATTGAACATATGTGTCTTATATCGTTGTTACAGAAGCCTTAAAGGTCCATTCTCAACCGCAGCGCTCTACATATTCGAAATGCTATTACTATATGATATTACCACTTTGTATAACTTAGAAGCTAGAGTAACTACCCTTTAAAGGGGTTTATGTTCAAGCTGACACTAGCACCCTTTTAACGCGAAGAGTTTTAGAGATCGGAATGTCTCATATGAAGGGGGATATCTACGACATGAAGTAATTATATCACTGTAAAAAGCGTCTTTGGAAAAAAAAATAGAAATTTCAGCGGGGTATCGAGTTTCGTAATCATTAATGCTAGTAGGAAGTCTAAAATCGTCATGAATACATATTTGCAAGCAATCGATGCTCAGCCCATCTTCCTTCAAGCCATCCTCCCCGTAAAATCATCGAGGTTTTGATTAAGAGTGTAAAAGAAGCAGAATTATTCGAGCCGTCAAATTTATGAATCAGGCTGAAAAGAGGTTGGAACATGGCTTGCATGGACACAAGACAAGTGACGTCGATCACAGCCAGCCAAGATTTCCGTGTCATGCGATGCACCCCCCACCATTAGCTTCGAAGAGGAAGAAAAAAATAGAGCCAGAGACCTGGATCCACGCAAACGCCGCCGGGAAATCAGGAACCCCTGCGCTGCCGCATGATTGGTCCAACCTTTCAGACGCCGTCTATGGGTTGAATCTTTTTGCTATGCTGTCGCTGCATCACGAAGAATTAAGGGAAAGCCGCGCGGGAGTTTAACTCGGGCGTCTTAATATTTCAGAATAATGTACCTGCAGGGGAAATATATGTTAGTTTCCATCGTCTAATTAGTTTCATATGTGAGGGTGTGTCGGAAACTTACAGCGCGTGCAGAATACCCGGGATGTAACCGAGAATGGTGAGTAGGACGTTGATGCAGAAGTCGGCGCCACATCCTCGCTCTAAGAAGACACCTAGAGGCGGTAGAAGAATGGCAAGAAGAATCTTGCAGATATCACTAATAGGAAGCAAATCCGGGTTAGCCACAAGTTTCGTTGGTGCTGGGTTTAGTAAGAGGGTTGTCGATTTGGGAATTGCTTCTTACCTTGCGGTGAAAGGCATTATGTAAGATTTCGATTGGTTCGGACGAGTTTAGTTTCTCGCAAGTAGTTAAGTTATATACTCGATTTCGATAGGTTTGTGCTTCGTTAAACTCGAATTTGGATTTGGGTCTTAGACTTGGTCTGAATTTAGAAATATGTAAAACGAGAAAAGAGTTATGGAGAATGGGCGAAGGGGGGGATACAGTTTAAATAAGTAATATCCACAAAGTCTTGCAATGAATTGGGAATGGTATCGAGTCACCATGGGCAGGGTAATTGATCCAATGCAGAAAATATGTACACAGTAATGGGCCCGGATGGGCAGATGGGTTGGGCTTGGGCTTTGGTTTGTCCTTTGTGAACGGGAAAGAGATGCCGTTCCTTGTATTCCTTGGCCCTGACGGCCTGGGCAACCCCCGGAACTATGATGCATATCCAACGAAACAAGAACCCAATTTGCTTTCAACTGCTGCGTCATACATTCTGGACCCGAACAAACATTCTAGTACGACTGGAAGGTACGCCCGGTACGTTTAGGTACGTACCCCTTGCAACTTGCGACCATTCCACACATTCCACAGTTTCCACTTTCTAGTACGTACTAACTGATTAGAGATGCATCCAGTACTTTCCCTCACTGCCTCAAGTACATACACCCGAGGTACGTGTAGGCATTCGCATTACCTCAGTTATAAATACAAATCAAAGTAAGGTGGTAATAAATACTAAAACTGTAAGTATTTGATTGGCCTTTTCCATATAGTTATCTAAATTATTGATTCATTATGTTAGGTATTTTATCAATATCTTAAATCTTATCATAAGTCACATCTCCATATATATCTCACACGTTTTTATATGTAGTTGCGCATTATGATAAGTAAAATATACATATAATTTCCAAGTTTGATATTTTATCCAGCTACCTGAGCTTGTCGTACATAATTGCTTGTGACCTAATCATCGTCACGAGCCAGTGAATATCTGACTTGGCTGAGATGACGTCAAGTTTTGTGGCGTAACTCGGCAGTGATGATCATGGATGGAACATGAACATTATCTGCATTATGATTGTGGCTTGACGCACTCGATCTTGCCGGTTTCTAAAAATTTCGACCGCTAGTTTCACCCTTCCCCCAGAATAGTCGATGCTAGCGGATACTAACACTACATCGTCCCTACAATTACATCGGCTGGTTTAAGAACAAATACGCTTAACATATACGAAAATAGACGTTATTTCACTTATGATAGTCATGGCCTTCTAAATTTTAAGGTTATTTCTGACCTTTCATAAGTTTACTTAATAATTACCTCATAGGGCATTTATACAAGCTTTTCCTATTTTAAGACTAGGCGCACTTGTAATCCTCCAACCTCCACGCCAAGTTCATCGACGCGTGGCTTTAAGCAAATCCCTGATCTCTTCTCACACCTTGATATGAAAGTTGTGGCGCATGATGGGCAAAAAGCAAAAATCGTCAATGGCGGCGGCCCCACGATTTGTTTTTCTTGACACCGCCATCCTGGGGCAGCTGAACTGAACCCGTAATAGCCGCGAGCCTCGACGTGATGTGATCTGGTACCAATGCTTTAAACCACGCGAGTCAGAGTGCTACCGCCACCTCATCTAATTTATACAATGTTCCTATTAGAGCTATCGTATTTGTTCAACAAAGGCGACAACAGTAACGCTCGGATTCGCTGCAATCAAAGAACATGGTGTCAGTGCAGCGCGCCGTCCGCAGCCGATTTTCCGCGCGGGACTTATAACCGCAGGGGCATATCTTTTACATCCGCACGGTTGCCGAATGCCGTCTTGGCATTTGCTTTCTCGCTCGTTCCGTGGAGCTGTCAGATAACTTTGAACGGGTCACGACCCCTAGGCCTAGACCTTATTCCTAGTAGTTGTAGTTAGCCCATCGATGCACGCGAATGGTCATTGATAATAGATGAGTATGCAAGATACATGGTAGTCGCTACATGTACTACCGAAAAGGGTCAGCTATCTGTTGCTTTACATCGTCGGTAGCGCCGAAACTTTATCCAGATTCGTCAAGTCATTGATTCGGAAAGCTTAGCTTCCTAGCCTCCTGTTTTTTTTCTGAACTTACAAGTTTAGACACACGATCCTAGTGATATTGGTCAAAGTGCTCATATCCGCGATGCTCAAGATCAACGCCTGCAATATTATTGACCTGGTATACCTCTCTGGCAAACCGGAAGTGTCGTGCACACTTGCTAGATCTATTCGCATAAGGCATCTGTTCGAGATGTCTCTACTTGCAGGTATAGGCAAGCAAACGGTAGGTTTAGGTCGGGGAGGGCGGTCCATCTGGTATACGGCCTTGCATTCTTGTGGGTGACCAAAGTCTAGTTTACCGGAGTATTCAAATATATAAACGAGGTTGGTTATCACTCGTACGAAAGGAGATGTGTACTCTTGGACAGGCACTATACCTGGAAAACACTAATAACGCGCTATGCTAACCGCGCCCTGAAAGAGTAGCTTAGTTAACAAGACTCATGTAAGGGAAGTATAACCCGATTGAATAGAAGTGAAGATCGTCAAGATCTCACGATCTTCAAGGGCCACCCGCCATCTGGACCTATACCAGAAAGTATTAGCACATAGTTAGTCTAGTCTAATCCATATCCTCAAAGTTTCTGGAACCAGACTCGCCCACTAAGCTACCCCTTATGCGGCTCGCCTTACGAGTCCCAGGATAGCGGAGCCCTGTACCCCCATCTCCTCGATTGCTCTTCTTGCTCCTACCTACCCTTAAAACAGTGTCACGTAGACCAGTTAACGTTGCACGCCGTAATACGCGCCTCGGTCAAACGCAACAATCCCCGTTATACTGACCGACCGCAGCTGCAGCTAACCATTGCTGCTCGAATTCTCTTACCGAGTCGCCTTCCTGGCTTTATTCGGGCCCCGGAAGCCGAGGTCTCCGGGAGCCGAACCGCGTCTCCCGATATTGTGAAAAAAGGAGGCCCGGAACTGGGATTGGAGGTGATATATTGCCATAGCCGCGATGCCAAGACATGATAAATAATATCGTGTTAAGAAGAAAAACGAGATAGTTAATTTAATTCTTGGTATTAGTTATGTTTAACTAGTTAATAGAAATATTTCATCAACCGGGTGTTCTATGTTTGGACCCGCTTGATAACAGGTTTGATCGTTACGACAATACGCGTATTGCTTACCCGAATCCTCGGAAGATATTAAACTTATTAAACTTGAACCGAACCCTCCATTGTTATTGGAAGCCTTGTAATAACCCCTTAGCGCTCATGCGGGCTGTTAATATAAGGCCCGGTTGTATTTAGGCGCGCTCTTCGAACACCATGCAGAACTTTTATATGGGTTAGTGTCTTCTGCGTGAATTGACACCTGGTGTCGAAGTGCGTGAAACCCTGCGATAGTGACTTCTTTCTGTTCTTTTCTAACGGACTGATTCTTTAGCATATTAGATTGGCGGTACACGTCGTTTTAAGAAAACATGACATCGCTTGGCGGCTTTCTAGTTCGCGGTGCTTGGATTTTTATATTCACACAGCAAGCTCTCTAGAGCTGGTATTTATTTACATGATATTGTACATATCAAACCCGTCCAGGCGGCGGTGCTCTACCCGGGAGTGGAGGTTGACTTAGCTGTGCCTTGATAAACTGGGGGATTTTTTCTTGGGGCTCAGGGCCATTGAAGAACTCGGAAATCTTCTCTTTGCCATCGACCAAAGCGCCAGATTCCTCTTTCTTCTGATCGAGTAATAGCGCCTTCTGCCTCGTGTCTTCGAGGAATTTCATCCGCTCTTCAGTTATCCTCCATTCCTTGGGGAATTTGGGCTTAACCTTAATTGGATGATGTCTTGTGTCGAGAGGAATATCTTCGAACATGTCCGAGGGATCCTTAAGAGCAGGGTAAGTAAGTGCTTGGGTTTTTGCGTAGATTGAATAAAATGAAATTGAAATATATACCTTCGCTCGCGCTATTAAGCTGTCGACTAAGTCACCAAGATATCGCTTATTCTGCGCTTGGTGTTCGAACTGCTCACAGCTCATCTTAGCTATATCCGTTTCCGGATTGTAGCGGGGACCCAGTAACTTTTTCATCTTGAGCTGCTGGGCCTCATCCAGCGGCATATCCTTAGGTGAGAATTCGAGAACCACCTTGTTCTCTGCGGGGTGAAGTTCACCCATATAAGTAGTGTATCGGAATCGCAAAGGTTGTTGGGCGGTGGGTGGCTCGAAAGGTCGTGCCAGCTCTAAGCTCAGGGGTTAATAGATTACTTCCGAGCTGAGCGGACATATGAAGCGCCACTCACTAGATAGAAGAGGCATCTCCCAAGCAGCAACGCGAGCATATTCTCTCTGCTCGCGATACTCCTCCAATTTGCCGTGTGCCAAACTCATAATGTCGTCTTCCTCAAACTCATCCTCATTTCTCTCGTCAGTGATCAAGTCGGTATCTTCCTCCTCGTCATGCCAGAAAGACTTTCTGAGCAGGGGTACAAAATTTATTTGGGACACGGCATTATTGGCGGTATTTGACATTTGCTCTTGGACCCGGGTTGCGGCTTCGAACTCGGGGTCTTTCAACGCGGCGCGAAGAGATCTTTCCATTTCAGCGACATCTACACTGCCATCATCTTCCAACTCTTCCTCAGGCTCGGGCTCTTTCTTAGGTTTGGGCTTGTGAACCGATCGTACGGGTGTTAAGGAAAAGGCTCGGCTTGGAACGTATATTCTTGGGATTCGCGGGGCACCTTTTCCGGTTGGGGGTTGTCGGAAGGCCCGCAGGCACAATCGCGCCGACTGTACTCCAGAAGCCATAGCGATCAATGGCTATGTCCCAGCATCCGCTCTCACTGCGAGGGTCGAGTTTGGGGGAGGGCTTCTTCCTAAGCTACAATCAGTTGAGCCGTAGTCAATTCCAAGTCGGTTGCATGCGCAAAAGATAAAAATTCAGGTGGATCTCGAATTAACCTAAAACGCTTCTTCTGATTGGCTCCTGGGGGTTTAACCCCATGCATGAAGCTTAGTGCCCCGGTATGTACCTATGTACCTAAGTATACACCTTATTAGGTGAACACCCGGACACCTAGGTGAGACATATACAACTCTTTATATCCCTTCTCTTCTCTTTCTCTTCGGAAATGAATACAGATAAATAGTCAGTTTGGCATTAAAATAGAAATCGCTGACATCCACCCTAATTGCTCATGTATTTTGAGATGTGTAAAATTTAACGACTACCGACAAAGTACCTTATCAAGCTTTAACTGAGCCAATGTCTAACAGGTAACTATCACATTTAAAATGACCACCGAACAAATAGAAAATAATATAAACAGACTTCGCCGTTAAGAACACCGGGGCATATCAAGGTCGGGTAAGGTACCGTCTATGGGCCGACTTTGCAGAGTCTCCCGTCCGTAGCAATCTCCCACATTTCTCTTCCTACCGCAGTCGGACCCCAGAAAATATCTTCTGGGTCATACATCTTTTTAATAGCCGCCAACTTGGGATAGTTTGGGCCGTAGAAGGCGTCTGGCCAGTCGGGATGATTATTATCAGCTTCGTTTAGATACACAGCTCCTCCTGGCGTCAGTTTTACCAGAGCTGGATCTAACACGTTAGTGACCTTTTGTTTGTTAAGGATGTTCGTCGTCATATTATATCGGTCATAGATGCTACACTGGTCAGCAGGCTTAAATTACTCGAACAAGTCTCATCTTTACATGATACTTACGTGTAAAGGAACACCAAGAACAGTGTCTCGCGCCACGCTGGATGAGCTGAATTTGGGAAGGTTGGTGGGTGAGTGGTGTCCGCACACACGGTAGCCATCATCCCGCCATTATCCACAATTGACTTGAGGGCATCGACAAGAGAATCAACTGAGTCGTTCGATTTCATAAGAGAACGGGGAATAAGACGACCGCCAAGGTTTATTTCCGCGACATCCTGCTTGGGATTTTGAGTATAGAAGGCGTCTTGGAAGGTAGGATAGTCGTGGCCCTCCCAGGCTATCGAAAAGGTGTTAGGTAGCTTTAATAGGAGAAACAAGAGCGCGGACAATAAATATTGGAAGGGGAATTAAAAAAAAATACTAACTATAAAGAATCCCACTCTCATCGAGCGCCTTAAGAGTCGGTTGCAGAAGACGCTGTAGGTCTTGCGAAGTACCCTCGAGTAAGTAAGATTGCGATATCAAAAATGTATTTCCTGGCAGATACCAGGCATACAAACTAGCGCCAGCATCCAAAACAGCTGGTAGGTTCATTAAAAATACCTTTACCATGTCCCAAAACTTGTCTGAGGGCTCGGTGAAAGAAAGAGTCGCACCAGCAGTCGGTCCATCCCGATGCAACATAACGGTCATAGAAAGGACGGCACCGTATGTGCCACCACCGCCTCCAGATAAAGCCCAGTAAAGATCTTGATTCTGAGTAGGCGTCGCCGTCAGTAGTTCCCCCTTTCCGGTAACAACTTCCCATTCTAGCACTTGGTCGGCGGCGAGCCCAAACTTTGTGCTTAACGGGCTGGTTCCACCCCCTTGAGTGTAGCCGCCTGCTATCCCTACACTTGGACAATCGCCACCTACGACAACAAGGCCTTCTGCTTTAGCCATTTCAATAGCTTCAGAAGATAATACGCCAGCTCCGATTTTCATGGCTTTCCCTGTATAACCTGCAGAGGTGTAGTCCAAAATGGACCTCTCTTTGATGTTATGTGTCCATATAGCTAATGCGCCAGCTCCTGTCGACTTCCCCATATAGTCGTGCCCCGTATTTCGAATGACTAGCCTAATATTACGCTCTTTTACGAAAGCGATCGTTTTGCGGTAGTCATCAGCGTCTGAAGCATTAACAACATAAGGGACGTAAGCGCCTACGATGCACTGGGCGTCGCGAGGTGTGAAAGGATCGCAACTTAGATTTGCGAATAAAGCAGCCATTGGAGAATGCGTAGTCTCGATGTGGAATTCTGGGCGTTCCCAGTTTGCTCTAATTTGAGCACACTTGTCCGGGTCGTAGTCAACGCCGGGGAAGCTGTCATGACAGGGGCTGGCGATTGGTATTGTAGATATCAGCTTGCCCCCGATAGTCTTGTTAAAGTCGGCCCATTCCTCCAACGAAGGCCAGCAATCATCACCAGGAAAGCAACGGCAATGGTGCTCGTGCTGCTGGAGCGGAAATAGAAACGACGACGGTCTTGCCATCCACACTGCTCCGAGAAGGATAGCAGTGGAGGTCAGTGCCACCGTCTGTATCTGCGTTTTACTTAATCCTGTTTCAAACATGTTGTACTTCTCCGTTCCTAAAAGCTATTTAGTAGTCCGTAGAGAAAGAGGAGAACAATACCTCATAGCGAGAAAAAGGGAGAGCACGAAGATATAGTCGCAGGTATACCGCGGTCGTCAAGGCATGTCTATGCGCTATTGACTTCAAGTCAGCTTCCTGGTTCTAACTGCATATACTCTACAACAATTTATTGGCGGGCCAGTCTACCGAAGTAACCTATTTGAATGTAATACCGTATTTTCTATAATACTCAAAATATCATTCGTTCTCCTTCTCTTTCCTTTTCTATTTCTTCTGAGACTTCCCAGTCTGCCAAGACGATGTAACCGACATTCTTGAGGTAAATCTCTCTGGCCATGAGGGGTGGTTAGGGGTTATTCTTTCGTGATTGGCTGCTTTCCCTATCAAATGTCAAGGTTTCTTCTGATGGGTTGTGTAACATGAACTTACGACCCAAAGAGAGAACCAAATGTTGAATGTCAGACTGTAACCTTACCTAGTCTCTACAGATTCGGGTTGACAAATAGCCGTCTTTCACATGCGCTAGTGTGGCTGTTCCTATTATAAGCCAAATTGGAATAGATTTACGAGTCAAAAATCTTTTTTTTTCGCAAATTTTGATGGAGTTAGCTGCCATAGCATGCAGTTATAAAAACAAGATGTATTCGCACTCTCTACTATTTTTCCTCGGGGTGAGATTCTTTTCAAGTTCGGGCTCTTAGTTCTTCATAAAGGGGTCGCCTCAGGTCTTCATAATTTCACCATCCAGCAAGATAAACCTGCCAGCTATTCTGGAGCAAAAGGCTTTCACAGGCGTGCTAGCATTGGGCGCTTCTGAAAGAAAGGGGACAAGGGGATGACAGTAGATCTGGTGTACAGGTTTAATACGGTAGTGCTAATTAGTTGACCTAGTCGCGGTGAGTGACGAGGCAGCTAGATGTAAGTGAATTACAGACATAGCATCAAATAAGTCTTCGTACGGATGCTGAGCAAAATACAATTTACCATGAGATGTTTTAAGTAAGAAGCATGTTCAGTGCATATACCTAGTCACAGATTCCCATTGCAACTTTGGGGTTCCTCGAGGAATAAAAAATCATTCTCTCACTATGTGAGTCCACCTTGTGATAGATGTATGCTCCACCAATTGTCCCGCAGAATATCCAACTATCCTTCTAACACACCTACGAGGGGCCATCCCGCTCCTTTTAACCTGCTGGTAACGTTTATATCGCCCAGGGAAACAATTAATATTTTGGTGCGATCACGATAGAATAGGTCATCGCGACAGTAGGTGCAATAATTTCTAAGTGACCCAGAAGAGAAGAAAGTTCTCCATGCTGGGTATACAAGTATGGTTGGTAAGGTACCTTTAAATAGCTGGCTAAGGGGGACAAGGCGTGTATCTCTTTGAGCTCAAGAAACTCAGCCACCTGTTGGGGGCATTTAATACCACGCACAAATTTGCCAATTTATGTCACTATTTAATTGATAGAACTTATTTCAGGTATAATGTACGATTGTTAGATATCTGGTTTAAGGTGCATTGCGCAGAGCGAAATAGGGGTCACTCCTGGGTGTTCAGCCACAATTGTTGTTGCCACGCTTCCAGGCGAGCGCCACAAGAAGACACTGGGTTGTCGGGGTACTCAATTTGGTAAGGAATTCTGCTCTGCGACCAATCATTTTCTGTCCACGTTTCAAGCGGCTTAGTTCTATCTAGCCCTTCCCTGCAACTTTCAATAAACAATCCCATTCTCACAACTCCTTGCGACAAGATGCAAATTTAAGGTTTAAGGTATTAGATTATGTCACACTGCTATATCTTTACGACCTCTACTAACGTCATTAAAAGTAGGTACCTAGGGAACATCAGGCGGGAATTGAATTAGTATCTAGTTCACAGCGCCACGTGAATGCCACAGGAAGCATGACATCCCGGCTTGCGCCCCCGGTCAGGCGCAAGTACGCCTTTGTCACTATCGGCGCCAGCGCCAGCTTTAAGCTGCTGATCGAGGAAGTGCTCTCGGGAGCTTTCCTCGCCAAGCTAAAGTCCCTCGGCTTCACCCACCTGACCATCCAGTGCGGGCCCGATTACGATTACTTCCTGACTGCTAAGCCTAAGGGGAATCCCGACGACCCCAATGATCTGCTGGTCGAGGGTTTCCCTTACCACGACGATATTCGGAGGTTCATGAAGCTTACTACTGCCAATGACGATCCTAACATGAACCTACGAGAACGGGGACTGATTATTACTCACGCGGGTATGTTATGATATGATTATGTGTCCCTATCAACTAGTTAATCCAACTCGAAACTATTCTCTAAGCCCTACTCCAAACCGATTACTAGTTCGATGCTGATGATTCCTACGCAGGCTCTGGAAGCATCCTAGAAGCACTAGATTTCGACTCAGCTCTAATCGCAGTGCCGAACCCGACGCTCATGGATAACCACCAGTCCGAGATCGCCGAGGAAATGGAGAGGCAGGGACACTTGATCCAGGGTAAAGTTGGGTAAGTCTTCTATAGCCATACGTGACTTCCTCTTGCACCCGTCTATCTAATATTACACTTGCTAACACAATCAACAGCTCGCTAGTTGATATCGTCAACGAAGATATCCTCAAGGCCCCCAAGAAGCAGTGGCCTCCGGACCCAGACCCAGAGTCGGAATGGCCCGGCGGTCTCTGGGACATCATTAGCGCCTTGATGCCCTGAGGCTTAAATCCTGCAGCTGCGGACCGCGTGCATCATACTTAGGGAATTAGATCTACTCCGGCCTTGAATAGGCCGTGGCAGTTATTGAGTTTGGCGTTCGCTAGGAAAAGGAGATAGATACCCCAATCGCAATTGGTTTAGTTCCGTTAAGTAATTCGATAAATAACTACACACTACCTAGTCTCAATGACGGTAGCATATAGTCTACTCCTATGGAATGCTATTAGGAATACACTCGAGTTAGTTCTACTCGAAAGATATATACACTTCGAGAGCCACGCGCACGTCGTACCCAGCAGCTCCTATTAGGGTCCTCTAGAGAGAGAAACCATCCGCGAAAAGCATGTAATTTCTTCAATAGAGCTATCTAGTCGGACCACTCCGAGCTTGATTCAAATATCTACCTACCTACTTGCTCCTACTCCCACCCATCATCATCACCGTGTAATGATCAATAACTTCATAAGGTAATCCTTATTCCACCACCTTCCCACACCTCTCTCTCTCTCTCTTATTGCAGACCCTCTACAGTCCAGATCTTAATAGCCGCATCTCCGCCCGTACTCGCGACTTTGGTCCCGCCCTGGACCCAAGCGACGCCGTTCACCCCGTCCTTGTGCGCGTTCAGCGCCTTGACGCGCGACCCGGGCTTCGCGAGGCTCCAGACGAACACGTTGGTGTCGAGCGCGCCGCTGGCCGCGTGCGTACCCGCCTCGTTCCACGCGATGCTCGTCACGCGGCCCGTGTGCGCCGACCACCGGTCCGTCGCGAGCTCCAGGCCCGAAGTGCGGTACGCGTAGATCTTGCCCGCGGAATTGCCCGCGGCCAGCAGCGAGCCGTCCCTCGAGAACGCGAGCGTCGATATCTGCGCCGTTGAGTTCTTGACTTCGTGTGATTGTGTGAGCTTGTGGCCCGAGTCCGCCTTGTACAGGCGCACCGCGTTGTTGCTTAGGCCTACTGCTACCAGTGATCCCTGGGCGGCGATGGCTGTTGGCTGTGCTTCGGTGATGTCTAGCTTGCCTGCGAGTTGGTCCTTGACGTAGATCTCGACGCCGCTGATAGTTGCTACGTATACCCGTCCATCTGCGGAGGCGACTCCCTTGGGCTGCGCGGATAATTTCAACGACTCGCCGGCGAAAGTGTTGGCAGACTCGTCAACTATACGAAGAGTGTCGTCCCACCCAACACTGTATGCTCGTCCGGTACTGGATGTGAACTGGGTAACTTGGTTTGTGTGGGTCTGTCCGTCAACAACAGTAGCCGCTCCAGAGCCCAGATCCCAACTGCAGACCCGACCATCGAAGCTTCCGGTCCACAGAGTTTGACCTTTACCATCCGAACCAACCCCCAGGGCCGTGATGCTCTTGTTGTGTCCCTGAACAACTCTGATCGGTTTAGGGTTACCTTCTACCAGGTAGTTCAGATCTCCGCCAAGGCTAAGGCTGATAATCAGACCGTCGCTGCGGCCATGCGGCCATACCACACCGACCTGTTGGTCGGGGATGCTGACACCATCTCCCCCGAATTTCCACGTCTGCGTGACCTTACCTGCTTCCACATCCCATAATTTGACAGTCTGGTCGGCGCTAGCGGTGACGAAGCTCTTCGAGTCCTTTGACCAGCTAACCGCGAAGATACTTCCCGTGTGCTCGTTCTCGCCGATAGACTTTGTAGGTTCTCCGGTTTTTCCATCGTAAAGTTGGATTCGCTTATCTGCACCCACCGTAACAAGGGTGTTCCCGTCCGGCGAGAAGGCCGTGCCCAACACGAAACCCTTATGAAGGCCCGCAGACTTGGAGTCAAACTTAAATGGAGCACCATGTAGGAAACACATGGCCATGTCGTCGCTCACAGTCGCAGCTCTAAGCGGTCGCATCTGCCTTATAGCCACCGAGTTGATAACCTTAGAATGTCCAGATACCTCGCCCACGCTGTTACCGCTGTCCGCCGTGATGCAGTGTCCGAATCGCTCACGCCCGTCGCCGACCGCGATAATGCGCTGCGAATCGCCATCCCACGCTATATCATTGATGCGACCCGAGATGATATGGTATTCGCCTGGTTTAGAATGCCATGTTAGTCGAACGTCCATACCATCAGCACATTCCTAACCCAGCAGTGAATAATACCTTTGGTGTTCACAGCCTCTATAGAATCCCAGACACGGACAGAGCCCGAAGTATCACCGCTGGCAATGTAGAATCCGCTGGGCGAGAACTTGGCAACCGTCGTTTGAGCTGTGTGACCGGTATATTGTTTACTAACAGAAGGGTCGTCGATAGACCGAACGAATATAGATTTTCCGGACTTATATAACGTTAGAAACCAAGCTATCATTTTATGGATTCGAGCTGAGCCTCAGGAAACTTACCGCATAAGCTATTCTTTCTCCCTTGGCATCGGTCGACAGCTGGGTCGGTTGCCCTCGAGCTGTGACGGGAGAAGCAGCTAGGATCTTCTCGACTGTTATCGACATTCCGGCGATTGATAATGCTATTTTCTGAATAATTCCAATATTTCTATAGAATACTCGATTTGTCTAAATAGTGCTCTTCATGAGAATATTCCCAAATTAGAATGTAAGTTCGATCCGCTGAACTGTGCTGAGCTTTATTAGTTTAAGAGCTTCTGACGCCGCATTGTTTATGGAGGGGCTGTTTACCTTCTACCTAATTGCTGCGGGGCAGCTTAATGCTACCTAGTAAGTGCTAAGTTAGCTTGATGCTTAAGACCGACATGCGTCTGTCAAGACCAAGCTTCCAAAGCTTCCAAAGCTGTGATAGGGTGCTTCACTGTGGCTGAAACGCCACGCGTTACATTACGTTACTCACCTCTAAATCGACTTACTGTAGCCTACAACTCATTCGAATAGGGGGGTTCCATCCCGTTTGACCTTGACGACAAAGAACAGAACTCATAATGTATTAATAGGTAAGTAGGTACCAGGCTCCGATTATAAGACAAATCGTCCCATCCATGTACAAGAGACTACTAGGCAGCTCAATTACCGCCTATTATGGAACCTAACTTAGTAGCTAAACTCGCGATTCATCCTCCCTGTCTAAAACTCGTTCGTAATTATTATGCACGGACGCCAAATGGCCATCATGTGAAATCGAACTTCCAACTCATCGTCAATCAACCTTCGCAAATCACTAAACGTAGGTAAACCTAAGCGTCGAGAAAGCCAAAACTCCGAAACTCAAAGAGCTTATATCAACGCATAGCATTCACCATTCGACGTTGCCATTAGTACCCCAGTTGTCGTTAGCATCGGTCTCGGGCGCGGCTACGGCTGCGGCTGCGGTTGATGCCGGTGCGAAGCCGTCTTCGTTCTGATGACTAAGACTATCATCAGGAGCGCCACCGTTGCCGTTAGTGGCATCGAAGGTGGGCTCGTCAACAGGAGCGGGTTCCATCTTGCATCTGACTTTGGTGTGGCCCATCTCGCCGCACTGGCTGCATTTGACACGACTGTCTTTTGGGATGTTAGCCATGTCATTCATCATACATAACACAAGTAAGTAGGCGTTCCATCTTCACTCACAATCGCGGGGCTTGGGACACTCCTTGGACATATGTCCAAACTCATCACAATTGCGACACTGCGTCTTCTTGGGGTTCGGGCAGTCTCGAGAATTGTGGCCTTCCTCCCCACAGTTGAAACATACGCGACTACGGCCGCCGCCCTCCTCAGCCTGGGGGCAGTCCTTGGCAAAGTGACCGGCTGAAGCATCTAGTTAGCGACGTCCGTAAGTAATCATGATTCGCAACTCACTTCCACCGCACTTGCGACATTCAACGTTTTCTCCAGCTTTGCGAGGTTCGGTGCCTATATAATTATCAATAAGATGTAGGAAGTTGACAATAGAGTTACTTACAGTCTGATGCCATATGACCGCTTTGGCTATAGTTAGGTGTATGGTTAGCAATGGGAAGGCAATAAGGCAGGGATATTTGTATACATACCCGCAGTTTCTACAGCCGTGTTTGTTCTTGCGAGGTTCCGGGCCTTATTTGTGTTAGAAGGCGGCAAGCCCAGGAATATAACTAGCCAGACTTACAGTCGCGGATACGATGACCTGGCTGGTCACAGTTGTAGCACTTGATGACAAGACGCTCCTTTTCAACCTTCTCCTGCGGGCATCGCTTGGAGATGTGGCCAAGCTCATTGCAGTTGCTACATTTGGGTACTCCTCGCTCAACGGTTTCTCCAGCGTCCTTGAGACGCTCCAGGTTTTCCGCGGCCGACTGAGGCCATTGCTGAGCCTCTCGCGGACGGTAAGGCTTATCGCTCCATCGATAATGAACCCGGTACTTCTTGTCCAGGTTTCCTTGAAGATCCATATGAGTGTGAGTCGCAAGTAGCGACGGGTTCTCCAGGGCGATCAGATGTAGGTTGATCTGCTGAGAACGGAATGCCTGCTCGAGGTTGACGTAGGTAATACCTGGGGTAGCATTGAGATACTCCTGGATACCTTCCTTGACCATGTCAAGATCCTTCTCCTTGGCTCCTTCAATAATCTTCATCCAAGCCTGTTCAGCGGGGATCTCGCCAACAGAGGAGCGATCGATCTTGCGAGGATTCTTGCATCCAGAGGCCGTGTGCCCTAGTAGAATTACGCGCTTAGATTTCCTGCATTTATCCAAGTTTTATTATCTTGTCTTTTCTTACCTTCCTCCTGGCAGTTTTTGCACACCATGGGCGGCTTTTCAGCGCAATCCTTGGCCATATGGCCGCTCTTCTTGCAGTATCGGCATTCTCCAGTAAACTCCCGGGGAGGAGCAGTGGGACAGTCACGGACCGTATGACCCTCCTCATTGCAGTGGTGACATTTCATGACACGAGGATTGGGGCAATCAGCTTTGCTATGGCTGTGATCGGCGTTAGATACTTACGCATATTCAGTGCGATAACTTGACCTACCCTTCCTGGCCGCAATTAAAGCAGACTCGACCGGCTCTACCTTCTTGAGGGCCAGCAGAGTCAAAGCCGCCAGCAGCGCCGTCGTCCCAGCCAGACATTTTGACTGTTCAATGAAATTCCTAGATGCTTTGTTAGCGTGGGTGTATATAGGTAGGTAATAAAATAGCACCAGTGAGGTCAGGTACAATGTAGGACAGTAGTGAGATAAAGGGTTTGTTCCAGCAGCTGCGTGTTTGTAGCATGTGCATATGAAGTAAGCAGTAATAAAAAAGGACATGAATGTGCAAGGCGTATGTTCAACTGTGTCTTACGAATGTACCATCAAGTGACAGCAGGTAGTCAGTTCAATATGACAGCACAACCGCGAATAGATAAGTAGACGCTATGAAAGTGGCGTAAATTGAAGAGAAAGAGGTCTCTCTACCCTAGCGGCAGCCACCAGTATTTGGTATGCGTGGTAGTAGGCGTAGGCACTTTCTCGTAGATGGTTACAAGGCAGAGGAATGCCGAGGAATAAGATCATGATAGAGAAGAGTTCGACTAGAGTGGTAGAAGCATTGGGGGGGGATATGGTGTATGCGTTGGGGAAGCGGAAGGATACTAACAAAGTGCGACGCGTGCAAACATCTGAATTCGAGGGAAACAAGGCGGTCACGCTACCCAAAGGAAATATTATGGCTTACCTTTTGTGTCTACGCAAGCGTAGTAGAACTCAAATTGTAAGTAAGTCGCCTAGATGGGAGGTAGGTTAAGGATGATCTTGTTCACTCCGCGATGTATTGATGCAAAAGACCGACTGCTTTCCGTGGTGATTGTTTTGGAAAAGGTAATTAAAAGATGAAGGCAGGCTGGAAGAAGGGAAGAAATTTAGGTCTTACCTAAGGTGGATGGACGAAGTAGAAAAATAATATCTAGAATGTTCAGGGAAAGGAACGAGGGCCGTTTAAGTACCGAGTAGGTAAAAAATGTGGACGTGGCAGGAGGAAGCCGCGTAGGTGACTACCTAATATCAAGGCCTAGGTATGTAGAGAAGCTGCGCAGCACTGACAACTAAAGCAGTATAAGTGCCTACATAGGCTGGGTAGGTACCTTCGAGGGGATTCTCTTCACCTACCTCCTAGCTGCCTAGGTAGGTAATTACTAGGTATGAACCTGAAGTAAGGCTAATACTGCTTGCTACTGCCTCCCTAATGTCCATACGAAAGGAGGTGCTTAATATAGTTAGGCCTGCTCAGGAAGTGCCCCGAGATGGAGCATATGTTAGAGCCAGGTATTTCTCTGGAACAAGTATGATGTAGGCGTTTATTTATCTATAAGAGAGCAACTTGAGATCAGAGGCAGATCTCTGTATTTCTTAGGTAGGGAGGATTATTATATAGATACCAACGTCCCTAAGGCTGTTGACGGGAGGTAATTTGAAAGACCTGGTATCGCCGGTATCCTTAGTTTTTTTACCCTTAATAAAGAATTCATATATTACACTTCTACCATTCATAGTTCTGTCTATATCGCTGAACGTGATTCATGCAGAGTACTTCAAGCAGACATGAAAACCCTGTATAGGTCATTCTAATATGTTGATTCATCTCAATCCTTTAACTTCTTTGCTTAGACAAACAAGTATATCGAATACTCAGCAATAAGGACCAGAGTGATTGGTTTGATCTGTAATGTCGCCAAGATCCTATTTGCTGTCAGCCTGTATTTCGATATAGGCGACTTGAGTTCCTTAAACCACTAAAAGGCAATTTTATGGTATCTTTCAGGAACAAAACCCCATTGTTATTCTAGTGTGCAAACGATATTGCAATTCCGTTTAGAAACTCCCTAATGTATTCGCTCAGTTTGTGTTTATGTAGAATCTTCAGGTGAACTGCCTATTCTTATTGTTAGGAGTTCTCCCTTTTCTCTCACATCCTTTAGGCTTCTTTTTTCATACTTCTCAAATCTCAGTGCAAGAAGTTGGGTGCGGTGTCCCATATTTTAAGGGCGTACGTACCAAATCCTACGTATTGCAACCACACAAGACGTACTGCTTAGAGGCTATACTCACATGGTTAAGCTTCGTAGGCTCCTATTAGAATTTCCTCGATTGAACACCATTTGAAATTATGGGCTAGTAAATGTTTTAAGGGGGTTGATAAATTGAAGTTCGGCCCCTAGATTGAGTTGTTATACGGTGGAATTATTAAGTCATTATCGCTAGGTACGTCTCTTGGCTTTGGATACTAATACCAACCTTCTCTATGAGTAGGTAATTTAGAAGAAAAGAAAATAAGCGATGCAATTAGCCATTATTTTAGGTTACTTATGAGCGCCTCTAAATGCTATCGAGACTATTACTTGAGTCGCCATGATAGAACGTCATATTAGTACCTCTTGCCCAGCACTCATAATTACCTATCGAAGGCCCCCCTAACTCTATATTGCGTGGATCTTCCAGATGAACGGGGGCTAGTTGGTTAAGAACAACAATATCTACCTCCTTGACAATATGCCTGTTTGCCACCATGGATATTTGGCTATCTGTAGCTGCCAAATGGCCATTGTTATTTCCCTCTACGTCGAGCAGTTGGTCGCCGGAGACGTGATGTTTAGAGACCGTATGAGACTGCGATGTAGCGCTTGGCGTTGTGATGTTTCCCCACGACGATATATATGTGCTCTTTCTGGAATTGTTGTGGAATTTCTTGAACAGAGGCGAAAGAACAGGCACGCATGCGACTATCACGCCCAAATTTGCCTCAACTGACGACCATAGTATAACAGGTCCAGAGTTTAGGGGATTTTTGAGGCCCTTCAAATATTGTATTCTAATGATTTGGATTGCCGTTATAAAGAAACCGAGGGCGAAAAGGCCGAGCAGTACGACCTTCTTGCGTGTTTGAATTTTTGTTTTAATAAGCAATGGGAACGGAAGAAACATCCTTGTAACGAGTTAGAGCTGCTCAACCTAGGTAGTTTGGATAAAAGTCGGGGATACTTACACAGCAAAATCGAAGACGATAGCCATGCCCGAAGACGTTTGGTAGAAGGGGACCAAATTGACACATGTCCCTGGAATAGTAGGGTCCCATTTCCTCTGGATCTACTCGGATTAGCATTCCTACAGGTTTACGTGGACATACTCTGGCATACCGGCTGACATGGGTCAAGCTGGACTATTAGACAGGCCACGTTGAATAGGATGCAAGACACTATCACACCGGTGATACCGAATCTGTACGCTCTATGAGGGGCGAACCGAAAGTACGATACTAGTAAGCTAAGCTTGAAGCCAAGGACCCCGAGAATATACCTTGGCAAATTGATTAAACGTCAAGAATATTAATATACTGATCGGATATATACTTACAAGGGAGAGCCTGCAAGTTCTAACTGTGAGCTGTTAGATACGACCAATATACTACGACTGGGGCATCTTACAATTTGAAAGGTTTGGACATTTTGTTTTGGTATTTCCTCGATGTTTTTCATCCCCAGACCCCATGTTGTTTCTATCGAATCGATATTAGTATAAACTCGACTCTACGTAGGTAAGGAACTAGCACGTACGAATTCCTAGGACCACAGTAAAACTGCACGACAGAAGCTAGATACAATTTCAGTTAGAGGTTTGAATACCTACGTAAGGGATGTTGAAGAGGGTTCCTACCCAAGTAACAAAGAGAATCCAATCATCTATAAGTATTCAAGTTCAGTGCATCTTCTAACCTATCGACCGAGTCCCCCAGCAGGTAACGTACCTATCCCAAATGCGTGAAGAAGTCGGCCTCGAACGTAGGCCCGAAGTAATACAAAACAAAGAGATATCCCTGTTAGAACTCCTGAGACAGCTATGATCATGGGTCCGTCGGTAGCGGTATCATCTGGGGCATTGTGTATCCATCCCATTTTTGTTTTTCGACGGCGGCCGTAGTGTTCGCCGTGTAGGGTCGAAGGATCCGGAAGTGCTTGTTAATATCTGTCTTAGATTGATAGAAGCCGACCGATTATTAACACATCGACCGAGTTGGAAGTGTCCGGTTATCCCGCAAATATTACCAAAGCCTTATATGTCAGCTTCTGTCTCCGTCGTCATCTATCATTCTATATGTAACCGCCTCCGTGATGAGTCGAAGCCAAGAAGCGTAAGATATTATACAGATTTTGAGTGGTAAAACGCCAGAAGCACAATATAAGCCGCAGTTTTTCGGATTCAGTATGCCCAGTCTGCCTTTATAACTTCAGTCGAAAGTACTTGGCTTATTACCTAGGTAGCCTAGTGTATCGTAAATTGGCACACGGGATCTATATAGCAACTTGGGGGCCATCCGATTTATTCATATAAACTGCACCCAGCCATATCGAGTATATATACGGATGCTCTTTTTGTCTGCCAACGGACAGCTACATTCTACGTGACGCAGCGGATATACATGTCAAAGAGCTGACGAAATAGGTGTTCTTCAAAGTCGGCGGACTGCTGTGTAACACTCCTATTATATGAAGTCACTGTGATTTGATGGAGGACCACTTTGACTAGTCTAATATTAGAACTGTCTCATTCCTTCGGTCCCGCACGAGGCATAAAATACCCGTTAGGATATACCGAGGCTGCAATGTATATACAGACCGCCAAAAAGATTTCAATCGAAGATTATAGTATTGTATTGGAGGAAAGGCTCTCTTAATACCTGTCTAGGTGTAACCTTTTAGAATCTCACGCTCTGGGGGCTTAGCAGTTGTAAAGCATTTGCACGTAGTCATCTAATCTAGGGTATATACAAAACCCCTTATGGCGCACCGAGGTAGCCTTTTCAGGTTGAGCAATTCTCGTAGAATTATGCGAACTCCGATAGACGTTAATACTCCTCTTTCTGGCAAAATTATTGCACTCAAAACCCACGTATCTGGTAATATCTTCACGCGTTTCTTTGGCTGGGTACATCTCCCCACTTCACCTCCGGAAGGATTCCTACACCTTGGACTCGGAGCCCCAGGTGAACACGCCAACTCGTCTTCGAGAACAAGTTGCTCTTAACAAAAAACACTAGGAATCATGAGAAACCTAGTTTCATTTATATTCGAATGTAACTTATAAGACTGGTGCACAATCAAAATTACGATCAAATAGCATGCTGGATGGAACAACTTCAAAATAGAACTATATGCTAGCACCGAGAGGCTCTATTCTGTGGCTTTATTCAAGACAACTTGATCTCAGATCAGTCATTGTAGCTACCTAATATACCAAAGCTTACTATCACAACTATCTTACGAAAATGACCTCCCGAAATCGTTTCGTACTCCCATATGGCTTCATAAGTCGCCTGTATAGTATGATAAAGGACTGGTGGAATTTTATAATTCTATGACGCACAGGAAGTAACCGCTATATAAGGAACTCTAGTGTCGGGATTGAGCGGCTTTACATTTAATCGGAGTTTGTATCTCACATGAATATAGGACTACATCTAGGTTATGGAGTTGCGAATGTTCCACTATAAAGAGCTCACATGGACGGAATTACGGCTTAGGCGATTTTAGGTTCAAACCGTCCACCGAAATCTAGGTGATTGTGTTCCTAGGATATTCGTAACATTACGTCCATGACTCCGACCCGTCATAGGAACTCGTCATAGTAGCAACATGTAATGATATGGTCATCATACACTTTAGAGTAGGTATTAATACTGGTGATTCATCATGAAAGCAAACTTTCTTTTTTCCACATCTGTTCAGGAACAGATTATAAGTACGGCAAACATCACTCTCGAGAACTCGACTTCAGATTTTCAATAAACAATGTCCTTGCAAGCAATTCGATCACGTACATACTTCGGTTTAAGACAGTTTTCATCCAGAACCAGATTTTTCTCAAGTATTCCAGCAAGAATGTCGAGCGGAGACAAGTCGCACGCTACCGGCCCGTCCAAGGTCCCTGGGAAGGTCCAGGAGAAGGCACCCAAAGACTTGGAAGAGTCATTGCCTGACAGCGTGAGCTCAAATTACCTCCAGAGTGTCTCATCATGCGTGGGTATACTAATTGTGCCTTAAGATCCATCCCACGGGCAAGAACCCAGGCGAATCTACCAACAAGACTCACGCAAAGGGCGGAGGGGAGGAATCAATACTCCCAAAGAAGGTTCAGGAGAAGGTGCCCGAGAGCATTGAACGAGCTGTGCCTAACGCTCTCCATAATACTGGGGATAAGTGAGGATATCAGCATCATAGACCTATAGTTCTGTCTTAAAACAAACAGCAGAAGATTAATGACTCAGTCTTGGGAAAACTAGTTCAATATTTAGGAATGGTTTCTTAATTTATATCACTATTAAACCGCAAATACTTTCCAGGATTCTATAATTGTTCTACAACTTCCGGTTTTGGTATCTGTGAATAATATCAGTAGTACGTAGAGTTGTTTGTGAAGTTGAATACAATTACAAGATTGAAGCACTACAGCAACTCACCCCCTTTTCCTGTGGCTTGTGAATGCAGGGGTTCATCATACTTACGTAAGGTACTTAGTTACTTCATCCCCCACCAAAATATACGTACCTCTCAGTTGGAAATTGGGGAACAAAAACCGCGGGGCAATTTTGATTTGCTCAGAAGCTCGACGCGATTCCATTTGATCTTCCAGAACCTACCCTCCAAAATTTAAGCCACGACTTTAATTAGTTACGCTCTTTTAGGTAACTTATACTCGCACAGCCAGGTGCTAGGCTTCCCGTCATCTTCTCATACCGCCTCCCGAAATCCTCCTCGTCATACGCTCTCGTCCTTCCAAACCTCGACTTGCTCCCGGCCACCATGTCCACTGCTGTGGTTTCCGCTGATGACGGCCTTGAGCCGACTCTACAGTCCATCCTCGACCAGAAGACACTGCGATGGATTTTTGTTGGCGGAAAGGGAGGTGTAGGCAAGACGACGACTTCGTGCTCTCTTGCCATTCAACTGGCTAAAGTCCGTCGTTCGGTCCTACTCATCTCCACTGACCCTGCTCATAACTTGTCCGATGCCTTCTCCCAGAAATTCGGCAAAGAAGCACGATTAGTCGAGGGCTTTACGAATCTGAGCGCTATGGAGATCGACCCGAATGGAAGCATTCAAGACTTAATAGCTGGACAAGGCGAGGAAAACAGCGACCCGCTCAGTGGCATGGGGGGCATGATGCAGGACTTGGCGTTTGCAGTGAGTACAGCTGTTACTAACCCCATGGAATTGTACATTACTCAAGCTAATACGATTTCTAGATCCCCGGTATAGATGAAGCCATGTCCTTCGCAGAGGTTCTCAAGCAAGTCAAATCCCTCTCGTACGAAGTCATCATCTTCGACACCGCACCTACAGGCCACACGCTCCGCTTCCTCCAGTTCCCCTCCGTCCTCGAGAAGGCTCTTGCTAAGATCTCCCAACTCTCTTCCCAATACGGGCCGCTCCTCAACGGCTTCCTTGGAAACCAAGGCACGCTCCCGAATGGCCAGAATTTGAACGAGATGATGGAGAAGCTGGAAGGTCTTCGCCAGACGATATCTGAAGTCAACACGCAATTCAAGGACGAGAACCTGACCACGTTCGTCTGCGTCTGCATCGCCGAATTCCTCAGTCTGTATGAGACGGAACGCATGATTCAGGAGCTGGCCAGTTATAGCATCGACACGCACTGTATCGTGGTGAACCAGCTGCTATTCCCCAAGCAAGGAAGCAACTGCGAGCAATGTAATGCCCGACGAAAAATGCAGAAGAAATACCTCGATCAAATAGAAGAGCTTTACGACGAGTTTAATGTGGTCAGGATGCCACTTCTAGTAGAAGAGGTCCGGGGTAAGGAGAAGCTAGAGCGGTTTAGTGAGATGTTAATCCACCCATATGTGCCTCCTGAGTAAGGCATGTGAGAATTCCATTGGGTCGTCTGGGGTTAGGTAGCGTGGCGTTGCGATACCTTTGGGTCGTGTTAAGGGTGTCATTTAAAGGGGAAATAGAGGCTCAAATGAGACCGCGGTTTTATTGGCACATGTTCTGAAGCGGACAGATATTATAGTGGTATTGAGCGTATTGTATCCTACTGGCGGCTCGGACATTGTCAACAAGCATGTAATACAGTTAATATCAATCACGAGATGATATCATGATGTAAAGACACAATCCATTGATTCCAAACCGCTATTATCTTATTTCTCTTGCCGTGGCTATGTATGACAGGAGACCTGTGATTATTGACGCCGCTGCACTGGCTGATCCCCCCCGGGGTTATCATAGTAGCCGGTATCGATCTCCGCATACCCACCGATCTCTGCTCTCAATGTGAATTTCCAAGTTTCGGCCAATTTGACCGTAGAGTTGCTAAATGATTACAAATGCTCACCAAGTCGTACAAGGTATTCCTCGCCTTGAAGCGGTTCTTTGGAAGTATAGAAAGTCGTCCAGGGACCCGACAAGAACTGGTTTACATAACCAAACTATGCCCGAACTCGAGAGGGATATTGTAGCAAACCAGGTCATCCGAAATAAAAAAGTTATCTATACGCAAATCTAATTAGTTTTTATTAAATACATTTTTTAAAAAAAGTAAGTTACGAAATAATTTTTACTTTTATTTTTTTTTTAAAATATGTATTTTTTTTAATAATATAAAGTAAATATTATATGATATTAAAATAATAAACGGTTTAAAAATATTTTAAATTAAATTATATTTTATAATTTTATTTAATATTTCCATTTTTTTTTATATTATTTTATTTTTTTTATTTAAATTATTTAAATTTTTATTTTTTATTTAAATTTATATTTTAAATTAATAATTATTATTATTTTATATAATATAAAATATATAATTTAATTTATTTTATATATAATAATTATTTACGATAAAATTTAAATTTATTATTTAATTTATAACATTTTTTAACGATAAAAAATATGAAAAATTAAAATGTTTTATTAAAATTTATTATTTAAAATATTTATTATTAAAATTTTTTATTTTTATTTAAATTATTAATAATAATAAAATATATTATAACGTTTTATATTATATTTATTATATTATAATTAATAATATTTAAATATTAAACGAAAAATAAAATAAAATAAAATAAAATACGTTGTTTTTATTTAAATTTTAAAATCCGGAAAAATTACGTTATATTATTTTTAAAATTAAAATCATACGTACTAATAAATATTATTTTTACATATTTAATTATTAAAAAAATAAAATTTTAAATAATAATATTTTAAAATAATTTTATAATTATATAAATTTTTCGTATTTTATTATTTTTTAATTTAAATTTTAAAAATTTTTTTATAAAATATTATTAAAATTTTAAAAAAATTTAAAATAAATTTATAACCCATTTATATTTAAATAAAACGTTATATATAATTTATTTTAATAATTTTACATATTTAACGTTTATATAAAAATTTTTAAAAAAATTTATATAATTTTTAAATTAATTTAAAAATAATTAATCATTAATAATATATGAAATTATTTTAAAATTAAAAAAATAAAAATTATTTATATATTTATTAATAATTATTTTTTTTAAATAACGAAATTCATTTTTTATTTAATATAAATATTTTTATTTTATTTTTTAAATTAGATTTTAATTTAAATAAAAATTATAAATTAATTAATTATATTTTAAAATTTTTAAAAAAATCGGTTAATTTTAATATCGAAATAATTATTTTATATTATAATATTTTAT
Organism: Daldinia eschscholtzii; assembly: GCA_037126485.1. Taxonomy (NCBI): domain Eukaryota; kingdom Fungi; phylum Ascomycota; class Sordariomycetes; order Xylariales; family Hypoxylaceae; genus Daldinia; species Daldinia eschscholtzii. Next base: position 1,298,811 of record JBANMG010000007.1, read on the forward strand.
ATTAATTTTTAAAATATATATTTATTAAATTTATATTTATTTATTTTATATAATTTATTTTTAATTATAATATTATTATATTTTTTAATAATAATATTTATTATATAAATCGTTTTTTTATTTTAATATTTGAAAAATTTAAAAATAATTTTACGTTATTAATTTAAAAAATATTAACGTTAAAAAATTTTAAACGGTTATATTTAAAAATTATAAACATTAAAAAAAAACGTAACGCAAATAATTTTAAAACGAATGGTTTTAAAAAATTTAAAAAATACATTAATAATAATAATTTAATATATTTTTTATATATTAATAAATTTATATTTTATAATAATTTATAAAAATTTAATAATTATAATATTAATTATTATTATTATAATAATATTTATATATTTATTAAATAATTTTAATTAAATTTATATTTTAATAATAAAAACGAATATAATAATAATATTATATAATATAATAAAAATATAAATAAAAACAAAATTAATAAAAATAAAACCGATAAAAATAAATTTAAATATTAAAACGAAAAAAAAAATAAAATTAAAAAAATGATAAAATTATATTATAAATTTTTTAATTTATAATTAATTTATTTTCATTAATTATTAATTTAAAAAATAAAGATTTTAATTTAAATTAAAATAAAAATTATATATTATTTTAATATACGTTTAAATTTTATTAATATTTAATTAAAAATTTGTATTTTTTATATAATAATATAATATTAAAATAAATTTAAAAATGATAAATAAAAATAAATAAATATAAAAATATAATGTTAAAATTAATATTAAAACGTTATATTATAATAAATATGTAAATAAAAAATTAAAATAAATATAAAATTAATTTAAAAAAAAATTTAATATTAAATTTTAAAATTATATAATTATTAAAAACATTTTTTTTTTATATTTAAAATCATATAAAATTTTAACGTAAAAATATTTAATAAATTATTATAAAATATATAAAAAAATTAATAAATTTTTTATTTTTTTATTTCAATTTATTATAATTAATAAATTAATATTATTTTAATTTAAATTAAATTTATTATAAAAAATATATAATATGAAATTTATTATATATATATATTAATTAATTTATTATTTTAAATATGTTTTTTTTATATTTTTATTTATAAAAAATTATATTTTCATTTTAAATTATATTAAATTATAATTTAAATAAAAAAAATATATTATTTTTTTTATTTAATTTAATTAATTAATTAATTTTTATACTATTTTTAACGATAATTTCAAATTGCATTAATGTTTTAAATTAATAAAAAATAATAAATGAAAGTTTTCCAAATTTACAATTTTAAATAATTATATATACGTGGTTATAAAATTAATTTTTTTAATGTTTAATAAATGTAATATAAAATTTAAATAAAATTTTTTTTTTTTTTTTATTATTTAATTTTAAAATTTAAATTTCGTAATAATAAAAATTAATATTAAAAAAAATTTTTTTATTTAAATAATTACGTTTAAAATAAATTTATAATTTTTAAAAATATAAATAAAATTTTAATATTAAATTTTTTAAAATATAAATTTTATGTATTTTTTAAAATTAATAATATAATTTTTAATAAATATATTATAAATAATATTTTTAAATTAATATAATATATTAATATATAAAAGTTTAAAATAAAATTTTTTATTATATATTTAATTTCGTTTATAATTTTTAAAATTTAAATATTATTTTTTATAATAATAATAAATATATTATAAATAAACGTGAAATACGAAAAAATTTTAAAAATCAAATTATTTATTATTTTATATATTAATTTTAAAATTTTAAATAAAAAAGTTTTTTTAATTTTTATTAATTAGAAATTGGGAAATCCATTAATAAATTGATAAATTTTAATAAAACATAACAAAACCAAAACCGCAAAACCATCGCATCGCTATTACAATAACGGCGTAACCAAAAATCAATGTAAATTATAATATTAAAATGGAAACGAATGAAAAAATGTGCATTACGTTAAACCCAACCACATTTTTTATTAATATTAATAATAATAATAAATAAAAAAAACAAAAATAAATTAAAATAAATAAATATAAAAAAATAATTAAAATATTTTTTAAAAAATTAATAAATATAATAAATAAAAATAATAAAAAAAAATTAATGAAATGAAAAAATAAATTATAAAAATAATAAATAAAAAAATGATATATTAAACGTAAAACGCAACCAAATTTAATATAAAAAAAAAATGCATCAAATTAATAATATTAAAAAATATAAAATATAAAATAAAAAAAATAAAAAAAAATTATTAAATAAAATAAAAAATAATTAAAATATTTGAAATATAAATATAATATTAAAATTTTAAATAAAAATAATAATTATTTTAATTATATAATAAAATAATAACGTAATAATTTTAAAAAAAAAGTTAAAAAAAATTATTATTAAAAAAAATTTTAATTTTTTAAATATTATGAATAAAATTTTAAAAAAAATTATTAAAATTATTAATTTTGTTTTAAATAAATAAAAAATTATAATAATAAAAAAGTTTAAAAATAAAAATATAATAATGATTTTTTAAAAAAAATTAATATATATAAAAAAAATAAAAAATAATGGATAAAAAAAATATTTAAAAAATAAATTATAAAAATTGGAAAAATATTTATTTTAATTATGAAAAGTTTAAAAATGGATAAATTATAAGATGTTTATATAAATCCCAAACATTTATTTAAAAAAATTAAAAATAAAAATAAATAAAATATAAAATTATTAAAACCAATATATTATAAAAATAAAAAAATAAAATATATTATTATAATAATTAAAATAATTTTTTTTAATATAATTTAATATTTGTATATTAATAAATTATTTTAAAAAATGGAATTATATTAATGTGAATTTTTTATACAAAATACAAAAGCAAAATAATATTATAAATATTATAAATTTAAACATATGGTAAAATATTGCGAAAAGTAAATGAGATGTAACAAATACGTAAAAATAATGTATAAAAACGGGGAAAAAAATGTATAATTAAAGTTAAATATTGGAATTACGAAAAATTATACTCGGTATAAAATAAAAAATGTAAATATATGCAAAAAACGAAAAAAAAAATAAAAAAAACTTATATATATAAATTAAAATAATTTAAAAAAAAAAAAACATTGGTTTTTTCCTAATTATAACCTATATAATATATAATAATTTCAAAATTATAATTTTATAAAATAAAACAAAAATTCAAAAATAAATTTAAAAAAAAATCTAAAATAAAATTTTAACGAAAAAAAAATTAAAAAAAAACGTAAATATTATAAATATATTAAAAATTAATAAAATTTTTTTTTCATTTTTAATAACATTTCGGGTAAATTCCGCATTTATTATTAACATTAATTAAAAAAATAATAAATAAAATATATAATTAAAAAATACATAATAATGAAAATAAAAATAATATAATAAAATATAAAATAAAAAAAAAAATTTTATTTTAAATAATAAAATAATAAAATAAAATAAATATAATAACGGTATAAAAATTTTAATTTATTAAAAAAAAATTATATAATTTCATAAATAATAATTATAATTTTATTTAAAAAAAAATAAAAAAAATTATTTTATATATAAATAAAATAATAAATAAAAAAAAATAAAAAAATAAAACAAATTATAATTAAATAATTTATTATTTAAACATTAATAAAAAATTAATTATAATTTAAAATATATATATAAAACCATTTAAAAAATCAAAACGTAATTTATTAAATAAAATAAAATTAAAAAAAAATTAAAAACACCATATAATAATAAACAATTTTAATATATATTATTTATTATAAAATATGGAAAATAAAATTATTAAAAATCCGGAAAAACTTTTTGATTTTATTAAATAATGGAATTTTTTATTAATAATTAAAAAAAACCATATTATAAAATTACATTAAAATAATAAAAATTTAATAATAAATTTTATATAAATTAATTTTAAAATTAATTATGGGAAAATAATAAAATTAGATTAATAAAATTTAAATTATGTAATTTTAATAATAACAATTTATATTAATAAAAACATTAATATTTTAAAAAAAAAAAAAAAATGGTATGGAAAAATTTAAATTTAATATTTTTTAAAATTAAAATAAAAAAATTAAAAATATTTAAAATTTTTATAAATTTTAAAAAATTTAATTTATATGTGGATTATTTAATGGAAAAATTTTAAAAAATTGTTAATGTGGTTGTTTTATAATAAAAATTTTTTTTTTAAATTAACAAAATGGTGGAACGGGAAAATTACGAAAATTAAAAAAAAAACCATTTAAAAAAAGAAAAAATGGATAATTTTAAAATTTTTATTGGATTAAAAATGGTATATTAATATATTTAAAAAATATTAAAAAATAATAATAATAATTAAAAAAAATAATTAAAAATAAATTTTAATAAAAATATTAATAAATTTTAAATTGTTTTGGAAATTGGAAAAATGGGTTTAAATTAAAAATTAAAAAATCAATAACGAAAAAACAAAAATTTTAATAATAAAAAAAAACATTAATAAATATTTTTAAATTAAAAATTATAATAATAAATCAAATATTTTTAAAAAAAAGTTTTTTTTATAATTATATTTTAATTTTTTTAATATAAATTTAAATATAATTTATAATAAAATTTTTAAAATAAACAATTATATAACGTAATACATGGTAAAAAACATTTTAAAAATAATAAAAAAATAAAAAATTTTAAAAAAAAACGGATTTTTAATAGGGTTTTTATATAAATACAAAAAACCATTATTTAAAATATTAATTTTTTTAATAAAAAATAATTTTAAATACGAATATTATTTAACCCGGTTTTGGAAAATAATAATATATATATTTTTAAAATTAAAGAAAATAATAAAAAAAAGAATTTTTTTAAATATATATTGATTTATAATTTTTTTTTAATATAATGGGAAAAGTAATTAAACGAAGTATAATTGAATAAATTATAAAAACGGTAAAAAAAAATTAATTATTTTTTAAAAAATAAATGGGTAATAAAAAATATAAATTCATAAAAATGGTAATAAAGATAATAATAAAAATGGTATATTTAATTTAAAAAAACAAAAACAAAATTATATTATTATAATTAAACATAATAAACATTTTTAACCACATGGTATTAAAATAATTATTACATATTTTAAAAAAAAAAAATTTTTTAATTAAATTAAAAAATGGTTAAAAAATTATTTGAAAAAAAAAAATAAAATTGTTTTTCGGAAAAAATAAAAATTAAAAAATTAAATTGGAAATAAAAATTTTTTAAAAATTTTTTTTTTTTTAATTTTATTTATATTATATATTTTAATTTTATATAAAAAATTAAAAACGGAAAATATTTTTATAATAAGTTTTACGGATAATATAAATTTAATGATGGTGGGATTAAATATAATTAAAAATTATAAAAAATTTGAAAAAATTTTTGTTATTTATATTACATAGGCGGCCCGGCACGGGATAATTTTCACATCATATAAAAACGAATTAATACATTTTACAAAAACACATAAATTAAACACTAATAAAATTAAATTAAAAAATATTATAATAAAATTAATAAAAAATGCCCGGTTTTTTGAAATATGGTTAAATAAAAAATTTAAATAAAAAAAACATTTAAAAAAAATTAAAATTAAAATAAAATGTTAATGGTATATTTTTTTTAAATTGGTAATATTTATATAAAATTATAATATGTTGAAAATAAAAAAAATATATATTAAAATCATACGTAATGCAATTGCGTATGGTGTGGTGGTTTAATATATTTTTAACGAAAATGGAAAAACGAAAAAAATAATAAATAAAATGGGCGGGATATAATTAATGTGTTTAAAAAAAATCATAAAAACATATAAAATTATTGCAATTAAATATTTAAAAAACGAAATAAAATATTTTTTATTATATTTATATTTAAATTAAAAATTAATAAAATTCGAAAAACAAAATAATAATAAAAATAATTTTATAAAATATATAAAAAAAAAATAATAAAATAAACCCGGGTTTTAAAAAAAATGAAAAAAAATTTTAAATGTAAAAATTAAAACAAATTAAAAAAATTTTTTAACGTTATTATAATAAAAAAAAACAAAAAAAATTTAAAAACGAAAAAAAAATGGATTAAAATTTAAAAAAAAAACTTTTTATTAAAAAAAATAATATTAAAAAATTAAAAAAATAAATGGAATAAAAGACATAAAAAAATACCTTTGTTTTATAAACGTTTTTAATAAAAAAAAACTTAAAAAAATTTTACCGTTTATTAAAAAAATATAAAATTTTAATTTTAATTTAAATATGAATAAAAAAAATAAAATTTAAATTTTTTTTATTCAAATATTTAATATTTAACATCATAATGTTAAGATATTATTATAAAAGTATAAAAATAATGTACCACGTTATAATAAAATGTTTATTATTAAAAAAACGGAAAAAAGAATTGTAAAAAAAATTATTTTTAAAAATGTTTTAAATAAAAAAAAATTATGGGAAAATAATAAAAAATATGGAAAAAATAAAAATTATAATTAAATAATTTTTAAAATTACGAATTTTTTTTATATATAAATTGGTATTTAATTTAATAAAAAAAAAAACATAAAAATTTTTAAAATAGGAAAAAATAATAAAATATAAATAAATTTAAATAAGTAAAAATATTTTTAAAATTATTATAATATGATTTTTATTACAAATTAATAATAATTTAATATAAATTTTTATTTATTAAAATTTTTATTAAATTTATTTTTATGGTTATCATTATTATTATTAAAATCAAAATTTTTTTTTTATTTTTAATAATATTTTAAAATTTTAATAAATTATTTTATTTAAACATTTCGTTTAAAAAAATAAAAAAATATATTATTAATTCCCGAATAATTTTGTTTTTAAATTTATTAAAAAAATAAGTTGGAAAATTTAAATTAAAATATATATTTAATAATGTATTAATGTTGGAATTTTATATTTTTATTTAAAAATTAAGGTTGAAAAACGGTTATTTATTTTTTTATTAAATTGGGGTATTAAAAAGAAAATGGTTAATAAAATAATAAAATAATTATAAACATAAAAACAAAATATTTAAAATATTTATTAAGTTTTTATAATTAAATTATTAATATAATTAAAAAAAATAATTATAATGGCGTTAAATTTAATATTAATAATCTTTTTAAATATAAATAAAATTAATTTTTTAAAAAAAAATTAAAAATTATATAAAAATATAATTATAATAAAATTATAAATTAGTTATTTTAAAATAATTGTAAAATAAATTTAAAAAATAATAATTAATTAACAATTTAAAAAATTTATTTTTAATTAATTAATGTAATTATTGTAAAATATTTAAAATTAATTATTTTTAATAAAATAAAAATTAATAAATTTAATAATCCAAATAAAAATTTTTAAATCCCCATATATACCAATAAAATATTATAATACGTTAAAAAAAAATATATATAAAAAACAAAATATTTATAAAAAAATAATTTTTTTTAATTTTAATATAAAAATAATACATTATTTGATTAAAAGAAAATATATAATAATATTATATAAAAATTTAATTAAATTTTTAATTATATTAAAAAATAAAATGTTTTAAATAATTTTTATAAAAGTGGTAATACAAATAAAAATTATTATAAATTTTAAAAAAATGAATATAAAAAAACATTATAAAAAAGAATAAAAACAATAAAAACCCGAAAATTAAAATTATATAAAAATAAAAAATTAAAAAATTATAATTTAAATAAAATAATGAAAAAAAAAAAAAAAAAAATTGGGGAAAAAAGAAAAATAAAAAATAATGAATTTAAAATTTTTATTTATTTAATAACGGGTTGTTTATATTTTACATTTTTTTTAAAATTAAAAATTAAAAAATAAAACATTTTTAAAAAGAATATACGCGGCGCATAAAAAACATAAAACAATTTATAACCAATATAAATAATAATATACCAAATCGTATAAAAATTATAAATTATATTAAAATGGTATGGAAAAAAAAATAAAAATTAAAAAAAATACAAAATAAAACCAATTTAACACATTAAAATTAAATAAACAAGATTTCATTTATTATTTTATTTATTAAAGTGGTAAAATTTTAATTAAATATAAGCAAAAACGAAACCATTATGTAATATAAATAAAAAAAATTTAAAATAGGTTAAGTTTTTTTTAATAAACACATAATTTTGGTTTAAAATATTTATTTTATAAAAATATTAACAATGTTTACACGAAATGCGAATAATAAACATAACGGCGTAAAAATAATAATAATAATAATAATTTTAAAATTTTATTTTAATTAAAATTTTTAAAATAATAATTAAATAAAAAAATATAAATAATTTAATTTTATATTTTAATAAAAACAAACATTATTTAAAAATTAATAATATAATATATAAAATTTAAAAACGTTATAATTTTAAAATATTTATTTAATATAATATTTTTCAAATATATTATTTAACCGTTTAAAATTTTAATATTAATAATTATTTAAAATTTATTTTTTAATTTAAAAAAAATATTATAAAATTTAATATCATTATTTTTTATTTATTAATTAAATAAAATAATTTTATTAAATTTTTTAAATAATTTATAATTTAAAAAATAATTGTTTTTTTTTATTTCGTAAATTTAATTAATATATTTAAATTTTTTTATATTAATAAATTTATTTAAATAAAAAAATATTGTGTTTTTTACAAGTTAAAATTAATAAAAATCATTATAAAAAATAATAATTGAAAAATTATTAAAATCCATATCGAATTATATTTTAACGTATTTTAAATAATTATTAATTTTATTTAAATTGTTATTTGAAAATATATTATATTTATTTATAATAAAAATATTAATTTTTTTTTAAATTATTTATTAATAAAATTTTATAAAAAATTTTAAAAAAAAATTAATTATTAAATATATTATAATATTATTAATATTAAAACTAATATTTTTAAACATTATTATAATTTTAAAACGTCGTTATAAATTTTTAACATTAATTATTTAAATAAAAATTTATAAAATAACATTTTTTTTTATATTTTTTTTATTATTTAAATAATGGAAAAATCAAAATTTATTACGAAAATTAACATTTTAATTTATTAAATTTACATTTATATTTTTTTAAAAACGATACACATTTAATTTATTAAAATATTATATTAATAATATAAATAAAATATATTATTTAAAATTTAATATATTTTTTTAAAATAAAATAAAATTAATATCAATTTACGTTTTTTTTTATAAAATTTTATAAATAATATAATAAAACATAATTTAAAATTTTTTTATTATAAAAAATTAAATATATTTTTTTTATAAAATTTTTATTTATATTAAATATATTAATATTTTTTTTAACATATTTAACAAAATTTTATTATTAAATTTTTTTAAAATTTTTTAAAACTTTTTTTTATTTAATTTTTTTAATTAATTTTTTTAATTTTTAATTTAATTTATAATAACATTATTAATTATATTATTATAAATTTACAATTTTAAATTTTTTTAAAATTAATTATAAATTATATAATAATAAATATTTAATTTTAAACAAATTAAAAAATTTTAAATTTTTTTAAAATTTTTAATTTTAAAAATTTAAATAAATTTAAAAACAATAAATTTAAATATTAAAATATTTTTTAAATAAATTTTTTTTATATATTTTAAAATTTTTTTTAAAAAAATTTTAATTTAATTAAATTTTATTTTTTTATTTATTACATCATTATTTTTTTTTTAAAAAAAATGTTATTATTTAAATTTATAAAATTATTATTTAAAATATTATTATTATTAAAATATATTTTATTAATAAATATATACATGATAAAATCAAATGAAATAATAATAAAAATAAATAATAATAAAATAATAAAATTAAAATTAATTTATTATTAATATTTGAAAAAAAATTATTTATTTAAATATAAACGTAAAAATGTGTTTATATATAATAAAAATATATAAATATTTTTTTTTATAATATATATTAAATTAAATATTAAATTAAATACGTACATTTTATCATTTAACCATTATTCATTTTATTTTTTTTTATAATTAATTAATTATAAATTTATTTAATTATTTCACATTTTACCCATTTTTTTAATCATAAATTAATTTAATTATTTTTTACTAATATTTTTATAATTTTATTTAATAATATTTTTATTATTATATTCATTAAATTATAAATATTATAAATTTAATAAATATTATTAATTTTTTAATTTTTGTAAAATTATTATAATGTTATTAAATTAATTATTAATTGTTTTTTATTAATATTTTCCATTTATATTAAATATTAATATAAAAAAAATAAATTAATGTATAAAATAAATAATATTTTAAATAATAAAAAATATTTTAAAATAATATTAATTATATAATAAATAATATATTTAATATTAAATTTTTAAATTATTTTATAAATTTTATTAATAAATATGTTATGTATTATATATTTATATTTAATAAACAATTAATAAATAATATTATTTTTAATTTAAATTTTATTATTTTAATTAATAAATTTTTTAATTTTTAAAATAATAATATAATTAATTTATAAATTTAAATTTTTATTATTTATAAATGAATTATTTATAAACATATAAAAATATAATTTATAAAAATTTAAATTAATATAATTAAATTTATATATTTAATTATTTATTTATTATTTAATTTAAATATTAAAAATTTTAATTTTTTTAAATTTTAATTTTATATGTTATATAATTATTAAATAATTAAATATAATTTTAAATTAATAAATTAATGTAATATATGAATTATTAAAATTTTTAATTTTTTTATTTAATATTTTTTAGGGATATGTTTTAATTTTAGTTTTAATTAATATTTTATTTTTAATAATAATAAATTTAATAATGTTGATGTTTAAAATATTATTTATTTATAAATTTATAATTTTAAATGGTTTTAATTTTATTATTAATAAATATAAATTAAATGTTAATGGTTTTATATGTAATTTTTATTAATGATATTATACATAAATTTTAAATTAATATATATTTAATTTTATAAAATTGTATAATAATTTAATAATTTATAATAATATTTTTTTAAAATATTTATTTTTTAATTTAATAGGTAATTATATAAAAATTATTTTTTATATTAATATTTTTAATTAAATATATATTATAATAATATTTTTTATTATAATTTTTATTTTTTAATAATGTAATATAAATATTAAAATTAATATAAAATATTAATTTATTTTTTATATAATAAATATATATATTATAATAAATTTTTTATTAAAACTTTTATAATTTTAAATTATTAATTATAATTTTTATATAATAAAAAAATATTTTTGATTTTAATTTTATAAATTATTTAAGATTTAAATATTATTATGTTTTTATGGATTGTGGAATTATATATTTTAAATTATAAAATATTTTTTTTAAATAATATATTGAGTTTTTTTATATTTAATATTTTATATGATTTTTTAAATATAAATATTTTATTATTTATTTATAATTTAATTATTAATATGAAATTATTTTATTTTTTAATGGTGATATATAATGTAGTAATATAATAAAAATTATTAATTGTTAAAAAAATTTTTTTTAAAATGATTTTATATTTATTTGGATTGAATGTGGGTTTTGATAATTTGATTTTAAATAATTTAATAAATATAAAATTTTTTTTTAATTAAATATATAATTTGATATATAAATTTTGAAATATGGATATATTATTTAATATATTAAAAATTATAATTATATTTTTATTAATAATAATAATAATTTTATAAAAATTTTTTTATTTTTTTTTTAAAATATTAATATTTTATTATTTATAAGTAAAAATTTTAAAAATGTTTATAAAATTTTAAATCCATTTTTCATATTTAATATATTTTTAATTAAATATTATATTTTAATTTTTTTAATTTTTACCATTATTTTTTAAATTGTTTAAATTTATTATATTTATAAAAACGTAAATAATAAATTTAAATTAATTTTAAAATAAATGTTGAAAATTAAAAAAATAAATATAAAATTATTTAAATTTATTATATTATTAATTATTTTAATTGTTATTTAAAATTATAATATTTTAAATTTTAAATTTTATAATTTATTAATTATGATTTTATATATTTTTTTAATAAAATTATAATATTTTTTAATTTTATTAATAAATTAATATGTTTTTATTAATATTTAATAATAAATAATATTAATAATATAAATTTCATTTTTAAATTTAATATTATTAAAATTAATATTAACGTTATAAATAATAACGTTTAAAAATTTTAAATAAATATTAATTTAATATTATTTAAACATTTTTTACATTTTTTTAATTAAAATAAATTTCATAAAACACGTTATTTAAAATCCCATTACCATATTAACCACATATAATATAAAACATTTTTCCAAATACATAATATTAATAATAATTTTATAATTAAAATTTATATTTAAATTTTTTAAATTAAATTTAAATTTTTATAATGTTTTATTTTTAATTTAATAATAATAATAAAATTTATTAATTTTTTTAATATTATTTATATTAACATTATATTTAATTTTATTTAATAAATTATAAAATTTATTAATAAATAAATAATTAAATTAAATATATAAATATTATAATTTTATTTTTATAAAAAAAATAATATTTTTAAAATAAAATTATAAATGTTTTTATTTATAAATAATATTAATTATTATTTCGTTTTTATAAATTAATTAATTGGTGATATTATTTAAATATATTTTTAATTAATTTATATTATTAAATGATAAAAAAAATAATATATTAATTTCCATAATATAAAAATTAATTTTATTAAATGGAATATTAATTGTGATTATTTTAAAAATTTAATAAATAAATTATTGTCACGATCGGTAATCATTTTTTTATGTCATTAATTATTTGGTTCCGCCAAATAACATCGTGATTTTCGTTTTTAATTCAATTTTTAAATTAAAAATTTTTCATGTATATAAAAACGTTTATAACGTAATTATAAATTTGATAATGTTTTAATTTTTAAAATATCATTTTTTTTAATAATTTATTTTTGGTTTCGTAATAATTATTATTAAATTTAATATTAATTTTTTTATTTAAATTTTATTTATTTTTAATTATTTATTAAAATATTTTTTAATAAAAATAAAATATTATTTTTTTTTAATTATAAATATTTTAATTATTTTTATATTAAATATAATTTTTTAAAAAATATTTTTCAAATATCGATTTAAAATAAAAATTATATTGGATTTTTCATTTTTAATAAAAATAAATAATGTAATATAATGGTGGAAAATTTAATTTAATAAATATATTATTATCATATATTATTTAAAATTTTTGTTATTAACATATTTTCAAATTGTTATTAAGCGTTTATTAGTATATCCAATATATGTAATACATTTTATTCAAATTAATTTAATTATAAAAAATTTTTTTAAATTTTATATATTTTAATAATTTAAATTAAAAAGATTATATTATTATGTTCGTTTTAATTAAATTTTTTTAATAATATAAATTTTATTTTAATATAAATTTTATTTTAAAAATTATTTAAAAATATATTTTATTAATTAATATAACGAAAAAATTTACGATTACGAAAACGTTTTTAATTTTAAAAACAGTTATATGGTTTTTTTAAAATTATTATATTTAATATATTTATATATTTATAATATTTTGAATAAAATTTATATTAAATAAATAAAAATATTATTGAAAAATTTTAATTAAAACGAAAATGGCGATATAATTTTTTTAATTTGTTTTATAAAAATATATAAATTATAATAATTTTTAAAAAAAATGTAATAGTGGTGTTTTTGGGGGGGGGGGGGGGGGTACGTAACCCGTTTTGAGGTTAAAAACGCGTTTACGGTTGTAAATTTTTTTGTTTTATTAATTAATTAAATATATTTTTAAATAATTTTTAAAATAAAATTTATATTTATATGGGATTTATATTATTTGAAAAGTTTAATTGAAACGAATATAACGGTGTAATTTTTTTAATTTAAATTGTTGAAATACGTGGGATTTAAAAAAATTTATATTTAAATTAAAATGGGTGGGATGTATGGATAAGATGTATTTTATGTATTAAATGTGTTAATAAACGCCCGATAACAATTCGAAAATATGTTAATAATAAAAATTTCATTTAATATTTATTTTTTTTATATTATATATAAAATTATTATTATTTTTTTTTAATTTTAAATTTTTTTGTTTTATTTTTTTATATTTTATTAAAAATGTAATATATTTATTTTTATTTTATTTTTTATTAATTTTTTATTATTTTTTAATTTTTTTTTATTTTTTTTTAAAATATTTAATAAATTAATATTTTTTTTTTATATATTTAATAATGGTATTTTTAATTTTTTATTATTATTTTTAATTAATATTTTTTATTTTTATTAATATAATAATATTTTTATTTAATATAATATTATTTATTATTATTATTATTATTATTAATAATTATAAATTATTAAATATTTTTAAAATTTTTATATATATCAATAAATGTTTATAATTTATTTATTAATTTTTTATATTTATATGAAAAAATGAATAATGTATATTAAAATTATAAAATAAAATAATAAATTTATTAAATTATTATAATAAATTGTTATTTATTTTTAAAAATTTTTTTAAAAATTTTTTAATATAATAATAATTTATTTAATATAATTTTTAATATTTTAAAATTAAATTTATTTTTATTTTTTTTATTAATTTTAATATTTGTGAATGTAATATTTGTTTAATTGTTATAATATTATATTTTATTTTATTTAATATTAAAATGTTATTTTATAATTAAATATATATTTATGAAATATTAATGTTAAAAAACGTTATATAAAAAATAAATAATTGTTTTTTTTAATAAAATAATTAAAAATATTATATAAAATTATATTTATTTAATTTTAATTATATAATATATATTTAAAAAAAATTTAAATTTATTTTTAAAAATATTATATATTTTATTAATATAATTATTTTTATTATTTTAAATTTTTTTAAAATATTTAATTTTTATTAAAAAATATATTTTATTAAAAATTTATATTAAAAAAATATCGTAATAAATATCATTTTAAAAATTATTTATAAATATAAGTGTTTATGTTTATAAATTATTTATTAATATAAATAATAAAATTATTTAAAAAAAAAACCGAAATTTCCGATAAATTAATTTTTTTTTTAATTTTACCATTTTATAATATTGTTAATATTATATATAAATTATTTAATAATAATTTAAAAAATTTAAATATATTTTTTAAAATTAATAGATAATAAAAATTTTATTTTGGTTAACCATTAATATATATGAAATTATATATTATATAATATTTTTATTAATTCATTTAAAATAAAATATTAAAATAAATATTAATTATTATAAATTAAAAAAATATAAATATTATTTATAAAATAAAAAAAAATAATGTAATTAATAATTATTAATAAATTTGATTATTTTATTATATTAAAAAAAAAAGTAAAATTTATTATAATTTGAATGTTTATTAAAATGGTGATTACGTAATATACGTTAAAAAAAAATAATAAAATATAAAATATTAATAATAAATTGTTAAAAAAAAAGTTATTATGTGGTTATTTAAAATATAAATTATGTTAATAATTAAAAAATTAAAAATTAATGTGTTAAAAAAAAATAAAATTTAAAATATTTATATAAATATAAAATTATAAATTAATATTTAAAATAAATAAATTATTAATTATTAAATTTATAATTAAATTTTTAAATATATTAATTTAAATATTTTCGAATAAATTAATTTTTTATTTATTTAATATATTAATGTTTTTTAAATAAATATATTTAATTATTTTAATTTAATAAATTTTAATTTATTAATATTTCATATTAATAAATCGTTTATTATTAATAAATTAGTTAAATTTTTAAAATAATTAAAATTTTTTTTTTACATATATTTTTTTTTACATTAATATAAATTTTAATTTTAATTATAATTTATTAAATATTAATTTAAAATCATTTATTATAAAATTATTAAATTATTTTTAATAAAATGATAAAATTTTGTTTGGTATTTAAATATATGATATATTTAAATTAATAATTTTTAAATCCATTAATATTAATAATATTTACATTATTTTTTATTTTATTGTAATTATTTATAAATTAATTATTTTTTATTTTATTACCATGTGGTTGAAATATTTAATAAAATATTTGATTTATTTCGGGTAAAATTTTATTAATTTTTTTAATTTATTTAAATTTTTTAATTCGATTAAGTTTTTATTAATAAAATAAATTTATGTTTACGTTAAATTTTTTTTTATATTTTTTACGACATAATATTATATATTTATATAAAAAAAAATAAAAATATATTAAATAAAATATTTAAATTACAATATAAAAATATAAATTTAAATAAATTAAATAATCATATAAAACAATAATCCATTATAAATAAAAAAATGTATAATTAATATTACATATATTATTATGATAAAATTTTTAAAATTTGTTATAATAATGATTTTTTTAATTTTATTAATTTATATTATTAAATATTTAATAATATTAATTAATATTAATAAATACGTACGTGATAAAATCAAATGAAATAATAATAAAAACAAATAACGATAAAATAATAAAATTAAAATTAATTTATTATTAATATTTAAAAAAAATTATTTATTTAAATATAAACGTGGAAATACGCTTATATATAATAAAAATATATAAATATTTTTTTTATAATACGTATTGAATTAAATATTAAATTAAATACGTACGTTTTATCATTCAACCATTATATTTATTATATTTTTTAATTTCAAATAACATTTTTTTTTAATTTTTTTAATAAATCAAAATTATTATTAATAAATTATAATTATTTCGTAAAAATTTCATAATATTTTTTTTAAATATTAAAAAACATATTTTCAATTTATAATATAAATTTTTCTTATAAAACGAATAACTTTAAACAAATCACAATATTTTAATTATATAAAATATTTTTTTTTATATTAAAAAATAAAACTTTAATTAAAAAAAATATTATTATTTAAATTTTTTAAATAATACATTATTAAAATCCATTTTATTTTAATACATTTTTAAATTAAATTTAATATTAATTTAATTTATTAAATTTTACCATTTTTATTATTTTAATAATTAATATATAATTATATAAATAAATATTAATAAAAAACAATATATAATAAAAATAAATTTAAAATAAATTTAATTTTAATTATATATTTTTATTAAAAAATATAATTTTATTATTTAATAATTAATTATTAATATTAAAATTTTATAATATAAAATATTATAAATAATTTTATTAATATTAAATTATAAAATAAATAATATTATAATAAAACCATTATTATTTATCATTAAAATAATAATAATTATTTTTATTTATAATATAATTACATATATTAATAAAAAATAATTTTTTTTTCAAAAAAATATAATTTAAAATTTAAATTATAAAATTTTAATTTTTTTTAATTTTATTTTATAAATTTTTAATATAATAATTAATATTTAAATTATTTTAATAAAATATTAAAAATAAAAATTTTTAATAAATAAATATTTTTTATTTTATTATATAATTCATTATATAATAAAATAAAATAAATATTTAAATTTTAATATAAATAAATATAAAATTATAATTATAATACATTATATAAATAATGATTTTATTTTATCATATATAATTAATATTATTACATTTAACATAAAATACATTATTATTATTAATATAAATTTTTTTAATTAATTTTTAAAACTATTTAAATTAATATTTTTTATTATTTTTTTTATTTTTTATATATTTTTTACACGTTATTATATAATAATACATTTACGAAATTATCGTTATATATTAAATTTTATTTTATTATTTTTATTTTAATTTATAAAAATTTATAAATAAATTATTATAAAAATTTAAATAAATTTAATTAAAAATTTTTAATTTTAATTTTAATATATTTAAATTAAAATTTTTTTAAAAACAATTATTAATTTAATTTAAAAATATTTTAATTTTATTAATATTTTTTTTTATCATTTTTATTATAATATTTTTTAATTTAATATTATTATAATATTAAAAAAAATCGTATATATAAAAAATATTATATTTATTTATTTTTAATAAATTAAAATATTAATTAATTTAATTAAAAATTTTATTTTTAATATTTATTTTAATAATATTTTTAAAAAAAATTTTAATATAAATATAAAATTAAATGATTATTATTATAAAATTCATTTATTTTAAACCTTTGCTATTGGCACACTTTCAAATTGCTATCGGGAGCTTATTGGCACACCCAATACATGGGATACATCCCACCCATTTTGAATTAAATACAACAAGTCCTTTTCAATCCCCCGTATTTCAACGATTCAAATTAGAAACATTATATCGCCATATTTGCCTCAATTAGACCTTTCGAACAATATAAGTCCCATCTTGATGCAAGCCTTATTTTGAAAGTTATTTAAGGATATATTCAATTGATTGATGCGGCGAAAGGGCTTGCAACCGCAAAAGCGTTTTCAGCCTCAATGCGGGTCACGTGCCCCCCCCAAGGGCACCACTATTACATCTTTTTCAAGAATCATTACAACTTACGTATTTCCACCAGGCAAATTGGAAAGGTTATATCGCTGTTTTCGCCTTAATTAGAGCTTTTCAACGATATCTTTACTTATTTGGTGCAGGCCCTATTCGAAATGTTATAGATATATAAGTGTGTTGGGTATGATGGCCCTGGGGGGGCCATGTGACCGGCTTTGAGGCTGAAAACGCTTTTACGGTCGCAAGCCCTTTCGCCGCATCAATTAATTGAATATATCTTTAAATAGCTTTCAAAATAAGGCCTGCATCAAGATGGGACTTATATCGTTCGAAAGGTTTAATTGAAGCAAATACGGTGATATAAATTTTCTAATTTAAATCGTTAAAATACGTGGGATTCAAAAAGACTTGTATTTGAATCAAAATGGGTGGGATGTATGGGTGGGATGTACCCCATGTATTGGGTGTGCCAATAAGCGCCCGATAGCAATTTGAGGGTGTGCCAATAGCAAAAGTTTTATTTTATTTTTAATTTAATATATTATTTTTTAAAAATATTTATTATTTTAAAAATTTTTATTAATTTTAATGTAAATAAAAAATATTATATTATTTAAATTAATTATAAATTAAATTATAAATATATTATATTTAATAATTATATTTTTTAATTTATTTTATTATTTTTTTTTATTAAAAAAAAATTATTATTATTTATATATAAAAATTTTTTTTAATAATAATTTCATTTTAAAATTATTAATTTTATAATTTAATTAAAAGTTTTTTTTAATTTTTTTTAATTAAATTTTTATAAAAAAATATATATTTTTTATATTAACGAAAAATAATTTTTTAATTTAAAATTTATTAATATAAACATTATTTCAATGAATTCAAATTTCATTTAATTAAACGGTGGTTATACCATTATGCCATTAAATTATTAATCCGTGTGTTTATATTTATAAAATACGAAAATTATTTTTAATTAAATAAAATTTAAAATTATTATACGTAAAAAAAAATTTTATTAATATATTTTTATTAAAAATTTAAAATTATAATAACGATAATTCATTATTTATAATATAATAAAATTAAATAATAATAAATTAAAATTTTTTTATTTATTTATTTTAAATTTAAATTATTATTTTTATAAATTTTTTAATTATTTTATATTTTTAAAATATTAAATTTACGTTTAAAATATATTATTATAATAATAATAATAAATTATTTAATTAAAATTAATTTTTATTTTTTTATATAAAAAAAAATATTATATAATATTTTTATTAATATAAAATCCGAAAATTAATTAATATTTATTAATATTTATCGTTAAAAATTTTATAAAAATCATTATTATTATTTAAAAATTTAATAATTTAAATAATAATATATTAATTAATATTTTAATAATTAATTATATTTCATATATATTTTTTTAAATTTAATATTTAAAAAAATTATTACGTAAAAATAAATTAAAATAAAATTTTATTAAAATTATAATTATAATTATATTTAATTGTAACCGTAACAATAATATTTTAAAATTTTAATTAAAAACCAAATAAATTAAAATAATTAAACGTATTGTTTTTTATTATAACAACATTATTTTCGTAATTTGAATTAATTATAAAAAAATATTTATTTTTTAAATAATTTTTTTTATAATAAAAAAATATATTATTATTTAAATTTATTTTTTAATTCAATTAAACCAAAATTAATATAATATATTTATTAACATATTTAAATTATATTCATTATTTATTATTAATAAAATTTAAAAAATTAACATTTATTAAATTTATAATTTTATTTTTTATTTAATAATTGTTAAAACAAATTAATATAATATAAAATAATATAAAATAAATATATATATATAATTTTTAAATTAAAATAAATTATTTAAAAATAATTTTATATTTTATTTTAAAATTTAATTTTTAATTAACAATTAATAATAATAATTATTAATAAATTATATATGATATATTAATAAAAAAAATTTTAAATGTTATATTTTAATTTATATTAAATAAAAAAAATAATTTTTAATATTATATTATAATTTAAATATATTATTATTTTTAATAAATAAATTTAAAATTTTATATTAAATAAAATTAATTTTTAAAAAAAAATTAATATAAAAAATAATTAATTTTTATTTAAATTATAATTAATTAATTTAATATAATTTATATTATATTTTTATTAGATAAAAATTATTTTTATAAAAATTATTAATGGTTTAAATTTTTGTTTAGGTAAAATTTAAAAGGCGATTTAAATTAAAATATTATTTAAATTATAAAAAAAATTATTATTTTTTTTAATAATAAAAAAAATATAATTATTATATAATATTATTTATTGATATAAATTATTAAATTAAAATTATTATAAAATAAAATATTTAAAATAATTTAATATTATAATATAAATATTAAATTTAATAATAAATAATGGTTATATAATGATTTTATTAAAAAATAATTATTTTATTATATTATATTTATTATTATTATTTTTAATATAAAAATAAATATTTATAATATAAAATATGTTATATAATTTAAAATTATTATTTTAAAAAATTTTATTGATTTTATATAAAAATTTAAATACATAATTTAAAATAATAAAATAATAATTAAAATATATTTTTTTATATTTTATTAATATTTTAAAAATTTAAATTTAAACTTAAAAATATTAAATAAAATTTATTTAATAAATCTTTTATTAAAATTACCAAAATAACGTAAACGAAAATTTAAAAAACAATTCACGTAAAATATGTTTTATAACGTTATAAACGTTTATAAAAACATATCCAATATAATTTTTATTAATTCGGTTAACATTATAATTAATTAAAATTTATATATATTTGTTAAATTTGTTTTAAATAAATTTATTTTAATAAATATTATAATATAAAAAACCATTAAATTGTAATTAAATTTTAAATTTAATTAATTTAATGGGGTAATTTTAAAATTTTAAACGTTATAAAATTTTAAAAAAATAAATAAATTAAAAAAAAACTTACTTAATATATACGATTTTATTAATAATCATTATTTTAAAAAATTCGTTTTAAATTTTTTATAATAATTTAAATAAAATAATATTAAAAACGTTAAAATTATCTTAATAAAAAAATATTATAACATTTACAATTTAAAATTAAATTAATTATTTATTTTTTTTTTAAAACTTTTATTTAAAATAACGTTTTTAAAAAACAATTTAACCTATTTCGCATTATAAAAAATAAAAACTTTTTACACATATTAAATTAATATTATTATTATTAATAAATGTTATAAAATTAATTTTTTAATAAATATTATAATTTTGGAAAAAATTTAATAAAAATTAACCAATATTTTCGGAAAATTTAATGATTTAAAAAAAATAAAAAAATTAATTATTAATATTTTAATAAAAAATAATTAAAAGAAAAAAAAAATTAAAATTATGTTATTAAATACAATTTCTAATATATTTGAAAAAATAAAAATTTTATTTAAAAAATATTAATAATAAAAAACGTTTATTAATTGAAAATGAAACAAATTACGAAAAAACATATTTACATTAATCTTATAAATTTTATAAAACTTATTTAAATATAAAAATTTATTAAAACTTATAAATCAAATGGTTATAATTAATTTAAATTTAGGTTTTTAAAATGTACCAAAACCGTTAACACATTTTAATCATTTTAATAATTTATTTATATCAAAAATATTATTTAATTTGTTTATACCATTATTTTTATTTAATTAAATAATAATATTTATATTAAATATATTAATTTTAATTAAAATAAAAAATATTAAAAAATCTTTTAAATTTATTTTAAATATAAATAAAATATTAAACTTAACCAATTTGATTATTATTATTAAACCATTAAAATATAATAAAAAATTATTATTATTAAATAATTTAAAATAATTATAATAAAAATAAAAATAATAATAATATTTATTAAATAAATGTAAAATTAATAAGATTAAATGTTATTAATAAAATAAATATTTATAATTAAATTATAACAACAATTTATTTAATAAATTATATAAAATTGAAAAAATAAAAAAAATACATTTAAAAAAATTAATTAAAATTAAAATTAAAATTTATATATAATGTTACAAATTTTAATTAATTAAAATTTATATATATAAAATTTTAATTTTTATCATATCATTATTTTAAATAATATTTATTTAATTTTTATAAATAATAAATTTTTTTTTTTATAATTAAATTATAAAATTATAAATGGAAAAATATTATAAATAATAAATAATTTAATATTATTTAATTAAATATATATAAACATTTTAAATAATTTAAAATATAATAATTATTTTATTATTTTTTTAAAAAAAACTTATTAAATAAAATTAAATAAAAAAAATATTAACATTATTTTATTAATATTACTTTTTTTATAATAATATTAAAATAAACTTAATTATTATTTTTATGATAAATTGGTATACGATTTTTTTAATAATATAAAAAATATTATATTAAATTATAACAACCAAATTAATATAAAAATTAAAATATAAAAAAAAAATTTAAATAAAAATATATAAATAAAATTTATATTTAAATTATAACATATTTTAAATTTTTTACATTTTAAAATCAATAACATTAACATAATTAAATAAAATTATAAAATTATTTAAATTTATTTATATATTTTTTATAAATTTAAAAATTTTAATTAAAAATTTAAATTTTTTTTTAAAAATTTAAATTTTTAAAAAAACAATAAATATAATTATTTTATATTGATGTTTATTTTTTAAAAAATATATTAATTATTTATATTAAATAATTAATATTATTTTTTTTATTTTATATATTAATAATTTTTGGAAATTAATAATAAATGGTTAAAATATTTGAAATATATAAAATATATTTAATATTTAATATATTTAAATTTAATATTTATAAATATTTAATTTAATTAAATAAATTTTTTATTTTAATTTTTACAATTAATATTATAAATTTAAATATATTTTAAATTTATTAATTTAATTTTTTTATAATATTAATAAAATCCACATTATATTATTTTTATTAAATTAATTTATATATTAAATCATATATATATTATTATTTAATTACGTTATTATGATGTTTATGGTGTTAAAATTAATTATTTTTTAATAATTAATTTTATTAAATTTATAATTAATTTTATTAAATTTATAATTAATTTTATTAAATAATGGGATTAATGTTATTTAATATCCAAATTTATATAAAAACATTTATTATTTTGGTAAAATTATATGTAGGAAAAAACCATTTATTTTTAAAAATAAATTTTAATTAAAAATCAATATTTATAAATTTTTTATAACAATAAAAAAAAATAAAAATTTATTATTTTATTTTTTTTTATTAATCTTTATTAACGTTTTCATTTTAATTTTATTTATTAATTTTGTTAATAATTCTTATTTTTAATTATATTATATTATATTTTATATTAAATTAAAAATAATGTAAAATTATATAATATATAAAATAATTATTTAATTTTTTAAATTAAAAATATTTTTATAATTTATATAAAAATATTATAATTACAAATATTAATTATTAATATATTAATTTAAAATTAAATTTTATTAATATATATATTAAATCAAATTATTATTTTAAATTTAAATTAATTTATATTATAAAAATAAAATTATATTAATATAATTTATATAATTAAATTATTTAAATTAAATATTTAAAAAATTTCAAAAATTAAAAAATATTTTATTAATAAGTTTTATTTTTATTAAAATGATTTTTTAATATAATCATTTAAAACAAAAATTATTTAAAAATTTTATTAAAAAAAAACATATTTTAAAAAATTAATAACATACATAATACGTTAAAATATTATGGTTAATTTTTTATTATAATAGCAACACATTATTTAATTAAATAAAAATATTATAATATAAAATAAAATTATGAATGAAATTATTTTTATAATTTTATACAATTTTATTTTTTAAAATTAAATAATAATTAAAATGAAAATTATTTACATTAAATTAATTAAAAAATATTTTATCAAATGACAAAACAATTTTAATATTTTAATCCATTTCATATATATTTATAAATTATAATAAAATTTTTAAATATAATTAATAATGTTAAAAAAAAGGTTAAATGTAAATTGAAATTTTTAATTTTAAAATAAAATATAAAATATTATTAAATTATTATAAAATATATTTCATTATTATTTATTAAATAAAATAATTAATAATTTTAACGATATAATTGTTTATTATAATTTTTTTAAAATAAATATATTAAAAATTTTTAATATTTTATTTATAATTAAATTAAATAATTAAAATGTTTAATTTTAAATAAATATTAATATTAATTTAAAATTATTATTTTTTTTTAATTTAATAAAATATAATTATACGCATTATATATATAATAAAATTAATATAAATTAATAAGTTATAAAATATATTATTTATATATTTAATAATTGTTTTTTAAATAAAAATTTTTATTTAATTTAATATAAAATATTATTTTTTATTATTAATAATTTAATTTGATTTTAAAAATTTATTAATTATTATAATATAATTTTTTTTGAAATGATAAATATAAATAAAAATCATTTAATAAATTATTTAAAATAATAAATAAATAGTGAATTTAATGTAAAAATAATTTTTAAAATATTAAAAATATTATTGTTAATGAAGTAAAATATAATTTAATTTTTTATTAAAATTTAAATATTTTTATTAAGTTTATTAAAAAAATTTATAAAATAAATTAAATTTAAAAAAATTAATAAATTTAAATATAAAAAACATTTTAATTTTAAAATAAATAAAAATAATTTTTATAATAAATAAAAATTTTAATTATTAATTTTTGATGATATAATTACGAAATTTTGTTTTTTGTAATGAAAAAAATTTATATTTTATATTGAGTTGGATTAATTTTAATCCCATTTATTTTAATTAATTTTTTTATAATTGATTTATTATAAATTTTATTAAATGTAATGATTTTATTATTATTTTTATTATGAAATTAAAAATATTAAATTTTTTATAATTTTATAAATTTATAAATTTAATAATTTTTAATAATTAAATTTTAATTAAAAATAAAAAATTAATTTGTTAAAATGGTAAAATATGATGTACGGTTGTGTAACATTTAACCATTTTTAAGTTAATTAATTATTTTTAATTGGTTGTTTTTAATAATATGGTTTTGATGTG
This sequence comes from Daldinia eschscholtzii, assembly GCA_037126485.1. Lineage (NCBI taxonomy): Eukaryota > Fungi > Ascomycota > Sordariomycetes > Xylariales > Hypoxylaceae > Daldinia > Daldinia eschscholtzii. The sequence continues at coordinate 1,325,100 of JBANMG010000007.1, forward strand.
AATAAAATATGAATAAACCCATTATTTTAATTAGGTAAAATTTTATAATAATTTTTTAATAAAAAATTAAATAATTATATAATGAAATATAAAAATATTTATTAATATTAAAAATTAATTTATATTAAAATTAATTATAAAATCATTTTTACAATTAATTTTATATTTTTATTTTTTTAATTATGTTAATAATATTTTTTATATTTTTATAATAAAAAATAATAAACATATTATTATTAAACAATTAAAATAATTTTTTTAAAAGAAAATTTTTATTTATATGGGAAATAAATTTCATTTTTTTTTTATTTTAAATTTTCCATTATATTGTTTTTATTTATCATTATTAAAAAAATTATTTTTCATTTTTTTTTAATATTATTATTAATTTAAATTTTTGTTATTTTATATTTTTGATTTTATTATAATAGTTTTATATAAATTATTTTATTTATTTTTTTATAATTAATTTAAAAAACGTTTTTTAATTTTTATAAATATAAAAATTTTTAAATAAAAATTTTAAAAACTTAAAACCAAATAACATAAAATATATATTTATTATGAAATATAAATTATATAAATGAATTTATTATTAAATATATTAATGAATATTACGTTTTTTAATTTATTGTTATTTGTGTTTTTTTTTTACGAAATAAGTTTTCAATTTTAAATAAAAAAAAATATTTAAATTTTATTAATTTTACCAATTTTAAAATAAAAATTTTCGATTATCCCTTTTTTTTTTCACTATTTAAAAGTTAATTATTTAAAATATTAAATTTTTTATATTATTATTAATTACCTTTTTTAAAAATTTTACTTTTTTTATCAAAAATTTAATTATACCCTAAATTCGAACCATTATAAATGGTCCCATTTTTAATTTATTTTTTATTATTAATTCTTTTAATAAACTTAATTAACCCATTATTATTAAAAATATTTTTAATAATATTACCAAAAAAATTATTAAAAAAAAATATATAAAATTAAAATTTAATATTAATTAAATTTATAATAATAATAAAAAAAAAATCATCTTAAAATTTTATATAAAAAAAAAATTATAAAAAAATAAATTTTTTTCCGTTTTATTTTTAACATTATTATAAATACAATAATATTTTTATCATTAAAATATTTCAATAATATATTAAAAATTTATATAATATTATTTTTAAATTTATTTTTATAATAATTTTAATAATAAAATAATTTTATAATTATATTAACCATTTAATTTTTTTTAATTTTACAATTATTTTTACTTTCATAATTATTTTTATTTTTATTATAAAATTTTAATAAAAATTTTTAAATACAATAATATATTTTTTATTTTATATATCCAATATTTCATTTATTAATTATTATTTATTTATTAACTACTATTTATTATTTTCATTTTAATTTAAAATTTTTTTTTTTTTATATTTATTATAAATTTTATTAATATAATTCAATTAATTTATTTAAAAAATTTAACTTTTTTTTATAAAATTTTAATAATAAAATTAATATTAATATTTATTATTTAATTTATTATTATAAAAATTAACAATATAAAATTAATGGGATTATAATAAAAATATAATATAAAAATAATATATTATATTATTATTTAAATTATTCGTTTTTTTTTCGTTTTTATTTATTAATATTTTATATTTTTTAATAATAACGTTTAATTATTTTTAACATATATTTATATTTTTACACATGTTATAATCGCAAATTTTATATAATATTATATTATTAACCATAATTTTAATTTATTATTTTTATTTCTATTATTAAAACATATTAAAAATTTTAATAAAATATTTTTTATTTAATAAATTAAAAACATTTTAATAAAAAAAAATAAACAAAAACTTCATATTAACGCACCATTTTATTAAATTTAATTTATAAATTTTAAAAAAATAATTAATAATATTTTATATTTATTTTTTTAATAATTCCACGTAAATGTATATAATATAAAATATTTTTAATATTAATTTTTTAAATTTTATATTTTTTAATTAACATTAAATTATTTTATAAATTTTATTTTTTATAATATTATATTATTAATAATTAATTTTTTAAAATTTTTTATTTATATTTATAAATATATCAATTCAACATAAAAATTTTTATTAATTAAAAAAATATAAAACTGTTATAATTTTATAAAAAATTAAAAAAATTAAAATTAAAAAAATAAAAATTAAAAAAATTAAAATGATATTTAAAAATATTTTAATTTAAAATATTTATAATTTCCTTTTTATAATTAATCTTATTATTATTATTATTAATAATATTATTAATAAAAATATTAATATTTAAATTTAATATTTTATTATTTGCTTAAAAATTTTAATTTAATAAAAAATTTCCATCCTTTTACAAATAAATCATTTAATAAAAATTTTTAATTTTTTATTTATAAGTTTTTATATTTATTAAATTTATTATATTTATTAATAATATTTTAAATGAAATTATAAATAAATATTATTTTTTAAATGTAATTATAATAATTAATAATTTTTTTTATTTAAAAATATTATTATTATTTTATTTTAAATTTATAATATTAAATTAATTTATTTTTAAATTATTTTTACGTAATTAAACGATATTAATATTTTTGAAATGTAAAATAAATGATTTTTTTATTTTTTTTATAACCATATTTAAAACGTTATTATAAATAATTTTAAAATCTAATATAATAATTTTTTTATTAAAACATATTTTATGTTTTTATTATACGAAACATTTATAAATTTGAAAATTAATTTTATTTTTTATTTCATCTTAATTTTATATATATTTTATAAAAATTTTTAACATATTTAAAAAAAACTATAATTTTTTTAAATTATTTAATAAATTAATAACTTAAATTAAAATTTTAAATTTATATTATTAATTGTAATTAATAATATATAAAAATTTAAATTTTTTTTTTATTATTTTAATAAATTTTTTAAAAAATAATTTTATTATAAAATAAATTTTAAAATATTTTAAATAAATAATTTATAATTTTATAAATTTAATCATTTTTAATAATATATTATAATAATTTATTAAAATTATTTTTATTAATTTTTATATATTTATAAATTTTTTATATTACTATTATTTTAATAATAAATTTTTTTTTATTATTTTAAATATTTTCCAAATAAAAAATAATATCAAATAAATTCAAATAAAATATTTAAAAACAATATATAATAAAACCATCCATTTTTTTCTTAAACATATTATTTTTTACATTATTATAAATAAATAATAAAAAATTTTCAAATTACTTTATAAAATAAATTAATATAAAAAATTTAATAATATAAAATATTTAAATTTTTTCATTTCTTATATATATATTTTTATATATATTATTATTCCATATTTTAAACCAACCAAATAAAAACGGTAAAAACTTAAAAAAATTACAATTATTAAAAATTCCGGGTTCAAACTTAAACTTTCACAAACAAAAAAACATTTTATTTTATTACCAATAAAAAATTTTACCTTTACTTATTATCCAAATTACTATTACTATTATCATTTTTTTTTTTAACATATAATACAATTGTTAATTTTTTTCATTTTTTATAATCAAACCATTTTTTATATATATATTTAAAAATATAATTTATACTATAACTTTTATAAATTGAATAACATTTATGTTAAAATTATTAATTTTTTTATTTATTAATAATTTTATTTTTAATTTAATAAAATTTAATATATTAAAAAATACCATATTTATATTTTTATTATATATATTAATTTTCATCATTTTATTTTGGTATAATTTGTAATTATATTATATAATTTCAAAATTAATTTTAATGATTAAATATTAATTATTTTACGTTATATACATAACATTTTCCAAATTATTATATATAATGGTAATATATAAATTAATAATAAATAATTGATTAAAAATTATTATTATATTTTAGATTAAATTTTTATTATTTTTTATATTAATAATAAATATACTATTAACATATTTTAAAATTAAATTAATAAATTTTTAATTATTATTAATAATTTTATATTAAATTAAATTTAATTAAAAAATAATTTTTATTAATTTAATATTTGTAATATTAAAATAAAAAAATTAAATAAAATATAATATTTTAATTTTATAATTTTTTAATTTCTTATTATAAAAAATAATGAATAATAAAAATATAATTTATTATAAAATATTATAATTATTAATATAAATAATAATTATTATTATTAATAAATAATTAATAATAAAAAAATAATAATAATAATTTTAAAATTTAATATTAATTAAATTATTAAAATTTTATAAATTATTATTTTTTTAATAATTAAATTTAAATAATTTATTAATTATTATTAATAATTTTATTTTAAAAATTTTTTTATTTTTACTTAAAATAATTTATAAAATTTTTTTAAAAATTTTAATTTTTATTTAATTTTAATTATTAAATATTAAAACTTTTTTTTTAATTAAATCGTATATTAAAAAAATAATAATATAATTATTAAACATATTTTATAATAAAAATAAAATTTTATAATATTTAATATTATTTTTTTATATATATTGTTTTTATTTAAAAAATGAAATAATTTTATGGATAAATACGTTTTAAAAAATATAAAAAATTAAATGGATGTAATTTATTATAATATAAAAAAATATTAAAATTAAAAATATTTATTATTTTTAATTGTAAATTTTATTAACTTTTAATTAAAATATTATTATAATATAAATAAATAAAATTATTTTTTAATTGCCATATATAAATATTAATTTATTTTTATAATTATAATAATTAAAAATATTATAAAATAATGTATTATAAATTTAATATATATTTAATATTTTTTTTTCATTTTCCAAAATTATAAATATTTACAAAATATAATTAATATTATATTAAAATTTAATAATAAATAAAAAAAAATTATATCAATTAAACTATTTAATTTAAAAAAAAATTTTATTAAATTAACTGTTAAATATTTAAAAATTTTATTTTTATATATTAAAAAAATTATTATATAAAAATCCATCCATTTTTTATTAAATAATATAAAAAAATATTATTATAATTAATAAAATAAATTATATACATTTAAATTAATTATTAAAAAATAATTTATTAAATTTTATATTATTAATTTTTTTTTTAATGCTAAATTTTTTATAATATTTTTAAAATTAAAATTATTATATATAAAAATAATATTAAAATTATAAAAAATTTATTTAAAATTAATTTAAAAAATATTATTAATTTATTTTATAATAAAATTTATTTTTGTAACATATATGCGTACATAAAAAAACATTTTATTTATCCATTTCAAAATAATTTTATAATTATAATAAATATTAAATTAAATAAAAATATTTATTACATAACATAACACCCCATTATTATAAAAATATATACCAATTATTAATAATAAAAAATTAAAAACATTTAAAAAATAAATGTTCATTATATAAATAATTATCATATACATTTTAATTAAAAATTTAAATTTAATATTTTTTTTTAAAATATATAATTTTTAATTATTTTAATAATAATTAAACATTATTTTAAAAAAAATATTAAATTTAAATAAAATTTTTTATATTTAATCTTAAAAATTTTTTAATATATTATTTATTTATTTTATATTATAAACTTTATAAACATTATATAACATATCATTCATTAATATAAAAAATAAATATTCAAATTTATTAAAAACAAATTTTATATTTAAAATTAATAATTTTTTATAAAATTTTTTTATATATTTTTTATTTAAATTTTTATTTTTAAAATGTAATTAAATATTTAATTCTTTTAAATGTATTCATATATATAAATTTTTAAAAACTTTTATTATTTCGTATATTTTTAAATTTAAATATTATAACCGTATATATATGATTTTTTTAAATAACCAATTTTTGAAAAAAATTTTAAAAATATATAATTAACAATATTAATAATATTATTACTAATATTTTACCATAAAATTAATAAAAAATTATAAAAATTATTAAAATTATTATATTTCATTTTTATTAAAAAACTAATTACCATTGATATTTTTAACGTTTTTAATGTTTTTAATGTTTTTATTTATATTATTTTCCGTATTATTTTCTATATTATTTTCTACATCATTTTCTATATTATTTTTTATATTATTAAAATTATTTTTCAAATTACTATTATTATTATCCATTCAAATATTGTTATAATTTTTTTTAAATAAAAATATTAAAAATGGAATAAATAAAAAATTTAACAACTCAAATATAAAATATAATACAACAATATAATTGCTAAATACAATACATTAAATAAATTAAATAAATTAAAAAAATTAACGTAAAAAATTAAAAAAAATTTTAATTATTAATAAAAAATCCATATTTAAAAATATTATTTCAAATTAAATTATATTATATTATTATTAATATAAAATTAATTATTATAAATATAAAATTTTTATTTAAAATAAATTTATTAATATAATATAATTTTAAAATATAAAATTTATATTTAATAAAATTAAAAATAATAATATATTTTGATTTAATTAAAAAATACGGAATTTAATAAAAATAAATTTGATTTTATACATTTAATATTTAAATTTTATTTTATGTTAACTTTTTCTTTTTTTTCTTAAAAATTAATTAATCCAAAAATATTATGGTTAAAAAAATACAACGCAAAAATGAAATTTAAACATATTAAAATAATATGAATATTATTATTTTTAATGATTTTATTAAAAATAAAAAATAAAAAAATTAAATAAATAATAATTATAATATTATATTATTAAAATTTTATATTAATTTATTTAATTATTAATAATTAATGTATTTTTTTATAATTTAAATTAAAATATTAAAAATATAAAATATATATTTTTAAATTTTTTAAATTTATTTTTTTAAATTTTTTAAATTTTTTTTTTATATTTTATTTATAATTATAAATTTACCCCAATTATATAATAATAATTTTATAAAAATTAATGTAAAATAATATGGATTTAAAATATTAAAATATTATTTATTAAAAAATATTTTAATATAAAATTTTTTATTAATAATTTTTTTTATAAAAATTTTATTAAAATGGTTAATATTTTTTTAAAAAAAATTTTATTATAATATAATTTTATAAAATAAATTAATTTTTTAAATATTATTTAATTTATCATTAATTATATTAAAAAATTTAAAAAAAATTATAATAAAAAAAATAATTATGTTATTATTATTATTATTTATAATTTAATAATTAATATTAATTAAATTAAATAAATTAAATTTTATATTATTTTTATTTATATAATTTATATTAATTATTACGTTATTATTATTAATTTATATTATAAAATAAATAATATTAATTTATTTTTCATTTTTATTTTTATTTTCATTTTTATTTTTATTATTTTTAACGTTAATAAAATTAAATAAATTATTTTCAAAAATTGGTAATAAATTATTTTATTAAAAAATATAAATTATTTTTTTAATAATTTTATTTTTAAAATTATTTATATATTACATTAATAAAAAAATATTAAAAAAAATTAAATCATTATTTTTTCCAAATTAATAATTTTAAAATTAATTATCGAACAAAATATTAATATATAAATAATTATATTTTTTTAATTATATTAAAACTTTTATTATAATTGATTTTTTTATATTTAAAAATAATAAAAATTTTTTTTAATAAATTTATTAAAATTATATTATATAATAATAATTTTTTTTATAATATTTTTAATTAATTACGATATTATTTTAATAATTTAAAATAAATTATTAATAAAAATATTTATGTAATTAAAAATTTTTTTATATAATAATTTATTTAATTTATTATTTAATGGGTTAAAAAACAATTTAATTATAATTTTAAATATATATTTTAAAATTAAAAATTTTTCTTTAATAAATGTAAATTTTTAATTTTTATTAAAAATATATATATATAAAAAACATATAATATTATTAAATAATAATTAAAAAATATTTTAATATTTTAAATTTTATTTTTATATATTAAATATATTTGAATAAAATTTATATTAAATAAAAAACATTTTTTATAATTATGTTAATAATTATTATATGTTATAATAAAAAATAATTAATTTAAATTTGTTAAAAAATAAATAAAAAAATTTATTAATAATATTTTTAAAATTTAATTAAAAAAACATTAAATTAAATATAATTAATATTATTTTAAAAATAAATTAATTTTAATTTAAATAATTTTTTAAAAATTTAATATATATTATATTTTATAAAAATTATTAATTAATTTTAAAAAAATTTTATATTTTAAAATTTATTTTTTAAATAAAAAATCAATTTTAAATTTATTAAATAAATTATAAATATTATTATATAAAATATTATTATAATTATTATTAATATTATTTAATGTTATATTAATAACGTTTATTTTAATAAATTAAAATTAAATATAAAAATAATTTATTATTTTTTAAATTTAAATATGGTTTAATAAATTAATTAATAAAAATATTAAAAAAATAATTAATAAATTTTTTAATAATATTTAAAATAAATTATAATTATAAAATTTAAATTTAAATTAAAAATATATTATAATATATAAAATTATATAAATAAATATAATTTATTTAATAATTTAAATATATAAAAATATAATAATAAAAAAATAATTAAATATTTTTTTAAAAATTTATTTATTTATAATGTTTATATAATTTTTTTATAATTTATTTTTTTAAAAAAAATTTAAAAATTTTTTAAAAAATTAATATATTATTTAATAAATTTTATTATATATATAATTTTAATTAATTTATAAAATTATAATTATAATTAAAATTTATTATTTTATAATTTAAAATATATTATAAATAAAATTTTTTACATATTAAAAAAATAATAAAATTAAATGTAATTAAATAATAATTTTAAAAAAAAAATAATATTATTTAAAAAATTTAATATTATTTTAATTCGAAATTAAAATCGTAAATAAATAAAAAAATAAAATAATGAATTAATGAAATTTTTTTGCGTAAATATATAAATGTTTAAATTATTAATATATTTTATTAATTAAATAAAAAAATATAAGTTTTAATTTAATATTAAAAATTATATTTTTTTAAAATTATTATTAAATTGGTTATAATATTATATTTTTTTATATGATACGAAAATTTGAAAAATTAATAATAAATTTTTAAAATTTATAAAATAATTTATTATTATTATAATATAATATATTATGAAAAAATAAATTTTTTTTTAAAATTATGCGACGATATTTTAAATAAATATTTTAAATGGATTATATAATTAATAATTTTAAAATAATAATTATAATATAATATTAAAAAATATTTTTTTATTTATAATATTTATGCGTAAAATTTAAATAATAAATAAATTTAATTTTAAAATTTAACGTATAAATTAAAAACGGAAAATATAATATTTAAAATTAATATAATAATAATATTTATAATATAAAAAAATTAAACGTTATTAAATAATTAATAATTTTTATTTTATGGTTAAATTATATTAAAATTATATAAAAATTTAAATAATTTAAAATTATATTAAATAACATTTATTTAAATATAAAAAATGTATTAAAAAATAAATTTATAAATAATATAAAACAATATATTTTTAATGTAATGTTTATAAAAAATTTTTTAAAATTTTTTTTATAATTTTAATAATAAATAATTTATTATATAAAATATTTAAATTATATTAAATATAATTTAAAATTTTAATTTAATTATTTTAATTAAATTTAATAAAAATATTAATTTTTTTTATAAATTAAATTTTAATATAAATTTTGTTTTTTTTTATTTTTTACGTTAAAAAAAAATAAAATATAATTATTTTATAAAATATAAAAATTATATTATTATTTTTTTTTTAAATGTTAAAAATGATTATGTTAAAACGATTTTTAATTTTTTTAAATATATAAATTTTATAAATTTTTTTATTAATATTTATATATAAATGTATAATATTTATTTGTATAAAAAAAATAATATTATTTAAATTTTTAATTTTTTAATATTATGATTATTTTATATTATTTTTTTTAATATTGTGATTAATTAAAAAAATTAATAAATGATTATTATAATATTTATATTTAATATAATTAAATATATAAAAAAATATTATAATATTAATTATAAATTAAAATTAATATATTATAAATTATTTTTTTTTATTTTTTAAATTTTAAAATGTTTATTATTTAAATTTAAAATTTTTATTATTTTTTTTACGAATAATTTTATATAATATTTAATAATAATAAATTAAAAATCTTTATAAAAAATATAATATTTTTTATATAATAAAGTTTTTAAATTGAATTATAATTTTATTTTAATAAAAAAAATAATATATAATTTTTTAATTTAATTTAAAAATAATTATATAATTTTTATATTTTTATTTTATTTAATAAAATAATTAAAAAATGTTATATGTGGTTAATGAAAAATAAAATTAAAATATAAAATAAAAATTATATTTATTATTTTAATTAAATTATAAATTAAATTTTTAAATAATATATTGTTTATATTAGTAATGAATTTAATATTTTTTTAATATATAAATTTTTTTTTATTATTATTTTAATAAAAAACTTTAAATTGGTTTTATAATATAGTGTGTTGGATAATTTTAAAAATTTTATATTTTTATTTTTGAATATTAAAAATAATTTATAAAAATGATTAATATAATTTATTTAATATTAAATTTAATATAAAATTTTAATAAAATTAAAAAATAAAATTTTGGGTAATAATAAAATAATAATTTCGGAAAAAAATAAAAATAAAAAAAAATTACGAAAAAAAATTTTAAATTAATGGTTATTAATTTATATATTATTAAAAATAATGGAAATAATGATAATTTATTAAAAATATTAAATTTAAAATTTTTTAATATTATATTTAAATAAAATATTACGAATTAAAATATGAATTTTATAAAAAATAATAATAATAATAACGAATATAATAATTTTTTAAATATAAATAATATATTAATTAATATAAAAAATTTATAAAAAAATATGTAAATTATTATATTTAATTAATTATATATAAAATAAAAATATAAATTTAAATATAAATTTTAATAAAAATTAAAATTAAAATTAAAATAAAATTTAATTATATAAAAATAAAACGTTATTAAAAATAAATAAAATAAAATTAAAAATAAATTTTTTAATATGTATAAATTTATATTTATTTAAATCATTATATTATTAATAATATAAATAAAAAATAATAAAAATTTACGAAAAAATAAATAATATAAATATTAAATAAAAATATAAAATGTTAATTTACATTATATTAAAAAATAAAATTATAATTAAAATAAAAATAAATAATAATTTAAATAATTAAAAATTATTTAAATTTTAATAAATTTATTTTATTTAATAATAATAATTATATAAAATAAATTATAAAATTTATATTAAATTATATAATAATTTTATAATAATTATATTTTTAATATATAAATAATATTTATAAAATTTTAATATATAAATATAAAATAAAATAAAATTATTTTTTATAATAATTAAAATAATTAAATTGATTATATAATATTGAAGTAAAACTTAAACGAATTATATAATTTACTTAATAATTTTTAAATTTAAGAAAATAATGAAAACTTTATAATGAGTTCGGGCTTTTGTACCACACCAAAGGGTAGCCTCTTGTTATTGTCGCTACTACCATTGGAAAAAACCTGTTCACCACCTATGCCGTTAGGGCATCGTAAGGAGTTATGAGTAGGAAGTTCCGTTCCTGAAAATGTCTGATTTGTGTAGATGGTGAAGTCGTCTCCTCGGCGCTTCGACGATCATCGCCATCACCATCAGTTTTCGGAGCTTTCCTTGATTCCCCGAGCCAGAAATAATCGCAAGGATTGTGCATCTTATAACTAAAACAAATGCATGTTCACGGTCTTTACGGATTTATTGCTCTTGGTGCCGGTGTTAAGTTCGAGAGTCGGGAGATGGATCTAGTTGTTTGTTGAACCTAGGTCAATAACTATGAGGGGCGGCTCAGGGTTGCAAGGCAACGACAGGACAACTTCTGATACGAAACTGTAAAGCTACCAAGCTGTTCTCGAGTGACATTACTATTCACCATGCAACCTATCAAGATCTACAATGGGCCTCACGGTCAAGGGCCTAACCCTTGGAAGCCCATCATCATAGCCGAAGAGCTCGGTTTGCCGTAAGAAATCGTATGGATCCCGTATAGTGAGATCAAATCCGAACCGTATACTTCTCTAAACCCTAATGGACGACTTCCCGCTATGATCGACCCGAACAAAAACGTGACGCTCTGGGAGTCTGGCGCTATCATCAACTACCTCGTCGCTACGTACGATAAAAACCTGAAGCTCACGTATGGAGACGATAGGCTAGAGGAGAAGTGGCAACTTCAGAGTTGGCTCATGTTCCAGATGAGTGGCCAAGATCCTATGTTTGGCCAAAAGAGTGTGTGCTCCGAGATGTCACCTCCTCTGTACCTGTCACATTAGTTTGACCTATAAAACATGCTTATTTATCCTATTCACTTAAGATAAAACTAGATCTAGATAGTTGATAGGAACATTCAGCTAATTTGGAAAACAGTGTGGTTTACACACATCCATATCGAGCAGAACCTGCAGACGGCAATAAGCCGATACGGGAACGAGGCCAAAGCGCATCACGGGCGTTGTCAACGACTCGCTGCGCAAACAGCGGCAGAAACGAGGCCTATCAGCTGACGAGCCCGTATGGCTCGTCGGCGATAAATGCACGTACGCGGACCTCTCGTTCGTGTCCTGGAACACTCTCCTCGGCACCATCTTCCCCGGAGGCTCCTTGGATCTGGAGAAAGAGTTTCCCGAGTACTTCCGCTGGCATGCGAACATGATCAAACGGCCCGCTACGAAGAAGGTCTTGGAGTTTAGGGAAGAGGGCATACACACGATGAAGGATACCGGTAATCAGGTCGTTGAGCGGCAGAAGGACGCTAGACAGCTACCTGTTTATGAGAAATCCCTGGGCGTTGACAAATAGTCTTAGGCTTAGAAGGATTGGAACCCCTTTAAGCTGTCGGAGTGGATTCCTGTAAAGTCTCGATAGTTACTTAAGATGACTACATGTTTCCAGATGTCGTATAAACCTTTAAGATATTTGGTTGAGAACCAACTTCTATTCGCACTTCATCTGCAAAAATAGCCGTTTGCCTAATTAGGTAACCTTTGAAGCTGATCTAACGCTTTAAGGTTAGAGTGACACGGTATCGTCGTTAGACCAACACATTGTGAAGATTTGTATCCGACGGTTGCTTTACCGCTTTGATAGCCAGACGTTTTAAAGGTGGCATGTGGGGACAGACAGGGACAGCCAGACCAAACGGTCTCAGGGGAAATAGTGGGCATCCAGTACCCTGAGGTCACAGCGGGGTAAGGTACAACAAAGTCAAGCAGGGGAGCTACCTGCTTTTGGGGGGGAGAGAAGGCAGTCGTTGTGGACATTGAAGCTTTGGGATGAAGCTTGTTTGGTTACACCACCATTGCTTTTAAACTTTACTAACTATTCCAATACTTATTGTTCTTTAGTTAGGAATATACTCTTCAAGTTAGGTCAAGTAAACACGCCTAGGTAAAAAGAAAAGGAAAAAAAAGAAAGAAAAAAAAAGTTGGCCAATATTCAAACATGGCTGCCGATATCCCAATCATCGACGCTCACATTCACCTCTATCCCGAATCAGAGCTGTCAACTCTGGCATGGTGCACGCCTGAGCACCCATTGTACAAGCAGCACTCGCTGGAAGAATACAAAGCTGCTACCGAGGGCTCTACACCCAAGGGCTTCATCTTCCTAGAGACGGATCGGAAGAATGACCTGGAAGCCGGGGAGAAAGGGTGGGAGTACCCGCTGCAAGAAGTCTCCTGGCTGAAACGCATCGTCACGGGCCAACCAAAGCCAGGCGAGGGCCACACGGCGGAAGACGCGTCGCTATGCACCGCCTACATACCTTGGGCGCCACTGCCCAGCGGCGTCGAGGCCATGGAGAAGTACCTCGACCTGGTGAAGCAGGAGGCCGGCGAGAGCTGGCCCAAGGTCAGGGGCTTCCGGTACCTGCTGCAGGACAAGCCCAACGGGACCATGCTCCAGGACAACTTCATCGAGAGCTTGAAGCTCCTCGGCCGCCGCGGCTTCGTGTTCGACTTGGGCGTCGACCAGCACAACCGCGGCAGAACACAACTCGAAGAAGTCGTGGAGATGATTGACCGCGCGCACGACGGCGTGCCCGAGGACCAGAGAGTTACGTTTATAATCAGTTGGTGCTATCCACTCCCCTTCCTTTCACGAGCATCGCCACGGCAAACTAATATACATATACTATAGACCACCTCTGCAAGCCTGATCTCAGCGTGTACAACGTGCAAACCAGCCCGTCCTTCATCGCCTGGCGCACCGCCATCTTCACGCTGAGCAAGTGCAGCCGGACCTACATGAAGCTCTCGGGCGGCTTCGCCGAGATGCCCGAGGCCCTGCGTCAGCGGTCCCCCGAGGACATCTTCGACGCCATCAGCCCCTGGCTGAGCGTCGTCCTCGCCGCCTTCGGCGCCTCCCGCATCATGTTCGCCAGCGACTGGCCCGTCTGCACCGTCGGCGTCGGCGACGACGCCTGGCACAAGTGGAAGAAGATCGTCGACCGCCTCTGCTGGATGGCCTCGTTCGAAGAGGAAGAAAAACGCATGATTTGGGGCGGTACCGCGCTCAAGGCGTACGGTATTGAGGCGTGATTGATTGCGTGATAATTGTCTGCGGCTAATGAGGTATGACGAGAGAGAAAAAGGGAGGAGGAATACTGATGCTACATCCCCCGTTTACGCAAGTCTAGATCTGATCAAAAAGTTGTCAAGGCCGGGTTTAGGAATTTATTTCTACAGTTTATCGTGTGGCTGTCTCGCAATAGGTTGAGCTAAAAAATGGTATATAAGAGAGACAACACTGTCTTGATGGTTTTTACATGGCATGCTTATTGCTTATGATTACGATATGGTGCCTCGTGCGCTTTACATAGTATGTATGTTTTAAATATGACCGTATCTTATGAACAGAGACCCCCCATGACTTTATTTTTCTATATTCTTTTTGTGTAACCCGAAGTCCCCAAAATTAATCAAGTTCCCTTCAACTATACGAAAATACGAACGGTGAACTGGATGAACATTGTGAGAAAAGGGCTACTATTAGATTATAGATTAAAATCGCAAAGAGAAATTGTGCCCCGTTTCCAATTCCATTGTCCGAGACGCATACTTTAATGCAGTACACGCTCCCCCTCTATAAGTGCCGCCCATGATATGACTCCATGAATGCAAAGTCTATTTAACATAGTAACGCCCAAAATATCACGAGCATTGCTGATGAATATATGAATCCACTGCTAAGTAACCTTTCCGCTCCGCTAGTGTTCATACCGCAGCATTGGCGGTTGTAAGTGACGTTGTTCATCTGAGCAGCCACTTCGAACACGGAGCCTGGGAAACCTCCCATGTTGTAGTAGTCCACGTTTAAGAAGTTTGGTGGTCGTCCCCAATCAGAGCGGCAGTTATTCGCAGATAGGCCAAGGCTACCATCCCCTGTGACGTTGTTCGTTACGTTGAGCTCGGTCCGGGCAGGTACTAACATATCAGCGCCGAGGATGGACAGCTCGATATTTAGGTTATGGTTGATCATATACAATCGGTTCTTGGCATCTTTCTCAGCCAAGTTTGGTGGCCGTTGCACGGTGCAGGGGAATTTCTGGTCAATAGGGTCGAAAGGCGTCTCCCACAGTTGCGAGAACTCATCCAATAGCCATGGATATTCTGTCTGATTCGCCATGTAGTCCATAAACATCACAACCCTTTGTCCTTTCAAAACCATTTCACTTAAGGTTGGCCAATCATCTAAGGTCATAGGGACTACCGGCGGCGTGTAGATATAGCGCAGGATACCGGTTTGTTCAATATACGGCACGTAGAGATTGGGAGTCGAACTATGACGTTTTGTTAGCTGGTGCATTCCCTAAAAGCATCAGATTTACTTACTAGTTTCCGTTGCCTAGGAGTATGGTAACAACATCATATGGATGACTTGCGACCCAGTTCTTCACCTGGGTGAGCCAGTCTGTGATCGGCCCAGCATCGAGGATATCACAGCTGGTATGACAGAAATGAGGCTCGTTTCCTCCAGCGGGCCATTGTATTTGGCCTTGGATAAATCGCACACCATCGTTGAGTTGTGATGTGACGTCGTATTGTTGGTTCGCTGCTAAGTTGTTCGGGGTGATAAAGGGGGAGTTATGGCAAGCGACATATGTAATATTGCTATATTTCCGGCTGCAAAACTCGGGGTAATTGTTACAGGGTTGAGTATTGGTCACTTCTGGCGTAGGCGATGCAGTGGATGAAGTAGCATTTCCTCCAGATAGTGATGTTGTTGTTCCAGCGGATCCAGTTAAGAACGTCACAGTTTGGCTCTTTGTGGACTTGACTGTAGATTTTGTTGTGCTATTGGAAGCTATAGAAGTAGCATCGGTGTTGATTGAGCCAAGGTCAGTGCCCAGTGTGATCTGAGTAGAAAAAGATTGATACGGGCCAGTTGGAGTTTGAATTTCACTTAATGTCACTGTCGAGTCGGTCGCGGTAGTCCTGTCGTCACTGATGCTAGTCTGTCCAAGCACACCGGCAACAGCGGCTAACAGCGCCAGACTTCCTAACGGTGGTGCCATAGCTTTCTTAGAGTTCGTAGCGTGAGGATCAAGCGTAGTTAGACATGGAAAAGGTCACTTGAGGGAATGTATGGATATTGAGGAAGTAATATCGTAGAGCGAGA
Organism: Daldinia eschscholtzii; assembly: GCA_037126485.1. NCBI lineage: Eukaryota > Fungi > Ascomycota > Sordariomycetes > Xylariales > Hypoxylaceae > Daldinia > Daldinia eschscholtzii. The sequence continues at coordinate 1,342,142 of JBANMG010000007.1, forward strand.
AGAGTTTAATTTTGATCTAGTCACCAGATGGGGAGAAAAAAAAAAAGGACCTTGAGAAGTTGAGATGATAATGTCTCTGCTCCGGCAACAAGTTCCAGCAACGTGCCCACCCCTGGTGACTAGGTCACTTTAACGCTTGTAAGTCATTTGGTGGGCTGTAGGTACTTTCAAGTACATGAGAACTAACTTTGATGTGGGTATCAGGTTACAAGCCTAAAAAAGATTGGAAAGCTGAGCTGCATGTACGTGCGTACCTTACTATAATTACATAATGTAAAGGCTATTGCCATACGATACCGCTTAAGCGGACTGCCAAATGGTGGATGGCGAGCTGCCCTGAAGCAGATTGCAAGGGAAGGCGACAAGGTTTACACGCGTCTGTGGCTGGCAGCTGCTTCCGCTGACGCTAGGGAGTGATGTCAGCGGCAGCTCAGAAATACGGGGCTAAACTATAAGCCTGGTATAAAGCTGGGAAGTCCCCGTTTTTCATTATTAAGTCGATCAATATCAAAGCATTATTAGTGTCTGCCTCTAGGCTCTAGCCCGTATCTAGCGGGGAGCGCTTATGAAAAGAAGGTGCCTGGATCCCACCTCTCTTTTTTAGAACTCTTTTAGAATGGGTACAGTAACTAGGCGCCAGACATACTATGGATGAAAACTTAGGCGCAATCGCCAAGATGCAAACGGGGGTCGTTAAAATAAAATAAAGCGCTTATTACACTCATACAAGCTACTCGTATTCTAATTCTAGGTAACCAGAGAACTTTACAATTGGTCAGATGAGCTTGCGTCCAGATGGGCTATGTTTCAAAATACCTAATCGATAGGATATATCGGTACCCAAAATCTGGTTCACTGTTACAGAACCCACCAAGTGCCTTGGCGAGTAGCAGCGAGATCCGTTACCCGGCAGTCGACATAAGATGTGCAAGGTTTATTACAGTTATTGGAGTCCCCTAGTGGGTCCCCTTACCTTGCCTTGGAAAGCTTCTAACCTAAACTCTAAGCCTCAAAAAAGGAGTAATGCTGTACTGTAGTGCGCTGTAATGTGTAATTGTACTTAACTGGTACCTCCCTAATACCTCCCTCATATCAATCATATTATCCAATCAATAATACAGATGCAATGATCGTCTGCTCGGATCAGGCTTTCCCCCCTCGCTCTTGGCTGACTAGTTGACTTAGCTGACGATCTCTTGCGACAACTCAAAAAAGTTGTTTTTCATCTTCTATCCCACCTTGTTTTTCTTTCTATGTACCCACGTGCATTGGGACCTCGTGCGGTTCACCCGTCAGTTGTTTTCAACGACCAATTCTCCGCAACCCAATCTGACTTACATCTTCCGGCCAGTTTATGAAATCTGCGGTTGACCACATTTAAGCTGCTGAGATTAAGTCGCTGGAGATTGGAGAAACCCGGGAGCACTTTGAACCCTAGGAGTTGTCGAGTTATCGAATATGTCTCTTTCTAGTTTTCGACGGCGACCAGCGACAGCAACGTCTTCTTCTCACGATGGCCAAAAGGAAAGCCCTCAACCTAGCATTGAAGATCCGGCCGTCCTGAAGCGGGAGACTAGAGCACGTCGTGTATTTAGCGGAATATCATGCTTCTGCTATCTAATGGCCGTTATCTTCTTAATTCTGGTAAGACTTAATTCTTTACTTGTGTTTTGATAAAGGTAGTTAATACTAACCTCACGTTTTATAGGTCGAGATAGGGAACACGAGAAATTCGCCAGTTATACGCGATATCTACTTCTTCAAGCTTGACCTTACCGACATTCTTCCCCAATCAGCGCCGACAACTTTGAGTTTGCAAAATTCGATTGCACGAACTCTAGGTCTACACGATTTCTATCAGGTCGGTCTCTGGGACTTTTGCGAAGGATATAATACAGAGTACGTAGAAACCCTTGTCTATTGAAACCTTTAATTAACGAGAATCTTAGTGGAATTACGTATTGTTCCACGCCGACCACTCTCTATTGGTTCAACCCAGTAGAGATCCTCCTGGGCGAACTGTTTGCTGGGGCCTCCATCGCATTGCCTTCCCAAGTGAACGAAATCTTGAATATATTACGCATCGCCTCAAACATTATGTTCGGGTTTTTCCTTACTGCATTACTTCTGGACTTTGTTCTAATGTTCCTGGCTCCGATTGCCGTGTTCTCGCGATGGTGGAGTGGTCCTTTGGGCTTTTTCGCTTTACTTTCTACGCTGCTGGTTCTAATAGCTAGCTCCCTTGGCACAGCCATGTCCCTCATTTTTAAGTATGCCTTAACATCACAGACCGACCTCAACGTTAATGCCGATGTTGGTCTAAAGATGCTTGCATTCATGTGGATAGCGACTGGATTTACGTTACTTTCCTTCATAATTCATGCCGGTCTATGTTGCTGCTGCACATCGCGCCGAGACATCCGTACAGGACGAAGAAACGCGAGGCATATCAATGAGGCTGGTTCCAGGGAGAAGGGTAGGACTACGACAGCTACTTCGGATTAACGGAGATAACTTGGAGCCAATGACCGAATAGATACTTCCGCAGAGAGTCTCGCCGGGAAACTAGAAGATGCTTATTTCATTTATGTTTGATATTTACTAGGATAATTATTGGGCATAGACTAGGTACTAAGGATGGATGGAGGGTCATTTTAGAAAATTATTAAGATAGTTACTTTATCAATTAACTGAACAATTAAGATAATATGGCAGAGTGGGTAATATGTTTAATTGGTCTACATTATACTGATGACGTATGTACATGCGTGCTTAACTATACAAAAGGTGCATGTACGTTGATGTATTAACGGTATGTGACTTAAAAAGGGCATATACATCCGTATGTACGTATGTACGTGATAGACGTTGAAGGTTCAGCTAGCGTTGGTTCTGCTCTACTCGAGGAATCCGTAGTCAAAATGGTAAAGGATGGAAGTGGGACGAAAGGCCATAAGGTAGTGCGTCACGTGCGTATGTTTACAATATAGCGTGAGTGCCTCTCTGACTAATAATATCTGCATCTAAGGCCACCTCCTCCCGCGCTAGCGTCTGTTCATTCACATTAACGCTTCCTTCCTTTTCTTCCCATTACCTTTCAACTTATTCCTCTCAACCAACCTTCACCTTTTCATCATCCATCATTCTTCACTTCCCTTTTTTGCATCAAGCCGGTTCGTCTTGTTGCTACAAATTTTCGGTCTTGCGACTTGACACCGTTCTCGATACTGTTATAGTCCTTTGCGACCGTAGACTTCCGAGATCTTAACCAAGATTGATCAACCACCATTCCCTCCCGTCTCCCTCTACGATCGCCTTCATTCAGCAACGTCGCAGGATAACCCAGAGCGCAAGCAATGGTTCGCTGATCTTTGGTGAACTAACTTGTACTCAGTAAAATTCTGGTAGGATAGGCAGGAGGTCTCTGGCTAACGAAATTTTGACGGTTCTCTGGGGTCGTGGTGTGGACTTCTGGTGGCATTTCTGCCTTTTCAATTACTGGAGCTGATTTGGTGGTCAAGTCCGCCTTTGGCTTTGTACATCTCCATTTTCTTTTACTGGAGCATGAGCAATCGTTGTTCTTCCAGGTACAAACTGAATTGATACCCATCTACTTTTTTTTCTTGCCAGTTGGTCCTTGAAAAGAAAACAAGAAAGAAAGCGAGAGTTTACAATAGTCGCGCAAAGTTCCGAAACATCAACAAAAACAATACAAAACACTCTCTAAGTTTGCTGCCATCAACATACAGCAGAATTGCATCATATATCATCCAACTACATAGGATCTTCCGTTGCCCAGCGCTTCGCGATCATCTCTTGCGATCCTCTTCCCCTCTACCCATTTTGTGACACGCTAAGGCGTATTATCTTTCAACATGACTTCTTCTGTGTTTTTCAAGTTCAAGTCCCAAAAGGAACCATCACGTGTCGAATTTGACGGCACTGGTATCTCAGTTTTCGAACTCAAACGTGACATAATTGTAAAGAGTGGTCTAGGTGATGGAACGGACTTTGATCTAGCTATCTATTCTGAAGATGGAAGTGAAGGTATGTTTTTATTCTAGGTAAACCCTGTGATAATACTAATCGACTTGTAGAATACGATGATGACACAACTATCATACCTCGATCTACTACGGTCGTCGCTCGTCGACTTCCACCCCAGAAGCCGGGTGCTGGTCGAGCAGCCCGATATGTCTCCGGAAAGATGCCAGCAAGCGCAAAGAATTCGTCACGACGCGAGAACGCGACAAAGGTCACCAAACCTGCCTCCACCGGACTTACTCAGATGAATGCCGCAATGACCGAGGAAGAGAAGATGATGGCTATGTTCCAAGCACAATCAGACCAGTGGACAGCCCAGCAGGAGGAGATGTCTCAGTAAGTTTGCCCATAAAGCATAATCTTTGTATAAATACTAATAAACAATAGCCAAACTGCGGTATACAAGCCAGGTTCCAAAAAACCTGCCAATGTCCCTGATCATGAACCCCCGAATGGTTACATCTGCTATCGGTGTGGACAAAAAGGACACTGGATTCAAGTCTGTCCCACCAATGACAATCCCGAATTTGACAACCGTCCCCGCGTTAAGCGAACAACAGGAATTCCTCGTTCGTTCTTAAAAACTGTAGACAAGTCAGCACTGCAACAGACTGGTACGGACGGCGAGGAAGTTAAGCCACCGGCTGGTGTTATGGTCAATGCAGATGGTGAATTCGTAATCGCAGAGCCTGACAAGGCATCATGGGAACAGTACCAGGCAAAGACAAAGTCATCGGCAGCTGCTCAGAAGGCAGCATCTGCTGAGGATAAGGATCTTGAAGAGAAAGGCCTATTGTGCGCCATCGACAAAAGGATGTTCATAGACCCAATGAAGACTCCATGTTGTGAGAAGACGTATTGCAATGACTGCATTACCAATGCTCTCATTGAGAGCGACTTCATTTGCCCAGGTTGCCAGACGGAAGGGGTGTTAATTGATGACCTCAAACAAGATGATGAGACGTCTAATAAGATTCAAAGCTATCTTAAAGAAAAAGAATCTTCTAGAACTAAGGAGCGATCGAATAGCCCGACCGCGGTAAACTCCCCATCCCAAGCATCAGACAAAAAGGAGACAGCTCAGCTAGACTCACCTAAGGATCAGCCGTCAGTTACAGAGAAGACTACTTCGGACAAGGCTGTTCCGGAGAAGACTAAATCACCTACCCCCCTGCCACGGCCACTAAGTCTCCTTCTGCTGAAGCACCAAAGAAATCGCCCAGCCCTACTCAATCCCCTGGTTCTAGTGAGACGCCAAAACCCCAGGAGGTGAACTCTAAAAAACGGCCTGCAGAGGACATATTAGAGAATCCCAAGATTCCCAAGGGACCAAAGGCTATGCAACGGGCGCAAGCGGCCAAGGATATGCAGAACATGATGCAGCCAGGCATGAATAATATGCCGGGGATGATGCCCAACATGATGCAATTCCCGATGAACTCTATGAATGGCTTTGGCCAGCCCAACATGAATAACATGAACATGGCCATGATGATGGGAATGAACCCCATGATGAACCCAATGATGGGTATGAATGGAATGATGAACCCGGCGGCTTTCCAAGGCATGAACGGCAACGGCATGTTCGGGGGAAACTTTGGAGGTATGAATGGTGGCATGGGTAATATGAACGGCATGGGTATGAATGGTGGATATAACAATCAGAACCAACAACCTCACAGACCCAACTTCACCACGCCAAATAATGACAATGATGCATATTTCCGCAAGCCCGTCAATCCCGGACGACACCAGAATAAGCAACGAAGAGTCCGTCCTAGCGACTATAGGGAGCTTTGAACCTGTTATCCTATGTGAGGACATCCTTTGTCCTCTTACATGACGCATATGACCTTTTTATACACTCACATCGACAATTTCACTTCTACGACTGTACATTATACAACTACAAACCTCATTGCATCTTGATTGATAGGGTCAGTCACGCAGGCGTTGGTTCGATAGGAGTCCACGGTTGGACATAAGGAAAGGGGGACTAGCCATCAGGGAATTTGGCGTTTGGCGTTTTTTCATCGTCATGATGACGTTTGTTTACTCAGAGCCGCGAGGACAGACAGCAGAGACACAGAGAGAATAAGGAGGCAGGAGGGGACAGGCATCAGTGCTGTGTTTTTTTGTTGGTTGTTTCAGGGCCGGGTCTGCATGAGCCTCGAGCGATATGATCATGAGAAGGGTCTCATTTGGGTGCGGTGTGGTACAGTGTGGTGCGATACGGTGCTGGTTACCCCATTCTTCGGGATAGAGAGGAAAAGAGAGGAAAAGGGAACAACAAAGGGTTACAGTAGAGAAGACTTCAAGATGCAGGATTCGCAAGCTAGATGATACGAATCGAAGATAATCTCGCTGCAAAGTTGATACCCCCCAGCCTAGTGTATGTGCTTGTACGTGAGAGCTTAGTTTAGATTACAGACGATGAATACAGTAATCCGTTGACTACCTACATACGTAAAATACTTGGTAGAGATCTCTGAGTGACTGAATGCTATTGTTCGGGAATCTTATTCCCTTTCAATTTTTCAATTAAACCTTGTCCTATTGTCCATGAGCTTTCTTAATAGCTTCTTCCTACAGCTACCTAGGCCTTGCCATCCCCCTCGCCCATGAGACGATGTCTTTTTGATTATAGTAGAATTAAGTATCATTCTGACGTCAGCTACATTTCTAGTTTAGGGAGGAGGAAACGCATATGTTTATCCATGGGGTACTGCCGCGGTCTGCTGTACGTCCGGAATACTTACGATCCGGAGTAGCGTTTGATACCTTGTGTATGTGTATTTAACTTTACTGGCTCGACGACAATAACATAGGACAAGTGGTACGCATCACAAATTCCTAAAGCTACCTCTGTTACATATACTTCCAAGCATGTGTCGATACTTTATAGAGGCACTAGACGTGATATCCTGTTTTATGCTAGTGAACATTCTGTGTGTACCAGCACATGTGAAAGAGCCATTCCATAGCTTGAGATACCCAATACATTCAACTACTTGCAAGATATCATGACCATTAGATTCATTAACTACCTAAGCACATTTCATACTATCACATTCACGGGTTCACAATTCATGACAAGTAGTTTTCAGTTCGATGAATAGATTCAATAGTCTTCTATCCACCTAGCGGTGGCAGCTATAATTGACAACAGTCTGCCTTCCCAATCCATCCGTAGTGTCTCTCCTTTTAGAGGTAGACGAATGATTATTTACATTGTGGCTTGCTCAGACTTTCGTAGCAGGCCAAGTCTGAGACCATTCAATTTATCCTTCTTGACATCCCCAAAAGCCGTCGCCGTTCAGCTCCCCGGCGGACGGTCTCGCTTGTGTTTCGCTGGAGCAGGCTAGCCTCAGGGGAGAAAACTAGCGCTTCGGATATGTTGTCGGAAACATACTAAACGATCGCACGATCGAATCTCGTCTTTCGACGGTGTCTTGATCGTGGGGGCCGTAGCATCGACCCTGATAGGTGGGCGCATCGGGTGCGGCAGGGCTCAGTCAATAAGAACCAGCTTATGATCAAGTCTGCCGCAAATAAACCCGTGCTGATGCAATGGAACAACTAGACGAGCAGAGCGAATAGAAAAATTGCGGCTCTATGCCCGTTAATGAGCGAACAGCCTTGATATCTCGTATCTTCGGCCTTCTGGCGTATTATGTGCTGCTTGGTGGGACCCCCCAAGGGGAGTAAGTCTTTACGCGCGAACCACGATGCCATTTCGGCGGGAGTTGCGGGGGACGTAGTTCTCTTCGTCCCCGCTGGAGCAAGAGGAGTCGTCGTCGCTGTAGCCACATCGGCTGCCGCCGCAGTCGATCTTGACGCGGTCGCCCTTGCGAGTAATACCGTAGCGCTCGCAAGTGCAGTTGCTGCAGTCTGAGGCGGGTGTGCTGTAGCCGGAAAGGGAGGAGCTTGGCGAGGAGCTGTCCGAGCGGTAGGACAGGCTGGAGCCGGATGAGGAGACGGGAGAGGTGGAGAAGTCTGTGACGATGTCCTCCTCGTCGAAACCAGCGCTGTTGAAGCGTGCGGTAAGTTCCTCGATGGTCTCGTCGTCGCAGTAGTCGGCATCTAGGATGTGACGGGTTGCGTGGGGGGACCTGGGCTTGGGGGCAACGATCTGCGAGACGGAAAGAGGTCGGCCCTTGGGAACATCGGAGTGCCTGGAAGATCGGTGCTTGTCCTTGGACGACGAAGACGATGTGCTCTTTGACGAGCTCTTGCTGGAGCTGTGGGACTTGGACGAAGACTTGCTGGACTTGTCCTTGGGAACATCAAGGATGTTCAATTCTCGGCCGGTGGTGGGCTCAACGGTCGACGGTTCGCTGGGGTTGTGAGAGACATGGTATCCATCAATGATGTAGTAGTACCAGTATCGCTGGCCAGCCTCGAGGTTGCCCTGGAATCGGAAAGTGCCCTTCCACGAACCTGATTTGCTGGAGGTCTTGTCCTTGGAAAGGGGGATCTGGCCAGTGTAGTTATCCCAAGAACCGAGCAGGTGGACGGACTTGACGCCGGAAGAAACGCGAAGGGAGAATGAAAGTTGGAATGTCGCCATTTTGATTAATATGTTATTGCAAATATTGTCGTTTCTTTAAAAAATTTAAAGGGCGTTTTCGAGCAAGGAAAAGCTAGTTTCTAGTTCTATTAGGGGGTATAGCGGTAGTGAATAGGCGTATAGTTGACCGGCAACTAGTATTATGGTGTATAGTTTTTCTTTTTTGGGGGGTAAGTATTAAGGTGTAAGAGCACAGCTCTTGTGTATTAAGAAAGGCAAAAGAAGAAAAAAAAAAAAGGGATTAGAAGAAACAAGGAACTAGCCTTTGGTGTTTGAGTGCTTGCTGAAGAAGAAAGAAAGGAAAAGGAAAAACGACAGGAGGAAGGCTGTCATGTTATATGAATGGCGGCCATATAGGGAAGCCAGGGTGCGACCTAATATCGAGACCTACGCTTTTGGATTGTTTCCCAGCCTGCGGTGCGGACAAGATGCCGCCACGGCAGCTGGATATGCGGGGCCGGCCATCAAGGATGGGATCGCTGCCTCTGTTTGGTCGGTAACACACATCTAATTCGATAATATGTCACTTGAACACTCATCTCCTGCCCTAGTCCATTCCAGTCTTCGGTGCAACGAAAGATGGGATGTTGTGCCGGACTGCATGCTGGCGGTTAACCCAGAGTGGAGGGACTTGATAGAAGCGTAGGTACATGGGTACTAGCCTTGAACAATAAATAGAAACTGGACGGGAAACAGGGCCAAGCTAATCGGGAAAAGGCGACTGGGCGTCTAAATCCCTGCAATGATTGGCCGATAGCCACATGCCGGCAGCCAATACCAGTTATCGCCAGTCACATATCACACATCAAGGTGCTGCAGCAGACGAATCAGAGAGGAAGAAGGCTCTCCTCCATCGAGATTTTTTTCCTGTTTGTTCAAATTGTTCAAGAGGCCAACGTCGGTCTCAACAAGCTAGCATGGTTAGCTCCATGTGGATGAATGCGTGGATTTTCCTGCACTTTCATCTGCAGGCCATCATGAAGGCCTCATTAGCGAGGTGATGCAATTCCACCTACTCAGCTTAGGTTAGCTTCACGAAGAGACAACGTCCAGTAAAAAGAGGCGATTGTTGATCTGCAAATTTGCAAGGGCAATATTCGAATTGATGATATAATATGAAGTGTGTTATGATGAAAAGAGGGATGTCGTAATTGGATGAAAACCACGACTAGGGTTATTATTTACTAGGTATTTAGGGATTAACTAATGATTCCATCACCTTCATCACCTTCGTCGGCTCCAAAGGGATGACGAACGAAGGATCGTATAGGTAGGTACCTTGAGGTAAGTACACTTTCCTTGCCATACCCTGCCTTTCGGGAAGGATTCAGCAATCTAGAACTTCGACAAGTCCTAGCTAGCTAACGGGATGTGAGATGTGAGATAGTTCGGTTAGCCATCGCTACGCTGTTGCTTAGCCGGGCGACGGCGACGGAGTCCAGGTTAATCCAGGATGATCTTCATGCAGGTCATGTCACTGCTAGCTCCGGCGGGTAGGCGGGATAAATGACAAAGAAATCCACCTTGCGGCCGTGAAAGTCCGAAGTGACGGGTCCATCTCGGACTTGCAGTTTATCAAGTATTGCTATCTTGGTGGGGTGATTCCATGTTGCATGCTGGTAGCCCTACTGCAGAAGAGAGAAAGAGGGGAAAATTCAACAATTAGGGACTAGGGACTAGGGACTAGGTTCCTTTGTAAAGTTGAACCTGGTCGAAGTGCAGGAAAAAAGTTGGTTCCGCAGCCGGGAAAATCCCGGATAGCGCTTAATGCCATAGTGCATACATTAGCGCCATGCATAACCCAAGTATGCAATAGTCGACATGGGCAAAATGGGACACCTTTAACCTCTGAATGGTTCGAAGAGCTAGCCTTAATCACATGACCCCCCTTGGCACAGCGCGTCGATGCAGAACAGCAACATCGCGTATGCAGTTTGGTGATCACGCACTAAAACAATGAACGCTGTCTTTACGCTGCAGGAACCTGGAAACATTATTGATTCCGCTTTGGGATCCACTATAAATCTACATCCACACGAGTCGACCCTCCACCAAGATCGTCCCTAGATTGGAACTTTCCACTATCCATCTGTTCCCGCCCTTCCTTTTCAAAGCAAGGGTGGTAACTAATGGTAGTTAATGGTAGTTTCTTCCCTTTTTAGGAAGTTCGCTAAACCGGGTAACAAGTCTTGGTGCGGGTCCTATTACAGTGTCTAGCGCGGTTCTGGCGCTTATTAGTCCATTGTAAATTCTTCCAAAAGTTATGAGAAGACGATCTCGGCTGTAGTAAAGTGTCCCCGTGGATAAAGAATATGTACGTAGGGTATCAACAAGCGCGTATCGACATGGGCTAACGAGTCGAAGCGCATTTACCGGACGTCCCGGTTGAACGTCATCATGGCCGCAACGGAACATTCCGTAGAAGAGAACCTCGTCAGCTCAGTCACAGAGTACGTCAGGTCGTATATGTCGAATTACGACGGCTCTCATGATTTCAACCACATCAAACGTGTTGTAGGACTTGCCAAGTACATCCATGATCGCTCTCCCGACAGTACCTCGCGAGATTCGCAGGTTGTTGTCTTAAGCGCCCTCCTGCACGATGTAGGAGACAAGAAATATCTACAGCCGGGTGAAGATGCTTCAACCCTGGTATACGAGCTCCTTCGATCTCTAGGTGCAGCGGAGCAACTTGCGAAGAGAGTTCAAACAGTCTGCCTCGGCGTTAGTTATTCGAGCGAGATCAAGGATCCAGCTCGAGTCCAGGATCTCATCAAGACTCATCCTGAACTGGCTGTGGTCCAGGACGCTGACAGACTTGATGCTATTGGGGCGATCGGGATCGGAAGAGTTTTTACATTCACTGGTGCTCGGACAAAAGCCTCCATGGCCAATTCCATCCAGCATTTCCATGACAAGTTACTGAAACTCGAGAGCATGATGAAGACAGACGTCGGACGAGAACTTGCTAGAGCAAAAACTGAAAAGATGCAAGAATTCCTCAAGTGGTGGGATGAGGAAGCAGCCTTTTCTGGCAGCTCACTGGCCCCTTGAAGTCTGCTGCTTCCTTCTATTATTTATTATTATTACCCATCTAGTTCGCGCATAGCATTCTTCAACTACAATTGGAAACCCTATGTCAGAAACATCTTGGCCAACCTGGTTATTTTTTCTCCGTAGAACTCAACACATTCATGAAGTACAATCATGAAAAGTGCTTGTTCTTGTCTCATTGCCAACTGCCAACTCCCTCCGCTCACGAGTACGTAAAGCACAACGGGCTGGCCTGGATGTCCATCACTTCCCTGATAGTCACCATTCCTCCTACATCACCAAGATTCATAACAAAGTCCAAGGTGACGTTCGTATAAGGCTTATCGCCAAAATAGTTGTACGGATATGCCCACTGCGTATCAGGACCCCCTATATCGGACTTCCTTGTTTCCCAATCTGTTCCTTGAGTTAGCAACTTGGGAGATTGACGAAAATAGTGCGTACCGTTTCGCTGCCAGATATCCCATAGACGATCTATAGCACCATGGTGAACCCAAAAGATAGGGTCAACAGTCGAAGACCAAGTATTCGCCATCTAAGTGAGATGTTATAAGCCACACGAAGAGAATTGCTGATTGCGGCTTTCTTACATCGCCAAGCATACCCCCAATGCCTAGGTGTCCACCACCGTGAACAGACACCGCTGGAACACCAAGGGCAAGACCCTCGATCCGGTGGTCGAGTTCGAAATGGCTGCTTGCGTTTAGAACGAAGTTGACCGTGTCCACATTTAATGATCGTAACATCAGCCAGGGGCTGATATCCCGTCGAATACAATGAGGAGTGTATTCGGTATGCCTCCCAGGTCCCATTGACGCATTGATTCCAGCAAATGGCCCATCCGTAAGACATCCTTGAATTAGTCTCCGTTAAATCGGCCGCTACGGGAAAAGGCATTTACTAGTGAATAAAAAAATAACTTACCGCCTCCTGACCTGCCGGGTATGTCTATGTCAGTTACCCATTCGTCCGGAAAGGCACTAATATCTTCAATGTAGTCGCCATTTCCTTACGTTCGTTTAGCCTATCTTCTCCGGACAGTCTCGAAGTTATATGTTTTTACCTCCAAATCCGTACTCGGAGTCGAAGACTGGCGAGCTCAAAAGAGATTCCACGTCGGCAACATCTTGTGTCCAGTCTACCGCTCTTATTCGTCAGCCGTTTCTCTTCCTTTGCGATTATGACTTATAGCACAGACCCCAGTATCTTCATATGTTAGTAATCCATCCTCATTGTTTCTGGTGAGGAAACACCTACGGTAAGGAGCCCCCGTACGAACATTCGTTCCGAAGGGCTTGTTCGAATAGCCATAATAATGATCGGTGCCATCTATTCGCATTAATGACACATAGAGTCATTATAGGAGGGCGGCGGGTCTTACGGTAAGAAATGTCCCTTGGAGTCCATCAATATCTATCTTTAGACATGGCGATCTAGACGAGGACTCACAACCCAGTGGATGTAGTCTGCTTGGCTAATATGCAACGCCACGAAGTCATCGTACCGAGACTTAACTCCCGCGAACGTGCCAGACGTTTCCCCTGATTTAGATTGAAGACATTTTACGGCTGATATGAAGTCCAATCGTTCATCTTTCGATAATTCTCTCCTTCTCGAATTATACCATCAGTTAGCCAATAATTTACTTGCTTATTCGTCACATCACAATTGACAAAGACAATTGGTGGCTAGGTAGACAGACCATTCATTCCTGACGTAAGTTGACTCGCATGGTTCTTCAAATCGTTTCAATCGTATTCGACCCCAGACAACATTTATGGCTATGTAAAAGATATATACGGAAGAAGTAAAGGCCCGCATGGTGTTGCGATCGGCGGGTACATAATTTGAGAATAATGAGCACCCGGCATCTTGGGAATTACAGAGAGGCCACTCTCTATATAGACCACGATACTGAATTAGACCACATAAGCCACGTTGTGGGGGTGCGTGGCTCTGAATTAACTTTCTAAAGATCTGCGTATCCTGAATTCTAGATTAAGATGGAATCCAGAAGGTAACGTAAGGGATGCCCGAACGAACCATTTCAAACGCTGACTAGAATGACAAATTAGTGACAAATAATACGATTCTACAAACAGGTCCCTGTCGTCTGTATTTATATAACTCCGAGCCTCGGAAATAAGTGTTTGAGCGGGGAAACGAAAGATGTCTCTTCCTACCAAGAACTCTTGATCCAACGTTCGTTCCAAGCCTGCAAGAAAAACATACCTTACGTCTATGCCGAGATAACAAACCCAACAGATTGTTTCCTTCAACGGCTAGTCGTAGTAGTCTCCACTTGCGGACGCGGCGTGTATTGGTTATTGCCGGATCTGAATTTACACCGATGTTTCAGCCTTGATACTAATAGGCCAAGAACTTATGATACGAAACGTTGACGTCGAATTTATATATATATATACTTCAGAGCTTATAGAGATCGAAGTTTCGACTTACGAAAACCCGCGAGACACTACGCCACAAACTTCCCGTGATGGCTCCGAAAACCCCTCGGTGATAAGAGGGCTGGCCTCAACTAACACACATCGCTCATTATATATAAAAAGTAAAAGTCTCCCTTCCGGGTACTAGGACCTTTTGATCCGCCCACCACGAGGACACCACGCGGATCCGAGACCACACGGTGGTCCATACGCAAACAGATGCAATCAGGGTCCAAGGCGGCGGGTCGATTCTCCTAGGCATAACGAAATGACAGCCGGACTAGCGGAAAGAGGTCCCGCACGCCTGACTATCGCTAACAAACTCAAAAGAAATGCAGCTAGCAAGGCAGACAATAGCGGTCGCAAAAGCAAGAAATTCCTTACTTGACCCTTTTCCTTTCGGGTTTCCTCTAAGGGCAATCAAGCTACGATGGCGAGCTTCTACCTAGGGCGTAGCGCAAGCCTCCTCGCCTGATCCGGTGGGATGAGTGATTGCCCTCATACTCGAGCATACCCCTAGGTACATATAACGAAGCCTGGTTCCTGGAGCTCCGAGAATTGAAGCTACTACATCTTTGCTATGCAATGGCTGCATGGCAAAGATGTCCGTTAACACCACCATCCCTTTAGGCCTCGAGACGGTGCCTGGCAGCAGCGGCGTGGATTCGCACAGCCGGACAGAAATCGGTATAAATGCGTGGATAATTGTGTTCTCGATCATATTCTACTCCCTCCGGCTTTTCGTTCGCATTAATATTACGAAGTCACCCGGTCTCGACGATGTAGTCGCGGGTGTTGCCTTTGTAAGCTCTCACTGCTTTACTCGTAGATTCTAGGCGTTTTACTGATCAGTAGAGTTAGGCTCTGGTTGTCACGCAGTCTGGAATGGATATTGGTAGTATGTATCTCATATAGGAAGAAAGAGCGCTGGATATGATGCTGACATTGTTGGTAAAGCTGCGTTGATCGAGAGCGAAATACAAGCAGGCACCGCGTCGGAAGGCACTAAAGCGGAATTCTTTAAGGTGTGTCCTTTTTTTTTTTTTTTTTTTTTTTTTGCTTAGACGCGGTTTTATTATCACATCCATTAATGCTGACCGATATTTTCCTAGTTGCTGGTGATTGAAACGCTCACTTACTTCTGGACCATCGCCATGGTGAGGTTCTCACTTCTGGCTTTCCTGCCTCGAATTCTTCGAGACAGTAAGTATCCCCACTACAATTACTAGATATCTTGTTTGAGACTGAGACCGAGATATCCAGGACGTTTTAATATAATATCATGGGCTGTGGCGTTACTAATCTTTTGTCAAACAATCATTGCCTTCGTATTCAGGCTTACTGAGTGCGAGGTAATTTCGTATGTTGCCTACGTACTTCCAACCCTTGAGACTCACTTAAGCCAAGCGTTAACCTATTAACGCAGGGATTTAATCAAGCCTCCGATACTCCCAGGGCTTCGATGTATTGGGCTCGCTAAGAATAATAAGATGATGATAGGACACGGCGTAGTGGGTGTCATTGTCGATGTAATTCTCTTGATACTGCCCATCTGGATGATATGTGCCAAGATGATGTGGTCTAAGAAGACGCTTCAAATCGTGCTAGTCCTTAGTGTCGGGCTATGTGCGGTAGTCATTGGCTCCGTCCGTGTGGTCGTAATATCGAAACTAGACTTTGATTCGAGAAGTTTGTGAGTCGTACTTCTTTCCCTCTGAGCCGCACACTCCCCCCTCTCCCACATCTTCTTTCGTTCCTCAGAGCTAATACCACCTGGCTTATAGAATTTCCAACATGCACTTGCTAGGAATCTGGACCAATCTCGAGGGCCATATTGGCCTATGGTGCGGCTGCTTCCCTGCGCTACAGCCAATTCTACGTATCACGTCTGGTATGCCCAACAGATTCAACGTTTTCAGCTCGACGAACAGCGACGGCAATAAGAACGTAAACGCTAACGGGCCTAATGGGACGGCGAGAGTATACGGAGCAGGCGGGGAAAGTTATACGATGATGAACAATGAGAGCCAGCGCGCAATTGTACTACTAGAAATGAAGAAACCTAAAACAGCAACACGAGATGTAGATTCATGTATTGTATAACGCGGTTTTTTTCTTCGCGGTGTTGGAAGATTTACGATATAGGAGCTCAGAGGGCATTATATCGGACGTTAGACTTATTCCCCTATTCTTCCACACGGACGCTCTCTCTGTATTAATATACCTACCTCACATACCTATGGTAGATATGTACCGTTATCTAGATTAATATTCTACGGCCTCGGCATTGGGTATTGGGTTCCTTTAATTTAATTTGCAGTACGGGTTTTACCGTAATCTCGTCTCACTTGACCTTGTGACATGACCTGGGGCTTCTCACGTATAAATGCGCATGTCTAGTATGATGACAGGTTTGTGCCCATAGCTTTCGGAAACATTGCACATTTTACGCCATTTAAGGGAGAGGGGTAGCAAAGCATAGCAGCGCGCCCCCATCTACGAACACGTCGATATACTATAATGGATTACTTGCATAGAAGGGTGAGAAAATATGAGACCCGATGAAGACTTGGTTCACCTTTTGAGGCATTCCCAAAGTTGAAGTCTTACATGGTAATATATAAGCTGAATAATAGTCAGCTGCCTATAGTAGACAATTTCATTGATTGCTAATGAGGCGGTACCTTGCATTAGATTATCCGCAGACAACTTTTATCGATCGTGACGGCCAGTAGATTGTAAAGCTACTTAACTACATATATCTTAACTACGTCCCAAGTTAACATCAACTACGGAACTCGTCTTTTTCGTCGTCCGCCAAGCCCATATTCTTGAGGTACTACCCATCGTCGGCCGGCTGTTGGCTAACCGGATTGTGATACGATGTAACTGTATCCTGCAGGCTGTCTCACTCACTGGAGGGTTACCTCTTCAATGACGGACTATCTATCTAAAGCTTGTTGGTGCTACTAAACCCCCAAAATCTCACTATGCGCCTAGCCCAATGGGCTTTTCTGCACGGATGAGTAGAGTAGAGTTTCTGCAGAGGTGTGGGAAGGTCGCCGATAGGTAGGGGGGCTAGCTTTCGATTTTCGTATTCTGCGGTCCAACTCGGAATTTGATCCAATGTTGTGATCATTGCTGACTTTTTTCGTCTTTTTTTCTTTTTTTTCTTTTCGCCCGCCATTTATGCCGTAAAAGATTATCGTGAAAGGTACTGAACAAAACTCCTTCCTATCCTTCACAATTAAGGCTTCTAGATGGTGGTTTTCGCTTTTCCATACGTGCCTATATAATTGGTATACCGTAGTTATACCTTTTCTATTGCATGTATAGTACGGTCATAGCTTTGGAGGACTGGCTGTCGCTCCGGCAGCCATCTATCTATCTTTCACAATGGCGCCTGATTTACGTCCCATTACCTTCGCCGCTGTCATGCTGCTCATTGCAGCCCTCGCCACTACCGTTGGCGCGGCGGTTTACGACAACCTAGCTGTACTTGACAATGCGGCTCTATTCCCACAATCAACCAGCATGTACAACCCCGGCTTTGGCCCGCGCCGCTTTATATACGGCACTCCCGCAAGCCCCGCATTGCCTTTCCCTCCCGGCAAGGGCAAGCGTGAGGAGCCAGCATCGCAGTGTTCAGAGGGAAAACACAGCTGCTTGGACCTCGGTCCCCTAGGGGCTGATATGTGCTGCGACAACGATGAGTTCTGCTTTCTGGATGCGAACTGGAAGCCGAGATGCTGCGCCTTGGGAAGCCCGTGCGAGGACTCGCCGTGTGGAGAAACCAACAGACTTTGCAACAACACCCTAACTATAACGAAGACTGCCGTAACGTCACCTGAGACGGAAATATTAAGCACTACTGTAACTCCTGCTTGCTGCGGACGGGCATGTGGCAGCACCCTTTTCCTCTGCCAGGAGGGTTTTGGCGCACAATGTTGCACGTTTGGGGGGATCTGCGCTTCGAATCACCAATGCTTATACCCATCAACGTCATCTAAGGCTCAAAATACACCCACCTCGGCAGCTTGTATCACCTGTGACTCAGGCGGCGGGTGTTGCAATGTCGGCAGCACCTGCACATCGAGCCTAGTGTCCGCGACGTCAACAGCGCAGCTCTGCGCAGCTAACCTAACCGTCGTGGGCAACGAGGGGCTCTCCGAAGGAGCCAGAGTCGGGATAGGAGTTGGCGTCGCCGTAGGAGCATCCCTTATCATTGGCGGAATAACGTGGTTCTGGATCCACCGTCGGCGCGTGGCCAAATCCCGTCACGACGGGGGGACACTAGTGGGCTCCGGACCCGAAGAGCCGGATATGACGGGCCCTTTCCTCCCTGGTGGCGGGGCAATGTCAGACGTAACAAGTCCGTCGAGTAGACTGGGTATGAGGCCGCGACTCCACGAAGACGGGCTCATGCATGATTATTACGGACCGGATGCCGTTCATGGTCCTTATACGGATCACGAGGATATAAGGACCCCTAGTGGAGCTTATGGCATCGAATCCAGGTCAACTCCTGGGTTCTCCGACCAAGCCGCGAGAGCCGCTAACCGGTACCCGGATGCTCCAGGGGATATCGTTCGGCCTGTTGAGATGGGTACGGAGAGGGAAACGAGGGCGGAACTAGGTGACAATGGATCCATTGGCCCAGAAGATGTCCCCGATGCGAACGGTGCTGCGGCGACTAAAGAAAAGAAAGAAGAGCAACAACAGGTGGCATATGAGTTATATGGAAGCCCCGTGACTTCGCCAGTACCCATGACTTTTGAAGAAGCAGAGGGGCACAGAGGCGAGCAAGTCTTTTCACATGAGAAAGTAGAGAAGAGCGGACATGAATGAGCATCTGAGATAATGTGGTGGACTACTGGTATATTGCCCTAATCCTAACTGTAACGAATACATATGAGTTTAATTTGAATGAATACGACTGGATACCCTTCAGTCTTATGATAAACGCCGAGACTTGCTTTGCCTTTACCCCCCTGACGCCGAGCATAAACATTGTGCGACTGCAGTAGACGTTGCTATCATCTACCCTTAACGTATTTCATTGTCCCAGCCAAAATTTTCCCGGCAAAAAAAAAAAGAACATCAGGGTCAAGGACGCTTCAGCCGAGCAAACCATACCTCAACTCCTAGAAGATAGACCGTTTTATAACGGAATAGCAATTTAGATGGCCTCGTCCCAGACTCGGACCCTTCGTTAAACCACGACGCCTCCAAATGGTGTATTCTGCCGTAGATCTTCCACAAGTTCCTGCACACTGCTCAGATGGCGGCCAAGCAGCGCCTGCTTCTCCTCCTGGGTCCTAGTCTCTCCATCTCCCGCAGACCTCGGGCGCGCACCATCTGCCGCTCCCTTTCCCACACCCGTAAATGCAAAAGCCTTAGCAAGCTTGCTAGGGCTACGCTGGAGCAGCGGGGGGACGGCGGGGTCCTGGATAGCACGGGCGCTGGGGATGGAGGGGACTTCGGGCATGAGGTAGAAGTACAAAAACTCGACGAGCTTGAGTTTGACGTCGCGGCTCGTGCAACGATTTCGGAACAGCGAGGTTATGGTGAGTAGGCCATCGAGGGCTTCGAAGGTGCGCGTGTTGCGCGGCGCATCAATGAGTGCGGTGACTAGGGTTACGATGGTTGCGGATTGGATCGCTGGGCAGAAGTCTGGCTCGAGGAGGTCGAGAAGAATCTGTGGGCGAAGATTGCGAGTTAGTTATATGAACAATTGAACAGAAGCAAGGGTATGCGTACGTTCATATGCATCTCGCGCGAGAATAGGGCCTTGCTCGGAGGGTGTAGTAGCATGACGCCTTGAACTAAATCTAAAGCGCTTAAGATAAGAAGGTCATTCGAGCCGTCACCGCCTCTGGCTAAGAGGCGGTCGAGGGTATTAACCAGGCGCATAGCGACGTTCCATTCGAATCCTTCCTGCAACTTAAAGAACTCGTAAAAAGCTGGATCGTCGGTGATCTCCTCGAGAGTTTTCGGGGGGAGTGGTTCTTGTTCATCCTGCTGCGAAATGACAGAACCGCGGCGCTCTTTGCTCTGCGACCGCGATAAGCAGATATTGGCCAGCAAACCCTCAACCTGACGTAGACCCTTGCGGATCTTAGGGCCGTCGTAGGAAGAGAGATTATCGAACGCGAGGGAGAGTAGGTTCTCCATATTTTATGGTGAACTTTGCGCCTTCGGGTGGCTGTAGTGGCTTTCTGTAAGATAAGATGACCGAAGCTAACTTCAATTGGGGGGGGTTATGATGTATGCGATGCGACAAGATGGGATTTAACAAGGATTCAGAAGTCGATGCCGAAGATGGAAAATTAAAAATAACGCCAAGGCTGTGCTCGTTTGCGACGACGGTAGATTGTTAATACAAAAAGGACGAAAAGAACGATTGAGGGAATCACCACACACGGAATGATCTCCCAACCTCGAAGAAATTAAACATGAAAAAAAAGAAAGATGAAAAGAAGTAAGCAACAATATGCAAGGCTGGTTGTCTCGTTTTTGGATCGGATTCTTGATGCGATAAGTTGTTAGCTACAAGGGTTGTCAAGTTGTTTAAGTGGGGAGCTATCGTTAACACAGCAACGGCCGTAAGTTTCGGTACTTGGGATGTACATATGTACCTATTAATCTATCCAGCCATCCAGCCATCCAACCATCCCTACAACCCATCCCTACCCCTTAGGTTAGGTCATTTTCAGCGATTGGATTGGCGCTTCCTAGGGCCTAGCCGACGTGCAAACATGCCTTACGAAAAGGATAGCAACAAGAATTCTTTTGTAGAAATATTTAATGGGAATAGTAACAATAACGTTCGATCTATTTCAATCATACGTTAGGAAAATTAAATTCATTATCTAGAAGCTGTTCATCTCCTGGTAGATATCCATAATAAATCTAAGACAAGACTTACACTATTTAATGAGGCGCTACATGTAGATACCTACCAAATGTACCTTACATATATCAACAGATAAGGTACCAAATCGATACAATCTGAGGGCTGTGAATTGTCAATGATGCGGGGTAAATAGAGCTAACAGATTAGAGCTTTCGAGAATATGTTCGAGTACCTTACCTGTACCTTTTTTTCATTGCACCAAGTCGTTACTTTTATGTCTTGCTACGATGTCCATATGAATAGCTTAAAGGGTGCCCAAGCTTCAACCTCGAATGACTGTCGTGCTGCTAAAACGCCAAAAGAAGGTAACCCTAGTTTCTTTTTAGTCTCTTTATTGGCATCGATTCCACAACTTATCCCTGAGGGTCTCATCATGAATCCTATTTAAAGGTTACACATCTCATCTGCCGAATCTATCGCGTACATAAGTAAAAATGGTATGCTACCTCGCAGCCTGGTTAAACTCTATCTGTTTCGACTAGCCGCGCAATTTATCAATGCGACTTCAATTCTGCTCATAGGTTGTTGTCTGTCAGGAAGGCCAGCCACATAAAATAGATAACATTTTACGTATTATTTTATATATTTACCTACCTGGGGAGGTATATTTCATTTCGGATACAATCCGCATTCACATGAAAATCATAAAACGCAAAACATAGGTACATAGTACCAAAGAAGCTAATTGGCTTAATTTTGCGCCCGCGTTCCACTCGGCTCGCCCCCACTTATTCCCCGTCAGCTCCGTCCACTTACAGTTTGCGCCGGCGCAGAGCTAGGCAACTATAAATCAAAGCTACCTTTTACACACAACCACCTCACCATTAATACATTTAAGAACTTTGCTTTTCTAAAAAGAAGAGAGGAACCTCTACCCTGAAACCATGGTTCCTAACGCCAATAGTAACAGCTCCGTATCTAGCAGCTCTGGGTTGCTGCAGTCGCCTAATGCCATCCCTCCTAGGACTTCCTCAACAGGTTACATCACTCCTCTTCCACCCGTCAAGTCTGTTTTGCGTCCCGTTCCTGAATCCGACTGGTTAGGTCAGAATAATAACCGTCATCAAAGAGGATTTTCCAACTTCGCTGTTCCTATCACAGGTATGCATGCTACAGGTCCCCAAGACCCTACGCGTTATGAGACGGAGGATTTGAACTATACTTCGCGGAAAACGTGGACCGATCAAAAGGAAAGGGTACTTATGGGTCCCTTCGACTACTTGTTCGCCCATCCCGGGAAGGACTTCCGTACACTCATGGTCAATTCCTTCAATGCCCTGTTAGAAGTACCCCAAGAAAGTCTCGATGTGATTACAAAAGTAGTTGGGATGCTACATACCGCATCCCTACTTGTCGATGACGTCGAGGACAGTTCCCTACTTCGGAGAGGTCTTCCTGTCGCTCACAGCATTTTCGGCACCGCCCAAACTATAAACTCGGCCAACTACGTCTACTTCTGCGCCTTACAGGAGCTACAGAAATTGAAGAACCCGAGAGCGATCAATGTGTATACGGAGGAATTGCTAAACCTTCATCGCGGCCAGGGGCTGGACCTTTTCTGGCGCGATACCCTCACTTGCCCTACTGAGGAAGAGTACCTCGAAATGGTCGGAAACAAGACCGGGGGACTCTTCCGTTTAGCTATCAAGCTCATGCAGGCCGAATCAGCCGCCCCCATTGACTGCGTACCACTAGTCAATATTCTTGGTATTATCTTCCAGATTCAAGATGATTACAGGAACTTGTCGAGCCCAGAGTACGGCCAGAATAAGGGGCTCTGCGAAGATTTAACCGAGGGAAAATTCTCGTTCCTCATCATCCACAGCATACGCTCAAATCCGTCTAACCTCCAGCTTCTCAACATCCTTAAGCAAAGGACAACGGACGAAGAGGTGAAGCGGTATGCCGTGAAGTATATGGAAAGCACGGGAACCTTTGAGTATACGCAAAAGGTAATAACCATCCTGGTCGACAGGGCGAGAAAGATGGCGGATGAGCTCGACGCTGGTAACGGGAAGAGCATAGGTATCCACAAAATCTTGGATAAGTTAGTGGTCTAAAAACACTACGTTTCGACAGCAGATGGAAGGGTGAATTTCTATTGAAGGTATATCGGGGGGTCGTATAGAGGATCTATGATTCATGCCCTCCTATTGAGGTAGGGGGGTTTGTAGGAGCGAGCTCGGCGCGATTTAGGATACCCTCATCTCCTATTTTTCAAAGATAGGGGAAATATGAAAACATGTGTTCACGTTATTGTCGCTCTATTATTTGGTGGTTTTTATCCCTCAAGCAGTAAGGGTTCAACCGAAATCCTAATATTTTCTCAGACGTAAGAGATTTAATGTGAGAACAATCCGTATCATATATGTATAGAAGTGCGGGCAATAAGTTATTGAAGGCATATACTTTCACAAGAGCCTCTATAAAGAACAGGTTTACCTAGAAGAGCCAAGTGGTAACGCCGCTTAGGGGTTCCTGTAAGTAGACTTTCCGGTCATGTTAGCATGAGACTATATGATAATATAGGAAATCAATTAGACCAAGCTATGACTATGTACCTCGAGGTTATAAAGAACTTAATCACTTCTAATATATGTCCCTTAAATGAAATGGCCGGAAAGGAAACACATATCATCAAAGATCCAAATACAGTCCCTATGCAGCTAAGGCCGTTCCGTTCCTGTTACTACTCCTTCTGCGTAATATCTCGACGCTATGTTGAATGAATATATTATTGTACAAAGCGCATCGAGATGCCTCGGGAACGGAGGCGTGCATCAAGTTTAGTATGCAATGGCTTTGTCAACAACAATATGCCTATACACCTAGGTATTGTTACTGCACGACATCGCTATACCAGAACAATAGGCAGCGACCATGTCGTACTTAACAGCATGCTCGCCATGGTTTTCCCCCAAACGCTAGAAAAGCCCATTGTTCTCCAAATATCTGAAACTATAACAGAGAAGAGAAAGAAAAATCTAGCAAACATGCCAGGAAACAGATCCTGGCTCCTCGGGCTTCCCCTGGAAATCTTCCGCATGATCGCGGAGTTCGTTATCGCCCCCCACGACTACTTCCACTTGATGCTCACATGCCGCTCGTTCTGGAACCGCGACAGGGACGTCCTCTCCTCGTGCATCGTCCGGGACGCGCGCCTGCTCCACGCCAACGTGAGGGCCGGCCAGTACTCCGACCTGCGGCAGTGGCCGCCGAACTACGAGCCGATCGTGTACTGGTGCCTGCGAACGCGGCAATCGATCGACATCGCGATCGGGATCATCCAGCGGTACTACTGGGTGTACCCGGACGCGGTGACGGGGTCCCGCACCACGCGGCTGCACTCGGCGGCCGCCTACGCCATCTCCGCCAACTACCTCGAGGCCTTCGAGTTCATGCTCGACATGCGCGTCATCCCCTCCCTCGACGTCCTCGGCGACCAGTACATGACCTGGGCCGTCGAGATGGTCGACGACATCGAGATCGCCCGCTGGCTCGTCGATCGCGGCGTCCGCGTTAGGCCCAGACATATGTACGTCCTGGATAATAGAGGCCTGGTCCCCTGGAGAAGCCAGGATTGGCATTATTTTATGTTCCATTCGAGCGAGGCGGGGGGAATCAATCTGGATCCCGAGGACGACTCGGATACTGTTATGGATGACGACTCAGATGACAACTCGGATACTAGTATGGACGAGTAAGTAAGTCCCAAACACGTAAGTAATAGTCTCCCCCCTAGGCCAAGGCTCTAGGCGATCGTGACTTTGCTGGAACTTGGGAGCGCGTGGAGGAAACCATGCGCTTCTAATTAGATCTATATACGAAACAACCCATAAAGGTATCTACCGTAGAGTAACTACCTAGTAAGTACGTAGATACCTTACGATCCGAAGTACCTTGCTATTTAGTATCATTTTGTTAGTGTCTGGTCTATATTGTATAAGAGAGACTATCTGAGATAATCATACCTTTTCCTATGTAGGATATTTATTACCACTTCTCATAACTTGCACGGATATAGCTCCTTTAATATACTCGACTTAGAGAATAAAGTAATTGTTAAGTCAACTTTTATCAAACGCTTTGAATATAATGGAAAAGTCATGTATGCGTTTCGGTCAGTGCTTTCCTTTTTACCAATCGTACCCATCTTCTTCGCCTCCATTCGCCTCTCCTGCCATCACTGTCTTCCCCTTCCTCCCAACTAGGCTTCTGTGGGGTCTTCACCTTCTCCTTTCCCTTGAGTGGCGTAGGATGCTCTATCACCCCGACTTTTTCCGCCGCCTGCTCGTCGTATATGTCATAAACCCATCTCTCGCCCTCCGTCTCGACTTCGACGCCCGTGATGATGCGCTCCTCCACCCACTCGCGACTCCAGAGGTCAAGTGCCCACTTCTTCTCGCTCCATTCCCATCCTTTAGGAGGCAGTACATCTTCGAAGAACCGCGTGCCAACTGGCCTGTCTCCGGCGATGCGCTGTGGTGACAGCGGGTCGTATGGCGCCGCGCTGAATAACCACGGCTCCCATTCGCCTGCACTCGAGAGTCGCTGCAGCTCGAAAATTTCTACTTCCCTAACCTCCGGCGCGCTATCGAGTATGACATCCCGTTCGATCCACTGCTCTATCCAACCCCTAGCTTTCTCCTCCTGGGGATGTATGTGCTTCTCATGTGCCGTCTGCAGCTGTCTTTGAATGGCGGGGTGGCCACTACATGTGACTACCCAACCAATAGATAAGAAAATGAATCGCCACGGTAGTATATTCGACGCAATGCTCATAAAGATACAGACGACGAATAGGGATACAAACAAGGCGCTACTCATGGCTTCGTCGCTAAAGTTCGTCCTCGGTACTACTAGCCTTATGATACTGTCGTGGAGCTGACTGAAGTCTTCCATACTATTCTGCAAGTCCCTCATGTTGCGGAAGAAGTCCCTACTCAGCTCTTTGACAGGCTTCACCGTGACCGCGGGGGCTAATGGAGGCCCATGGGGCGAATATCCTATCGCCTGCTCACTTGACAGGCTGAATTCGGCTGCAGGATGGCGCGCTATAAAGCTTGGTATTAAGACACCGATGAGGAGGGCTGTCAAAGGTAAAATGGGTAGGAGATAGGGGTCCAAGCAGAGAAACGTGAATATGGCGAGGAATGAGATGGTGTGCGTGGGTTGTCTCCAAGAGAGTAAACGGATCACGCGGCCTTGGAAGACAAATACAACTCCGATACGAGCATTGAAGCGGCGAAAGTTGTTGGACATGGTAGTAAGGTTAAAATTAGGACGGTCCGCGCCCGGACTGTTGGGTTCCTGGGTGGCATCATCCTGGGGAATCTTGGCGTCGTCGAGCGGCACCACCTGAGATAATAACTTCTCAACTAGCTGATCCTGGATCTTGGTCTTCTCTTTGAAAGCCGAGAAGCGACCACGGAAGCCCTTGGGCCGGGAGGGAGTCTCGCTATCGGAGTGATCTCCTGAAGTCGAAGGCGTACGTGGCCTGGGTGGTGAAGAACCTTCCAGGACGATGGTTGGGATGGGCTCGTCCCGGTTGGCGAAGACATCCGAACTATCGTCATCCATCTTAACTAAGAACGCGATATTACTACTATAATGTCCGCCGAAACAGCCCGTCCGTTTGTGTTATGACGAACTTCACAATGACGTAAGGCGAAGATCTGGAGAGATTCGGAAATGCTTCAACCTCAGCCAGTATGGCTACGAGAGTTTATATAATGGTTTAACATTATTTATCGTAGAGATATGGCAATGCTACGATGTTCAGCTTAATGAATAATGTACTTTGAAGATGAGCAGCTGAAATTGCGGCATATGTGAGATGAAAGCTACAATAAGATGAAATGGATCACATGCCAAAGCTGCCTCATATGTACCTTACGTACCTAGCCTTACCTAAGAAATACATAGCCGATAAGCTGAACCGACGATACATATACCGCGCACGTTAATGATTTTGATTAGCGTATCGATAGCACATGGGACAGGGCTGAAGACACTAAAAGATAGCGGGGCCATACTGCAACATTTCTAGGAATTGCAGGGGTCCTTGAGCTCCAGACAAAAATGTTTCTAACAACCTAACAAACAGCATCACATCCTCAACCTTAGGCCTGTCACATACCACCGCCGGAAAATGCCAATCACAATCCTCCAACCGGCGCTAGTGCCGGTGCATAGCACACGGGATGAAAGCTACGGTTCTGAGTCGGACTCGGACGGTGGTGTTGATTTAGAAGGAGACATCTCCATGCGCCCGGCCAAGCGAGCTCGACGAACAGGCGATGACTCGATCGTGACTCCCGGCGAGGTGATTACAGAGGATCCTCAATGGATGCGGTACGCACCTATCAATAATACCCCCTAACTCATAGCAACGTCAGGAACGTAAACAGAAAAAGCTAACATAATTTCCCCCCTCCCCTCCCGCAGCGGCCACGGCACATACACAACGACGGACCCCCCCCGCGATTATATCCTCCGTAGCCGGCACCCTCTCCAAGACAAACAAGCTCCTGTCCGTGCGCCCCCTCCGCGCGCGCTACACCCCCGAGATAGGCGACCTCGTCGTCGGCCGCATCGTCGAGGTGCAAGCGAAGCGGTGGCGCGTCGACGTCGGCGCCTCGCTGCTCGCGCAGCTGCCCCTCAGCGCCATCAACCTGCCCGGCGGGATCCAGCGGCGGCGCACCGAGACCGACGAGCTGCAGATCCGGACCTTCTTCAGCGAGGGCGACCTGCTCGTCGCCGAGGTCCAGCAGCTGTACTCCGACGGCGGCGCCGTCCTGCACACCCGCAGCTTGCGCTTCGGGAAGCTGCGCAACGGCGTCTTCATGGCCGTCAGCGGCACCGGCGGCGGCGGCGGCGTGGTCCGCGCGAAGAGGCAGACCTTTGTGCTGGATGTCGGACGCGCCGCCGGCGGTGGAGGCGCCGCGGCGGATGATGCCGAGAAGATCGACGTGGTGCTCGGCGTGAATGGGTATATCTGGGTGAGCAAGCACGTCGAGGGTGAGGGAGCGGCAGCAGAGGGTACGGGGCCTGGAATCACGAGGATCGAGGAGAGCGTGGGATTGAATGTGTATTCGAGCCAGAACGATGCGATACCACCTGGTACGATGCGCGAGATCGCGCGAGTGCGGGGCGTTATTAATGCGCTTGTCGAGCACGGCCTGCGTGTGGACGAAGAGATGGTGATTACGGGTTACCATGAAGCGGTCGAGATGGCAAGGGCTGATGGTGATGGCGAGGAAACACTATATCTTGGAGGCGAGAGAGGGAAGCGGTTGGCTGATACCCTTGTGGGAAGGTAGTGACGATGAAAAATTATCTTATTAGGAAGAAAAGGCCATCAATAAAGATCTGGTTGTCTGCCACATCATAAGAAGGTCAATCTTAAAGGGGATCACCTCCAAATCACATATATATCCAAGGAGTGCCTACGTAAAACATCAAGTTGTGTGCGAAAGACGACTACAATACGATCAATACCATATGAATTATATGCTATATAACCGCAGCCTGTCAGGGCATGACCTAAACATACATCCTTCGACGACACCCATCAGCTACCTCCATTACGATTACTCGCCTCCGGTTCTTGCTTGTCCTTAAATACG
Organism: Daldinia eschscholtzii; assembly: GCA_037126485.1. Classification (NCBI taxonomy): domain Eukaryota; kingdom Fungi; phylum Ascomycota; class Sordariomycetes; order Xylariales; family Hypoxylaceae; genus Daldinia; species Daldinia eschscholtzii. The sequence goes on from JBANMG010000007.1 coordinate 1,370,801, forward strand.
TTTCTTATAAGTACAAAAGTCCACGAGCACCAGTATATACGTAAGGAACGCAATATAACTCGATGTTTGAGAGAATATCATCTCTTATGAACCTATCTTACACGTCCGTATATACTCTGATTCTGCACGTCAAAGTATCAATCAGAGCTTTGCTCGCGGGGCATCACCTAAACTTGCCAATTAGCTAACTCAAATTCGACAGATTCGATAACAACCAGAAAGGTTTAGAAGTGATCTTCCTTACATCCGGACACCTCTTACATTAAGCAAAGGAAACGTAAACCCGCACACATCACTTCCAAAACTCGAGACCGCGCCCAGATCGATATCGAGAAAATACGGCATACGCCGAGGTAAGGAGAACGATCCACCTGAGTAACGCACCTTTGGCAGAGGGGCCGCCGAGGCCGAAGATAAGCCACAGCCAGTACCCGGGGCCGGAAAGAGGCTTGCCGTCGCGGTCGAAGTTAGGCTTAGTACTAGTCATCCAGAGGTGACGCTTGAAGTCGGGCGCCGAGAAGGGCGGATATCGCGGGCGTAGCAACTTGTCCATCCAATTCGGTACTTCGACTATCGTACGTCGGTGCGTAAAACACTCGAAGCCCGCTCGTCCGTGGTACGAGCCCATGCCGGATTCGCCAACGCCTCCGAAAGGCAGCGTGGATATTGCGCCGTGCATCCAGGCGTCGTTAATCGTGGCACCACCAGAAGTAACATGGCTGAGGACTACCGGGTAAAGTTAGCATGGGTTTTTAAATTAGAGCAAAGGTCTAGACACTCACTCTTTTCGTTTTCGGCTTTGGATCCAAATGTAGTAAGCGATAGGGGTGTAGGGTCAACCGTATTCATGATCTTGATAGCATCATCGATAGTATCATAGGGGATGATAGACCAGACAGGACCAAAGGATTCATCTTTCATCATAGGGTCATCGACGGAGTCCACAAGAACAACAGTTGGTGAAATATAAAGGTCAGACCTATCTGTCTCTCCGCCCAAGACAATCTTGCCGTTAGTGGTGTCGAGCATCTTCTTGATACGGTCGAATTGCTGCTCATTGACGATGCGGGCATAATCTACGCTTGTCTTAGCACCGTTGGGGTAAAATTCCTTGTAGACCACGTTGAGATGCTTGACAAAGTCGTCGACTACGTCTCTCTGGACAGTCACATAATTCTGCGATAAGCACACTTGGCCAGCATTAAGCGTTTTCCCCCACATGAGGCGTCTTGCGGCCAGTGCCAAGTTGGTAGATTTGGAGATGAACGAAGGGTTTCGACCACCGAGCTCGAGAGTGACTGGTGTAAGTGTCTCAGCGGCCTTCTTTGCAATGATTTTTGCAACAGAAGCACCTCCAGTGTAGAATATCTTATCCCATTTCTCGTTGAGCAAGGCCGTACTCTCCGGAATTCTCCCATTAACAACGACGAATGACTCGGGGTCGAGATACTTTTCGACCATCTCCTTCATCGCCATGGCCGTCGCAGGGGCGCTCTCAGATGGCTTAATTACAGCGGTACAGCCAGCCGCGATAGCGCCAATCAGCGGAGCGATATTAAGCATTAGGGGAAAGTTATAAGGGCCGATGATTAGAACGGCACCTAGAGGCTCCTTTTTGATACGTGGTTTCATAGCTGAAAAGGTCCATGGATACTCGATATCCTTATCATCCTTTACCCAATCCTTCAGTTTTTTGAGGGTTAAGTTGAGTTCCTGAATCAAATGATGGATTTCAGATAAGATCGCATCGTGAGGCGGCTTATTCAAATCCTTCTTCAAGGCGGCCTGGAAATTCTCGGAATAGTCCGTGAGACCCCAATACAGCTTTCGAAGCTGCACAAGGCGCCACTCGACATCTTTAGTCTTCTGAGATTGATATGATTGGCGAACTGTTGCTGCGATTTGGGGGATGCTGTCGATTGGCGTCGCCTCAAAGGCGGGAATTTTAATATCAGAAGTCATGATGAGCTCTAGTGAGAGAGATCAAAGATGCAGGGATGGTGAAATGAAAGAAGTAGAGGAGAGAAATACGAGATTCTTCACTCCCTGGAGTGTCACGATGAAAAGTTGGCGCAATAGAGAATAAATATTAAAGTTTGTATTTTATTATTGGCGGCCCTGTATTCATAGCAAGCCACCTGAGTTTCACCCTGTGCTACATGAAATCTGTCAAAGCATGAGGTTGTTTTATTTCTGGCCGAGGTCCTTACCCTTTTCTGTTTTAGATGTCTTGGAAGAGAATAGCTGCAGCAAACGACGCCATCACAGCGGCTTGCGCGGGGTCCGAACCAAGGCCTGTAGGAATAAGAATTCACACTGTAATCCTCACTGTAAGGTAAGTACCTAGCTACCTAGGTATTAGGTATGTAAGGCAAGAGACCTCTTTAAAGCACAGACCACTTTAGCTTGCCCTATCGGCCTAACGAGTCTCCACTTTGATTTTCGATACACCAAAAAGTTCGTATCAAAATTCAACGAACTTTTTTCTTCCTTTTTTTCAGCATCAATCGCAACGCTTCGCCGGCAACATTCGACCCTCAACCGCCTCAATCGACAGACGCAGGATTCGACCTCTTTGCGTTCCTATTAAAACTCAGTAGCAATGGCTCCCCAAACAGTATGTATCACATGACACCGCTTTGCTGTTGGCCCAGTCTCTCTGGCAATCAGCGAGATTATGGCGTGAAGCAGTAGGCTAAAGTCAAATTTTCATTATGTAGAAGAAGTCCGGCAAGCAGGCCAAGACGACGAAGAAGGTAAGCGATTCCCATAATACTTATTTCTACCACAACATACATAACAGTTACTCACAATACGCCTCAGTTCGTCATCAACGCCCAGCAGCCTGCCAGCGACAAGATCTTCGACACCGCTGCCTTCGAGAAGTTCCTCCAGGACAAGATCAAGGTCGAGGGCCGCACTGGCAACCTCGGTGACACCATCGTTATCCAGCAGGCTGGCGAGGGCAAGATCGAGATCATCGCCCACAACGAGCTCTCCGGCAGATACCTCAAGTACCTGTAAGTTCTCTTAATTTTTCCAGGACTTATTTATAAAATACATGGTTTCTAATTCGCATCAAATATAGGACCAAGAAGTTCCTCAAGAAGATGCAGCTCCGTGACTGGCTCCGCGTCGTCTCCACCTCCAAGGGTGTCTACGAGCTCAAGTTCTTCAACGTCGTTAACGACGAGGCTGATGAGGATGAGGATTAAGTGGATACTCAATCATAAGAAATGGGGAAAACTGGCGATTGTGCGTGGACTACTCTGCGTAGAACAGGCACTTCGATGCTATGGTACATAGAGTTGAATTCCCAGAAATAAAATCGCCATTGCCAACAATAACCTTAACTCTCCGATGTGATATGATATACACACACTTCATAATTCTTTAGGTTTGTATAAGTAGATCCGTAAATATATGGTATCTTGTATATTATGGCAATGCTCTCATAACGCCTTCAAAGGCTACCAAAGCCATAGCATTGGCAGGGAACGCCCTCAAGAAACACGGTAGAAACCCTCGCCAATACCCCTTAGCACCACCCTCTCTATATACCGCCTGCGCCGCTTGTAGCCAATTCCTAAACCTGGGTGTCCCATCATTAAGTTTCCCACCCATCGGATCCGTCATAACCCGTTGCTTAACAACGTCGCTGGGGTAGCTCGTAAGCCAGAAGACCTGCGCGCTCAGCCCACCCGCCCAGAAATTAATCGCCGGTGCGCTGAGGTTCGTGCGGTCTCTCAAGAGGCGCGAGAGAATGTCGTAGGAGCCCCACCAGAAGAAGAAAAAGGAGCGGAACAGCAGCGTCGAGAATAGACCCTTGTATATGCCGCGCACGCCGTGGGCGCCGTAGATCTTGCGCAAGCAGTCCACGGGCCCCGAGTACAGGCGCTCGGTCTTCTTGGCCGAGTACTGGATCTGCAAGCGGGCCTTGACGTGCTCGACGGGCGCCGCGATGAAGCTCACCGTGCAGCCCGCGAGCACGCCCGCGAGCCCGTGGCCGTACGACGGCAGGTGCGCCGCGGCGTGGGAGGTCGCGGCGATGGGCCCCTCTTTCTCGGGCCGGACGTTCGGCGGCGTGGAAGGGGAGTGCGGCGTCAGGCGGCGGTAGAAGACGTGCTCGGCGAGCAGGCGGCGGTACACGGTCAGCGACCCCAGCATGATGGAGTCCATGAACATCCAGCCGACGAGCGGGGGCGTCGCGCCTTTATACAGCCCGCGCACGCCCTCGTTGCGCACCGTTTGTACGACGCATTGCAGCGGCCCGCTGAAGCGCGTCGAGTCGGTGGTTTGTAGGCGGACTTTGACCGTGTCGAAGGGGTGGCCGACTATAAATCGTTATACCATATTAGTATTGCGTTAATAGAGAGCTATATGAGGAGGAAGCTTTACCCGATAGCTTGGCGATGCCGGAAAAGACGCCGGCTACGAAACCCTTGTAGTTTTTGTTGTTGGTCTCTGCCGGTTTCTGCTTGAGGTCGGCCGCCATCGTACGGACTGGGGGGCTACATTGGAGTCTAAAGAGGGGAGTTTTATTTCGAGAAGTGACATCTGGTTTTTTTTTCGTTCGAATTTCAAATCAAGACAAGTTCCGGACTTGATGGCCGAATTGGTGCCGAGATCGGCGGCCGGGCTTTAAGATACAAGGTTCTCGGTCCGCTCCGTGGACACAAAGTCTTAACTCATGACCAATTATATTTCATCCGTTGTTAATACTGAATAACTGTGAAGATTAATTTATGCATTAACTAGTGTTAAATGAATACCTAAGTTATGACGTCGTTCCGCCTATTAGGTATCAGTCCGATATTCCCCTCCCATTCCTATCTCCGTAAATATTGGTGGGGAGATGTCATCCGTAAATAAGCTTAAGTTACGACTTGATAATCCAATCTATCCCAGTGAATAATCTCAACTCCAAAATAAGCAGCGCCATTTTCCCTCAAAAACCTAACGATGTCCTTGCATGCTTCTTTCCATAGTCGCTCATCCTCAGTACCGTATTCGCGCTCATTTTCATCCCAGGCCACTACCATGATAGTCGGCACAGCAGCTGTATCGGTCCCTTCCAACCGCCTATTAGCAGCCTCGAATTTCATAGACCATTTATCCCGTAAGTTTTCTTTAGACCCTAAGAAGCTATCCCTGGCTCTCAGTTCTTTGATGGTATCTTCTAAGTCGCTGGACACTTTTCGTTGTCCGTCTCGTGGTGTCCACGGCGCTAGGTTCGGATAGCATACTCGCTTTTGTTCCATTTTAGAAAAGGGGTACACTTCGGCTATTTTCCATGTCTCGTTCTTCTCCGCGATTATTGGTCTGTTGATGCTAAGAGGAAACGTCTGTGCCCTTTGAAGCATTCTTGCATATGGTCTCGTAGAATTCACCACGTAGCTACAGCCGTGAAACTGACTGAAATGTTTAATTTGTATAACCAAATTAGGTAGTTGGTAAATTTAATAACGATAGGAAATGTGGTCTATGCGATAAATCTTCATTTCATGAGTTCGAGAACCTGAGTAAGGGTTGGTGTACAGTTATAAGAGTTGTGCTGATGCTGACGCAGCCGGAAATAATCACCAACATTGGATGGTAAGAATATATTATATGGTAACCTCAGTACCAGCGAAGGTTGTATTTACCTCGAAGATACCCTACTAATAAACAGGACTCCATTGGTACTCATCATATCCGCGGCAACTTACTCTTACTGCTGATAAGTATCAATATACATAACTATCATATCGATGAACTACAAGCAATTGAGTTATGATCTATCTACAGTTTATAGTGGCTGCTCTTGTTTTTATATGCTGTTAGAGAGACAGGTCAATGAGTTCAAGTCAGCCAATGCTGGAAAAGTGCACTATTGATTAGCTAGGTACTTATTAATCAAGGCTCGATATTAGATCAGTAAACTAAAGGGTGTCCTCATTCTACTTATTCTTCCGCTGATAACATGGAGTGGTTATGATACTCCTCTCCTCCTAAAACCTCACGATCTCGAATATGAACAAACGGATTGGATTTGGGCTCTTACAAACAACAATCTTCACCGGCCGAGTTGACATACAAAAAAAGCCATGACTAAGAAAGCACGAATACCTTTAAGGGAATCATATGTGATCATATCTAAGCTCATATCCTATTAGATACCTAGTAGATACCTAGTAGTTTAAAGTAAGGAAGAGATGCATAAATATCCTGAACCTTTTCTTCTTATCGATTGGTAGCTGCTGTGCTGCTGTGTCTTTAAGTCAGATGATAAACTTCTACTGCGTTACTAATGCAGATAAAAAATTAGCTAAATGGCTAAATGCTAAGCGAGTGTCCCACCACACACACACCCACACACACAACCCCTCGCCGAGAGGAGCAAAAAATGACCACCCTGGGGCTCGAACCCAGAATCTCCTGATATCTGGTCAAGTGTGTGATCACACTCGGTCGTAGTCAGACGCCTTACCATTGGGCCAAGCGGCCTTGAATGCAAATTAGAGATGTTATGGTATATATTGGTTGTTTTTACAGTAGCATCGTCACATCGTCACATCGTCACATCCGGTCTGTGCGCATAAACCCCTCGGTTCTTAAAAAAACGTTACCTTCTTTCACCACATGCAATGTGAGTTGCGAATAATATGTATTTCTATCATACATAAAATGCTCCTCACGCTGCCCTAGAGCAACATAACTACCTAACTAAACCTTCAAGTTAATGCAATAAGGTGTATATTCCTTCGTTGTATCCCACAAAACAGCTATCCTAACCCTGATCGTGTGTCTTTCGGTGTTGTTCCACAGTAACTCTATATTATTACCATATAATCAAGGCGAGCGTCTTCGGAAGCGATTACCAATATGCTTTTAGAATTAAATCAACTCGAAACATAGACGATTCCATTCAGATTGCTATGAAACGGTACAACATATATTCCGCTCTGACTAATATCCATTTCGGTATAGACAGGCTGTGCCTTTTACTCCGAACGCACTCGGGACATACCTATCGCATAATATACATGTAGGTACTAAGGTATTAGGTAGGTATTAGGTACCTGGTATTAGATAGGAGGTAGTACTGTAAATTATTGTAGATTACCTACCATAGCAGGTTCCGCTGGAAACAATAAATTATTTAAAAATAATAAACCGTCTTTTTACAGTTTCTTCATATAAATATTCAAGATCATAAATGTTAGTAATTCTTAACGATTACCACACTTTTAATAGCAAATTTTATCTAAACGTTTGAAAGGCTTCAAAACATGTAAATATATTGATTCTTGTAATAATTCAAATAATTCAAATAATTTAAACGTTTGAAAGCTTTCAAACGTTTATGCGTTTAGATCTTCTTCCCGTAGATCCCGTCGTTCCCGTCGATATCTAGTAAAAGGCCTGGCTACTTGAGAGGCCTGGCTACCTGTGTACAAGGCCCTCGAGATCGTCTATATAAAGGCCTCTCCCTCCCCCGAAAACGATTCATCTTTCTTTCCTTCTAAGTCTTCAAGTCCTCAACTAGCCCCTTAGCCAGCCAGCCAGCCAGCCAGCCAGCCAAGAACCAGGAACCAGGAACCAGGAACCACCGTAGGCTTGTAGCCTCGTAGCCTCCCTCGTAGCCTCCCTCGTAGCCTCGTAGCCTCGTAGTAATCGTAGAATCGTAGAATCGTAGAATCGTAGAATCGTAGAATCGTAGAATCGTAGAATCGTAGAATCGTAGAATATTGAAAATAGCCTCGCATTCCTACTGCTTCTAACTACGTCCGTTTGTTCGTTTAATATAATATACGTACCTCATATCCCTTCCCGTCGTCCTTCCCGTTAGCTCCCGTGAGCTCCCGTAAACGTTTGAAGTCGATTCAAACGTTTAGAAATTTTAATCGTTTCTAATATTTTAAGAATCTAAAAATATAAGCGCTCGAGATGCTTTCAAACGATTTATAGCAGCCTAATAGCTTGTAATTTCAAATCATCGTTCAAGAAGCCGTAATATTTGAAACATTTAAAATTTTTAATGATGAAATTACGGTGAATTGACGGTTTAATAGAACCAGCAAAACCTGCTACGGTAACTTATCTGGGAGGTACGAATACCTACCTAGGTAGGTATATGTATGGCCTTGATTCAGCCCTATCGCCCTTCAAGGTACAGGTGGGTACAGGTGCCAGTTATAACTTTACCGCGCTGGATCTTAGGCGGATACTCCCAGACAGCCCCATTAATTGCTGACTGCAGCTTCGAGCTGAACTAAAGCCAATTTGTCTCTGCAGTTCTGGAGTCTTGGCCAATCCTACCATAATTATCTACCTAGGTACCTACCTCTTAGCTATAATACGGGCATACAATCTCTTAAAGATCGAGTTTCTCTATCATACGAATTACATAAATAAACAATCTATCGATATTTGACTCAAGACGGGCAGGGTACTCTTCAATAAGTCTGCAGAACAGCCTAATTAGTAAAAGTTCGAGGTACTGAATCAAAAGCACTTGCACCCAAAGAAAGTCATCAAGCCATCTCAGAAAAGGGCCCCGACACAATGCCTGCGCTTACAGGACTCACAAAACACTCAGGGCTATGCGTCCTACGAGCCTGCAAAGTGCCAGTCGAGACCCTAGGAGAACAACTAATACCACTAACAACCTAAGAGATAAATCAAGTATTTTATTCTCACCTCGAATTGGCTTCTCCATTAAATATAACTATTGATACAGAGTCGTTGTCGCGCGGTATCCTGGAAAGATGTTAAAACCCTTTCTATAGGTATACTATACCCTTCGAGTTCGAACCCTTCGCACCCCAGCACCCCAGCACTATTCCCGACAGGTAGGCTGCATGATACCAACCCGTTACTAGCGAGGCTTATTGGACATGGCTTAGGGTTCGACAGAAATAGAAGCTCGCCAATTAGAACTTGCTATCATTACACCAAGCATATATTGAACGTACCTTGTAGGGGTCAGCAACCAGGGAATCCTCATAAAATAGTGCCATGATCCACCCAGCCCGGCATATTCCAGAGCTAGTCAATGTTCTTCCTCTCTTTCTTCCCCTCTACAGTTGATCTTCGGTGGTGTTTTTCTGTTGTTCGTCACTGACAATGAATCGGCTCCCAGAAACGAATGCCGGTATTGTAACTTCCTGGATCCCCATTACGACAGCGTATCCTCATCAACCCGGCTGCGAGAACTTCGTTTGGAAGTATGTACCGAGCGTCATTGCTGCATGGGACCCTGGCTATGGAGTGTCAGTTGAAAACGATGCCACTTGTCACCCCAAACCAGTGACGACCTGGTGGTTACAAGATCGTCTTGGTTCCAACCAGCAGACGATATTCAGTCTAGGACCCATTACATGTCCAAGCGATTACTATACTGCCACAATGTCCGCCAAAGATGCTTCAAGCACCTATGTGGCATGTTGCCCGTTGTGCGTTTAGTTACACGCAATTTTGAAGTAGTATATTGACTATTTTTCCGTAGAGAATATGACTTCGTAAAATTCGAGAACCCGGGCGATACGGGCGAGTGTACGTCGGCTCTCAAAAAGGGAAGCGTGATCACCTATGCACAGAGGGATCCCGACTGGGAAATTACTAGTTCCAGCGTTACAGCAGATACAATAGTAGCGGCGATTCCTGTAAACGGCTGGACATTTGCTACTCCAACTGGATCAGCAACGAATAGTGCGAGTAACTGCGACGCCTCCGTGTCAAACGCCTTGGCAAATCACATATCAACGGGTAATTCCACCTGCGTAGGATCCGGTGGAGGCGGGATCTCAGGGGGTGCCGCGGCCGGAATTGGCGTCGGCGTGTCTTTAGGTGTCACCGGATTGGCGGCATTAGGCGCCGCTCTATTTATGATGCACAGGACACGGAAACAAGCCCGGAAGGAATCCTCGACAAGTGACATTGCTCAATTCTCGAATGGTAGCGGAAAGGGAGGTATGGATGCCAGCGTGCATGTTTTTCCAACGTACCCGCTCGATCGAGAAACACCTAGCTTATCTGAGAGATACCCGCCACACGAAAGAGATGCCTGGGACGCTTCAACACCGTGCTTACCACCGCCGCAAACTTCAAGCACACATACGCACGCCAGAACAGTTCCCCATGGGGAGATGGAGGGTTCTGCATATCAACATATAAAAGAGAGTACGAGAACGGAATTGGAGACAATGCCATACCAATATACAGACGGCAGAATAATAGGAGCAGAGTTAATGGGGATACCTCAATACAGTTCTAAAGAGGAAATGAGAAGACGGATGGAATTAGAAGGGGAGCTTGACCGAAACGTAAAAGTATCATTGTCGACACCATGGCTAGCAACAGCCAGGCCCGTACCGCCGTCGTCATCCTCATCATCGTACTATCAACCTCCCCACTAATTTAATTGGCAATCGAAAGCAATACTATTACATGCGATACGATCATGGAGTCCTGCGGGGTCTATTTGAAGCGTTTTTTGGCGTTATGGTCGATGGTATACCTGGAAATTGATTGAATGGACGCTGTATTTCACTTGATATTATGGACAATATTAATCATGTTTGTACCACCATATACCTAGGTAGGTATAGAAGGACATAGGGGATAGCGTATACGGGTATGGGTGGTGGCGTTATTCAAAATTTATTTATGCAGGCTTTGGGAAAATATATTAGGTAAATTTCCTCTAACGAGCCGTCCAAATAAAATTTATTGCAAATATTAGTCTACTAAAATAGTATATCAGCAATGTCCAGGAAAGTAGACACTACCTTTTGGAAATTCTAGGGGGCAGGGAGTGGAAGAAAATGGCAGGTCAACGGCGGTATCAAAATATCAATTTACCTTAAGCTTCCCTCTTCTCTTCTACCCGTCATATTTTGTCCTAGACTTAGTTCAATATACCAGGACCAATCGAGGCTAGGAGAGCCGCACAAGTTCCGTAGAGCCGAGGGATACTGTCACAGTACGGTCCTTATAGGTCGAGATAGCAACGTCAACCCCTCGAGTTGACAACGTTCTACCTTTTGGTAGTGTAGCGGTTTGATAGCTATCTCCCGAACCATTACAGATACACTTCCTACATAAAGCTTCACTCGTCTCTACTTCACGTATAAAAGATACGCATAGGTACAGATCACATCTTCTGTTATTACACATTCAACGATGTTGACGGCATTTGGACGAAATCATGTTTAGTACTTGGCAACGCTTTCTCCGTCGTAGAAAGATTACCTATACCATCTCACATATTTAGAATATTTAAGAACCTGAGGTCAAATCATGCTGCCTACCTATTTAACAAGCATTATGCTTAGTATCCAATGTGACGGTATAACATAATGATATCTTTAATAGGAGTACCTAGTTGGTTGAATATATTCCCGATGAAACTTGGAAAGGGAAATATAGGTATTGAGAGTACTGTTCCTACTATTATCGTAAGACATTTTTATCTTGAAGTCCCGCATTGCCTTTTTATAAATAAGAAAGCTAGAAAGTCATTCATCGTTCAGCTCACCTCGAGTATACATATAGCGGCGGGTAAATATCTTCTTAATACTATATTATATTACCATATCTCATGTTATTGTATAGGAGGTACTTGCTCGCCGTTATCGAGTTAGGAGAGCCAGGAGAAGTTTTCACGATTGCTACCTAGGTAGGTAGGTAGTTATTACACGGAGGCGGAATGGAAGTCTTGGAATTCTATAAGTTGTTTCTGCTAGTTAGTCAGGCAAACCCACCAAACACTGAATACCACGTAGTGAAGTAAATTATCAGTACATATAATTATACGCTATAGCTGTTGCTGCCCTTTGGATATGATTATGATTGTGTAGCTCCCTGCACTCAGAAACTCTTCACTCTTAAAAATGCTGGTGGCCGAATAAATGTAGCGGCTTATTAGAAGACATTAAACTACATAATTATGCCATAGCACGCAAACCTCAAGCAAAGAGGCAGTCATGTAAAAGAAGAGGTCAAAAGGTATAAAACCGGGCATCCAAAACCCAATAGTTGAAGACTCGAGACAAACATCCTGTATCCGTCCTGGTCGTGATTTCATTTCATAAAAAATCCTGACTATGGTATAAATAGGCATCTTTCCTATTTAGAATTACATCTAGTTAGATATCATTTCGTACGCTGGTTTATGCTTAATAAGTATCCGCGCGAAATATACCTACTCATTCCCTCCCTTACTCCTGCAGGTTCAAAAGATCGCCAGCTTCTAAAACACCAATTATCTCTCCGTTTTCTACCACCGCCAAAATCGAATCTTCGCTAAAAGCCGCCTCGCTATAGTCGGGCGACATCAGGGGTTCTCTAAGCCACTCCGCGGCCTGCGATATCCTCGTGTCGGCGCGAATGCTAATCCACTCGCCCCTTTCGACTACGAGATCGTGGATATCAGATATCGGCCACGCCATATGTGCCGTCTCAAGCCGTCTAATACGTCTCGGGGAGGCGATCGCATTATTAACGCGAGCCCACCCTGATTCTGAGTTGTAGCCCAGTTTAAGTATGTCTGCGCCGCACGCCCCGCCGCGCGAATTCGGCCACTCTGGGATTTCACAGAAAGGGATAGCAATATCACGAATTTGACGGGGCTTACTGAAGGCCTGGCCGATGGCTCCGCCGGGATGGTTTTTAGCGAAAACCGGTGCGACAGTTGAGTGTAATTCCTGAGATGCTACCACCGCAAGCGCGTCTCCTAAAGCGAGAGCCACAGTAGTGGATGTTGTGGGGGCCGAAACACCGAAAGATACGATCTCAGATTCATGAATAGGCGCTGGGAGGAGAATGGCATCTGGTCGCTGCTGTATAAGCTCGCACCCGTCTGGTCGAGTGTGCGAGGTAAGCACAATCACTGGTAACGTCACATCTAGGTGCGGGAGCAAAGCCAGAAGCTCGGGTGTTTTACCCGAGAACGTGATGAAGAGGACCACATCATGCTTCCCGATCTTCCCAAGGTCTCCATGAAGGGCTTCTGTAGGATGCAGAAACGTCGCATGCACTCCAAGACTATTGAAGGTTGCGACTAGCTTCTTTGAGATATGTCCCGATTTCCCAACTCCTATTATAACTAATTTCCCACGTTCACCTTCATGTCTCGTTATAGCTCCAACAGCGGCGCTAAAGCCCTGTATAGCGATCGCATCAGTCCTATATAAATGGGTAAGGCTCCGGAGAGCGATCGCTTCGGTGCTTAAAACATGAACGGCACCCGAGATCCTTTGCTTGGCAAGCGAGGTAGACTCTTCAGCGTCCTTAAAGCTGTCGACAGCGTCTAAGCAAAGCTCTTCGATAGCGGTGTTACTTGGCTCGGCTTCTCGCGGCGTTGAAGGTGAAGGCGGAGAAGGAGGGGGTTCGGTAGGGCGCGGTCTTAATCCTAACAGATAGACTTCGCTATTGTGAACAGGTTGGTGTTCGACCATTGTAACATATCATTACCATGAGCTGATAAGCTGTAAAAATAGCAAGGACTAGGAATCGCTGAGAGAAAGGCAACTTCAGTCCCTGTACCAGGTATAGAAGACAAATTCGCCCAGTTCAATGACTCCAGAGTGGTCATATCATAGGACCACGAGATATAGACTCAGCCGTCCATAGCAATGAATGTGATAGAGTATTGTGAGAAGAGTACTTGAAATCCCTTTAGATACTATCAATCTAGGTAGATATGGAGTCTAAGGTAGGTAGGTTATAGGAGGATAAAGTACCGAGTGGCGTTATTAGTGAAATTTAGGTACTGCCTTGGGAGGGCCTCTAGAGACACGACGACCTCCAGGGTCAATGTTGTTTCCCGGGTAGGCCAGAATTTCTGATTTCTGATGAGAGGAGGTACTGAAAGAAAACCATTTTAAGAAAGTTTTAAAAAGGCAGCCAAGAGATATTTACAAATCGACTAGATTTCAAACATAGTCCGGCAGCCGCGAACGCCGAGAGAATTAGTAAAGTCCGACGCTTGCAAGGAGGGCCGATTATCTCAGTTATCTGATGAATCATTGACCGAATGCGGATTGGTACGGGGTAAGATAATGCACCAAGGGAGGGCTAAATGTTGACGTATAGGGGGTCGAATCTTGCGTGCTTCTTTTTTCCCCTTACCTACTTCAATTCTCCGGCATTGATACATCCAAGTATATCAATAACTAGTTATATTGAGCGCATATGTTTGTGTATAGTTTGCCGATCGCGGCGTACAAACAGGCATATGGAAATCCAGTGATGTTCGCTTCCTGCGATGACCCGCATAAGATTCCTTCATCTAGCCTTGGGTAAAGACCCCTACCTCTAACTAAATGTATACCAAAGAGATACTTAGAAGAGCCATAGATTTTAGTATGTTAGTGATCCACGTTAGGGAGGTAGCATCGAAACTAAACTGTTAGTCGATCAATGCTTTAGCGTAGATAATGGAGAATTCATCGTTGAAGCTTCTAACTGGACCCCTTTTTTCTTGTTGCTCTTAAACCTTCTCACGAGCTAAAAAGAACAGTGCTTACCTAGTATTTAATATCTGATGTCGTGTAGGTGGTAGAAGCAACCCTCCACATGTAAAATGTATGATTGAAGAGGAGAGATCTACAATCTCCAAGCTAAGCATGTCTCCCGTTTGTGGGCCACGATTGGTGCCCTCAAAATCGGAATCGGCTTAAACCCTCCAAGGGTATTTTATTGGCTGCTTGTTCACGATTGATACCACGCCTAAAAGGTAAAATAGTCGAAGTAAAAGCCCCAATTAACTCCAAAGTCCGAGTTTTGAAGACGAAACGTCCAAGCAACGGCAGCACTTGCGAAGCCCGTTACATGGTAACTTTAGAGTTGAATAATCTGCTGCATCTCTGCATCTGGGCACAAGGAGGTATTGAAAGCTCGCAGGTAGAGGTAGAGGTTAGAAGTCCGCGGTAACTGCGGAAAAAGCAATTCTCGTCGAAGCGCTTGTGAAATCTCGTAATACTATAGAGGCCCTCCCCCTCCTTGGGGAAAAGGGTTGACAGCGTGGGATGCTCATATGCAGCCAACCGCTCCACCAGATACTACCCGCAAGCAAGATAGAGTGGTGCAGATCCCACGAAAACGCGGTGTGCCATGCTCGTGAATGCTTTGCAGAAGCTTCTTCTTGAAACAGTTGAACAGTCATAACGCTGCCGCTCAGGTAGCACATGTCACAATGATTCCGTCAGCGGTCATGAGACAACTATCCTATCTCAAGACTTCATATATGATAGAATGGTATTTAACATCTTGTTCGAATGATTCATTCTGTAGATAGAAAAGGATGACTTAGTTGGTTGAATTGGAAGGTTGGAAGTACAAGATGAGTAAGGTAACTGAAATGTTGGCGGATGTAATGTACATGTAATTCGAGGACAGAGACCTTGGTGGAACGCTTAAAGGAATAGATAAGATAAGCATTAAAGTTAGCCAATCTGCCCAATGACTGTTAACGAAGACCCCCTCTAAGGCTTAACAGCTTGTGGGCTATGGGCTATTGTGGGCTCAGTGGATTCCAATGCGACCACTTAGAGAGTAACGCCAGCCACATGATCTGCATTCAATCATTGAAACGTGCAACAGCTTTCCGACAATGAAATCCGCTGTCCTTCCCACAGCCTTTTCCATCCAACGCAACGCATCTTTCCACAGAGCGCAATTCTAAACAATCTGATATGAAGACGAACTTTGGAGTTCGTCTCAAAAAGGGATACGCATAGTTGAAGGACTACAAATACCATCTACTCATTTTTTATTTTTTTTTCTTTAACCCTCTCCAACCCGGGTCAACATTCGCCATGACGCGCCCTATTGTCTATGGTGTCGCCCTCGGCGTCTTTGTGTGCAGTACGTCATTGTTTTCTCCTTATCGTCCCACACAGGCAGAAATGCACATTGTATTCACAACACCCCAACCCGAGTCACCTTATCTTATTTATTCTTCATTCTCGAAGGGACATTTATAGCGGGGATGAATAGAAAATATATTTTATGTGATGGAAATAGTTAATCGAGTGGAATATGTGAATTCTTCATAGATGAACCCTGTGGGGGGGGATCGCATGGTCATCCGAGAGAAGATCAGCTTCATCATGGCTAACACAAACTACCCATCACAGCAACGATCATGACCATAGTGTCTATCCTGACACCGCATTGGGTCACATACTCCGTCACTGCGGATACGGGCTCGACTTTTAGGAAATACATCGGACTCCATCAGAGCTGCTCCTCCGTCGATGATCCCTCGTGCCGACCCTTTCCCAATGACGATGACTGCCGCGACGACCAGTTTTTCTGCTCTATGTGGAGGAGCAGCGGTTTTCTCATCTCCTTCGCTACTATTGTCGAGCTTGCAACTCTTATCACTTTCCTTGTTGTCATGGCCGGCGGCAAGTACAAGCGCGAAACGGGCTGGAAGCTTATCGGCTTCCTTCTACTTGCCGACGCCGCCGTCGAATTCGCAAGTATGGGCATCGTGGTAGGGTTTTTTTTTCTTGTCGTCAAACACATCACTGCGTGGATGCGCAAATATTACCAAGGTAATTCTAACATTATGAACCAGGCCTATCTTTTCGATACTGATTCCCAATTTATCATTCCCGGCTGGTCCCTGGATTGGTCTTGGATCCTATGCACCATCAGTGGATCCGTATCCGTTCTAATTGCGACAAGTCTAGCTGCCTCTGCTTGGTTGCTGCCACCGGAAGACGACTACGAATATCTTGAGGATCCCACCGACGCCTAAAAGAATGAAACGGTTAGGGACAGGTCAGGATGGCTTATACACGGTAAATCAGGAGCAGAGCTCCATCATGAGGTTTCCGTATAAGAAGTCTCTTTTTTGGCAAACTGGAAGATCGATTACAATTGTTGCCAACAGCTTTCAGCTGGTAACGGTATTGCCGTTCTTAGTATACGGGCGTGCAGTATATAGGGCATGCGGCGTTTCAAAGGTTTTGCTTTTCGGTTGCATAAGACGCATTAGCCATTCGTCTAAATTACATTTGATATTTGAACAAGTGTTCATGATCACGGAGGAGCTTGGAAGGTATAGTTAAGTAATTAAAGAAGGAATGACGTATTGATCCGTATCAAATTTTGCAGTTGGCTCTATTACAATATGATCTTTATCGTAAAAGAGAAATTGGGTATCCTTTGCGTAGAAACGTGCGCGGTCTATCTATTATTAGGACGAGAGATAATACACCGAGGGCCGTTTATTCCGATTAATCATCATCCTCGGAATCATCGTCATCTGAATCATCGGATGTGGATTCAGACTCCGACGAGGAGCTACTTGAAGAAGTGTCGGCATCGTCCGCACGCAATCGGGGCCGGGCTGCCTCATTATCTGATTCATCATCAGAGCTACTAGTATCGCTGCTCCCTGAGCTGGAGTCAGAATCAGAATCGGAGCTCGACTCAGATTCTGAACTTGTGTCCTCGTCAACGACCGCGGTTCGCGTCTTTCTCTTCCTCTTGACCCTTTGTAGGGGGCCATCATTCAACCTTAGGCGCTGGACATCTTCAGCTGCAGCTGTAGCACCTTCGCTAGTAGCTCCCTCTGAGTCCTCAGCAGTGGTCGTAGTTGATGATACCGTCTCGGTCTCATTATCAGACAATTCGTCTAGCACGTTCTCACAACGCATCCGCTTAACAACTCGACGTTGCATCTCTATGTCAGAAGTCCGCAGCACATAGTCTACTTCATCAAAACGTCGTTTTCCTGGTGTTCTTGGCTGACGCAGGAAGGCCGCAATGATCTCTTCGTATTCCTTCTGCCTCTTCTCGGCCACCTCCTTCTTGGAGGTAGGGAAACCTTGTGACCCAAGCTCCATGTCCTGTGCTTTAGTGCCAGATGCAAGCCCCCCCAATCTCGTTCTTACAGCTCCCTTCAGACCCCGGATATATTCGTAGAATATGTTAATATCAGCTGCCGGTATGGTAGTCTCGTCAGCAAAGACCTGTTCCAGTAGCCTAGTCTGATGATTCTTGTTGAACTTCCAGGTGTCTTTGGATGTGTGCCACTGTCGTAAGTACCCAAGTGCCGGCTCCAAATTGACAGCAGCTTGTTTCTTGGCTGGCTTTGCAGAAGCTGCGGTAGCTTTCTTGGAAGGTGATTGTTTTTGCTTGCTCGTGATTTGTGTGCCGTTTTTCGCTGCTACAGACCCAGTGTATTGGGTAGACTCGGCAGCGAACGAAACAGATTTCGTCTTTTTTGGTGGTGTCTGAGTGGAAGCGATCTGGCTTTGAGAGATGTCTCTTCTTGGCTTTTTTGCCGAATGCTCTAATGCAGGAACGCCAGAAGATTTCCTCTTTGCATTGGCATTGATAGGGCCGGCAGGATTTTCCCGATAGTGGTTGGGCACCGGCGCAGTAACGGTACCAGTATGTAAGGTAGCGTCCTGGTTCTCTTCAGATGCAGCCTTAAGCTTAAGACCCAATCGTTTCCATGCTGGAACCGGTTGGGCTGATGCGTTCGAAGACATTGGTAAAGGTAAGGTGAAAGATAAAGGCGAGGCGAAAAGACAAGATAAATATAAAGTCAAGCAGTAAGGGGTAGAAACGGCAATACAGCAGCTAGTTACTCAAGTGTGTGACGGCTACCAGTAGGAGAACGAGAACCAGGCGAGGACCAGTTAAGCAAGCAAATCGATACGCTGCTGTGTGATATCCACGTGCTGTTGGTTTCCAGTTCTTCAGGCTTGGTTTTGTCTTGTCTTGTCTTGTCTTGTCTTAAAGTGTGGCTGGACGCAGGAATTTGCCTCCTTCAATGTAAGAACTAGCAATTCAAGTTGTACTAGTCAAGGATATATGTAAGATGAGATTCCGCGGTTGGAATTGCTGCCAATAAAAATTTCATGAAACCTTCACATTGAATCTTTTCAGTGGAGAACTCGTCTTGTTGAACATTTGAACATTTGAACATGGATTGATGGATAATCGCTATTGGGAACTTTTTAGTGGATTAGGTGGGTTGATAAGGATGCTGATAAGTGATTAACCTTACCTAACTTAACTTAGTTCCACTATTTCGGATACCGGTGTCAGTAAAATCCGTAAAGAAGGCAGAGGGTCTATCTATCTTGGTCTGTGCGTTTATCTAGGCTAGATAATCGGATAACTTAGGTAATCAATGCCCACTAGCGGGACAAGCTTCCACAAGGTCATAGCTCGTTGCTTGCATCTCTCCCCCAAGGCTCCAACCTGGCGCGTCAGAGCTTCCCGGGCTAATAATAGAGCTGGACCACTCGATTTGACTTCACTTCTTCGTACTTGTCCCTCCTCAACATAAAAAAAAAAGAAAAACCCAAGAACAAGAAAGCCAGTGTTTTACTCCCCGAACAAATAATACCGGCTTCCGACTCTACATCCAAATCTCACCGAAAAATCATCACCCCATCAGCTCTCCTCCGTAACAAGACTTCACCATGTCGGGAGGTGCGTTCGTCATTCCCCTGCAACTAGCCACCTTATTTGGCCTAAATGCTAACTGTTTGTGCTTCTTCCAGGCAGCGCCGGTTTCGACCGACATATCACAATCTTTTCCGAGCAAGGAAGACTCTACCAAGTCGGTATGTTCTCTAGTCTCCCCAAGTGTTCCAAGCGCCCCAAGAAATTCGTCACCTTCAGCCGTCATGGGGTATCAGAAAAAAATCCATAAGAAGTTGAAGCGAAAGCGAGTGCAATGTGGGGGACTTTATGTTAGCTGACAATCAGTCGTTCAGAATATGCATTCAAAGCGATCACCGCTGCAAACATAATGTCAGTTGGGGTCCGAGGCAAGGATTGCGCCGTGGTTCTCTCCCAGAAAAAAGTTCCCGTGCGTACTTTCAGCTTCACCCTAGTTACAATATATGTCGAATTCCGCGCTGAAGCTAATTGTTTTCAATAGGACAAGTTGATTGACCCCTCTTCCGTTTCGCACATCTTCCAGATTTCGCCCTCGGTTGGTTGCGTCATGACCGGATCCATCGCTGATGCTCGGGCGTTCGCCCAGCGCGCCCAGGGCGAGGCTGCCGAGTTCAGGTACAACTACGGATACGAGATGCCATGTGATGTCCTAGCCAAGAGACTTGCCAATATCAGCCAGGTCTACACTCAGAGAGTAAGGCTCCGTCGACAATAGTAAGGCTAGAAACATTGCGAAGCTGACTCTTCCCGACAGGCTTATATGCGTCCTTACGGCGTGGCGACAACGCTGATATCGCTCGATTCTGAATTCGGACCACAGCTTTACAAGTGCGATCCAGCAGGATACTACGTGGGGTACAAAGGAACAGCGGCGGGACCCAAGCAGCAGGAAGCACTTAACCACCTGGAGAAAAAGCTCAAGAACAAGGATCACGCAGATGGCACATGGGAAGACGTTGTGGAGCTAGCCATTACTACGTTAAGCACGGTCCTCAGCATGGATTTCAAGAAGGGTGAGATTGAGATCGGAATCGTTGGAGGCCCCCGAGCGGACGGTAAGGAGGGGTCAGATCCGTTCTTTAGAACCCTGACGGAGGAAGAGATTGATGAACGATTACAGGCCATTGCCGAGAAAGATTAGCGGGTAAGGCGGTTCGTGGCGTAAGGCTGGGTTCGGTTCAGCGCAGCTGATTCGTGTATGCTGACTACAACAATATGTTGTGGAGGCTTGGGTTCATCGTTATATCCTTGTCTCCGTGTGTCGCTAGTTTAGATCTTGCATCAACAGGACCTTTTGATCATTACATAGGTAGTATTCAAATCTGGGCCGGTCTTGGTAATCCAGATAAAACCCAATCTTAACATAGCTAAGGTGGCTATAGCTGAAGATGCGTATTGGAGATGCGCATTATTTTTTTAAGGATCCGGACATTCAGGTGGTGGCGAGAAGGATGATCTGGGGGGTTATAGAGCCCATGCGGTGAATAATTGTCATCAAGAACCACATCTTCAAATGTCAATGCGACGCATCCGGCGTATCAGCACGTAAGTAGCCATAAGCATCTCAACTATCTCAACTAAGCATTATCAACAATCACCCACATACGGGTATCTCGGGCATATGGGTTCATCTATCTCATCCGGAAGGCTGGAATTTTTGAGCCTTTTGAACCTCGGAAACATAAGCCGCCAGGGTGACATTGACCTCAAAATGTCCGACCCACGAGTATGGTACCTCGTGGGAATCCCAAGGGGTGTGGATGACAGGCAAGGGTTTGACGTGGGATGATGACCGGTTGAAAAGCCGGGGAGCACGAGCGTTTCTTTTTTTTTTTTTTTTTTTTTTTCTTCGCAAGTCACCCTGTTTTCCCCCTACTAACCACCTGTTTCAACTTGTCGTGCTCAATGAATAGAACTCGGAAACATTGTGGGACTGTACCGTGTAGATCACAGACATCTCACAGCTGGGTTGTAAAAGTTCTTTTTCGGCCAACCCTTCGCAATACTAAGCTATAAATTTTGGGCAAATAATATTGATTCAGCTCAAGCCCAAAAGGTGGCTGAGGCCTAACGGTGATTCTATTGGTTGGAAGCTTAGCACCTTAGTCTGAATAGTTCCACGGCTTTGATTTTTATTCCACCTGAGAACTTTACGGTCTATACTGCATTTGAATTTTGGTGTCATTTGTGGCGCCGCTGAACTCTTCTCCTAGCTTTCCCGCTCCGCCAACCCGTTTGCCCTATGGAAGAGCCTCCTACTCGCCTAACCCTATGATAATATCCCCTGACACTAGTCCCCCGTCACCCCCAAAGGCAGCTTCCCTATCCCTACACATAGGTTTCCACTAATAGATCCATTCTGAGCCCTACAGTGACGATGGGCGTTGGGATTCCTGTATTGGTAACGCAGTTCGTGGCGTCGGTTGCCCTGAACTCTGCAAGTAACATCCCGGACGGATCAGGGGTTCTCTACCAGAGTGACGGAAGAGATCTAAGATGCCGGTATGTCCAGCTCTGTTAGGATCTCATAGGTTTGAGCTTTCAGTCGCATTGTTTCGCTTAGTTGGTCAATAATAAACTCCGATTCGGTAATAGGCAACGTGAGCAGACTACGGAGCTGATAATCATGTGTACTGTGACTTGCACTTCGAAAAGGGGAGGGAGTATCGGCGCGAGCTTTTCTCCTAAGGAACTGTTCTGTATCGTGAGGGCTTCGACTCGTTCATGCTTGATTCGTAATAACTCGATTTATTCTACAAAAGCCAAGTAAAGTCGCTCCTTAAAATGTTCAACATGACGCTTCTTCTTCATCAACCAAGTCTCAACGGAGTCTCTACACTTATGCAGCCTTGCCATCCTTCTCCGTTTTCGCCCAAGACCCGATATTATCCCTTTTCGTCGCAGAGCTTCTATTAGGTCGCCAGAACGATATCATCCTAAACTTCCACACATTCTAGTTTGCTATTGTGTTTTTGAGTTGAGCATCCGATCGCGGGAGCAGCATATTACAGGTCACTTCCTAAAAGGGGCATAATGGATGGACGTAAGTAAAAGCCGCTAAAATATTCTACGCCTCCGGACATTAGATTACGGAAGGCGGCCTCATGAAGACATCCCCTAATGATCAAACCAGTCAACGACTTCCGAACGGCACGGGTTGCCGAACTACTTGAAGAATTTCGAACCCTACAGTATTATATCGCCAACGTTCCAGTTGACCCTCCTTACGCGAACGATTATCATACCGAAGGCTGGGCAGCTTTACGCCAATGCGCTCTAGACGGTCAACACATCCTTAACTGTGCGGCGGACATAACAGTACCCCGAGCCAGAGGCGGCGAGCTGGAGCAGAAAAAGGCAGAGTTAAAGCAGTACGTTTGACGCTTCTCTTCGATACCGACCTCAATATCCCATTGTCCAAGGAATACCGCTGATGAAAACCACTACCCATAGAGTCCTCTTAGATGCCTACTCCCGCAGACACGAAGCCCAGAAGATCTACCTCCGCCAGGCAGCGGCACAGAGATGGATTGACTACAGGGAGGCAGTTCTCCAGGGTCAGAGACCAACCTCTGCGAATCGGCAACAACTGAGAGCCTGTGACGAGCAGCTACGAATTGTACGGTTAACATTCTCCTCGATAGTACCCGAGTTATCACCGACCCCTTGCCCCCTTTCGCGATAGCCGTACCCCTTGTGCTTACTACTATGTCCCCTTCCGCTAATAAAATCTTCCAGGAACTTTCACAGATCACAGACGAGGTCGTCTATCAACAGCTTCAGAGCGGCGACGTAAGCATGGGTCATTGGACGGGCGAAGACCCAAGTCTGTCGGCGGTTCGGCGCTGGGTGCGGGCACGCCCACAAACGACTTAATCACCACGACGAGGCGATGTATGCAAGCACACGGCGTAACATACTACTTGGAGCTAGTGGCTCGTCGTTAGCTTCAACTCTGACGCAAGACTACCATGGAGGGTGTACGATGAGGACATTTCTTTAAGTATGAAAAGTTTTACGAATATCAACAGCAAGCGGAGGATTCAAGCAGGCAACGTTGGAACATCGAAGGAGTTCGGTAACATGGGTATTAAGGGAAACACAGTCTTTACGGTAAAACATACAGGGTCATAGAATTATGGATCACTCTCGAAAAAGAAAAAGAGAAAAAAAAACCATTCATAGGAGCCCTCCGAGAAAGGGGGTCTAACGAGGTCGAAAGAAGACTGCCAGGTGCAGCATCGGCAGATGTTAATAACGCGTCTGATACCGGGCATGGTATATAAGATTCAACTTAGACTGACAAAGTGCTACTAGGGCACAAGAAGAGCAATAGTTTCAGTATATTTCACCTGTATCTACTATCTGTTTTATCATTTGAGATCTTATTATTTGGCTACGTGAGTAATAGTTTCCAGAAGGCTAAGCGAGCAGTAAGGACAACTCCGGGGTGAAATAGGAGTGATATAGACCGGAGCTTTTTCACAGCCTTAGACTGACTCGAGTATACTACTCACCGGACGAACTGCCCTTAATAGATTAGGTTGCATACGTCCTTACAAGTTAAACATGAATCTAGACGTCCAAATAGAAAACTACTAACCAACAGCCGGGGGATTTTTAGCCTTAGACGCCAGTCAAGAAATCACGATAGCCATTATCCACAACAGCGCCTAAGTTGAGTATATTACTTACCGGATTCAACAGCCACCACATGGCACTTCAAGGATTAGCAACAGCAGCTAGTTCTGTAGCGTATAGAAGATATAATCGAACAATCTAGCCTTGTCCAAGACTCTCCAAGAGGACATTTCTCCTAGAGGATCTACCTAATGTCAAGTTCCCGCAAGAAACTGAACGACGGCTCTCACTTTCTAAGCTAGAATAGTAAAAGAATTACTACAGGTTAGATTAAAAATCCACGGGCAAACTTCAGCTGGTTATGGGTATAACATCGTGCTCCCTCTTTTCTAAGTTTAGTTTTCTTGGACCGAAACCTCGGCTCGAGGGAGAACCAAACTTTCTCCATAACATCCCAGTAACTAAAGGGAGACAACGCGGGTATCTATCTTATTAAAGAAGAATAAGCAGTTGTTGTGCTCCATGTCATCGTAACTATAGACCACACAAATCACAATTGCTTTGTTTTGTAATAATGGATTATTTCCCCCCCTTGCCCAGCTGAACCCAACTTGGAACTATTGGATTAGCAGTCACCAATGATCTTAGTCCATTAGCGTCCGGATTTTTCGTAGATGTGATCCAAGGCCCCCGATTTTGTTAATGGGGGGATCCATTAAATATCGATTATCTCATGTACCCATGTACCTCTCACAACCTCACCTAATATTCGGTCCGGGACCACATAAATCCATCAAAAAGTTATAGTCCACTTTATTTTTATCTTTTTTTTTTTTTTTTCTTTTGCCATTGTTGACATCCGAAGTGAGGCAAGAAAATCTTCACATTGACATGTTACATTTTTATAACCACGTAACCATACTTTCATATTTGTCGTCGCATTTCGGCGGAGAGCGCAATTAAACTTTGCCGCTTATCAAACAATAGCAAGCAAGCAATAGCAAGCCGACTTAACTACCGGTGTATATTTTCAATTGCAACTATTCAGTACCTTAAGTCAACCAATTAGTAGTGGTAAGTCTTTGCGAATGTCTTCAGCTTTTCAACGCTGCCATCTTCTTTGCATCCAGCAACTTCTTCCAACATAGTGCATGGATTCACTCGGATGGCGGAGATGGACAAATCTTGTCCTCCGACCCAATCACTTTTCTGGACCATCTCTCACGTCTGATGGATACAGACACCTGGGTTTGGACCACATTCACACCTTTCTGCTAGCTCTCTAGCCTATTCTCATTTTTCATTGGATCATACTTGCCGGATATCACCTATAGACTAGGAGAAAAGAAAATGGCTGCATGTAAGGTTTGCGAGCAGCCCCTGACGCTAGAACTGGATGACGATGACGGCAACGCTGAATCGCAGTTGGTGCCTGACGATCTGGAACTCACTTGCGGGTGCCATTACCACTGGCAATGTCTTCTCGACCAAGCTGCGGAGTTGGCCGCATCACTTCAGTGCCCTTCGTGTGATACAAGACTTGCCACGAACACGGCAGGGCCTTCTACTGGCAGTTCGTTCGTTCAATCGGCGCCAGGTGCGGCTATCTTGACAAGATATACCAATGAAGGTGGAGTTCAGGAGAACTACGATATCCTCCCTGCAGTTACCGAGGAAGCTTATTTAGAAGCAAATCCCGAGGCTCGTCCCGCTCGTGCATTCCACATCATGTGTAGTGAGGGCGATGTAGGTGGTATAGTAGAGCTCCTCCGCGATGCCGAGCAAGGACAAGGAGACGAGCCTACAATGAGCGCTGCAAGCCTTATTCGTTATCAAGACCCGTTAGGAAACTCCAAGAGTGGTCTGCATTTGGCGGTGGAAAAGGGGCAGGAGGAAGTTGTGTGGTTGCTTTTGTGGATAGCATCAACCCTTCCAACGGGATCATTCCCCGAGCAGGCCGTGCAAGTAGCGCAAGCAATGGGGATCCAGCGGCCGAACACGTTGGCTTCAGAAGATATTCGAGCACTTACAGATAACCAAGGCCGGACGGCAGAGGAGCTTGCAGCGCAGATGAGTGGATTCTGGGCGAGCCTAGTAGACTCTGGTACTTTACATCCCGGGACTTAGCTCTGATCATTTCGAGAATAGTTTTGATTAATAGACACAACCACTTCGGTTATTTGCATGAACCAAACCTTACACATGAATCCTGAAGTTGTTGTATCTTAGGGTATTCGAGGTCTTGATGAACTTGGCGTAACGGTTACTTGCAGCACCGATTTAATAAGCATATTATTTTTATCCTTCCGCTTTCTTTTTTCTTAATTACTTTTGCCACCTCCTTGAAAATGAATTTCTCATCTGTCACTTAGTTACATGGTATGCATGCGGGCAATTCATCCAACCCGCATGTGACGTAGACGATTAGACCGCTAACAGATCTGTTGCAGAGAATCTGTAGGTGGTTCGTGATCTCGCGCTGCTTGGTACCGAGAGCAGCATATTACTGTTACAGTAAGTAACTCAAGGCCGACTTCTGCGCCAGCTGCGGTAAGACGAACGAATCCTATGATGCTACCATCCGTAAATAAGCAAAAATACCCACACCATAGTCTTTACGTACAACGGGATTGAGAAACCGGCGTGTCTACCCATGAATATTTTTATACGGATTAAGGTGTCTTAAAGCTACAGGTAAGTTGTCTGTATTCCAATGGGTACTATATGAATTATAACCCCTCACATATTGTTATGCATCAACGACGATAATCAGATCATTATCTTCGGCAGATCTTGTTTTTCTTGCTTGGATTATCTGCAATGTAGGTGAAGAAAGCTGTCTAAGCTGCAACCCTAAACTCCAAAGTCCCAAACCGGAGGCATGAGACACGTGCCGCTGCGGCCGTTGAAGAGAAGCTAAACCAACTTTTAAGTTGCATCAAACTTGCTTGCATCAATCCATACATCCATACATCCATGATCCAGTCTGTAGGTAGGTAAGGTAGGTACATATGCTTACAGACCTAACTTAAAGAGACGTATACCCCTGGAAAGATTGGCCACACGAAACGAAACGAATTATTTTACCTCGCTCCAGATGCATACTGTAAAACGTTGGTGTCCAGTAGCAGCCGCAGTCTGGGCTTCCCACGCCTTGCCCCCCCCCCCTCTCCCCCTCCCCATCCCCTCTCCTCTGCCGCGCTCCTGCATCAGGGGTTTAACCTAGACCGCCTTATGCCTTGTCGGGACTTTTACATTGCGCACATGTAATACCATGTCATGTATGTCTATCATTCCCTATGTAGGTCCCACCCACAAACTACCACTCACAATGTGGCATGTAGCTACATAGTATTGCAACATACTTGCCTGCCGCAAACCTGATACTTATCTACCTTACATTTGTACCTCGTAACCACACACGACCTTTGTGTTAACTAGTGAGTACCAGCTATATTTAACTTTTGGATCTACCTAGTGTAGCCAAGCCACGGAGAACAAACACCGCACGCACCGCGCACGCTACTGTGCCGCACACCAATGTCGGGTCTTTTGTTGTACGGGTTGTACCCGTAGCAGAACCGCAAATCTGCGATGGAGTGACTTCGGGATCGATCCGGGTTGTGGCGTCTCTCCTGCCGGCCGGTTTAGGCGGCCGTGGGCGATCCTATAGTGCAGTGGGCTCATAGTATAACACACAGTAGCTTGGTGAGTGGTGGCGGCGGCGTGGTGTTGAGATGTGTGGGAGAGGGGACGGGAGGAGGCATGGGAGTTCGATGGAGCGAAGTGAGTTGCTTCGGCTAACTACCTAGTTAACTTCCTACTATCTAGCTTAGTTCGCCGTATTTGCTTTACCTACTCTAAAGCGTATAGTAGGCAGTTATTCGCACGTGAAACCCATGTACTAGCCCCCACGCTCCACGGCGATGATATCAGCGAAGACAACATTCCTCTAACTGGAAAGAAGGCAATAATCGGCCTCGTGATGAATTAAAGGCGTGTCTCCTATAGAGTATTTGGTAGGCGCCGCACTATAGTCTATCCGGCCATTGAATGTATGCCGTCCATTGTGAACCTAAGTCATACGGGCATATTGCGGACTAAACTGGCCGAACATACACTCTATTCACCTGATACCATACCGCATACATACCTACACACACGCACAGTTTCTAAACAAGACATTCCCTGTGTTGAATGAAGATGCGCGTTTCTTGTGCGAGTTGAGAGCGCCCTACCAGCTCAAGTGGAAAGTGTAATAGACCAGTCCAGGCCAACGGCTTCTGACACGGCCGCCCCTGCGGATACCGCATGGCAAAAAAACCGCCGTCGGACTTATAGCTGCGGCGAGACAGGTAATATCAAAAGAGGCACCAGAGAGAAGATACTTCCTCAAACCAGGAGCTTACTACATACATACCTACCTACCTATCTATGCATTCCTTCTTCTCTTGCTTTTTCGTTTCCTGCTCGTCGTGTAAGGCACTGCCGTTAGCCGTTAAAGTTGTAGGTACTCGACCTCCCTCTCGTATCGCCGAAAGGATTCCCTCAGGAGGGGCGTAGGAAGCGCCGCCCCGGGTTAGGCCAGCTAGCTGAGCTATGTTATGTTATGTAGCACAGGGGGGGAAGGGGGAAGATAGGTCGAGATGGGACGAAAAGAGAGACCTCCCAATTTTGTGCCTAACTTTTTTATTTTTTCCTTTTGGAGGATCCGCCTCATGTACCGAGGGGGGGGCCGTCTGCAGGTAATAAAGCGTAATAAGTGGGTGCGAACTCGTGGCGGCGCAGCAAGCAGCAGGAACCCGAATCCTGAGAACATCATAGGAGGGACTTTCGTTTATGTAGTGCACCCCCTCCCCTCCAGCGTCATCTCGAAGGATCTTGGTTTCTCGGCGGAACGTGGTTTGATCGGTAGGCGGGAAGGATTCATTGCTTTCTTCAGCTCAAACGAGATGCTGGATACCAGAGTGAGATCGAGACAGCTTCTCCATTAGAGAAGTGATGTTCGTTAGGAGTGCAGATCAGAATGAAATTGAAACGAAAAGGTCTCAAAACGAGTCTATTCGGGTGTCATTTGCGGTTACGAGATATGCACTACGATGGATTTGCAAAACATAAGGGTTGTAGCAGAAGTCTTTTTTTCATTGACCAGTAGTCTGTCTTATAGCGATAATGTACATCTATGGTGTAAGACTGAGCCGCTTGTAGGCAGTGGATCTATTTCGTCTTGGGCTACCAAGTTCCTAGGCGGCCTAGATCGTTGTTGGCTGTTGAGTCTTTAAGACCATGTTACACTTTTAGTACCGTGATATCCCCCCTTCCGTTCCCATACAACGAATCCTACACACTATCCCCCCATGCAACCTCGAACCAACAACCCCTATGCCAAAGTAAGACGGGAAAAATACAGACTCTTAAACAGTAATGCCTTTCGGCCTTGATGACGCACTAAACGGTACCTAGCGCACTGGGTATAGAGGTGCCCGTTGATATCAGAGGCGTGTAGCGAGAAACCCGTGGACGACCATGACGCCTTGAGATGTGAGAGAGTATTAAGGAAAGTCTAGTAGATAAAAGGAATGAAGGGAATAAGTTCCACATAATAAAAGAAATAAGGATGTAAAAAATGTGAGAACGCCTGGTTGTCTAAGGTCGTAAATGCCAATATGTCTAAAGGAATGACGAGAAGTGTAAGATAAGAATGCAAATGATCGCTGTGGCCGGCCGTAAATCGTCGATCGTCATATAGTTGAAAAAAAGGAACGTAATAAGTCGTTAGGCAAAACAAGGAGTGAGTTTTGCAAGTCTAAAGTAATACCAATAAAGAGTATGGCTAAGCATAAAAGAAAGTAAATAGGAGTTTAATTGGATGGATGGTTTCGATCCGGCTGGAAAACGGCGGCGGATAAGAAAACCTCGGCTCGTGGAGAGTTCTTCAATGGCGGCGCAGGTGCGGGGGGCGAAATGGGCGGTGTTTTGTTGAGGCACTTCGAGTACGGATTATGATTGCTGAGAATGTCATGGCTGTGAGCGCGGTGTAAGATTCTGCGCTGCTCTTCTGATTTTGGTGATCCAGTAACCTCAGGACCGGTAACACCATCATTCAACTTGGTGAATTCATTCTCCACATCTGCTAAGAGAGCGTAAACATCGCTGTCAGCATAGATGCGAATGCTCTCCATCCGCTGTAGAGTAGATTCCACTGAACTCTTTCGGTTGCCTTCCACTGCGTCATCTTCGGTCTCCTCAGATGGCAGTTCAGGGATCATCGAAGGCACTCGGGCAACAACACGCTGGGGCGACGGCGATGGGGACTGGGACTGAGTTGAAGAGGTAGTCTTGGTTGGGCTCCGAGGTGGCGTCGAAATGTCGGAAGTTCCATTAGGTAGACGGACACCCATGATTTGCTGAAGGATGTCGCTTGTGCCGCCAATGTCTTTAACCATCGAAAGTGTAGAGGCAGCGGCAACATGCTCTAGGAGTTTTTGTCTAACACGAGTTCGTCGGTTTTCGGCCTGTTCCAATTTCGTAACCCAATCATCAATCGAAGCGTCGAGCTCGGCAAGAGTTTCTTCCTGCTTCAACATCGACTCATAGCTGAATTTAGCGACGCGAGGCGACCGTAAGTACTGGCAAATGCGGCTGTGAAGGTTTCGACGCCCGGCACGAAGAGATGTATACGTGCGGCGAAGATACTCTGTTCGCTCATCAAGGTGGCGTAGTTCCTGTTAATTATTAGATTACGGGGTGCGGCAATGGTTAGGGATTTAGGACTTACCTTGGACAGGTTTTCGACATCATCCTTTTTGAGTACCTCAAACCTTAGAGTCTGGCCCAAGGCCTGCTTCTGTAAGTAAGCAGCTTCAGCCGAGTCGATGTTCTTTACAGCTTCGCTTGGCTTCCATCCCTGGGGTAAGTGCTCAAAGGCCCGACGTTCAGCGCTGATACTCCTCTTGGAACTGCTTCGCTTCAAGCCACCACTGGCGCCAATTGGTGTGCCATCGCTTCGC
Source organism: Daldinia eschscholtzii (assembly GCA_037126485.1). Taxonomy (NCBI): domain Eukaryota; kingdom Fungi; phylum Ascomycota; class Sordariomycetes; order Xylariales; family Hypoxylaceae; genus Daldinia; species Daldinia eschscholtzii. The sequence goes on from JBANMG010000007.1 coordinate 1,401,814, forward strand.
TTTCGTGGACGTCCGCGATCCATGATGCTTCCAGAATCGGATCGACCACGTCTATGAGATGGGACCGGGTTAGCTCGTGGTTGGGCTTCGGTTTCCACTTTTGGTGCCGGTGTGGGATCAATGGTCTGCTGCGTAGCAGCTATAGGTGTGGTTGAACCCAGTCTATCCCATGGTTTTGGAGAACTCCGACATTCTGCAGGTGCTGATAACGGTGTCGGAAGTGTCGAGTTAGTCATAACAGTAGTCGCGGACATTGGGGTCGTCGCTGAGGCCAGGCTCGAGGCAGGTGTAAATGGGGCGCGTGTCTTCGGTGATTCAGCCCTTGCTGACCGAATTATCGGCTCATGTTGTGTATCCCTAGCTCTAAGTCGACTTAACGATAACTGCCGGGCTAGTCGTGGAATTGGACCGCTCTGCGTCGGAATCGTTAAGGGCGCCAGGTCCTTTGGAGAAAGCGGTTGCTTTAAAGCCGAAGTAGACTTCTGTACGTCGTTAGAATCCTCGAGGCTCTCCTCCGGACACTCTTTCAAGGAGGTCGTAGTGGCGTCCACTATGTGACGCTGACGCCAAGGGTTGACGGGAGAGCTGATGGATCGTTCATGCAACGCAGGCCGGCCCGGAATCGTTGCTATTGCTAGTTAATACTAGACATATCTTTTTCGGTGGAATTGTATCTACTTACGTGAATCCATCGCAACCTCCTGTACCGTCGTCATTGGACCTAACTCGGGTACGCTGATCTTCCTCCTCCGAGTCATGTTGTGCTCCTTGATGCGCATCCGAAGGCCATTGCCCACGGAACCTTTGTCCGTCTGTCCCATAGCCATCGCGAAGGCCTGCTCCGGATCCAACTGCTTTCCACTGGTGGCTGATGGAAGCTGTTTTTCTCTTGGGAACAGCTGATATTTCCGGGTCTCCGGGTTCTGCATCCTCCAAACAAATGGCTTCTTCTCCTCAGATGAGCTTATAGATGATAGCTGTGAAGGTGATGAAAGTTAGTTGGAACCAGCCATCCGGAATTAGAAAAGATGATGAGAAAAGGACAAGAAAGGAACAAGGTCGTACCGATTCGGTGGAGGCTTGAGCTGAGAAGGCATTTGCTATATAACTTCTGAGGCTGCTGAATTCTCCATCGTTGTCTAGCATACAAGTAGCTATATGAGCCATTGGAACCTATGACTAGGGTCCCTAGAAGATTCGCAGAACCACACTAAGGAATTATTATAAACAAGGAAATGAATTAAGGTTTCTTTCATGCGGACGGCAGGCGGGTGAAGTGGCGGGTTGAAGTCATATATGTGCGCGACGAGAGAGAAACAAGATTACCAAAAATACACTCCTATGCAGACAATTAAGAGACAGCTCGAGCTTTCATAGTGATAGACGTGTGTAATAGACGTATGGAGAAAACGGAGAGGCAAGGGAAACAGGACATGCATGTCCTTAATACGCAAAGTATAATCAGTACCATGCTGTTCTGATTTTTGTATCTTATAGCGAAGCGAATAAGGGAATTGTAAGGCCAAATGCATCAGGGGAACTTGGGATGCAACCTCCACTTAGGAGCGAGACATGATACCGTACCGCATGCATTAGGATACTGGATAGTAGGTAGGTACGAACTTGGATCGATGAGACTGTACTCGCATCTGTAGGTATGTACTATGTAATAGACTGCAACCTCTCCCAGATAGCCAGCCAGCCCAGGCTGCGTTTCAACGCTCGTTGAACTCAGGATCGGGGCAAGATACGAAAAAGGGTTTAGGTACATCGGGAAACCGTTTGGTCCAAGTCCAGAAATGCTGCCTCGACAGGGTACTGAAACCGCTCAAGCCCTTGACAGGGTTACTGAATATAGCTAGGTTGGTAGAGCTTTGACCCCGGCCGCGCAGGGGTGGCCCATGCCGAGCATGGCCGGGAACATGGGTTAAGGGTGTTATAATATAGGGATGCTTATAGCAAGTTAGTTAAAGCTTCTGAACATTGCTTAATTGAAACGGAGGGAACTGTTTCTGTGACGCATGCTACAGAATATGTCGAACAGCTCTCGACTCTGGCCTTGTTATGTCCCTTGAAGAAAATATTGTACTATCCATTATCCACTATCCACTATCCAAGAGATGGCTTGTTGGGTCGGGTAAGGTACATAGGTAGTTTATGCATGTACTGACATACGCATCTTACCTACATGTATGTATTGTACTTGAGACTCGAGCTGAGGGACGTCATATATTATTCATATTCACTTACATAGATCCGACTGGCCGGACCTTGGGAAACACACATGTAAGAGAGTTATCCCCGCTAACCGAGGTTATGTTGTTTGAAAAAAAAAAACACAAATGTTTAAGGTTGCTACAAAAAGTATTCACCTTATCTGGGTAGGTCACACATAATACCACTACACCTAGACAAAGGTTGCAATACTTCTAGTCGAGTAGAATAAGTGTGGTAGATACCTAATATAGGTAACTACCTACCTAGGTAAGGTACCTAGATAATCTCTCGAAAACTTCCGAAGAGAGTAAGATAACAATACCAACAAGCTTAAGAAAACGTGGAGATATCTTGTTAAATGCATAAACCCGGCAACTGACTTGGGTAAACCATTGGATGATTTATTAAGATACGTATATCCGGCAAATGTGCTGTGATATATTGTCATCACATACCCGAGCGCGCAGAGAAACACTACTACATGCATATCTCTAGATATTGATCTGCGGAGATGGTGACATCGAAACGCAGAAGTCGGGAAGGATACTATGATGTTTTGTAGCGAGCTTGACCGCTACTGGATGACCATGCCGGCGCGTATGCAGCTTTTATTGTCGCTATGACAGTTCTGGGCGGGTTTCTTATACAGATATAACGTTAGTCAAGACGTAAAGCTTGGGACCGGACGTCAACCGGATGATCCAAGCACAAGAGAGAACTACACCATGGGATGAATCTACTCGACCGGATATCTCACCATCCCCTCAATTACCAAGAAATCCAACTTGGCCTCAGACCTGATCATCCGTTGTATGCCACATTTAGATGAATATATATAAGTTATATGTAATTGCTCCCTGCAAAATGCACGAGGTGCCGTGGTAACAGTGGATGTAATCTACCCCATAGCGAATAACCTACCTACATAGATTAAGTAGCACTACTTATCTTGGGTTACCATCTTTTTAACCTTCTTCTCGTTGCCGGCTGAAGGCGAGGGTTATAGAGCTATAGAACCCTCTGTGCATGCTAGCCCCGTGATCGTTGGAAGAAGTGGGTGGTCATGATTTTAAAGTTGCATACGATGCGGTGAAGCTTACCGCGCGCTTTACCAATAGGGTTATGCGTGATCACAAGCACTACCCTTTTAACCGCTGAGTTTGGAGCTCGAAGAGTTACTATAACGTTTCTTGTTCACCATAGGGGGGGGGGGGGGGGGGGGGGGGGGGGGGCTTCAAGATAACTAGATGTCTCCTCATTTGCCCACCGGATGGTCGAATAGAGTTGGAAATATGTTTCGAATCGAGATGTTGCACGGCATATGGAGACGGCATCAACGTATATTCTTTGATAGAGACGATGCTCTCGTAGGTGCTGGGTATTACTCATGAAAGTCAGGGAATAACGGATGCCTCCTGCATAGATAGCATGTAGATAGTGATTGGCCGTCAGAGAGGATGAGGGATTCTTGGTATCGGTCTTCGTACTTTTCGTCCAAGTTTGACAGTAGTCATTTTTCTGGAGTTGGATGAAGAAGAGACCCCCGAGATATGAATAATTCAACTTCTGAGGTACCTGATCGATAAGTTCACCACATCAAGGTTATGATCGGAACTGTCTGTGCTCGAGATGTTAGTGCATAGCAGTGGCGTAGTGGCGGCGTAACTAGTTGTGACTTGCGGCACGCACCCGTAACCGAGCCTTAAAGAGGAATAGGCCTGATGACGGTTGCTTTAACAAAACTTGACCTTGTTCTCGTAGCAGTAAATTTTCTTTCGTATTATCTGTCTAGCCAGCTAGCATATGTGATATACACCGAGATCTAGTGTGGCAAGTGTTGAATAGGATTGGTTGTTTCAAATCTTGATGCGCCTACTAATTCCTATGTAGCCATACCAAGTGCATATGGTTAACCTGAAGTCAAAACAAACTTGCTCTTCGTGAGGATTCTAGGACTTGCTTACATATTCTCATATCGTAGATAGCAGACAAACAGGGGGCATATTTCTTGGTGCGAGTGGGGATCAAGACAGGTATGGATGTACATCTCTTTGCGTTTCACCCCCTATTCAGTTCAGACACAATACCGCTGTCACCGAGTGACGTGGGGCAGAGCTGGGCATGAAATAGCGTAATTGGCTCTACGCTTAGTTTGTATAGCTATAGGTGGCTTGCAGAAGGAACACGGGAATGCCTAACATAATTGTTTGTCTGCACATGGCCGGAGAAATTATCGGTTAGCGTATCAGCGATAGAGACTTTGGAGATCAATGTTGACTATGGGGAAACAATAAACGCTTGACTTATGTGATAGATGTCGAAGATCACGACCAGACTATCGGCGTCTACCTACATAATGAACAAGGCTGAGACATCCTGTGCCCCGACTCAAACCAATCCACAACGTCATCCGAATTTGCTCCGAGTTAAAAGATCGGGATGATCATTTATCATTGGTGTTTCAAGCTGGGAGTCTCATGTTCCGAAACAATCAATTGCCGAATAACAAAACGTGATAAACGACTAGATATTCCAGACTCTTAGGACTTGGCTTTTATACAATTGAAGAAGTGCATTAAGACTTAACTACTAGATAGCTTTGAGACATATAGAACTGGAAGGTATTCGGAGTTAACAGAATTATATGTCTAATAACTAATAACTACCTCAAACCAGGTAACTTATTGCAAAATAATCAAACTAGGAAGCGAATTTCGGATTCTCCGTATTAGATTAAGCAAGTAATTCATTCGTCTAGGTCACGAAGCTTAATAAAGGCAACTATGAAATATGTTTCTATGAACTTAACGTAGAATTTATGATCACCATTCCCGTCTGCCATGGGACTGGAAGTAAGACTGGGATCTGAACGATCAGCACCCCAAGGAATCTAACCGATAAAAGGTTGCGATATCGACAAGGCCCCCCTGGGTTAGTTTCTTACCTGTTCCTGGCAACGAGGCAGGGTCCTGCGGGGTTTTCAGGTACAGAACCTATCGGCATAAAGTTCACTTCTGCTGTGGAACGCGAAGGAATTTTAGGAGGCCTTCCATATCCGCAGCCACCACTCCGGCCACTGTAATACTTGCAAGTAATTTACCCTAACTACAACCGTTATCAATTCTAACTTAACCTCAATTATGTCACCCTTAGAGAATGTCTTTGTCTAATACTTACGTACCTTATATATATATCGCTTAAGCCTAAATGCCAATACGTAACTTGATACTTCAAGATAAATGCAATTTCTAATAAAGACTTCTAACGAGGTAATAGCCGCATAAGAAAGTTAAAGTTGGGTGGTGATAAATTAAGTAACTAACATGAAAACTGATCTTGGTTCATCTGACGCGCCCGGGCACTAGAGACTTACTTAAACTGGTACTAACACTTGTCACTCGTAACCATCGCGTATTTTGTTACCGGGTATATGATATCGGCTCGGATATTACGGTAATATGAGTCTCGTTGTTACCAACCCTTAGGTATTCATTGAATCTTAAAGATATTCTAAACAAGTTCCCACACTGCTCAAATAATACCTCTTGATATTAATATATGTTCTTTAACAGGCTCTATGGTTATGGACAATAAGCGACTTCAAATTCCATGATATCGGTTTACTTTGAAAATGGAGATTTGGAGACCACCATTCCCGAACACGGATTCTGTTAACGGAACTTTCCGGTCTGCTAGCTTATTATGGAATGACCTTGGCCGCATTGAGGCACCAGTTCCGTATCAGAGCAACTCTCAGTAACAGGGTTCTCATAAAATTCGCCTAGGTGATAATTTTTTAGGTGGTCTTATTCCCCACGCATGAAGCTCGCGAGATCCACTGCGCGGCCTAGCCAGCACATGGCAAATTGGCAGGGCTGTTAAGTTAGACCTCATTTCCGACTTCAGTACCAACCTTAGCAGCGCCTCGTCTTTACAGCCAAGCTTCCGAGCCGTCAAAAACGAGGCTAGAACGTATTTGTTAACCACTTCGAAGCTAGAAGAACGCGCTGTTGAGCTTAGTAGTTACGCGAGGACACTAAAACGGATCAAAACGGGTCTCGATGGAGAAAGCGTTTGCTTTGACAGGAACGGGTTTTACGGCATCCTACTGCTCGGGACCTATGTAAAGAATGATAATGAGCGATACGGTGATGATTGGTACTCCGTGCCGGGTAGATCCTGGTCTTCCCCGCGTACCCATGATCTGAAGGGTTTTGCAACCCCTTTTATTCGAGATACCTACCTACAGTACCTCCCATCCCGTCCTATCTCACATGACCTACCATGTACATGATGGAATATCTGCCTAATTTCCAATGTTGGATTCTGGCCGCTGGGTTGGGGAAGAAGCAAACTTCACTTAGAGACATGATTATGCATAATGCATGATATGCACTCGAGATACCGCAAAGCCTTTAACTATTATGCAGTATTAAGAATCCTATCCCTCGAACCCCAGAGTTTTCATGGAGTTACCAGTCGCAAGTGATAACTTACCGATGTAGGAAGGAGAGTTGTTCAAGAAGATGAATGTAACGTCAAGGTTGAAATCATACCCATCAGTTCGAACAAACACGGGAAGTTTCTTGACTATGTCTGTGTTTAGAGTAGCGGTGTCTGTTTTTGAGAAGGTGAACGGCATCGTACTACACAAGACTACCTATGCAGAAATGCAATATCACCATGACGCTCGGGAGAAGTTGTTCCTTTTCCAACTTGGACTTCGTTTTGACTGTTTATGACTAGACCTGCGCAGCGCATTTCTTCTGCCAAGAAGCTATCGTGAAGAACAGGACTCGAGTAGTAGTCAAGCTGCATGCTGTGCCATGCCAAGATCTGAGCACGGGCTCCCTAAAGATTCTACTGTGAAAGATAGTCAACTCTTTACCCGACCGGGTGGGAGCACGCATGTCACGGTGCCAGCCAACTAGCGACAAACAGCAACGATCGCCGAAGCAGCGCCGTAGTCATTCTCACCAAACTTGTTGTCCGTCATCCTTCAATGGAGTGCCTGGTAAAAAAACTCTTTCACCGGTATGCAGGGCTGACAAGATGAGATAACAGAAGCATCCTTACTCTGTTACTTCCCCCTTTTTCTTAGCAAATGTTGATTCTCCGGGTTTTGAATTAACCATCATCACCTCAAAGCTTATGGCTATGTGTACACCACTAAGTCTGTAATTTTTCAGTTTAGATAACTCGACTCTAAGGCATTGACATCTAGAAGTTTTTCTTCCTGTTACGTAAATTCTTCTAGATCTCCAGGAATATTTTCGTCCCAAGTTTACTTACCCAACTATCCCAAGTGTGGAGACGGGTGTGCTTCCGGCGATAGACACCAAGGAAAACAAGCATGGCTATCTAGCAGATTGTTTCAGGGCAGAAGGATCTGGCGCAAGTCGTGACGAGCTAGTCACAACTTAGTAAGTAAGCCATCAGGGAGCGTTGTTTCAGGTTATCTACCAGCCGGTTGTAAAGTTGACCAGAAGTGATGGTTCAGATAATTATCTAACTTGCAGATTCAAGCAAGCTTTTTTCATTCCTTTTCTTTTCTGTTTTTTTTTTTTTTTTTTCACCTAGTTAGATCCTTACCTCTCTACTATGAGACAAGTGGCTTTAGAAAGATCGAAATTGAAAGGGCGACTATGAGGTCTAATAGACACGTAGAATATTGTTAACAGTATTCGAAGTTGAGAATATTCAGAGTTGGGCATTCAATTAATAGAGATATATAAATGATAGAATAAACTCTATTTTCTTAGTTATGAAATCCGTCGATTCTTTCCAAGGCTTGAGACGGCTTGCTTCGGGACCCACCCGCGTCATGAGCCCCGCTTATGAGATAAGGTAGTCAACTCTGCTGCTCTGGCGTTCAACGGCTTCTAAACCCGAACAAACCCGCAAACAAAACTCTATGCAACCAATGTGCAGAGACTTGGCTTAATCCGGCAGGAGGCTGATATTCCAGTTCGATGCGAGAACTGAGTAGCATCGTGAGGGGCAGTCTTCTGTTCAGAAGTATTCGACTCACAAATAGCAAACTATCAGTCCACCTCCATTTAAGACACTTTAGTCTTGCTTCGAAAAGAACCATGGCACCTCGTGACCCCAACACGCTGGCCAATTATGGCGAATGGGGCATCAAGCACACCACCGTAAACTTCAAGGTCAATTTTGAGAAGCAGCGTCTTGAAGGTTCCGTTCTCCTAGAGCTTGAATCTCTGACGAATAAGGCTAGCCGTGAGATTATCCTCGACACGAATCACCTATCCATTTCATCTGTCAAGCTTGATTCAACCGACTCAGAATGGGCTATCAAAGATCGAGTCGAACCTTATGGTGCACCACTTCATGTCTCTGTGCCTAACGGGGTATCTCAGGGTGATGTTGTAAAGTTGGATATTGCTCTAGAGACTACCGACAAATGCGTTGGTCTACAATGGATGACCCCAGCTCAGACTGGTAACAAGAAGCACCCCTATGTATACTCACAATGCCAAGCTATCCTAGCCCGATCTATCTTCCCTTGCCAGGATACTCCGGATGTCAAGTCAACATTTACTTTCAACATCACTTCTCCACTACCCGTAGTTGCTAGCGGAGTGCCTGTGCCTTCTGATAACAAGGGAGACGGCGATAAATTGTTCTGTTTTGAGCAAAAGGTCCCTATTCCCTCATACCTATTCGCTTTAGCCTCAGGAGATCTGGCAACCGCACGCATTGGGAAACGGTCTGTCGTTACTACCGGCCCCGAGGCCCTCGAGGCTGCAAAATGGGAACTCGAAGCGGATATGGACAAGTTCCTCGACGTAGCAGAGAAGTTGATCTTTGAGTACCAATGGGGAGAGTATAACGTATTAGTGCTACCCCCCGAGCTTCGCTTACGGAGGTAAAGTTCCAAGTAAATCTCAAAGTAGCCTGAGAGCTCTGCTAACATGTATTCGTAGGAATGGAAAACCCTATCTTCACCTTTGCTACTCCCACTATTATCAGTGGGGACCGCCAGAATGTTGATGTGATCGCACATGAGCTGAGTCACAGCTGGAGTGGCAATCTTGTAGGCTGCGCATCCTGGGAGCACTTGTAAGTTAACCTGTCGGCGACTACTTGGGGCAGGAAACTAAACTTTGATAGTTGGCTAAATGAAGGATGGACAACCTATCTTGAACGACGTATTGGCGCGGCCGTCCACGGCGAACCTCAATTCGACTTCTCAGCTATTATAGGCTGGAAAGCACTTGGTATGTAATTCGACGTACGCTTTTTGTTCGGTGCTGACGGGGTTATAGAGGACTCGGTCAAGTTATTCGGACCCGAACATGAGTTTACTAAGCTCATCATCAACCATAAAGGGGTAGACCCCGAGGATGCTTTCAGCACGATTCCATACGAGAAGGGCTTCCATTTCCTCTACTACCTTGATCGACTAGTCGGGAGGGAACATTTTGACAAGTTCATCCCTCATTACTTCAAGACATGGGCCAACAAGTCTCTGGACTCCTTTGAGTTTAAGCAAACTTTCCTGGATTTCTTCGAGAACTACGGTAACGAGGAGATTAAGGAGAAGATTGCCAAGATCCCCTGGGAGGAGAGGTTCTACAAGCCAGGCTTGCCGCCGAAACCCGACTTCAACACGGCTTACGTTGACAGCTGTCTTGCGCTGGCGGAGAAATGGAAGAACGATGATTATCAACCAACTAGCAAAGACATCGAGTCATTTACGGCCAATCAGACACTTGTTTTCCTGCAAGCGGTACAAAGCTTCCCGAAGCCTCTGAGCGTTGAGAGGTCTCATCTCCTAGGAACCACGTATAATATTAGTTCCTCGAAGAATGTCGAGCTAAAGTCAGCCTACTACCTGATTGCTCTTCAAGCTGGAGACAGACAGGAGTTACCTGGAATTGTCGACCTTCTTGGTTCTGTTGGCCGTATGAAGTTCGTGAGACCTTTGTATAGGAAGTTGAACGAGCTAGATAGAGACCTGGCTGTTAAGACATTTAAGGAGAACAAAGACTTCTACCCATCCACTACTAAAGGTCAGCTGGAGAAGGACCTGGGATTGAAATAAATATCCCAGGTTCTATAACCCTACATAGTATCAGGTTTTTGAAACCGAACCATCTACATACCTATAATTCACAAGGTTGCATGCAAACTCAAATATGCTAAGTTGTAGTGATTAGGTAGGTAGGTGGGCTTTTATATAAAGAAGTCCTACCAGGTAGTCAAACTTAGGTACTTGTTATAGGCTGTGATTTAGTGGATGATATCACTATTTGACCCTTAACCCAGCTTCACTTTCCGAGGTCCAATATTAGAAAGTAGACCAATAGGGGGAAAGTGCACTAAATTCCGTCCTCAGTTGATCACAACTGACTCAAAGGCCAAGCAGCTGACAAGAACCATTACTTTTTTACACTTGGTCAGCACCTAATCTTAGCTAATGAGTTTAATTTATACCAGCACCAGCGACACGTGAATGTCTTGGCAATCGCCCCATAGTTTATCTCTTCTTCGGACGAATGACAAGCCGCCGGTCGCGATTCGCGTTCTCCATCAACCATTAAACTAACCATTTACAACCATTTACTTGTTAACAAGTTGTTGACTGATCCCACCAACCAAAATTCGATAACAATCTCCGCGACGACGCCCAACATTCTATGATAGACACTTGCTGCGAAGAAGAAGCCTAACCTATCACATTCATACCTCTGCAGCCCACGATCTGGCCGTCCCACTACACGCATTATTCGGCAACGCGCAGCCGCTCGGCTGCTTTTAGCGATCTGCTTCCCTGCATTCACGACTCCACCGCCGCCGTCCGGTGCTAAGTGCTTCTACGGGAGCTACGGACTTCGTTTTTCGCGGCCGACCCCGTGAAATAGAAGGGAGGATGATAAGTTTAGAAAGATTAATATTAAATTAGGACCTATTAGAAAGTATAAGGCTGGATAGGTTTAATCCTCCTGCGATTTTCGAAAATCAGTGAGGGGCTTCAAAAGTCTTTGTGACGCGCGAGGTCTACACCAGAAGTCCCCACTAAAGACTATCGCTGCGCGCCCCTGTCTATCGGATGCCTCGATTCTACTTCATACTTGGTGAATAGCTGTAGTGGACAGGAGGGCATCTCCTTCATCTAGCAACCATGGCTCCCGCCGGTGGAGGAAATATCAAGGTGGTGGTGAGATGTCGGCCTTTCAACAGTAGAGGTACGATTATGACTATTCGCCAGGTTGATAAGACTTGGAAAGCCCCTATAAGGCGCTTGCGCTCAGACTGGATAGATGCTAACTTAGTATAGAAATTGACCGTGGGTCAAAATGTATTGTTGAAATGAAAGGAAACCAAACGATCCTGACGCCACCCGCCGATGCTGCTCATGGCCCTAAAGGATCTAAAGACAATTCAGTGAAGACGTTCGCCTTTGACAAATCGTATTGGTCTTTTAATAAGAATGATCCTAACTACGCTGGCCAAGAAAACTTACACAGTGATCTTGGAAAACCGCTTTTGGACAATGCGTTTCAAGGATACAACAACTGTATCTTTGCTTATGGACAGACCGGTTCTGGTAAGTCATACTCCATGATGGGGTATGGCAAGGAGGCCGGTATCATACCCCATATTTGCCAGGATATGTTTAGGAGAATTGAAGACCTGCAAAAAGATAAGACGACACGTTGTACTGTAGAAGTGTCGTATCTCGAGATTTATAATGAAAGGGTACGGGATTTGTTAAACCCATCCACCAAGGGCAATCTCAAGGTCCGAGAACACCCGTCGACCGGTCCTTACGTAGAGGATCTTGCCAAGTTGGTGGTCAGCAGCTTTCAGGAGATCGAAAACCTTATGGATGAAGGCAACAAGGCGAGAACAGTCGCCGCGACAAACATGAACGAAACATCCAGTAGGAGTCACGCCGTGTTTACGCTCATGCTTACGCAGAAGAAGTACGATGCGGAGACGAAGATGGAGATGGAGAAGCAAGCGAAAATTAGTTTGGTCGATCTAGCTGGTTCAGAAAGAGCAACATCAACTGGTGCTACCGGTGCTCGACTGAAGGAAGGTGCCGAAATCAATAGGTCCCTCTCGACGCTTGGCCGTGTGATAGCAGCATTGGCTGACCTCTCAACGGGGAAAAAGAAGAAAGGAGCCGGTGGAACCGTTCCATATCGAGACAGTGTTTTAACATGGCTTCTGAAGGACTCGCTCGGTGGAAACAGTATGACTGCTATGATTGCAGCAATCAGTCCAGCCGACATTAACTACGATGAAACTTTAAGTACTCTACGATATGCTGACTCCGCCAAGCGAATCAAGAACCACGCTGTCGTCAACGAAGATGCAAATGCGCGCATGATAAGAGAACTGAAAGAGGAGTTGGCAGTACTACGAAGTAAACTAGGAGGAGGCGGCGGCGGCGGTTCTGGTGGCGCGGCTGTTCCGCCAGAGGAGGTCTATGCTGAAGGGACACCACTAGAGAAACAGATCGTCAGCATTACACAGGCAGATGGATCCGTCAAGAAGGTATCAAAGGCAGAAATTGCTGAGCAGCTGAGCCAGAGTGAGAAGTTGTTGACTGATCTTAACCAAACCTGGGAAGAAAAACTTCAGAAGACGGAAGAGATTCATAAAGAGCGAGAAGCTGCCCTTGAAGAACTTGGTATTAGCATCGAAAAGGGGTTTGTGGGATTACATACACCCAAGAAAATGCCTCATTTGGTCAATTTGTCTGATGATCCTCTTCTCGCGGAATGTTTGGTCTACAACCTGAAGCCGGGCAGGACGACGGTTGGAAATGTGGAATCAAACTCGGAGCATCAAGCAAATATCCGTCTCAATGGCACTCGAATTCTCCACGACCACTGTTACTTTGACAATGCTCCAGACGGCACTGTTACAATAACGCCGAACGAAGGCGCGTCGATCATGGTCAACGGAAAACGCATTGCAGAGACAACAAGATTGCACTCTGGTTACCGTGTTATTTTGGGTGACTTCCACATTTTCAGATTCAATCATCCCATGGAGGCACGAGCGGAGAGAGACGAGAACCGGCAAAGTCTGCTGCGCCAGTCTGTTACTGCCAGCCAGTTGCGGGATCTGGAACGTACATCCCCATCGCCGCGACCAGGTCACGAGCGATCCGTAAGTAAAGCTGGTTCCGAGCTTCCTGACAGCCGTCCGGACTCGCCCGCTCCATACCGAAGCGAGCGGGATGCAGATTGGTCCTTTGCACGACGAGAAGCCGCCGGTGCCATCCTCGGAACAGATAAGAACCTTCAAAGTCTGTCAGACGAGGAACTTAATGCGTTGTTCGAAGACGTGCAGCGAGCTCGAGCCGAGCGTGTCAATGACCGTGAAGGCGATGACGATTTGGAATCTAACACTTCCTATCCCATCAGAGAAAAGTATATGTCGACTGGTACTATTGATAATCTCTCGCTGGATACGGCGCTTACGATGCCATCTACACCGAAGGCTGGCGAAGGGGATGATCGACTTAAGGAAATGCGAGATAGCATGCAAAACCAATTGGAGAAGCAAAAGGAAGAATACCAAGGGCAACTTAAGAGCGCCGGGGTTGCTAATGTTGAAGTGGAAGAGATTAAAAAAGAGAAGGCTAGGATGGAAGAGACTTTAGTCAAACTAAAGGCAGACATGCAAAAGCAATTGGAGACCCAAAAGCAAGAGTTCGAGGCTAAGATTGAAAAGTTAGACCCGCTGAAAAGACCGAAGCCAAAACCGAAGTTATCCGAGGAGGAGATTGAAAGGGCAAAGAAGACCATTGCGCATTGGAGAGGTCGACATTATGTACAGATGGCCGAAGCCGTCCTGCAGCATGCAACTACTTTAAAGGAGGCGCAGATCATGAGCGAGGAGTTGGGAGAGAACGTTGTCTTCCAATTCACCGTTGTGGATATTGGTCACGCACGCTGTTCTTCCTACGACATGGTCCTGAATGACGTCCCAAGCGAGGGCGAAGATCCAGCTCTTGACGAAGCTCAGAAGCCGTGCGTAGGAGTCCGTGTAGTCGACTACAAGAACACCGTCGTTCATCTTTGGAGCTTAGAAAAACTTCACGACCGAGTGCGGCAAATGCGGCAGATGCACCAATATCTCGACCAGCCAGAGTACTCTCAACATTTCAAGCTTGACAATCCCTTTGTTGAGACCTGCATGCCCGAGTATTCTCTCGTTGGCGAGGTTGACGTTCCCCTAAGAGCTGTCTTCGATAGCCGAGTCCAGGATTTTACTTTGGATGTCCTATCTCCTCACACTTCCCACGCTATTGGGATCATTAAAGTGTCCTTAGAGCCTTCTAGCGCCCGCGCTCCATCAAGCACTCTGAAGTACAATGTTGTTATGCACGACATGATTGGTTTTGCCGAGCGAGAGGGAACTGACGTACATGCGCAGTTGTTCATCCCTGGTGTTTCAGACAGCGTCACTACAACTCAGATGATCAAAGATTTCGACGAAGGTCCGATCCGATTTGACAGTGTTCATAGTATGAGCGTGCCATTATTTGGGTCTCGAGACGTTAACCTTAGGATTGCCATATTCGCTAAGGTTTCTACGATGCACCTTGACAAGTTGTTGAGTTGGGATGAGATGCGTGATGCCACTCCAAATCCCGATCGCAGTTCTCCGGGCGCGCGAATCAATGAAACACAATTTTACACTGAGGAAAAGCATGATCTACTTGCCCGGATCCAGATTCTCGAACTCAACGAGAACGGAGAGTATGTTCCCGTGGAGGTCACACAAACAAGCGAGCTTGATACTGGCACTTTTCAACTACACCAAGGACTTCAAAGGCGCGTAGCGATCAACCTTACACACAGCTCAGGAGATACGTTACCCTGGGAGGATATTATATCGGTCCGTATTGGTAAGATTCAGCTTGTTGATCACGCCGGTAAAAATCCCGACATGGGGTCAGCTACTCCCGATATCCCCTTAAGATTAAGCGCGAAACCATATCGTCGCCAGAATGCAAATGGCACGCGGAGCATGGCTATTACAGGACAGTGGGATTCTAGCTTGCACAATTCTCTACTACTTGATCGCACCACTGCAGACAAATACAAAGTACAAATGACCCTGTCCTGGGATATAACTGCTGACAATCTCGCCGAGCCGATGAAATTCTCAACAAATGTATATTGCCAGATTCTAGGCAGGACATTTGTCCGGCAAACATCGATGCTATCGTCTCTGTTCCAGCACGTTAGGATCGTACATTCTTCTACGGCCATCTTCACATTAAGCATGCGACCTGCGCCTATTAAGAGGGTTGGTGATTTGTGGAGGATGAATAGTTTGCACAGCTATGTAAAAGGCGAAGAGAATTTGAACAACTGGGGTCCAAGGGGCGTTTCGTTAATTGCCGACTACATCACAGCACGCAAGAAAAAGAGAAGAATTACCGAGATTGCGGCAGCGCAGCTATTCCTCAAAAAGATTGGTTTACCTGAACCAAAGAACAAACCTGCTGAAGAAGAGGACAATTCCGATGATGACGTATCCCCGGAGCTTAAGGCCCGTGATGATGACCAGGATTCAATCAACGCACTTCTTAATGACACTCCTGAGACATCGCGGCCGTCCACGCCAAAGCAGCCGGAGTCAGTGGAGGGCGAAAAGATGGAGCAGCCGTCAGAACAGCCCGAGCCACCTTCTGAGCAGCCTCCTGCGGAACCTCAAGAGCCAGAGTATAATGAGCATGAAACCCTTATCCTTAACAAATGCTTAAAACTCTGGTTGCGACATCCGGATCCTATGGCACGCATCCTTGGCCCAGCAAATACAGCACCTCCCTCAGATGGCGTCGCGCCTGAGTCTGTGACACCACCTAGGTTGATGTCAACCGTCATCCGAGTCCCAAAGAACCCGAAAGTCCTAAAGGGCGGATATCTTCTAGTCCCTAATAATGACTACAGCAAATGGGTGAAGAGATTCGTGGAACTTCGTAAACCTTATCTCCATATCCATAACGTTAGTAATGGTGACGAGGTGGCGATAGTCAGTCTCCGCAATTCCAGAGTTGATAGCCAGCCGGAGATTCTATCGCTATTTGGTGGCCACGACGACGAACCAGATGGGTTAACTCCAACTAATGGCAATACTCAGGGAACCTTCCAGCCAGGTCATCAAAGGACGGCGTCGGGTAGGACCATTTCAACGGTTTGGTCTGGGAATTCCAGGTCTTCGGGACCTAGTCTTGGCGGCTTAAGCGAACGCTTGCAGGCGGGCGTTTTTGCTGTTTATGGAACAGACAACACGTGGCTGTTTGCAGCTCGCAATGAGCGCGAAAAGCTCGATTGGATCTTTCGCATTGACCAAAGCTACTTTACCGGCAGCGCAAGTGTGAGCGTGAGTGGTAGTGGTGCAGTGAGCCCGCAACCAAGAAATTACACGATGGACGCCGATTGAGACATCCAATGCCTTATTATAAATCAGAGCGGCTAGCTAGTCTGGCACGTTTAGGAAGCTATGAGTTACGACTGCCCTTGGGCATCATTATGAAAGCATATACTGGTTGGGATAGTTGAAAACAGATGGCGTTGCTCTTTCCTTTTGCTTTAGAATACCCTCTGTCTTATATCCGGACACAGAAGGCTCTGTATTATCTAGATTATACCCTCAGAGTTTTCGAATTCGCGGGAAAGGGCCAAAATGCAGGTGTGAGCGTGCGTGCGTGCGGTTGTCGGGGTGGGTTGAAAGGAGCGGAGCGAAATCTTTTTTTCCTTTTGTCGTAACAAAATTTCCGTTCTGGAATTGAGAGGAGGGATGTGGTTACTGATACCATCAAGGCAGGGTCGTTCGTAATTGGATCGGAAGGAAGTCATATTCTAAATGCTTTGCCGTAGCAGAGAGAGAAGTCGAAATTTCGAGGTGTATAGCCACCCCCCTTTTTTTCTCTAGTAGTGGATATTGCTATATAGAACTAACAGGATACAAGGAGCTTGTGCTCCGGTAGAATACCACCATATGAAGTATATTAGAGAGCATAGACACGTTTATAGCTAATACATATATACGCATCAAGGATCCTGAATCTGAGACGTGAGGTTTGCGAAGATGCAAAAGGTGTAGGCTGCCGTCACGGGATAGAATTTAACTAGTTAAGCCATACTAGAACTCTTCATCCCCTATCATCACCCCCATATGAATCTTTACTAGCCGCACTTAATTACAGAGATTGTAATTATATCAACTAGATGTAGATCATTTCATGGCATACCAAATGCAGCAGCCATCACAATTACCAACCCCTTAAACAATGGCCCATATTCCAACAACCATCGACATCAAAAAGAGCGACAGTCCGCCATTCGTTTAGCCCAGAACCATAGTTGAGGAAAACACCATGTAAATGCAGTCATGCCAATTGCATAATACCATACTCCCATACCCCTAATACGCCAGATGGTAATTGATAAATAATACGACGCTATCCTGTCGACACGCGAGCCAGAGTCCAACAACCGCCATCCGGCCACGACGCCCCCCCTCTCCCCCTTAATAACAATCTCCCACCTCCATAAACATACCCGCATCCGGCGTCTGGTCGAACCTGACCTCGCCCACGCCCTGGGCAATACTCAGGGAATACGCCATGACGCCGCGACACGCGAAGCTATTGACGAACACCGTCGTCGAGTCCGGGCGGAACCTCAGGGCGCCTACCAGGGCGCCCTCCGCGGGGCCGTCGAGCGCGGTTACGTACACGAGGTCGGAGCCGGTGCTTGTTACCGGGTACCCGTAGGGGAAGTCCACGACGAGCTGGCAGGGCCCCGTGGAGTTGGCGGGGACGAGGAAGGTTACTTGGCTCGGCCGCGATTCTGTTATGGCGATGGGCATCGGGTAGGAACCGCTCGGGGACCAGATGGGGGAGGGGGGTTGGTGGAGACACAGGCTCGAGACGGATGGGGCGATGGCGAGGATGATGGCTGTGAAGAATGTTTTCAACAACAACATTTCCTTTTCTTAAAGTGGTCTGATATTATAGATGAGATAAGCGTGAGTGTAAGAATCAATTTGAGCTTTTTGTTATAAGTTGATATTCGCGACAAGAACATCCACGATTTTTGTCAGATTAGGTAGTTATCTTTCTTTATATATCAGGACACTCACGCCACGGTTTGCCCAACACGAGCTCGCCTCGTTAACATCGCGATATTTGCGCGTCGCATTATTTGGGCATGGTAAATACTAGCTAGCATCACAAGTCTGACCATCATAAATAGCAGGTCCCTAATTAGCTGAGTGATTCAGCTAAGTCTCATCTCATACTCGCTCATAGACCGCTCATTGAGAGGGCAAAATCAGTTTCCTGACCGTATGGGCTGAGTTGAGCTACAACCCTACATGAGGCTATACAGCGGAGCAACTTAGCAAAAGAAGGCTATTTTCACTCTCGTATCAGTCGATCCATCGCCTAGTGTTCGAAATATCCCATAATCATGTACAGAAACTCGAATGGCAAATGCTTTGCGTACTCATTTGACCGTGGTATTTGTGTGGCTGACTATTGAGGGGCGCAGAAAGGAGCATAACGAGAGGCCTGCCCACGTCTCCTTATACTCGCGTGCTGTTACTATTGTAGGATAACGGTACACACTACACATATCAAACCGCCGTAAAATGCCCAAGACGCCTGGATGGGCCAGTCTAGACCAGTAGTTGACTTATTGGTATTAGCGCTACCAAACTTCGGCATCTGAAGTAGTATAAAAATGGTCATGAGGCTCGCACATAATGAAGCAGGCAGCCTCATAGAAAAGCTTAAATTAACGTGTCACATTAGAACCCATGTAGTTCCAGATATTCGTTATTGAGATAATATTATCATTATTATTATCGACTGACGAACCATTCCATTTAAGCCCCGACCCGATGATATGCCCCATTAACCAGTATCTAATCCCTCTAAACATATTAAAACTCTAGTAATCGTAAGCTCGTTATAATCATGAAGGTAAATACCTTAGCGCAATACCCCTAATAATGTGGCTTCCTTGGGATTAGCCGGACAATTGTTAGGTATGGGTAGACAGATAGGGGGTACCTAATAAAAACGTCAATCATGCCTCCTTCTCTATGTCGCTCCCACTTTTCGTAGGTTTGACGTGGGCGTGCTTTTTCTCATTTACATATACGTCCTCATCCTTACCCTCAAACAAGACCTCTCGGTTGATGATAGCTTTTATATGGTGGATAAACACGAATATCCACATTGCGATTAACATTAGGGTCATTGCGCTGCCAACTCCCATAACCCCCCGACTGTGAAGATTTTTGCCGATTGCAATGGTCGTAATCGTGAACCCAACGTTGGGAAACACGTAAGCGTACCAGTTCAAGTGGAATGTCAACTGTTTTCTGACGGCAAGGTTAGCCACTACGGAAATACAGAAGAACCATAAACTGAGCGACCAAAGGAATATGCTCGTGGCTGTTGCAAGGACTCGTAGAACCTGAACAGTGACGGCGTCAGGGCCGAAATAATCGTAGTATCTGGGGAAATCATTCGCAAGGCCGATGATGGCGAGACCGGTGAATGAAGGTGGTCCAACGGCTATGAACATGCCGGGTCGTGAGTTCGGCGATGGAAACCCCCACTGAATCATCCGTCGTACATAGCTGGCCTATTCTGCGTCAGCAATCCTACTGTAGTTAAATCTTCTCCAAACGTTTTAAGACCAGAAGGAATGACAAATGTCTTTATAAATAGTAAGAAACGTTGATACGTACTATAAGTTGATTAGAATCTGTCCGTAATGAGCATCATAAGGTTATAGGCAATACTCACCATACATCATGATCGATACGCACATCCCGAGGCCTTGAGCCGTCAGACCAGCGACGATCATAGGGACAGCTTCATTCGGCGGTTGTAGGGCGGCGCCTGACGAGGCAACGGTACCAGATAGCATGAAGGGAAATATAGGAAGATCCCATGCTGGAGTCATATCCTGAATCTTCAAGAGAGGTGAGGTAAACAGTAGAGAATACTGGCCAACTGCAATTCCAAACGTGATCAAGAAATATATCCAAAACAGGACCCTATACGCCGTGATGAGCCATGGCCCGCATGCGGGAATTCCATAGCGGGCAATGCCAGCGATGATAGATGCTACGCTGAGCGTCGATGTTCCGAGGAATAAGGCTTCGGTTGGATGGCTAATTGATGCCTTTAAGGTACCGGGGAATTTGACGAAACGATAGATGATGGCAGTAGTAACAAGTGTAAAGGCGATAAGGTCGAATATATATACTACTTTCCCAATTGTCTGAAGCCCTGTGAAAGTAAAACCCTGAGTTTGTTCAGCTAAGAGTAAAGCAAGACCGCCGGTAGACATGGGAAATGTGTAATTGGCCCAGGTGAAGTGCTCAAGCCTGGCGAGGAAATCGCTCACGACGCCATAACGTCGACCCTTTTGAGAGTCGTCGTTATCTTGGGCATCTTCATAGCTGCTCGATGAAGAGCTCTCCTGCTCCTCCATCATTTTCGCCTGGAAGGGATCTCCCCTTGGGCAAGGGCAAATTGAGGTTATCGTGACGGACGTTACAAAGTATGGCGGTGAGATTGGGAGGTGGTATGATGAAGAGAGGAATCAGTGAGTAAGATAGAATAAGTTTGGATTTTATGAGTTCAGAATTTAATTTGAGGGGTGCAAGTTGAGCTTCCAAAGTTGGGCAAGGATGTACAAATCGATGTACAGATGGGATCGATGTACAAAGGCGGTATCTCGGGCGATCTCATACGTGGAGTGGTTGTACAGGCGAGATTAGTCATTGTGGTCTCACGTTTTTTTGTACAACTTAGTAGGGTTGTAGTGGACTTGATTTAAGCTTTCGCCGCTCCTACTGTGTTATATATATAATTGTGTATTTTATTCGTTGAATATTGCGTACATTAAGGTACCTGAGGTAGGTAGATTGGGTATGTGCTGGCACCTGAGCCAGGTAACCAGGCTATCATCTTTGCTTCGAACTTTATCTTAAAGAAAGAGCGTTGGAGTTGTTGGAGTTGTTGTATTGGATTGCTTGCAGTTTCCCGCCCATTCACGTTTTTAATAGGGTCGGGCAATAACCACGCGTGCAGACGCTAAGCCCACCTGGTTCTAGACGCTAACACGTTAGTTCTTTGCTTCGGTGCCATGCGAGCGGGTTCTATACGGATTCTACACGGGCTGACGGGCTGACGGGTACGACCGTCCCACCAAACGGGCCTTTTGCCAACCCACTGAGACGGTTTCAATACATCATATCGTCAATACATCATATCATTCAATTTCATATTTTTCAAGTTCACATCGCACATCACTCTTAGCTCCGATTGTGTGGCCTTATGATAAGAAAAAGTTGTGTTATGTACTGCACGAAAGCTATATACAGTTTGAATCTCCAATACAGGAATTTTTTGATAGGGTAAAACGAGCGTCTGCAGTCCGAACAGCCAGGTTTCTTTTATTTACATCGACCCCGTGTCACTTAACTCATTTGGCCTTAGTTGAGCAGGCAAATAAGCTTCGTTCCACGTCGTCCCACCAGCTGCATCATCAGGTCGGACGCAAATGCCGCCATCGTCCACGCCAACAGTTTAGAACTGGGGCTTGGCGTTCTTGAGGAGGTCCAGGAAGTAGGCCTGGTTCCACTCACCGGCTTCGGGAGACGGCTTGTAGGCATCGGGCTTTCCGCAGAAGGAGTCGTAGCGGGTAGCACTCTCGTCGCTAGTACCGTCAGACTCACCACCGGGCTTACCCCAGACGAAGGCATCAGCCAGCTCGAGGCCGGTATCAGCAGTCGGGCGGACACCGAAACCAGCACCCTTGACGTTGCACCAGTCACCCCACTCCTCACGGAGGCCAGTAACGGCGTTACGGCCAGTGTCGACGATGGCGTGGTTGGGGAAACCAGCCGTCTTAAGGGCAGCCGAGAACTTAGTGACGTAGGTCTTCTCGTTCTGGCACGAGTTGTACTTGGCGTCGGACGCATCCGAGAACTCACCGGGCTCTTCGTCCCAGGCGTTCCAGCCAGCAATGTTGGTGGCGTAGCCACGAACCTGCTTGGGGCTGCCAGCGTTCTTGTAAACCTTGGCAAGCTCCTCAGCACCGGGCTTGAGGTTGGCGTCCCAGCCGAGCCAGCCACCGTGGCCAGCATCAACGTACATGACGACGTTGGGGAGGTTGAGGCTCTTAAGAGCGTAGGCGACACCCTCCTCGTAGGCGGTCTTGCTCTCCTGGCAAGTGCTGAGGTCGGCGTTGGTGACCAAGTTGGGGAGAGAGTCGGGCTCGATCAGAAGAGCGAAAGCCGAGTTGGGGTTGGCCTTGATCTTGGCAACGATAGCTGCAGTGCTGTTAGTTGGGACACCCATTCATAAACTAGCGTCGATTCAAACTTACGGTCAATGTACTCGGTCTTGTATCGGTCGAGCTCGTTGTACTTGAGCTCACCGTTGGAAGCCTTAGCGGCACAGTCACGGCCGGGTAAGTCGTAGATGACGAGACCAAGGATATCCTCGCAAGGAAGGTCCTCAACAGCGGGGTCGAACTTGGCGATGTTGGCAATGTTGTCGCTGAATTCCTTGTTAGTTACCAACTTCGTTCTAACTGACATGTTCCGAGACTTACAGCCACAGGAAGCTACCGACGTCAGCAACCTTGGCGGCCTGTGCCTTCAATGTGGCATCGGTGATCTGCTCAACGGCCTTGTTGACTTCCTCACGGTAGAAGGTGTTGGCGTGTAGCTTGTACTTCTTGAACACGTTGGTGCTGGCGTCCAGCGTGACGGCCGAGGAGCAAGCTGCGGCAGCCTTGCTAGGCGAGCGAGGAGTGGTGTTTGAGGGTGCAGCAACAGCACCGGCGGCCAAAGCCGCAACACTAGCAGCGGTAACCTTCATATTTGATTCGACCCGGATATAACCTTTTGGATTGTAATGAGCGAGCGCGGTAAGGAAGGAATCAACAGCATCTTCGGGACGGGGACTTGGAGCTTCTTATACTAACCGTTGTGGCGGCAGTGGCCACCCCAAGTCCTCAAGATCTCCATATGGATGGATCTTTGCTAGATGTGCATGGAGTGGCAATCAGGAACTAGGCCCGTCAAACGCGAAAGATCTCGGTATGTCTACTCCGAATACAGACTCTGCCGGCAAGCTCCTTCGTCGCGGGGGAAAGACTGCGGGGGTCCTGTTGGCCACCGTGAATACCACATGGCCGGACTAGACAACTCTAGTTTTTTTCCCCCTGCTGCAATCTTAATTTACCATTTGTATTACCACCCGTTCGGGCCTACTGAGGGTGTGTGGAGAAGAGAGACCTGAAAGTCTTGATCTACGCTATAGGTTCTCGTTCGTGCAGCCTTGATCAGATCCTGACAACCTGCTACTTAACCATTTTCCAGCTTATTGGACTTACATAGCAACTTCAAGATCCGTGGGGGCCGGTGTATGGTGCCATTTACTTCTCAATAATGGTAAACGACAAGCATTACAAGAGACCTCGCCGGGATAGGCAGTGCGCAATGTCACAATGAACCAAGCATAGCGGTTTATAGTAACTTCGTTCGCGGCGACATGTATAAACGGAGAATGCCAAGATTTCTCCATATGGAGCGATCTGCAGCACGATAGATTATTTCCCCATGGGAGATAATATGTAACGGGCAGCGCCCAGGGAGTTAAGCCAAGAGAAGTAAGGTACCGTCCTACTAGCGACAGAGGTAGAAGCCTCTCTGTTTGGCTAAAGTCCCTTCTTAGGTGAAACACCCACTATCATAGGTCTGCCCTGCGAAACAGAAAAGGGTCCTCTCCCCATTTAGCCGCAAAGAAGGCAACAGTCTTCCATCCAGCGAATCAGAGGCACCGGTTAAACACCCCAAATCTGCTCCAACTCCGGGAAACAGATGTCACATCTCGGGCGTCCAATTGACAAGCGCCTTGGCTGCATTGACGGAATTAGAAAATAGTGAAGATGGCGGCGCGTTGCCGCGTGAAAGGACATTTCTGATCTGGTAAAAGTGTACCGGAACGCGACTCCGATGGGATTCCATAACCAGCAAATGTGACAAAACCCGTTCTCGAGCACATGTCATGATCAACCCACCAAGCTTGCCACTTGGTTAGGGTCTGTCCGATGGGAGACGTACTGGTCCTCGCGGTTCACTCAACCGCGCGCGAGATTTTGTCATGCCCAAAACGCCTTATACGTTCAAAATAGACGATGATCTCGCGGCTAGCGCACTAACGTAATTTTCTATGTAAAGCCGTCGGCCGGCTCGTCTGCCTACCATGCCTAAGCTACTGTTACGAGTGTTACTTAGGATATTACGCGATACGAGGCGGTTTGAGCTCATTTTTTCTATCGAGAGCCTTATTCTCATAACAAAAGTTCTCAGGCCTGTGGCCCTACCAACGTCTGAATGTCCCGACGTTATGCCTATAATATTTGATGGCAAACGGAAGTTTAAGCTCCTAAACATGTTTAGAGCTCGCTGTCCAGCTCCAATATCGTGGAATTTTCCTAGTCGCTAGTTGCCCTAAGTTTACTATACCAGCGCGGCAGTTATGAGACAAGGTCAATACGTTCTAGAATTAGAATTTTAAGCCGGAATTATATGAGTGCACGAAATCACTAAATTGCCCAGAAGTTGAGCCGCCACCTTATTACCAACGAAAACCGAGGTGTAAAGTGTCCTCTATGTACAGTTTAAGTAAACTTTATACGTAAATTCATTCCCATAGGTCTTTTCGAATGCTTGATTGGTATATTGAGGGATCTAGCCGAGTCCAAAGAGGCGATCGGTATATACCAGATACATTGCAATCTGAAAGTGGTCCTGGGGCTATGCGCAGACAGGGCAATATAAGAAGAGACTCTGATTGGCTCAGGGTAGAAGAGGTCCGGAAGATTTTAACGTAGCCTGAAAGTTTGAGGCGAAATAGTACTGTGCACCAAAGTGCGACTGGGAAAGGGAGACTGTATCTCGGATTGGGAATATTCACCGTTTTTGAGTCCACCGGTGTGGCGGTGGTTTCATAAGTTAGATGTCAGACCGAATATATCCGATAATGTCTATCTTACGAAGCAGAAGCAACTTCGTTGTTCCGCGAGGAACCCTAGACGGGCAGATATGAAGAGCTTATAGCTACCTAGGTATCTATACATTATGGAGGCGCTCTTCACATTGTAGATGCGTTTCATATAGAATCCTGACACTCAACAACCACTGGGTATAGTATAACTCAGCGACATACGACTAGTCATCCTATAAGGTTTGTGAAGGTAAACCGTTTGGTAGTATTATAGGAAAGCAGCTAGTTTAGTATAAAACTTTACCTTAGATGACAACTAGCATGTCGTTTTACATAATACTATTTCCTATGGAGTTAATAGAACAAATGTAGACATATGATTCTACTTGTGAGCAAAATACTGGGGTCAATAGTCCGACAATTCCCAGCCTTACCTGCCTGTTATGTTACTTCTATCTAATGTGTGTGATAGTTCTAATACACGTACTATTCTCGGCCCGCCTCTGGTTCTTATAAGCCAGAAGTAGTAGGTATATCTCACTTAGCAAAGGATGGGTACTTGACTAATGAAAAACACATTGTTTGGATTTGCTAAGTTCCTCGCTTGATATCGCTAATAGAAGTATTCATATTTGTTCTGTCAATATGCTTCTGTTCTAGGTAACAGGATATGCTCAAGCCACGAAGTTATACCTATGCAACCCGCTAAGGCCGAATACGCTGAGAATGGATAGAGTGGTGAGTTCCTATGCCTCTCAATGCTAATAACCATAATTCGTAACACACTAGAGTCACTGTGCTCCTTTGCTCGGCATGTGGCCCTCAGTCAGATTAATTTAAAATCATAAGGCCGCCTTCTCCTCTAGAGTAAGCTTGGGCGATCCTCTTCCCAACTGATTCACCACTCCAGTATGCACCTGTAGCCGTACCTAGGGCAACAAAAGGCGCCGTGTGCTCACCGGCTAGCCAGAGACCTCTGTTTGGAAGGCCTTTTCTCATGGTTTCGATGTCCACATCGCCTTCCTCGAGACCTACCTGAAAATTGCTGTAACTGCCGTTGCCTGCAAGGTCATCGTTGAGCCACTCAGTGGCATAGCAGCCTACCGGCTGGCAGTCCGGGGAAGTCTCGTCATAATTGGGGAGACGTGAATAGTACGGCTTGAACCAGTCAATTAGGAACGCGTCTTGCTTTTCCTTTGACTCAAGTTTTGCTAGCTCGCCGGTGATAAATTTTGACTGGTCACCGTAAAAGTAATAAAGGAGTGTCGGATGAGCCGCAGAGGGATCTAAAGAAGCCAGTTCGACAAATTCTTGGTTCCATTTGTGTGGGTTCGAGTTGGTGGCATAGCTTGGGGCAAGCATTTGGCAGAATCCCTGGACTGTACTATCTTTTTGTGGAGTGGAAGCCCAGAAAGCTTTCGAAAAGCTGATATAGGCCTATGCAAATGTTAAAAACAGATGAGCACGAGGGTTATTTAGTGAGTAAGTACCTTCTCAAGACAGCCATATCCTATATTCTTGATAGCTTTGGTTAATCTGGATGGAAGGGCTGGCTCGAAAGCATCGGAATGTTGTTTCAACCAGCCGAGTGGCGCGGTGAGAACAACTTCATCAAATTCGAGATTTTCCCCGCTCTCAGTGTAGACTTTCAATGCTCCGCCGTCGTCATTGGTAGTCTGAATTTTATTAACGACGGTCTCATATTTGATTCTGGCCCCTTCAACGGCTGGTCTTGCGACCAGTTGGAGAATCTTCTCGTAAGTATCCGCGACAAACAGATTCTCTACAACTCGTCAGCGCCCATGATGAACTGTAACGAAATCAGACTTTTGTTCTTCCAACTCACCACCATCAATACATTCTTCTAACCAGAAGAATTTCAAGCTCTGCGTGAAAATATGACTCCCGACAAATGCGCCCCATTGGCTGGCAAGTTGATATACGATATTCCTTTTCCTTTCAAAGTCTACATCGCTTTCTGGTATCCTTTTAGGGACCTCTCTTTGGAAGAAGTCCCAAAGACTTTCATCCGGACTTATCGTGGCCGAATTCTTATTGCTGTAGACGAACGCATCCGCTACAACATCCCACATAATCGTCGAGTAGGTCACCGCGTCAGAAAGAGGAACCTGTTCTCCATTCTCATCGAAGATGGAGCTTTTTTCTTCCCACTTTCCGACAGTAGTCTTAGTTTCTTTGGCAAGATCCAAGATAGGATTTTCATTAGTACCATGGATCCAGTTGGGTCCGGCATCCACTTTGTGTCCCGATGGCAGAGTTGACTGGTGAACTCGTCCCCCCAATCGATTTCGGCCTTCTATCAAAGTTACTTCGAAGCCATGCTGGAGGAGGATATCGGTGCAACGTAAGCCGGCCAAACCCGCACCAATGACTCCGACATGAGGTCTCCGACCGGAACTCCGTGCTCGGCGCTATTAAACGTGTGAGTCTTGTGCCAAGCGCTTGGAATCACTCATCTGAGTACTAGCACTATGAGGAGACTGAACCGCATCTAGCCAATTTACTAGATAATGATCACCGACGGGTGCCTCGCTCACATGATAGGTAAACCCAAGAGCTTCGCTAAGGTTGGATTATACCTCTCCTATCCTCTGCCCCAAGCTTAGAGTCTCTGAGATTTCTTCGGCCATCTCTACGATGCTATATTGGCGGCAGGATTTGAGGTCTCTCCAAACTCGTGAGAAGCTTCGCTGAGAAACGCTGGTAAAAGAAATTGAGTAAGCATCCATACTTATTTGAATTTTGTTCGTATTTGTCCCCCTCAAATGTTATTATAGGATATTAGAGTAAGAAATAGGATAAATTTATAATAGATAAAATGCTGGAGTCAAGTCTACTTTGGCAGAAATAAAAGGGGTTTAAAGGGTGGGAAGAAGCACCACAATTAGGATAGAAGAATGGGCCAGAAAATTGGTGGAGATGTGGATAAAGTTATACAGGATAGGCACATAGACCTATGAACTCAGGATATGTATTGATGTATAAACCATGTGTGTCACTTAAATTGATGAATGGTCAATGATCAAACAGTTTAGAAAGCGGGACATGCCGACTAAGCCAAAGTGTAGCTGCCACTAGGTGAGGATAGGTAAAGTCCGTAAGTAGTAGGTGCGTATAGAGATAAATTTAAGTTAGGTACCTAAGGTATGTATGTAGGGTATACTTTGTATAAGTCGGCAATTGCCCACGCTAGGTAGATTAATTATTGATATCTTTGTGTGCATGTGAAGTAAGAAAGGGGGGACACAAAGATAGGTAGACTAAGATAGAAGTAGACCTATGATATAGACCTAGACTTGCTTGGCACGATAGGGTAAATTCTGGAAAAGGGAATAAGAAGGACGATGATACGACATACATCTAAGATCCCACCACTTTAGTTTTAGTTAAAGTGTGGTAGATACAATAAATGCAGCAGCAAGGTGGATGCTCAGATATAAGAAAGCGCCGCACCCGCTAAGACCACAATAGCTACCTGACCTAACCTCAGGTAGGTTGGCTATAAGTAGGACAAATGTATTGCGGTCTGATGGGATTAGTCTAGATATAATCGATTGGCAATGTTGAGAACGCCACGCTGATAGACTGGCGTATCTGATTGGCTATAAAGCTGCATCAAGGGACCATTCAGGCTCTAGCATAACTGCTTCGCTGCTTCACTGCAGCAGCTACTGCAGCCGGGACTGTCGGAAAAGGGGAGCAAAAAGATGGATAATGAAAGTTTATAGAGTGGGGAAGTCATCGAAATTTTATGATGTTCATGATGTTTATGATGTTTATGTATTCTCTGGTTGGAAAAGAAATAACTATGAAAAATGACGTAAGTAACGTAAGTAACGTACCACGAAAGCCTTGGAAGAACAGCTCTAATAGCTATCATTCAGCTGGTTATGTAGTATGAGACGAATGGAAAGGTACCTCGAGCTCGAGGAATAATGCGATTCCGACTTGAAGAATGTGTAGATATAAAACAAGGTTGCCTGGCAGTTAGCTATGTCAGATGCAAGCACATGTGTAAGTTTGCGAGATCTCGGGATTGATAAAGATACCTATGTAAGTATCTAGCCTTAGGTAGTTACCTAGGTACCTATATATCCCGCATAGTTGATAAAGCGATACCGGACTTATCGGAGTATCTTTAAGGGCTAATCGGAAGATTTTCGTTATCATGGATCAGGTTTATAGTTACACCAAGTTCCTTAGTACACCATAGGAGGTACTCGGTCCACCTCAGGTATTGACAACCTTCCAATATCCGAACAACATCAAATTGCTTTACTCCCATTTCGTCCAAAAATGTCAACCACACCACGCCACTCTGGAATATCAATCAATCCCGACGGCGAATGTACGGCTTTGGGCTGAGTAAACTCATACAACGTTTCGATGCAATGTTCTCTGCCGTAGCCGGAATGCTTTACACCACCAAACGGTGTGCCCATCACGTTTCTATGGTAGTTATTTACCCAAACCTATGAAATGGTTAGTTTATTCACTGGCCCGTATTTTAAACATATACTAGACTAGTCATCCGCAACTTACCATCCCTGCTTCAACTGCGCGGACGTAGCGATTCGCCTTTACTTGATCCTTCGTGAAGACAATAGCTGTCAAGCCGTATTCTACCGAGTTCGCGATGCGAACCGCATCGTCAAAAGTGTCGAATGGAGTAACTGTCACTATTTTATAGTTAACATACAAAGGAACTCATACCAAACCCCCTCTTCAGTGATAACTTACCAATGGAGCCGAACATCTCTTCGTTGGCGATGCGCATATCCTCAGTCACATCTGCAAAAAGAGTCGCAGGTATGAAGAAGCCGTCCTTACACTCGGGGTCTGAGGGAAGCTCAGCTTGCGCAGCGATCCTAGCACCCTCTTTCACCCCAAGGTTGATATAATCCAGCAGACGCTGCTGTGCGACCTTGGTCACCTGCGGCCCAACGTGTGTCGCAGGGTCGAGGCCATTGCCCATTTTAATCCTTTTCACACCTTCAGCTAGCTTCTCGACGAACTTACTATAGATACCGCGCTGCACGAGAATTCGCGAGCTAGCGGTACACGCCTCGCCCTTGTTGAAGAAGGCCCCTTCGAGCGCGGTGCGTACTGCAGCATCGAAGTCTGCATCCTCAAAAACTGTCATTGAATTTTTGCCACCTAGCTCAAGGGCTACTGGCGTGATGGAATCAGCAGCGGTTCGCGCCACGGCAGCTCCAGCAGCCGTTGACCCTGTGAAGGTAACCCTTTTCACGAGTGGGTGCGAGACTAAGGCCTGCGGGACTTCGGGCCCGATCCCTGGCACGGCTAGTAGTACATCTTTCGGTAAGATAGGTTCAAGGATCTCAACGATACGAAGCACCGTCAGCGGCGCCTGCTCGCCTGGCTTCATTACAAATGTATTGCCCGCCGCGAGTGCTGGCGCTGGCTTGCCACCCGCAAAGATGGGCGGCCAGTTGAAGGGAAGGATGCCGACGCACACGCCGTATGGCTCGTGTATCACGGTCGTATATAGGGAGCCCCTATCGTAGAACGCCGAAGGCAACTTGTCCGCCAAGCTTCCGAAGAATCGGTACGCTCGCACGAGCATGCCACAATCGAACAGCTTGGCGTCCAGGAAGGGCTTCCCGTTCTCCATGCATAAGAGAGTGGAGAGTTCATCGATATGCTTCTCGAGCTCATCGGCGCAGCGAAGGAGATACGCTGACCGTTGAGCGTGAGTTAAGGGCCGCCAGCGCTCCTCGAAAGCTACTTGGGAGGCGCGCACGGCTGCGTCGACAGTGGCGGGGTCCCCGCCTTGGACCGTGGTGAGAATCTTGCCCGTGGCAGGATTCGTAACTGTGAAGCGCCTACTTGGGTCATTGCTCGAGAATCGATATACGGATAGCTCGGGAAACTTCATGGCTGCCATTTTCTTCGCGTGGTAAGATACTGTGTTTTTTGGGGGGGGGGGGGTTTTTTTTAAAAAAAAAAAAGTGATTGTACAGGTAACTATTCAATAGAATTGCACGTTCTTTCTCTATCTACATCAAACGCCCTATATACACATTGCGATGCTCATTTTGTCTCTTTGATCGAATGATATTCCACACATTCGCTATTCTCTTCGACTCGCGTGCTGTAATCTCCGCCCCTATTCTGCACGAAAGTGTTGCTCCTTTTGAAGGTTTGGGATATTGAAGTTAGCGGGAAAATCATTCGGCAGTACAATGGCTCCGAATGCTTCCCTACAGTGGGTTTTAAATGAAATGCGTTCGCTTAAATCCGAACACGACCCCATTCGCATGTCCCAACACACCGGATTTAATTGTTAGCCATGGTTGATGACATAGCGAACTTGGCTTGTTAAGGGCGACTGGGTAGTATTAGTTCGGCCCCCGCGATCTTCTAAAGCGCGAGGTAGATGGACATGGCACGATCTTCGATTATAGAGTACCTGATTGGTCTAGGTGGAGAGAAGCTTCTCCTTATGGAATGTAACGGTCTACTACCCAATCTATGTCCTCAAGTGAGAACTTGATATAGTACACTTCCCACTTATATCAGCAAATCAAAGCCTCAACAAGCCTTGAGGTCTACTACCTTAAGAATAGGTCGAACAGTTTGATCAATCAAAGCTAAATATGTTCTTGTGCTATAAACAAGTTCGCACGTCAGAATATAATGCTCCCCAATTTAGAGCCGTTGAAAGAAATATATTGGCGGGAAGGAATTCACACGGCTCGCACTTTTCTAAGAGCTTCTGTTAGTGATGATTGGGAGGAAGAGTAAAACCGGGTTAGGCATACTCACATAGCTTTCTGTTAACATCAGCCATATTTCCTCGAATGCCAATTTGCTACGGTACGCTTCCCAGTTATACCAATAAAAACCTCAAACAGCCTCAAAGCATATTACCTTGCGTATGATTCAAACTGGCCGACCAACCGGATTTGAATGTTGTCTTATGCTGTACACTTAACATAATACGAATTTATTTACGTGCTCGTACCAATCACAACTCCTAAGCTAAAGAAGACCAAGGACCAGTCGTAGGTCTAAGACACATAATCCTTCAAGATCGATTACAGCGAGAAACTACCTAAGCACCTGTAACGGAATAGACTTGATGCATCTGCTTCATCCCTCACAGCTGGAGCTCTCGCCATTGATGACATTAGATGACGCTCTAAGGCGGTCTCTGATCGACTATGAGCTAGAGAAATTGTAGATCGTGAACGTCAGAGGCTTCTCCTGATTCAGTCCGCCAAGCTCCTTATGATACTCTAACGTAATATCATCGAGTCTTCTCTCAGGCCACCAACACTATTTCCCGTATCTAGGCTCTCGCAGCATCCCTCATCCTATCTAGATCCTTACCGTATTGTTCTGAAGTTACCCTACTTTACAGTCAATATAACGTTTTTGCCCCTCTTCGCAGACTCCTGCCATATCATTGGAAACATGAGGGCTTTATTTCGCTTGAGAACACGATGATTTCTTACCGGCGCCGATCGTGTGATACAAAGCAGTGCGGACGATGAGGCTCAGTTTGAACTAGGTGTCAAATCCTAAATGGCAAACTAGGAACCTAATCTATTCTGTGAAACAGCATACCGCTTAAGCGGCTTTAGCATATCAGAGTAGACTTAGGATAGCACAAGTGACAAATATTATGAATCCTAATGACGTGTGTAGTATTTGAAAGGATGAGGTTTGTTGACCTGTGCAACTCCGGTAATGTGATAGCAATTATGAGA
This sequence comes from Daldinia eschscholtzii, assembly GCA_037126485.1. Classification (NCBI taxonomy): domain Eukaryota; kingdom Fungi; phylum Ascomycota; class Sordariomycetes; order Xylariales; family Hypoxylaceae; genus Daldinia; species Daldinia eschscholtzii. The sequence continues at coordinate 1,434,838 of JBANMG010000007.1, forward strand.
AGGATTCGAGAATCAGCTTGTACGACAACATACAAGATCACTCGCAATTCAAACATCTTAGGTCTAGGTACTCAACGGGGCCTTGGTCGATGGAAGAGAGCTGAATTATGTTTTACATATTCGATTGACCGACATTTCCTGGGATCATAACAAGATCCATCAACAGGTAGGTAGATAGGTACTTAATCTTGAAGTTGAAGGGATATAAATACTCTATCAAGATTCCTCCATTCTCCTGTGTGTTCGGCATCATCTCACCAGGTGTTTTCAGATTCAACTTCAATCGAATTAGAAACATTAAACTTCTCTTCATATCTACCTAGGTACCTACCTACATCATGAAGTCCTCCGGTCTCATCAGCACTCTTATGGCCGCCGCTCTGCTTCCCGCGGCCCAAGCAACTTGGTGTCAATTCTTCTACGACGACCACTGCTCGAACAGCGCCAGCGGCAACACCAACTTCGACTGCGCCAACAACAACATCTTCCCGAACAACGGGGGCTACGTCAAGTGCCATCGCACGAAAGCTAATCATCAGGCCTGCCAGGTCCATCGATGCCCCGACGGGTCCTGCGCGACCGGCAAGACGTACAACGTCCTGGCGGATGAGTCCTGCATCAACTTGGAGGGCGCGGGCCCGTACTATCAGCTTCATATCTCCTGAGAACGCATGCCGTAGGTACCTGACATATATCGGGGCAAAGTATGACTTAGTTCTGAGAGCTAATTCGACCTTGATAGTATATACGAAGGCTCATTATCATCTAGCAGCATAAGATCAACATTTACAGAATGGTCTTGTGAATGAATGATACGGGAGTCTTCGAAAAAATATTCGTGTGCGTTTATCTCCAAGCTTACTAGGTTAGGTGGTTGTGTATCTAGGTACCTAGGTAGTCTATCATTTACATGTGGACGGTCTGATTGAGGTAAAATAAGCTTGAGTGTATGGAGTTTGTTAGGGATATTTGACAGGACTACCTACCAGCTGGTCCTGTAAGGCCGACAGTAACACAGGCCTTTCGGATGTCACTCCTTCCAAGGGCTGCTCAAAGCTTGCCTTCTCAATACATTTATCACTGCAATTTAAGTATAATATCAAACATGGTAGAGCTTTAGCGTGTTAGGTACCTCATATGGTATATGAATTGCTTTATTTTCATACATTCATGGAGGGCATTACATGCGTGCATGAAGTGTCCTACTCTACTCTAACTTGGCCCCCATCTATGGAAACTCGTCATATATCATACCTCATAGTACTCCCGAGCACTCTAACTTTTTAACACGTATACATCTAGAAAATATAATAAAAGAGAGTCGTAATCCGTCTATCTATGTACGCCATCTTCCTCTTCATCTCCTTCTAACCATATCTCATGTCCGTTTCCTTCTCTAACCCAAAAACTAGCGACTAGTCCACACAGAGCTATACCAGCAAGGCCCCAAAACACCCCACCAACCACACCGTGACTCAGTCCAAGACCGTAGAGCCACCCGGACAATATCGGGCCAACCGTGCGGGCGAAGCTGCTTACACTCTGTCCAAGCCCATGAACAGTACCTAACACGCTAGGGTGTGGGGTGCAGTTATTGACTAGAATAGTTTGGGCGGGTAGTGCGAAAGTACGTCCTGTAACCTGAATGAATAGCACGCCAGCGATAGCAGTCCATATCCAAGCGCCAGTCTTCTGGCTCGGAGGCGCCGTACTTGACGGCACGACTGATAGGAAAGGGATCAGGGTATATGCAATAGGAAAAAGGAATAGGCACATGCGCCACGAGCGGACGGTGCCCAGCCGCGACGATAGACGGGGATATAAAAACAGCTGCATCGTAATGCCAATTACTCCCAGGATCGCCATGGCCATACCAACGGAACGAGGAGGTAAGCCCAGCCCGCCCGTAAATCTAAAAGGTAATTGCGGCTTAAAACCCGGCGGGTTTGGATCCGAGGGATTGTACACGGGCGTCGAGAGGAAGACGAACCAGAGCGAATTGAAGGTGCCGATATGGAAAGCAAGGAAGAAGTGGGCAACAAATGTGAATGTAACGTTCGGGGTAAATATGCGGCGGAAAGGAAGCCTATTCGTGTATCTACGCCTTGAGGGCCTCTTCGAAGGCGTTGTCGGCACGTCTTCAGTTGAATCTCTTGGTGTGACAGGCGACAACTCCATATTCGTGCTTATGCTAGAATCCCGCGAGTGTAGGCGCGTATACCGTATGGTTGTGCCGTGTCTCCTGAAGAGTGACGTGAATAGTGATGTCAACTTCCTACCTATGATAATTCCGATATCTCTCCTGTCTTGAAGAGCATCGTGTGTCTATGATATGTGAGATTGTAGTTCTAACACGGCAATCGGAACAGTGGGGTGCAGCATACCTCTTCCAAGAACATCCAACACATTAACAAGGCGATGGATAGGAATCCCGTACTAACAAGGTTTGGCATTGCATAGGGAAATTTCTGGAGAAACCGTATGTTGCCAAAGGTATCGGGGTACGAACCTGCTGGGTCAGATAGGACGCCGCCAAGGATTGGACCGATGATGACTCCAATATTAAAAGTCATGGGTAAGATTAGGAATGCTCGAGATTGGTATCTACATAATTGTTAGGTCTGGCCTACTATCTAGTTACGAGTCAATTATAGAACGTACTTCTTTTCGCGGACAATCTCGCTGATCCTACAATTAAAAGTGTCAGTGGTACCTATAATCACTGTACTTAAGATATTGGGACGTACATAGTTCTCATAACACCGACGTTACCGTTCGTTGCACCACCGAGGGCTCGAAAGAACAGGGCTTGGGCAAAGGACGTGGAGAACCCGTACCCAAGACATGAAATGACTTACTCTCATGTTAGCAAGTTCTCTCTCTTTCAAGATAGCCTTTAATAGGCAAAGGAGAAGGGGGCCATACGAGTTCCAAATAAGCCTATCATGATAACAGTCTTCCGGCCAGCCCAGGTGGAATCCGCAACGCGGCCCCACACCATAGCAGTGAAGAACTGAGCGGCGGTGAAGCTCGCGTGCAAAATCCCGGCTTGGCTCGAGATAGTAGAGTCCGGTAGGCTAGGGTCAAACCATCGTAGTTGATAAAACATGTAAGACTGCTTTATGTCAGCAACTATAGCCCACCATGCGATATACCCCAACCCGAGATAAGTATGATGATAGATCTGGAGGGATTGACACCATACCTGCAGAGACGTCTGGACCAATGGCTCACTGAGCCGGGCTAGCGTGATAACCACCAACTGCTTCTTCTTGGGTAGATCCCTCCAAGCCACCACCTTCTTGGAGTCGCTCGGCCTCCGGCTCCGTTCCTCGTAGTCGGCAACGGCCGCACTAGTGTCAATAGTTAAGGTACCGCCACGGGACGCTACCAGCCGGGTCCCATCCTGACCGCTCTCATCTCGGATGCCGAGTCCGGAATCAACCGGGGCGGATTCCTCGTCGGAATCGAAGTCGAAGTCGCTCAAAGGACCCCGGTCTTCTTCTTCGTCGACGTCATCATATTTGTGATTGCTCATTGGCCGCCTCCCCAGGTTCTATGTTCACGTGAAGGAAGAAAATCCTATGAAGTGCCTTAGGTATTCACAAGTGACTGAGAAAGTAAGTAAATGAACAAGATATGATATTGGAGAAATAATTCAAACGTAAGACGTCCGGTAACTAAACGAAAAAAAGAAAAAAAAATCATAGATTACACAACGCCTATCTACAGTGCCACCAACAAAGGCAAACGAGAAAAAAAATATCGCTGTCATGTGCGCAGGACCCCGGGTAGGCCGATCTTCTGGGACCGACCTAGCCGAAGTCTTCATCGCCGCCCCAACGTTGAGTGGGTGGGAAGAAGGCGATAAAGTTCCGACAGTGTTTAGATGCAGTGGGAATACAAGATCGAGATGGGTCCAATGAGAGGCCGGCACCGGCACATCGATGAGACAATCTACGGTCCGTTGATGCCACTGACTGCTTACGAAGGTGAGAGGTGATTCGCTGGTTTTCTCAACCTCCCAGATCCGATGGAGTGGGTTCTGGTATTATTCGGACCAATCATATCGTTAGTTCGATAATCCCTGCAAGATAAGCTGAACTTTGGGTTTAAATCATAAAAGACGTGAACAGGTCGGACAGGGCCGAGGGTAAAACCATTGATTACACCCGATCTTATACCCCCCCCCCCCCCCCCCCTATTTCAGAATTACAGAACGGAATATATCGAATTGTAAAACAGATGCTGGCTAGCTGAAGTTCCCCGAATGGCCATTTTATCCCCTTTAAATCCCAGTGTGGCGTGTCAATAAAGCAAAACCAGTCTTCCTCCAAGTCCCATTCTCTTACTCATACACCCTTCAAGCTGGTAACTTTACAGTGCTCCCATGATAAAAATCATATAACCATCTAGAAATCTATGTTCCAATTATCGTCTCCGAGAAACCCAAACATGAACGGACTCCACGATTGATTAAGAGGAGCCCCAGGCGCCCAATTACTTACACCGCCGACGATTTGCGGTTCACCTGGTAGTCCAATCCCAGGTACCAGCGTGAGCTGAGTTGAGAACCAGTGTTTGATCCAATCAAGCTTTGTCGCGTACTTGTAGAAGCGGTCATTTTTAAGATCATCAGTCGTGTCCGGTGTGAATTTCACCCCGAAGGTAGCCGCTGCCTCCGCGGCTCTCTGTGTCTCAAGGTTAATGATGTTCTTGAAAGTCGATATGAGGCTCTCCATCGTGGCCGGGAAATCAAATATCTTCCGTGCTTCCGCAAGGTCCCAGCCGTCAATCTCCACTAATAAAAGTCGCGATGCTGCGACAAGGACGAAGAGGATCTCGGCAAAGGAGGTGAAAGATCGGAATAGGAATCCCTCCGTTCCTATTGAGACTATAGTTGCGAAGAATGATCGGGCTGCTTGTAGGCAGTAGAGCATACACTGCCGCTGGAGCTGCGCTGCTACCTCGTCTTGTGGTGGAGATAGACACGACGCTGGTAGATATAACCGGACCAGGACGTAATTGTGCATCGCCCAGAATAATACTAAGTAATCGTTAGCACTGAGTAGCATATGTCAAGTTATAAGGAGGCCTTACCAAACTGTCTGTGTTCTCGAGCCATATTCGCAAAGAGTTGATCAAGCTGGTTGCGAATGGACTGCATGTCCTCGTTCATGGATATTGTAAACACTTTTGAGCGATCCCCCTCGGAAGGCATAGGCAGCCTTTCCGATATCTGCTCCACGATCTTCTGGAATCTGACAATCTTGTCCAGGATGAAGTCCGTGCCGCAGTCTGTAGGGTGTCCCAAGGAGTTGAGACAACGATCTACATAATCGCCTTTTAAGACGCCCTCTCTCCCAAATTGTGACGCATTCCTAGTCTCGTCAGCCCATATGCTTGATAGCGCTACAAGGCCATTGCAGTATGCTTACACTGAAAGAAGGTATTTGCAACCCAAGAAAGCTCGCCGCTCCTCAGGGGTATGCGACTCTTCAAGAACTGATGTTATACTATAACCCATCAATGCTTCCTTCACATCTTTCTAATACATCGAGGTATCTCATGTTAGCTTTAAAATACTACTATGCCTTCCTTAGGCGAGCCGTAATAATAGGATAGTCTTACTATTACTTATTAGTAATTGTAGATGCAGGGAACTGGTCGGAAAAGAGGGGCATAGAGGTAGCAATGTTGAATGTTTTAATAATACATACCCGGATTCGCTGCTACAGTCATCTTTTGCTGCATTGTTGGAGGGGGCCTTGTGATGGCAAGATTATGAGCGTATCCCATCGCGAGGTGAGTCAAGTAAGTAATTTTCTGGTCAAAGTAAAAATCATGCTCGCACCTAGACCACAGGTTAGCAAGCGCATCATAGGGGCATAGATGTACGAATAAACATACCAAGCTATGAAAACCAATAGACCCTGGAGAATACCTAGATCTCGCTCTTCCATCACTAGTACGTGCTGCCCTACATAAGCAAGTATGCTTTTTCTAATCTCGCTTTGTTTTGCGAGCGTAAGATGGCACGCTACCAGCATGATAGCTCTAAATAATAAGGGCTTCTGAGCCAGAATTTCCCTTGCAGTGACATCGGGATCGAGAACGACGAAAGGGAAATAGGGGGTAAACTTGATTTTGAAGTCGGATAATGCTTGCTCGGCTTGATCCCAAGTCAATCCAAATCCAGGCTGGGAGATCTTCTTAGCCGGTAAAACTGGAAGCGGCTGTAATGCTCCAGATAAGGGAGGACAGTGAATTCGTAGGCTCTGCGTTCCTGTCCCATTGTATGGAGTACTTTCTATTACCGGAGGAGTAGGCGGAGATGTTGTGTTCTGGGTAGGCGCATCGTCATTTGACATTGTGAATGGGCCAGGTTTGAGCAGAACATGCCCATAATTCGGAGGCCGCATAAAAGCATATCCATCATTGCTGGGGTCAGTGGGTTCCGTACTATCACAATGCTACTTTAGTAAATATTGACGGATTACTCAAGGTACTTCCCATGTTCACTAATACCCATTGGAATGGCCAGTTTAAACACAGACTCGGGATAATTTCAAATAAGAAACATACTTCGAAGGTTTAATTTGGCGAGGTCTCCTTAAACTCTTAGAAGTCTGGGGAGCACAGGTAATTTTCATCCGCCGGCACCTAATTTAGCAAGTTGTTAGGTCTATGATTTCTACCGGAATAGGGGGGGTGTTGTGTAACCTGTCACAACCATCATCAACTTTATTCCTTTCAAAGTGACAGCGAGCTTTTGCCTTTGTGCAAGGTGCACATGCACGCTGACGCCTTGGTGGACTCGGGGGGCGTTCGTTATTTTGATGGCGATTGGATATGTTGGCCATTTTCGTGTCTTAATTGGTCCCGGAGCAGTCCCGTGTACCGGGATTCAAGCAATAGAGACGAGCACCGTACTACCTGCTATCTGATAATTACTTTAACCCGGAGTCTTTGATGCTCATCACCCAAGCTTGTACACGCTGTTCGTAGCACTAAAAAAGGTGGTATAGTAAACCCGGATGCTTAGTCCGACGCTTGTCAGTTTTTAGGACGGTCGAGAAAGAGAATAGTAGGCAAGTAAGATTAAAAGGGTTCGATTACTTTCAGCATTCAACTTTGAGTATTCTATTCCGTCTCTCGACGGTAGGAGGTGGCTTAGCGGAAATATTTCGGGTTAGTATATTTACAGAATTTGCCGGATTTAAGCATGGGTTTACACTAATTGTTATCCCGGATTATCCCGCTCTCAGTTTACAGGGTCCATCACCTTAGCCCGGTCCATGTCGGGTTATGAGTTGCTCCATATAGCGAGGTAGCTCCATCATGTCAGATAGTTAAACCATAACCAGCCAATGATTTTAAAGCAAGGACCATTATTATCATTATTATCATTAGTTATCCAGTTACCTTTGAAGAAAATGACCGTATACTGGTTGCTTTATACAAGAGAATAACTTGCACTCTTACTTTATGACTTTAATGTTGACGAGTAGCACTTTTTAAGAGTTGACCAAGACCATAATTCGAGGCCATATAATTGTTTAACACTGAATTTAAGCAACCAACAACATGTCCTGTCTCGTTCATCTTTTAGATTACTCTGATTGTTATGGCGCCTTTTATGCAAAAGTTATAGGCTCTCAGCAATAAGCTAAGAACTTGTAACTGTTCAATAGGAAATCATCGAGGTAGATGGTTAAAAAGACACGGATTTCTTAAGGGTATTGCGATATCATGTACTTACATAGTTCCATAAAACTAACACTGAGATAAAACGCCCTAATAATATTTAATCAAAGCCCCGATATGAATATTTTCCTTGAATGCATTTCATATCACCTGGCGCCGAGACCTCCAAAGATAAAGAAGTAGACTCGCAGTTTTCTGTGCTGTCACAGAGTAGCGTCCTCGATTCTTGCCCGTATTCTTATAGTAATTGTCGTTGTAAAGCTTTATTACGCATAAAACCTAACAGCGTGATGTAATGCCAGATGAAAAGCAATAGCATATTATGGCCCTAACAAGTAGCCTTTGGCGCAGTGGTAAATATCTGACAATTGAAAGTCTCATATGCATGTTCCCGATTAAGCGAGGAAATATAAGACACTCTGCTCCTGATGAAAACATCAGGTTCGAATCCGTAAGGAATCCCTGAAAATAAACTGTGTGTTGGTTCAGCGAAAGTTCCGGCCAAAAAAAAAAAACAGATACTTAATACCAGATTGTTAGATATTCACCACTACGCTAAAAGCTATTTATTAAGGCCATAATATGCCATTTTTTTTTATCTAACATGTAGTCTACTAGTTCTTGAAAGACTAGACGGATATTGGAATTCCTTCCTTGGACGTTTTTTAACGTATTGTTAAATTATTTTATAAAAGTTTAGATATAACAAACACAATACGCCAAGCTTTGCCACCAGACCACTACGCAGTATCATCAGCCATGTCAGTACTATATATAAAGGCTTTATAATAAAGCCATGAGCTTAATGAGTAGGCAAATTTAAGAAGATTCAAAACGTATTGATTTACGTCTGGTGAACTTGTCATGTCTAGGATAGTACCTAATAAATAATACAATGTGATGCCCAAGAGCACGTGTATGGTTCGATGGATGTCTAGACGGCCTCCTTGTTGAGGGGGACAGAGTTGAATATCGTCTAACATATCATATCCTCCACTCTAATGTCTAGGTACCTATGTACACATATAGCATAGGGAGACGTCAGTCTTCTATATTATAAACATACATCTGCAATATAACTAAGCTATAAACGTAAGGAGTTGGGCGATGTAATATTGCCAGTATAAGAAAATAGGACTGTTGCGCATAATCGAAAAGAGTACTATAAGCCTGAAGATATTGAAGAGCTAAGATTGTTTAGTATACGCCGTTATAACTCTTGTGTGAGGCCTTCTTTGTCGATGTCTACTGCGAATAACATCAACATCGTAGGGTTCTTACGAAATAACTTGTGTGCAGTCATTGTCCAAGGAACTGTAGAAGTTGAATGTGAAGATAATAACTTGGGCGTCTATCCCAGCTGCCCACCTCTTTCGTACTAGTATACTAGTCTTGGTCCTCATCACGCTGTTGATAATACTCAACAATATATCCCAACGACCTCCTCTGTGAGAAGGGGAGCTTCAGCTATCACTCGTACAAAATTCAGGCCAATACTTTCGTTGATGTGTTCACCCTTTTGTGTGCTGGCCGGCGTCTCCTCCTGTTTCTTATAGATGATCCTCCCTGTCATGGTGTATCTCCACTCTCGTCGTCCCTGATGGACACTCTTGTATTACATCTATTCAACGCATACCCCATAATCGCGATGCGCCTATACAGCGTTGTATATACCAAACGTTGCGTTTATCCAGCGCTACAATTTATTTCTAGAAGTTACAATCCCTAGGTCACTTGCCCTTGCCCTTATCCTTCCCACACATCCCATCTGCCACCACATTTTCCTCTCAACGTTCTACACTTTAGGCATCGTGAAGTGTATTACCAGTAACAATACAACACAGAGTAACCCATCAACACTTCCATCAACACTTGGCACATTACCAGCAGTCTTCTTTCATTTTGTTTTCATTTTCTCTTACCTCTCCTCTCATTTCCATTCCGGTTTTCATTCCCCTCGTTATCCAAGGGTTTTCTACCTGTCCACAATGGCGGGCGCACCCTCTACATCCTCTGCTAGTGACGATCCCTTTCACCTTGAGAAGTATCGCCCAGCCTGCGAAGAAGCCAAAGCACGGGAGTCAGTCCAAGCTGAGGAGTCTCTTTTCGCTCTGCCGTCCCATCAAGATGAAGAGGCTACCCACGTTCAGGAGCCTACTTCAACCAAGATGCCATCTAAGAAGACGCATTTTCTTAGCAGCAACATAGCATCACTTGGAAGAAGCAAGGGCAAAGCTGTTCGCGAGCAGACCGAATTCGATACCCCATCGCCTTCGTCTCAGGAACGTGGCTACAGAAGATTTTCACATAATATCGTAAGCAAAGTGAAGGGTCTATTCAATGATGATGATGATGATGGTGGTGCGCTACCTTCTACGAAAGAGAGCATGCGACCAATGAGTGGAAGCCCGATCAATAATACTCTCAAGTCATCGGAAGCATACGATTTTGTACAGCAGTCAAAGGCTAGTCCCTCGCGCCATTCGCTGCTACGACCTACTCTCTACAAAAGTGACCGATATAAAGTCTTGAAGGATGACAATACAGCCGAAGTCGAGATGCCTTATCCTGCCGAGAAGAATGATAAATCGGATAAGGGGTCGTTATCAAGGCGGTTTACAATTGAGAATATTATGAGAAAACACAAGATGCGCAGAGGGGGGGAATTCAACCAAGAGGGCAAGCGCATAGTGAGCGACCTTGAAAGAGCACACAATGCACCGAACCTCCTGCAGCTCCACAGTCAAGCCGTCGAAGCTGGCTACGAAAATATTTCTGACCGCATGGAAAAAGACCCTGAGTGGGGAGGTAACCTCGGACACAGAGCAATTGATACCATATCAGAAGTTCACTCCACACATCAACCTGATGAATCGCGCACTTCTTCAATAACAAACATTATTGATAATTGGGAAGAATTTGAGGATTTCGACGGTGTTTTCGCATCACCCGATACGGACAGTGAAAAAATAGGTGCATCTCGTACAACATCTTTACAACAATCCGTTAATTACGAACTGCATTACGAACCGACTATCGAAGACGACCCGACATATCGTCGCTCCAACCCTATCATACCTCATTTCCCAATTGATACACGCGCGACATCCAGACCCCTCAACGCGAATCATATATTACCTACCATGCCTCTGCAGAAACAAACCTCTGCTTTCCAGCCCCAGCCGGAGAAACCCAAAGTTTCGTCCCAAGGAGAAGCCGAAACCTACGATACAGGTACCGGTATTTCGAAGTCTGGAAACCCAGCCGAACAGTCATTTCCCACCGACTCAACCCACCATCGCGACTGGTCATGCCCTAAATGCGGATTCGAGAACTTCGCGAGACGAACGGCCTGCATGCAATGCTGGGAAGAACGCAAAGAGCCGCAAGGCAACCCAGACAAGCGAAACCGCCACGTTACCTTCGCGAAGCCCAAGAAGTTCGAGGGCAAGTACGCTTCGGCCATGAAGGGCTACGACGCAAACCTCGTCGACGCGTCGCTCATCCCCGCGCCGCTCAACCTCAAGTCCTGCCTCAAGAAGGCCCCTCGCCAGGGCTCGGCAAAGGACGACCAAAAGCCGCTGGCTAGACCCGGTGGCTCCGATGAGCCGGGCTCTAATCACAAGCAACCGGCTACTACGCCTGAGGAGGCCGGGGAGAGCGGCGCCGAGCCGTCATCGGGACGGGCCACGACGATCAAGAAGATGGAGAGCATCGTCGTCGAACTCTGTGACAACCAGAAGACGATGCGGGAGATGCTGGAGAGGGCGAGGGAGATCAGGAGATCCCTCGAGGGTGAGGCGAAGCGTATTAAAGACTAGGATATTAGTCTTAGGGGAAGGAGGGGAGGGGTGGCGGGTTAGAGGGGAGGAGGAGGAGACGCCAGGATATGGCGAGATGAGGAGGAAAGGAGAGATGGCGCGAGAGACAGGAAGATATGACTAAACGTCATATTTTATTTTATTTTTATTATTCTCTCTCCTCCCTTGAGCTTCTAAGCTCCATTGCTCTATTTATTTAATATTTTTACAACAACACGAAAACCACAAAAAAAAAGGGAGGGAGGATAGGAAAGGGGAGGACGAGTCACGATAATGTCGTTGCATTTGGAGGCGTTGGGGTTTAAGGCCGTTATTGTACGTACCTAGGTACCTATGTACTTAGATAAGGCCGATAAGGATAAATAATGGCACAGACCACGTTGCATTTCATTCTGTTATGGTACCTAGGTACTTTGCGATTGCCAGCTGCACGGCAGCTTTCGGCCACACCAACTTTATCCTTAGAGTAAACCGCCCTTATCCTTAAACCGCTGTCATCAAACCGTCGAGTCGTTAATTAAGTATATCGAATACAAACTCGAGTAAAACAAGCAAAGAAATAAATTAGACAATATGGATCCCTATTCGGCAGAAGGCGAGCTAATTAACATTCACAACCACTTCCACCAAGGTCAATACCAGGAGGTCATCGACTTTGACACATCCTCTCTCTCGCCCGAAAACGCCTTACCCGCCCGCGTACTCGTCCTCCGAGCTCGCATTGCTCTAGGACAAGCAGAAGATGTCATTGCCGATGTGCAAGGGGAGTCGGGGCCCGAACTAGTTGCGGCGCGTGCTCTTGCCGAGTACAGCCTGGGAAAGACAGATGCGGCTGTTCAAACTATTGAGGAGCTCGCCTCGTCTGCCGGTGATAATCAGACGGTCCAAGTCCTTGGAGGAACCGTCCTGCAAGCTGCTGGCAAGTCGGAGGAGGCTCTCGCATTATTATCGCGACATTCTGGTAGCCGTAGGTTTATCACTTGACACCCAATGGCTGTACGGTTTAGATTAGGTACTAATAGGAGGGTTTCCAGTCGATGCTGTCGCTTTGATCACACAGATTCACCTCCAGCAAAACAGAACCGATCTAGCCCTTAAAGAAGTAGCTGCGGCGAGGCGGTGGGCACAGGATAGCCTCCTTGTCAACTTAGCGGAGTCATGGGTTGGTCTACGACTGGTATGTATTATATTGAACCGACTATTTCCAAAGACAGGGCTAACTGGTTTTTTTTTTTTTTGTGAAGGGAGGAGATAAGTACCAGCAGGCGTTTTATGTATTCGAAGAACTCGCACAAGCTCCCTCGACATCCTCGATCATCTCTCTCGTTTCACAAGCAGTATGCGAGCTACATCTAGGCCGTGTTGAGGAAGCGCAGAGCGCTCTCGAACAAGCCGTACAAAAGCAGCCGGAATACGCCGAAGCCATTGCCAATTTATTGGTTTTATCAGTTATCATTGGCAAGGATGCTGCCTCTGTTACTGAGCTTACAAAGTACGTTATATCTGAACTAACTCGCATGCTCCACGTATACTAATACCAATTCTCTTTACAGTTCCCTAAAGAAGGTCGCTCCCCAGCATCTTTTCCTAGTTGATCTTCAAGAAAAGAGCGATTTGTTTGATAAGGCGGCCGCTAAGTTTAGTGCAAAGGTATCGGCTTAAAAATAAGGGCGACTAACACGGGGTCTTGATGAAATGTTGATATACCAATAGACCTTGGGGACGAGGCATAAAGAAAAGGCAAATATTCCTTTGGCTATGATACTCTACGAATATGATGAATACTAAATACCGCGTTGTCATACTGTTGATTACGAATCCTAGCTATTCTTATCGAGGGGACGAAAGCGATCTGGCTCGATCTACGATCGATTAAACAGCCCAGTCTGTCAGAAGCGAGAATTAACTGCGCAGTCTTAGCTTTCTTCAGAAACAATATTATTTTATTCCAAACGATTATTCCCCCACCAAAAAAAAATCAAAAAAATTAAGCAAAACTCATAAATATGTAAAATAGCTTCTTACGAATAATATGATATATTTATCAAGTTATTTTGTAGTTGTCTTTACTAGTAAAAATAATTATTTATTTAGAAAGGTCATTAAAATCACAATGCCAAGACTGCGCAATTAATTTTCGCGGCCGCCCGCCAGTCTGACATCTTTGAAGGAGAATTCCGAATCCAGTATTCCGGACTCCACTTACGGCGGGCGACGCAGACTATCATAGACTGTGATATTGTATCCAGAATTAAGGCTATCATAATATAAAATCATGTCAGAATGCAGCATAAATTATGTGACATCATCTGTGCCATAGAGCGGTGTCCATGCAAAGCTTATAGACCCAAGTATTCATGTTTACTCGAATGCACAATGACGACCGCAGCATGTGAGTGTGCCTTAAAATATGGCAAACGGTAAACAATATACACAACTAATTAATGCAGAGGGGAGAAAGGGGGATAGTGGGTTTAAGTTGACACGGCAGCATGGTTACCAATTGATAATCGAGAAAGACGCCAATACAAAATAATACGATAATTATACGGCTAGTAGGGGGGAAACAGCGTATACAACACCCCTCATTCAAAGATGGCGTACATATGCTGAGCCCCTCTCGTTACTCATTTCACCTTATCGACTACTCGTGAAGCTGTGCTAGGTAATAGGTAGCTTCTGGCGATCTCATCGTGCCTTAAACTAGCCTCCTTTTGGTATCAAGCTTCCGTTATTTCTGCGGCGCTAGTGAACCGTCACTTGAAATTATTGTCCAGTTAGAAAGCCTAGGAGGAGCACGAATTATCGTGGGATTCAACCACGAATGCCGGCTATGACATCACCCCGTCACTCGGCCCTTCTCTATAGGCAGGCTTTCAAAGCCCACTATTGCTTACAGATACACTACTTGGCTGCAATTAAAGCATCGTGACTCGCCGAAGCCAAAGCCATTCTAAAAAGGGCTGCAAGCTAATGCTTCTGCATGTGTGAGTGGGTGTTTTTCTAACCCAAATTCGCGCTAAAGAGACATTACGAGTCCACTAGAAAAATCTGATAACAATTAGTGTACTAGAGCATTATGAAAGACTTCGAAATGCAAACCTCGTAAATGAAATTATAGATGTTTCGATGGGTAAGGTGTCGACTATAAATGAAGATCATACCGCGTTTCGGCGGACTTGCCACTGGTTTCGAGAGGAATCTAGACTGATCGGGGGATAGACATAGGAGGGCCGAGAGGTGCTGATCAGGAACCGCAAAGAACGGGTCGAGACCCATGCATCGTGTAAATAGATAGTGATAGTTTTTCACAGGGTCGAACAGACCAGGCGGGTAAGCCGTGTTCGACGCTTGGCCAGCCCGGCCTACCTGCCCTTCGATCTCTTTGGATTCTTGCAAGCCTCGCAAGCCCCTGGCCTTGCAAACTTGGCTAAGAAAATTGAAAATGCCCGAGTGGACCGGGTGGCGCGCAAAATATATGTCAACATGCATGCCGATAGGACGATGCCTTCGTTCACTGCCGGACTGGGCCTGCACTCCAAATCGACGCTTGCATGACACCCCTGCAAAAATCACAGACAGGATTCCACTAGGTTGCTGGCTGCAGACATGACGATGGCTTCGTTTGAACTACACTGCCTGACGTTACCTGTCCGGTCTCGTCATCGTGAAGGGTCCTCTCGTGCCGCCGAAAAAGTTCTGGACTAGGCGCTTTCTCCACGATGGCACTCTTATATAAATCTGTCATGTTCTTCGGATTTTTCACGATGATTTATTTATTCATTACAAAACATAGAAAACACATCGAACAAACCATATCACATCTCTATTACTACTTTCCTTCCGTAGTATAGACTTCGAGTCACATTTCTCTTAGACAGTTTAGACATACATCCACACCACCTATATATCAACAGCCAAAATGCCTATCGCACTTACACCACCTCCGGTTCCCGAAGCTAAGAAGCTCGGGGATGTCAAGGCTCAACCTGCAAACAAGAGAAAGATCATCTGCTTTTCAGGTAGGGTACCACATGAAATATTGCCTTTTTAAACAGAAAGTTACGAGCCGTTTACTAACATAATATCAGATTTTGATGGCACAATATTCATGCAAGATACGGGACACGTCCTCTTCGACAATCACGGCTGTGGTTCCGAGCGAAGAGAGAAGCTAGACGAGCAAATCAAGACCGGCGAGCGGTCCTTCAGGGACGTCTCGGAGGAGATGTGGGGGTCTCTGAACGTGCCCTTCGACGACGGCTTCGAAGTGATGAAGAAGAACCTGGACATGGACCCTGACTTCCAGCGCTTCCACCAATACTGCCTCGAGCACAACATCCCCTTCAACGTCATCTCCGCGGGACTGAAGCCCATCCTAAGGAAAGTCCTCGACACCTTCCTGGGCGAGGAAGCCTCGTCGCACATCGGCATCGTGGCCAACGACGCGCACATCTCGGAGGACGGGTCCGAGTGGAAGCCGATCTGGCGGCACGACACGGAGCTCGGGCACGACAAGGCGCAGTCGATCACGGAGGCGCGGAAGCAAGCGGAGGAGTCGTGCGACGACGACACGGTGCCGCTGATCGTGTTCATCGGCGACGGCGTGTCGGACCTGCCCGCGGCGCGGGAAGCCGACGTGCTGTTCGCGCGGCGGGGCCTGCGCCTCGAGGAGTACTGCCGGGAGCACAACATCCCCTACATCCCCTTCGACACCTTCGCCGACATCCAGCGCGAGATCGAGCGCATCCGCCAGGAGGACGAGCAGAAGACCGGCGGCAGAGGCGTCCCCCTCCGCTTCAACCCGCGCGCCAACCTCTGGCGCAGAGTCTCCAGCCAGAACGCCGTGCCGAGATACGTCCTCATGTCCCCGACTAAGGAGGACAAGATGTTCCTCTGGCCAGACGCCTTCTCCGAGCTCAAGAAGAAGCCCGAGGTCGAAGTCGAGGAGAAGCCCGTGTCGGCCGTCGAGGAACAACAGACTACTATGGAGCAGCAGCACCCGGTACAGCATCACGTGCAGAGCGCCGCTTAGTTTGGGCCGCTTTTTTTGGAGAGAAGAAGCAACACGTCATGGCTTGGATATCTTATCTTAAAGAGGATTATATTGCATATCACGGCGTTTTGGTTTACATTTTTCTTTTTAGGGCATCATATAGCGATGTGGAGTTATAAGATACCGGTTTATGATAGCACGAGGACGAATATGTTTGGTTTAGAACAGGATATAACGAAGCTTATGGGATACATATAGATAGATCTATCTATCTCGATTTCGAGAGGGAAGTTGTTCCTATAATAGACGATATTACCTAAACTTGGGTTTATTCCTTTAACTAGTCTCCAGAATTAAGTTGCTGGTAACTGATGATCTTGCTACTTTGTTGTTGTTTGTTCTTTGTTCTGTATTGCCACCTACCCCTACACCACATCACATTGTTTTCGCATATGATGATGATGATGAGGATGATGCATCCGCGAGTCGATTTCCTGGTTCGCAGAGTGTCATACAAAGTCCTAGAACGCAAAATGGCATTACCCAATTAGTGAGATCGAACCAATGGGAAGCGCAGGAGTATCTTGCTCTGCCCCCCTTAACCTACGACAGTTATTCTTTAAACAATCATCGATCAGCTCATTTGACGTCCGCCTAGATTCAATGCCACCCTCAGACCAACCCCAGTTAAGCTGAAGATCGGAAAAATCGGAATGAGGAAGCAGGGAAGAGGGACGGAGAAGCTGAAACGTAGCTAACGATGCGCACTCCCGGATTCCGTCATGCTAAGTTGGCGTGTCCTATGACTTGTCTTTTTCCTTTATTCATACCTAGATTAGGTGTTATTTCAGAAGGAAGGGCCACGGTATGGAAATAAGAAGTTGAACGGATGCCTCGGCAGATATTTTGCGTAGCACTTAGCTTCGGGTTGCGGTAGACGCGGCACCATTAGCGAACGTTTAGTCCCATCCGAATAGCCGGTATTTGCGTCTCTAGAAATTAAACAGCGAAGAAGCTTCGTTCTGATTCAGTAGGTTACGCGGAAGGGTAGAATACCTACCTACATGTATGTAGTAGAGAAGTACGACTTAGGTACCCGAGACTCGTACGCTATACGCGGTTACATGGCCGCTACAGAGGGCTACAGAGGTTTTCTCCAAGTTGGCGATCTTCTGGAACGCGGGATCATCGATCGCCGCCCGTCCTGCAACTAGTGAGCGCACAGCCCTATTGCTAATTCGAGGTCTAACAGCTGATAAACCCGTCTCAAGTTTCTTATGAAGTAAATGATATTAATTAGTTAATATGATATATGACTTGTTAGTATCGAGTTTGTGTCTAAAGTTAGCACAGGTTAAACCAACATGCATGTTCGAATAAATTGTGGTAAATTTGATCGTTGTATTTCTAAAATCCTCCCCCGGTTCTAGCGCAAAAGAAGCTTTTCTAGCATGGGTTTTATCTAAGTTATGCCTGGAACAAAAAGTAAGGTTCTAAACCCAGATCGAGAATGAACTCGGGAGTTTCAGTTTATGGTTGACTAGTACATACTTAGGTTAGCTTTCTTATTTTTGTCTAGTTAGTTAACAAATCTATTTTTGCAAGATTTCTTCATAATGCTCGGTAAGTTTTAAGTTTTACATGCATGCTGTACTTGGGTATGCTTCACAATGCTCCCGTTATTGTCAAGGTTGAATTGAATTGAACTGAATCGAATCGAATCTCTAGGTGCCGACGTATCGAACGTATTCTATTTAGTGGATCAAAGGTCTAGCTAATGCTGCTATGGTGGCAGTGAAGGCGGGGGGGATTGCGAGCGTAAGCGGCCAGGCCCTCCTAGTCCTTATTTCTCCAGTGCCCCCTTCTGCCCCTTCTAAGGGTTAAGAGGTACCTAAAATATGTACCCAAGTCGCTAAAGGAACATTAGACTTTTAGAATACTTCTCATACTTCTCGTACCACGCAAACTTGCGACACGATTGGATTGGATACCAAATCGAACTACTGCCCCTCTAAAAAGAAACTTGGCAATCAGCTTCAAAAACATGTTGATTCCATAACAGCAGCTGTTTTCTCCTAACTTGTTATTTTCACCTTCTTCATTTTCTTCCCAGCATCAGCATTAGTATCATAGCTTTTTCTTTTACCTTATTCCTAAAACTTATATGATATACGTTTCCTAAAGCCAAAATCAAGTAATTCCAAAATCAAAAGTGGTTACCCGGTTTGTCTTAAAATCCTTAGCCTACCTTATGGTACCTAGAGTCGACCATTGGTAGGCTCTAGCAGCTTTCTTTGACATCATATCGAAATCCTAGCGCGTTAAGTCCGAGCATCACAAGCAGGAGGGGACTACCTGGAACTACCTACAACCAAGCCCAGCAAGCATACTGCCAGACTAGAATTACCAACTACCAAGCGCTTCCAAGACGGGGATCCAGCACAACGTCACCCGCGTTTGCCCCCAAATTCTTGTTCCTTGGAAATACCACCACTTCGCATTTGTACCTCTACCCTCTTTTAATCCGACCTCTCCTGAAAGTCCTCCGCCATGGTTCGCATTATCCCTCAACGATTAAAAACCTACACCTCTAGTTCCACCACCAATTCTACCACCAATAGCCGCAGCACAAGTCCCATGCCGACAAAACTCGACCCAGCAGCTGTTTCGGAGGGGCGTAAGGATACGGGGTTGGTATTGAAGATTGTCGTACTTCGAGTAAGGGACAACGAATCGATAAACGATATCAATTTTAGTTTCGACTGCGGATTCTAACATGCATTGATACATATAGGCAAGGAACTTAGCTGCTAAGGATCGTGGAGGCACATCTGACCCTGTATGCCGAACCCTCTTCTCCTTCCTATCCCTAACCCCGGAAAAGCATTGTGCAGAGCAGACTTTGCTAATACTCCATATCTTTAGTATCTCCAACTTACCTGCGGCGAAACTAAATTTCTTACACATCATGTCCCGAAAACGTTAAATCCCGAATGGAATGTTGTCTGCACTGTACCGATTACCGGCGTAGAGAACCTCTTGCTTGACTGTATCTGCTGGGACAAGGACCGCTTCGGCAAGGACTATCTAGGCGAATTCGATCTGGCTCTCGAGGAAATTTTCGCGAACGAGAAGACCGAGCAACCAGCAAAATGGTATCCACTCAAGAGCAAGAAACCGGGTAAGAAATCCAATAATGTCTCAGGGGAGGTTTTGCTACAGTGCACTCTATTCGACTCGACAAACAAGGATGCGACAGATGCCCAGATATTAGAGAAGCTGCACTCGCTTGCTACCGCCTTACCCGAAGCTGCATCCCGGAATGCCACCCCGAACATGACACCCATGCTTGGCCCAACCTCGACACCGAAGATTGGCTCATCTTCATCCCCCCAGTCGAGTCAAAATACCACCGACGGGTCCCAGGACGACGATGATGATGACGAGATTTTGGACGACGACGAGACTCCCGAGGATGAAGACCCAAGTAAGCCCGACGCTATTGAGAAGAGGAAGAGACGGCTCAGGATCAAGGGTTTAAAGCGTAAGAGAAGACAGAACCCCTACGAATTCGTCAACGGAGGTAGTGATGTGGTGGGCTTAATCTTCCTCGAAATTTGCAACATTACCGACCTTCCTCCCGAATCAAACTTCACGAAAACTAGCTTCGATATGGATCCTTTTGTCGTTGCATCCTTAGGCAAAAAGACGTATCGCACCCGCGTTGTTCGGCACAACCTAAATCCTGTGTTCAACGAGAAGATGCTATTTCACGTGCTAAACCACGAGCAATCATATTCGTTTGCTTTCACGGTCATCGATCGCGATAAGTACTCCGGAAATGACTTTATCGCGTCAGCGTCCTTCCCCCTACAGGAACTAATCGAAAGGAGCCCTAAAGCCAATCCTGAAACTGGATTGTATGACTTGAAGGAGCCAGCTGAGTATGTCCCAGCCCAGAAGTCGAGGCTCGCGAGACTCGGCCTCTCGAGATCATCCTCAACTCAGAGCTTAAGTAAAAACAGACCGGTGTTGCCCAAGAACCCTAGTGCAGCTTCGGCGACATCTCAAGAGCTGGGTGAGTCGAAGGCAGCACCGACGTCCGTCCCCAGCCCCGGGTTGCTTCAACCGGACCAGGTGCCGAACCTCAACAGCGGAAACGGAAGCGGAGGCGCCGAGGGCAATGAGTTCGACGACCCCGATTTCAACGTCTTCACAATTCCGTTAAAGATGAAGAATTTGGAAAAATGGGAAGCCAAGCATAGCCCAATGTTGACTATTCGTGCCAAGTATATGCCATATCCTGCTCTAAGACAACAATTCTGGCGAGCTATGCTAAGGCAGTATGACGCGGATGAAAGTGGTGAGATCAGTAAAGTCGAGTTGACTACTATGCTCGACACGCTTGGCTCAACGCTGCGAGAATCGACTATCGATAGTTTTTTCCAACGATTCCCCCATAAGGCAAAGAGTGGGGAGCAGGAATTGACTATGGACGAGGCTGTCATATGTCTAGAAGATCAACTGGATGCCAAGAACAAATCAGCTCCGGTAACTGACAAGCTGAAAAATATGCTGCCTGATGCAGACAAGGTGAAGAACATGTTGCACCCGTCAAGCCATACTGGTAGTGTCACGCCTTCGGAAGAAGGGTCCTTTACTCTAAGTGCAGAAGACTCGACCGTTCAAGGAACTACACCTGGAACGTCGACTATTACCGTCCCCGATCTCAGCACGTCTGGGGAAGAGGGCGACGTATTAGATAAAGATGATCTCAATATTGACCGTGGTGAGGAACATGTCGTTGAAATTCGAGAATGCCCAATCTGCCACCAGCCGCGACTCAACAAACGAAAAGATGCTGATATTATTACCCACATTGCTACGTGCGCCAGCCAGGACTGGCGCCAGGTAAACTCGCTCATGATGGGTGGGTTTGTCACAGCCAGTCAAGCACAAAGAAAATGGTATTCCAAGGTTATCACGAAAATTTCGTACGGTGGTTATAAACTCGGCGCCAATTCGGCAAATATTTTGGTACAAGATCGCCTGACTGGACAGATCAACGAGGAAAAGATGAGTGTATACGTACGACTGGGAATCCGTTTACTATACAAGGGCTTGAAATCTAAAGATATGGAAAACAAGCGAAGTGAGTGCCCATCGCAACGTATAACATAGAGACTACCGCTAATAATGTCTTAGTCCGCAAGCTTTTGAAGAGCCTAAGTATTAAACAAGGTAAAAAATACGATGATCCTGCTTCCAAGGCCCAGATTCCAGGCTTTATCCAATTCCATCAGCTAGACATGTCTGAGGTCCTACTCCCTGTTGAGGAATTTAAGAACTTCAATGAGTTCTTCTACCGTGCCCTCAAGCCAGGCGCCCGGCCCTGCTCCGCTCCGGACAATCCCCACATTATCGTATCGCCCGCCGACTGCAGGTCTGTCGTGTTCAATACCATTGACGCGGCAACCAACATCTGGATCAAGGGCCGCGAGTTCTCCATAAAGCGACTGCTCGGCGACGCGTACCCAGAAGACGCTAAGCGCTATGAGAATGGCGCACTAGGTATCTTCCGTCTAGCTCCTCAGGACTACCACAGGTTCCACATTCCAGTAGATGGTATTCTCCGCAAGCCTAAACTCATTGCTGGCGAATACTATACAGTCAACCCTATGGCGATCCGGTCCGCGCTAGATGTGTACGGCGAGAATGTTCGCGTGCTCTGTCCTATCGATACCGAACTATTTGGTCGGGTCATGGTTATTTGCGTCGGCGCCATGATGGTTGGTAGCACAGTTATCACTCGGAACGAGGGAGAGGAAGTGAAGCGAGCTGAAGAACTTGGATATTTCAAATTTGGCGGCAGCACTATCGTGACACTGTTTGAGCCCGGCAAGATGCTGTTTGATGATGACCTTGTAGATAACTCGAACAGCGCTCTGGAGACACTGGTATGCTACTTACCCCTCTTAAGCACTATGCAAGACTAAACACTGACATACATGCAGATTCGAGCCGGCATGTCGGTTGGACATTCTCCACAGGTACCTCAGTTTACACCAGACATGCGTAAGGATGAGAAAGACGTTACAGAGGCGGAGAAGGCGGAAGCTCATCGCCGTATCCGTGGTGGTGGTGACAGCCCAGACGAAGCGCCTTTACCATAGAAAGGAAGTCGATGACAAGTAAGACGGGAAAGACATTGCATTCGGACGGCGTTATACCATAAGCGACGGCTTTTTCCGAAGATTGGATTCCATTGGGTGGATAGACGAGACATTGAGCATGGGACCGGGGGGAACTTGCAGCATCTGTCTATAAGAAAAGTGGATATATAGCAACGAAGAGGGGAAAGGGGGTTGAAAGGCGAGGGGCAATGCAGTTGCTAACGTTGGTCACACTTTTCAGTAAGGGGAATAGGCGCAAAGCAGAGAGAGTATTAATGTACATGCAGTTAAATTTACAGAGTTACAGCCAGTTATAGTCCGTTACGGAGTGATGGTTCGATATCTGACAGCAGGATAACCAACCACTAACCACAGCCCCATCCCCATGGTCGGCCCATTTCATACCTAGGTACCTATTAAGTAGGCATCATCCATCAACCCCCCACCCCTTCTGTACCCCCCAACTTTTGATGGTGGCTTATATAGGCTTTATAAGTCAAGGCGTATGTCACAATACGATCTTTTTTTTCACGGGGTATTGTACAAGGTGTCCTCTTAAGAATGGGTATATCATAAGCCCTGTTTGAACATGAGAAGGGGGGTTTCGTAACTAAACAATTGAGACCAACGGGGCTGCGAAGAACACACCGATATTTCCATTTCTGTAGATGCGGTCAAGAAGTCGGTATGCAATGAAAAGCTTCCACGTGCAGAGAAGGCGGGATGGATTGCGGGGCAGGAATTGAAATAGAAGATGTCATTTGCTGTCATGTGCGGTAATTTGGTTCCACGGGGCCGTTACCCTTGTAGGGTACTTTAGTAAGGTACCTGCGTGCCGGGTAACGGTAGAGTTACGGAATAGGGTACTATGGGTACTGGGTAGGCATGGGTAAGTAGGCATGGGTGTACCATGTAAGGAACTGTAAGGAACCTAATGAACCTAAAAAGGAACCTAAGGATACGTACACTACTACTTTAGACAACCATACACAACCTTTTTTGGAGTCACTTAAAGTTTTTGTTTACTTCGGACCCCGCATAGCAACGGGATGCCATTTTCAAAGAAAAACATTACAACTTAAGGAATGCCGCGGTCCTTGGGGCTAATAAACCCACATACGAGTAGACCCTTAGAGCTATTTTGTACACTAGCTGGGCTCTAGTTGCGGCCCAGCTTCTACGCACACGCATACGAACAAGAGTTTTTTTTCTTTCTTTTTGCGACTTTCTACTTCAATTGTGCAAAAAGAAAAAAAAGGGGGAAGTAGGCGAATTGGGAGTATTGATTCATTCAATTCCGAAATATTGATCTTGATCTTGATAAATTTGCACAAGCATTAAAAATATTATCAATCTGCAGCAACCCGTACTGCCAATGCAGACAGCTCTGAAAGCGAACGCCACATCCTTCGTTGCTTACTCCTATTCCGGGTTTAATATCGGACGGCAACGGCAACGATAGATTCTGAAAAAGGGATCAGATCGAAAAAAGGGGGAGGAAGAAATCGAGAAGGGGAAAGAAAAAGAAAAGCAAGACCATACCCGACAAGACAAGATGGTCGACCCGGATAACCTTCGCACGGCGTCGCTGTATATCAATAACCAGCTCCTATCGCGCGGTCTCTTACGCGATGGAAATAATATCAACTTCGCGGACCCGGAGTCTGGCGATGGGGGAGTGCAGGGCACGATGGGCAAGGTCATGAGCGTCATTAATGACCTCATCCTAAGACGCGACGTAAGTAGTATATCATTTCCCGCATTCTATTATCATCGCCCGATTAGGGGCATATTTTTATGGGCACGACGTTGTCAAATGCTGTATCATATACTAATACTCTTTGATTACAACAGCGCGATGCTGAGAGCCGAGAATCATTATCTACAACCCTCCGAACACTACGCGCTGATTCACAGCGTCAAACAACCGAGATCTTAAGACAATCGGAAAAGTTATCTGACGCTCAGCGGAAGCTTGATTCCGCGGAGGCCACAGAGCGTGCCCTGCGCACCCAGCTCAAGATCGCCGATCAGAATATCCACCGCCTAAAGGACGATGCTGTCAAGATGAAGACGATAGTAGCGCAAGCACGCGCCGCCTGCGCCAATGAAGTCCGGAAGCGGGACCGCCAAATCGATAGTCTGAAAAAGGCCGTCACGGATGCCAGCAGAGTAAGAGGCGGCGGTAAAAGCCGGGATGTCCTATGTATCACCGTTATAGGAGAAGTTGGCGGTGATGAGCGTGGGATGCCCGCCGGTGCAACGCAAGCGGAAGGTTACAGCTTACGCTTAGAGACCAACGAATTCCTTACCGAATTGGCAAGGGGTCTGAGCGAGGAGAATGAAGGTCTACTCGCCCTAGTCAGACGCGTAGTCGATAGACTGCGCGAGATGAGCGGTTTGGAGCGTGGCTCTGAGAATCTCAACGGAACCGGGTTTGACCACCATTCAGACAACATTAACGCGGAACTGGTGCAAGTAGCACCTCAAAAGACCGCTGATGAGCTCGCATCGGAGTTGGAGGAGATTATGGAGCATCTTAGAACGATATTAACGAATCCCTCCTTCGTGCCGATTGAAGAGGTCGAAATACGCGAGGAGACTATCGGTCGCCTACGCGCCGGCTTGGAAACAATGGAGTCCCGCTGGAAGGACGCTGTGCATATGATTGACGGCTGGCGAAAACGAATGGTGTCTAGTGGCAAGTCAGTCGACGTGGAAGACCTGCAGATGAGCCTACGACTTAGTCCTGTTAGGGTCAGGGACGTCGCAGAGACGGCAGATGTCGTACCTATGAGACTTTCCTGTGTCCAAGAGGAAGATGAAGAGGACGAGGAAGAAGAGGAAGACCGAAATCAGGAGGAGGAATACGACGAAGAAGAAGAAAGTATCGAGGCACAGGAAGAAGCTCAAGACGACCCCCGACGAACAAGGTCTCCAAGCCCGGTTGAGTCTTTAAACCTAATCCCGGCGCCCGGATACCAAGCTGCAGAAAACGAAGAAAATGATTCAGCCTCGGACTCTAGCAGCATCTTCCAAGATGATATAGATATAGACGAGCTGGATGCAGAGGAACCGAACGTCCAAGTTCTTCAAGAGTCTACGTACGCGAACTCGATGGATTCGCCTCCTCTGCCTGTACCACCGCAGCTTAGCCCACTCAAGGACTCTTATTCGGCAGGAAATAAGGGATTTTCCGAACGTGACTTTGCGTATCGCAAGCATGCGGACTTCACAACCATTATAGAAGAAAACACCTGGGATTTGGCGGAAGAAGAGGAAGAGGAAGAGGAGGAACAAGGACCACCTCCGCCACCACATATTGTCAAACCTCAATCTCCAAGGTCTCCTCACCAGCACCAGCAGAAAAAATCAGTATCATATAAGAATTCCCCGCCGTGGCAAGAACCACCCCGGCAAAGTTCAACTGCATCGTATGAGAGTCCCCTATTCGGTAAATCTGGAGAGAGGCCGTCACAGTCTGACCCTTCCCGCAAATTATTCTCGAAGCCTACGCCGAATCTAGGGAAGCAATTATATACGAAATCTCAGCCAGAGCCGGGTAGCGCAAACTCGCAGGTTTCTACTAAATCATCGAAGAGGCCAACTTCATCGCCGGATCCATCAGCCGCAGAGATGAAACGGACAAATTCGGATCCGACTAACCCGCCATCGCGTCAACAAACCTCATCGAAATCTATTCGTCA
Source organism: Daldinia eschscholtzii (assembly GCA_037126485.1). NCBI lineage: Eukaryota > Fungi > Ascomycota > Sordariomycetes > Xylariales > Hypoxylaceae > Daldinia > Daldinia eschscholtzii. The sequence continues at coordinate 1,461,242 of JBANMG010000007.1, forward strand.
AGTCCCTGCTACTACACAATCTCAAACCATATCGTCGTCCTCTTCTGCCTCTTCCTTGAGATCCGCGGCCAATGTAACAGAACGGCAGCAACAGTCAACGATATCGCGTCCGCGCTCACCGGTTCGTAGTAACCAGACCAATAATACCACTACCAACTCACGGCTCCCTCGGCCTAACAGTGCCAACCCAGCCCCTCAGCAGAGCCCGTTGACTATGGCTACTATCGCCGCGAAACTGGCAGCTTCAGAACGTGAGGCCGATGCTGCTCGTGTCAGGGCTAAGCTAAGGGCTGTCCGATCTGGAGGTCAAAGACGCAACCCAGCTCTCCGGGCTCCTGCTACTACATCCGCTCCCGGCTCACCTCCCCGAGAGACAAAACCCAGCAAAGCTGAACCTAAGCAAGAGGAAAATGATCTCGCCTCGGTAGATCCCGTCAAAAGGGACAAGGAGCCACCTCAACCTCGTTCTCGAGGCGGAACACCGGCACGAAAGTCAAACCCCCCAGCGGAGACCAATGAAGTCGACGAGCTAGCTGGATCCGTTAGAACTCGGGAGAGAGAGCAGAACAATGAGGGCAGCCCTAGTAAACAAAACGGCGGCAGTCCCCTCAAGCTCGTCAAACGAAGACGTGACCGAAACGATCGCCATACGAGCAAAGCTGCGTCACGTCGGCGGAGTACGCTGAGCCCTTGGGAGCTGGACGCTCTTATTCAGGGGCCAGGTGCCGGCGTGGACTGTAGCTAAGCCAGAATGACTACACGATATCTACCCCTATCTATTCTATAACGGCCTGTATCTGTCAGAATATGACGATATAGGAAACCTTTGAGCCTGCTAGAAAGCCCCCAAATACCGGGTGTTCGCGGCTTCATTTTTTACCAAAGCAGAAAATGATGACGATTATTATGGTTTTATTATGCTTAAAAAAGGGAAAACTAAGAAGGAAGTAACGACTGGAATGAAAATGAAATAAGTATGTGTGCGTATGTGTCTAGTGGGCATAATAATTCTAAGATCCGGAAGCTCAAAGCGAAAGGAAAAAAATTCGGTGTTGGGGGAAGGGGCGGAGGGAAGTTGGATATTTAGGGGGACCAAAGCGGAAGATCATCGTCATCATCATCATCATCATCATCACCATTATCATCATTGTTACGAAGATTACGCATGAAACTAAAAGCTCCATCTGGCAAAAAAAAGTCTCCATGGGCGGGAGGATTGGGCGAGACTTTTACACATTTCTTATATGAATGAAATGGGGCCGTTGGATGTTTTACGATTTTACTACAGAACAGACGGCGGGTTTTTTAAAGGCCGGTCGTTCGCTTACTTACTACTACTACTACTACTACCAGTTAAATTCGTTTTTTACTTTGTCTTATACCAGTGAAATGAAAGTATGATTAGCTATTGTTACGAAGCGTTTGCGATGAGTGTTTTTTTAATGTGTGTTGAACGTGTTTGCTTGTTGCTTGTCGAATATTTAAAAATGGGCTTCTAATGGAATCAAGCCAAGGTACCTAGGCAGATGCTAAATAAAATTTGTACATGTACATGTAAAGATTTGATGTTTACCGAACTTGTCGAGCACGTTTACTTGGTAGATTCTAAGCAATGGTAGGTATATCTAACCCAGCTATAAGGAGAGGGGAAGTAAGTCATGGATATAATATTGGATATAAGGAATGGCGTCTTCGGACCACTATGTCCGGTATGCTTAACATAGGTAGGTAGGGATGGCCCCAATACTTTTGCAGCACTAACTCATCACCTGTCGCCTATATTACATGGTAATAGTGCTAGAAGATCAATCTTGGAAATGTTTGGTCCTAAGGAGGATACGAAGTAGTTGTTCAATATTAGCGTAGGCAAGAATACAGACTTCTATCTGTCCTACAGGTAGGGAAAAGAGAAGTGATACATGAAATAGCATTGTACAGAGCACGGGAATCGACAGGTTCGACACGTTAACAGAGCTAAATGCTTTCTACACGCGAAGGCAAACGCAAAGTATTATTAATTTACCAAGAACCTTGGTCGTCCTTAAGACAACTCTCCTAAGTAGTCAACAGCATACTACCTAACGTGTTCGTGTCCTATGACAGACACTGACGCGTAAGAGTATAGCTGTAAGCCGTGTCTAATTAATTATACATGAATCAACATTTCGTCAAAAGCGGGTATCCGGAGCGTCCTATTAAGCAGTTGAGATAATGTAAAGAGGCCATCCTAGCCTAGTATCTCTCGTGTGCAAGTATTCGTTCTTAACCCTACCAAACAGGTCACATATCTTCCTATACTCTCCTTTTCGTTTCCTCATTAAACCGTCCCGTTTTAGTATGAAATAAAAACCGGTTCTACGGCAGATCGGAATTTGAGTACTGCAAGTGATCATTAAAGAAGCGTTGTCGATCAGGGTGCATTGATGGGATGTGAGTCGGTGGCCTACTGATAACTTGGGCATTATAATGAGAAGCAGCCCACTCCTGAAGGTCAGCTTTCGACTGCTTCCCTCGGTGGTGTATTGTCTTCACTCCGCGCTTGATGAACTTTGCGAGCAAGGCGTCCGAAAACTGCTCATTGGAGATATCGATACTGCGCAGGTTAGGAAAACGGCTGAGAAGTGCGAGTAACGCGTCATCGCATCCCCGGAGCTGGCAAAGATTTGCTGCAGTTAGTCCAGTAATACTGAGGTATGTGAGGCTTTCGCTTCTAAACCAGTGCGGAAGCTCAACCTCGAAAGCTTTTCCGAATAACCCTTGCACGGGCAATGGTCGTATGTCGAGCTCCCGAAGAGTACCCGATTCCATGCCAGGTCGAACAATGGTTTCGAATTCAGAGGCGTCGAGGGGCCATGTCAATAGTATCGACAATTTCTCGAGTCGGCGAAGCTGAGGGAGGACTACACGTCCGACATGAATTGTCAACAGCCAGGGAGTGTAAGGGTTGCTTATGACCACGGGTGGAGAATACGTACTAAAGCGTGACTGGGGAGACCGTCCCTCATAATGCAGCTCACGCATATCTTCGTTATAATCGCCATCGTCATCGTCATCGTCATCGTCGGTCATGGTGTGTAAACTAACACGATCCCCGACAAATATGTTTTGCAGTTTTGGCCACTTGGCCAGCAGCAGCTTGGGTGAGTATCTGAGGTTGTCGATCCAGGCCTCTTCCACGTTGGGAGCTAATTCTATCATGCCACGCTACATATCGTCAGTGTCACAACCAAACTTTCGTGAAAAGGCAGACCAACCAAGTATGGAACAGGGTCTGGGCGCGATACGCGGCTCGGATACGCAAGTCGGACAACTTTTAGCTTTTCAAGCTTTGCCCAACCAGGATACCACATCGTATCAGGATCGACCCAGGCGTAATCCGGGAGCTCAAAGATCGAGAGTTCTTCCAGCGACCGACAACATGCGTTTATCAATCTCTCTAGGACTTGGGCCTGCGGTCGTACCCCGTAGCCCAAGGAGAGATTAGTGAGCTGTGACAGTTGGAATTTTGGCGGCAGTGAGTCCAGTTGAACCGAACCGCGCGGTTCTCTAAGCTTAAGCACTTTAAGTTGCCGAGAGATTTCTAGAACATGTGCGAACCTGCAGCTCTGCAAAAAGTGGGACAGACCATCGATGGATAGCTCTCTGAGAGCATTTTTACTATATTTGTTGTATGCTTTGAATGCATACAACATCCTTCGAATGCCAGGGTGACTTCGTTGGGTGAGTTTGTACGTCTGGATACGCCACAAGTCTCTAAGAACGTCTGATTCGGTTAAGATTTTGTTCCAAGCCTTGGAAACTCTCAGGCAGCGGCTGTTGGTTGAGTCAACAAGCAGTAAGAGAAGAAAGTTGTGAGGAGAGCTTACCACAAGGTCTTGAAGTCAAGAAACTCGAACGTCATACGGATAAGCTCGATGGGAAATTTCTCGACGGGATCAAATCCGGCTAGAGGAGCCACCCTATCTCTCTGGACTCGCAGCTTCTACGCAATTGGTTAGGAAGAGTCCGTGGGTTAATTCGACGCATATACGCACAGGCAATAAGGGATGATGAGGGTGCTTCCTCTCCACAAGTTCAATGCCTTGTGTATACATGTGGTACGCGAGAGTTTGCTTGCTTTGGAGACGAAGGATCTTACCAAGACGCAGATAAGCCTAGTAGAGGTTAATATACTTGCCGATGTCGCCAGAAAAGCAGCATACCTTGGGTTCCCTCGGAGAGAGGTTGACCATACCCGTAGCAAGGTTAAGGCACTTGTCTAGCTTGAACACCATCTCATAGGTGGCAATAAGAGAGTCAAGAGCGCGGATATGAACCTGTTTATCACAACGCTTGGATTGAGATGTTAGGGCTGAAAGAACCTCCTTAAGCTGGTTGTTTTCAATCCCCGTCAAAATCTCTTCACTTAAGTCTAGCCTCATCTTGTTATAGCTTTGACAGCTACAAGATTCCATAGCCTAGTAAGGTAAGTAAGGTAAGCGAGTGAAAGCTGTCAATAGATAAAGGGGGGGAATATACCTTCTTGAATAATTTTGCTGCAGCTCCGTACTTCCCCTGCGCATACAACTCCTGACCCTCCTTAAGGGCGAGGAGGCCCGGTGCCTCTCGGGTTGATGCGGAGTTCTCGGCGGTTGCCATTTTAGAGGGGAAATTGAGGTGTATCAAAATGCGTACGGGAACGGGTTTTCGTCGATACGGGACGAAGGAATACCCAATTAGGGGAAACGGCGCACAGTCAACAAAAATGGACGTTCTATCAGGTAAATGCGACCAAATAGGTAGCGCGTTCACATTAGGCGCTCAAAAAGGAGCTTTTGAGAGAGGAAAATACTAATTTGGTTCATTTGGCTTAAGAGGACAACAAATGCCGTAGAACGGGACGACGTCGGCGCAAAACGGCAAGGTCGATGGACGCGGTTTAGATAAGTGAAGCAGCCACGCCGGAGACGCGTTAAGCAGTTGCATTGGTGGGGAAGGCGTCACTGCCAGTTTCAATATGTAAGGTTTGACGGTTTGGCGGGGTAGCGGGGCTACCACCTATTAGCGTTACCGCCTCAGGTACCCGGGAGTACATGCCAAACTTCATCCAAGCAAGTACACATTTACGAAATAGACTACCTCCTGCCATTGATATCAGGTAATCTCTCCTCTCTGTATAAACTTGGTCCATAACTCTACATAAAACGAGGCATAAAGATATATCTTAAATGCTACAACTATAATGACACATACTGCAGCTTCTATCAGAGGAAGGAAGGGATCGTGCAAAATAATAGATACTGACCTACCTAAACTACCTTGGAAATCTAACAGGAAAGCAAATCTCTAACTATGTACCTACCTAACTTTAACGAGTTATCTCAATTATAACTGTTATACGCGCGTATATAGCCCTTAATAAGTATAAAAGAAATTTAGTTGCAACCTGCACGTTACATCTTAAATGATGGCTAAAAACCAGCATACATACCTAGGAAATCACACCACACGAAGGGCCAACATGTCCAGAGTCAACTTTCTCTCAAATTCATGTTTCGTATAGAAGGGCCGCAATCTTGTTTTATCACGCACAAAATCACTCACTCATTACTACGGTCTATTTCGGTGATCATGTTGGACTTGGCTATATATACTATCCAAGTATATATTATAGTTATTTTATTGGTGGGGTATATGAATCCATCGTAGAGTTATTATTTCCTATTTCCTGATGGGACGAATATACCTAGGTATATAAATATTTATATATACGCCTATATATGTCTACGGTGTATAGTGGGGAAGTCTTGTCCGGGGGGGAAGGGGGTAAGTAAGAAAGATATAACGAGAAAGAGGACAAGTTTTGAGTGCTTCACCCCATGCTATATCTAGGTAGGTACCTATCTATATACAGTAATCGATAATAGGATATATCATTATCGATCCTGCATCCAACGCGGCCCCCCGGCCGCGAGATGTGGCACAAAACGTTCGCGGGGGCCAAATTACGGGAACTCGTGACCTTCTCGACCGCAATCCATCTGATTGTAACAATTCTGAAATTAGGTAGGCAGATTACTATATCCCTTTGCCAATTTAACTTTACTTCATCAAACATGATAATCCGGTAGCCGCAGCTTTTTCGTAACACACGACACACGACACACACAAATACACGCGCAGCAAGGCCGAGCAAAACCAACCTTAAGCGCCTCCTCTTACACATACCTGATACTACTGTTGATATAGTTACCTGTAGTTAGCATAAATACACTTACATACGATACGAAGTTATGACGTATGTACTGTATGACCCCATCCTCCCCGCCCCGGGACGGGAACTCCCTCGTCTCCGCCCGATTAGCATCCCACTCCATAGGCAGCAACTCTCTCTTTCACTCTTTCTCTCTACCTATACACGAATAACTACGAAGTATATATCAGCGCGTATAACAGGAGGAGGCGCTGTTATCACCGAAGGAGCCGTTCAAGGCCAAGCCCAGCCAGACCTGCCACCACCACCACCATTACCTCCGCCATTACCCGCGGGGCTTTTTCTATGTCCATTTTGCGAACCAGAAAGAGCGCTCTCCGCATCATCCTTCCCAAGATTCCCATCCCGGCCGTTGACTAATTCGCCTAACGAAGAGGCGCAGGGACAGGGACAAGGACAAGGACCCCCTCCTCCTCATCATTTTTCTTTTCTTTTCTTTTCCCGATAATAACACCCTGGTCCGCAAAGTCCCGTCTGGGCTTTCGACGAGGGGGTTGCTGGTGTTGGTGGTTGTTGCTGACGAAGAAAAGTAAGGTTTTTGGTTGACAAGGTCCATGTGAGGCCCAAGTTGGGTAAGGACTCAAATCTATCCCAGACCCCCAAACCCTCCTCTTCCTTCCCCCCACTTCATCGCACCCGCGACCCTTTCGTAGATCGGGGAAACCTCGTTGCCTTCGGAATCGCTTATTATCTCCATTATAGTTCTTCAGCTATAACATATCAGGCGTCTCCAGCGGCCTTGCTGGCCTGCTAATTACTTTGCTAATTCTGTCTCCCCTTCCTATTTCGGTACTTCCTACCGTTTCCGGTTATCATGAAAAGAAGATACCTAATGTAAGGCGGACTGACTATACGGGCTGTGAACGACGCAAACGATGTGAACGATGTGACGTGACTTCAGTTACTTACCCATGGGTCGATGAACATTGTTCTAATTCAGACCCCCCGCAGTCTGGGTTGGTGCTGGGTGCTGAGTACTAAGCAAGGCGAGAGTCATGGCTTATAGGGAGACGCCCCGTTCGGCATCGTATCGGCACAAGAGAGCTCTGCCCTTGCAGGATCGTTCGGCCACCGAGTTCACGTTCGACCCGGGAATCCTGATTAATAATTTGTCCATTATCACTTCTCCTGTGGCTCGGTAAGATCTCGCCTTTTTTTTCTTTTTCGCCATTCGGCCGAATCGGTCGTTGGACGACATGGCTGTGCGTAAACTGGAGGGGTAATGTCTATATATGTAAGTGTGTCAGAGTTAGATATATATGTAAGTACATATGTCTAAGTCGCGAAAATACAATAAGATAGGGTATAGATAGAAGGTAGATTTGTGCGTATGTTACATGTAATACATGCAGTTAGGTATTTTACTTTATTTTATTTTTCTTTTGCCCAGCGAATTTATGAGCTCAGCTTATTTGTTCTCGATCTTCCAAACCAGGTACCTAAGACACGCTTCTCCTCCGCCTTACCCAAATTATCTAAGATATAATCGGGTAATTTTGAGAAAACGGCTCAAAGCTGCGCCCCGCGCGCGCAAAGTGTCAGATAACGGTAGCGAGTGGCGAGCGAAGCAAGTAATACATATTAGATGCGGTGCTCCCAACTCGCGTCTACTCGCGGTTACGGCGTCAAAAAAACAAGATGCGTTTAGTGGCGCGTCTAACACAAGCGACTCCCTAAAAAAGCCACGTGGAACAGACGCTGTAGAACTGGAGAACTAAAAGCTGGCGTGCCCAGAAAAAAGCCGAGAAAAACGCACGAGCAACCTTGGGAACCATTACAGGAAACCACCAAGTCGTACAAAAAAAAAAAAAAAAAAAAGGCTACAAACGACTGGTGCGGCACTTGGACTACATACATACATCATAGTAGTTCGCATTATGCGATGGTCCTGCATCGTTCCTACATACACTACCCGTCGCCCATCACCTATTACCACCCTTCATCCACGCAGCAATAGCTGTTTGCATAGGCGGGTCCCGACGGCAGACGTGTTTGCGTTACGTATGTGGTCTGAAGTTATATCGCATTTGTATCAGCCCACCTACCATTCGTCCTAATTAGGAATATTTAAGCATATCGAGGCAGTGTCAATTGATTATCGCAGACTAGAATGCCAAGAGAAGCATGTTCTAGCTACCTAGCTAAACATGGGAATCCCACAGAACTCCATAGAGTGATCTAATTAGTTTGGATACTAGAACTAGTTATGCAATGAGAAAAAAAAAACTATTCGGCGTTTCTCTGAAAAGATAAAAGATCAATTGGCCAAAGCCATTAGTTGTACGGTGTAGGTGTACCTGGATATGTATAAACAAGGCTTGGCAACTGATGAGAGAGGTTATGAGGTAACTTCCAGATTTCAACTACGGATTAGTTTATTTTTAGCTGCATACTCCAGGTAAAGAGCCAATAATAATAAAGTTTCTTTTTCTATACTCCGGTACCACAATTCTTTCGGTCCGCCGTCTCCACCAAAGCTGATGGGATAGCGGGGCTAAGAAGTGAATTTCTTAGAGGTGGACTTATAAGAGGCAGCTTATTATTGTCTAGGTTTTTTTTTTTTTTTTTTTTTTTCCTAACGAAAGAGGCTGGGGGAAGAGGGAGGGACATTCTACATACAGCCCGGCGATGAGTTTTACTTTTTTAGATGTCCGTCGTACAGCAGTTCCAGCTAATTCAAGGAACGTAATCATATAACAACAGTAGCAATGCCAGTTCAAACATTGTTGTACTGCCAAGTACTGTTTGCATGCCATCTACCCACCTGAAGCTGCCCAAACGGCGACCACTAGCAAATCCCCATCCGGCCAGCTGGGTGGGTAAGGTTGCAAGCGCGTCGCAGTTCCCGTTCCCCGGGTCTAACTCCTACATATCGCTCGACAGAGATACGAAGATATGACTGGCTAGCTCGGTAGTGATGGAGTTGGCTCACGCAGGCACATTTCTTATTTGTCTGGCTAGTGTTAAGGTGTGGTGTGGCATTCCGAACCTATCAGCGCATGATGAGCTGTTTTCTGTGCATCCGGTTCGACGCACGTTGTGTTCCCTGGGCGTCATAGCGCTGCTACCTACATGTATGGAGCGCAGGTACCCAACGATCTGAGATGGCTAGCTAGATGGGTGGCCTCACAACCTACGAGGCTGGCGAGGCTACGTTCTTTAAGTCAACGTGGGGGCGAAATCATCAACTACGTATTAAGATATTATTAAAGGGAAATTATACACCTCATCTCATTCAATGCTCCTAGCAGGCCACCAAAGGCCAAGTGAATTCAGCGCAAATAGCTTTAATTTACTTCAGACTAGAAATTCAAAAATTAGAATTTAGAGGTATTTAACCCCTTGGTTGTGATTAAGCCAATTCTTCATTTTGATAGATGCCTAAGTAGGTACATATAATTAAAATAGACTTGTAATAGATACATCATCATCCAAACTCCTGAACCCCTCCAAGTGAAAGAATCAAGGCTTATTTTGACGCCATCCTATTCCGCGTATACGATTATTCCCGCCTCTGTAAATTTCTCGTTTAGTAGTTAGAACCCTAGCGCAAATCAATTCGACTCATAATCAAGTATGCATTTAGTAGTGGCATGTTTAGAAACCTCTATCTGGATTAGTAAAGATAATTTGGGCGGAATAATAGCTTAGAAATCAGCTCGACTTCGGTAGATTATTCAGCCTTGAAGATGACATATGCACCATATGCACGCATACATGATTTATCCCTAGTCACAAAGCATGGATGATTCTAGGATAGTCCTCAGCTAACTAATGTTTTTATTGAGTCGCCTCCTGCCGAAATCGCATTTCATTGCCCAGTCGGTGTATCATCCCCAGGCTTGCCCGTTATCCCCCTCTATTCTCGCTGAGAGTTCTAGTCTAAATAGTATAAGACGCATTTCCGTGGCCGGACGAAAGCGTCGAGTGCCGTTGCTCGTTGGCTTTGCGGGAGCGAATGACGGAGATCCTAATCGGTTATCGGCTGTTCCATGCAGACCATGAAAACCGATTAGTACCGCCGTCTAGAGTGAAACCAGTTCGCCCTCCCGCTCCCGCATACCAAGGCCTAGCGCAGCTAGTTACAGCCTCGTAAGAAAGGAAAATAGCTAGGAATACAAGATATCTGCTGCCCGCGCATAATTAAGCTGTAAGCTAATGTTACAGATATGAACTGCTCAGCAGAAACGTGTGTTCAAACAATAAGAGAAGAGAAGAACCCCCAGAAAACCCAGAAAGTAGACGTAAATCCCAAAAGCCAGATAAGATGAAAAAGAAAAAAAAGAAAAAAGAAAAGAAGAAGTAGATCTGTGGTTTCAATGAAGAAACCACAGCACTGCTTCTTAAGGAAATCCGCACTCGAGTCCTGAACCAAAATAACTGTTCCCAAATGACGCCTGGTATATCCGGTCCTTCTTTCATGCGTAAATCCAAAGCCAGAAATCATTCGAAGGAAAGACGTAATCGATCCGGTTCCTGTCGCATCACTAAACGTTCCTCATAACATGCGTGCCTTTTAAGCTGCGCTGTGACGTGAGCAGTTTGCGTCGGATACCACATTAACCTCGTCTCTTTTGTGTGCCCACTTGAAAATCCCAATGCAAGAAATACTCCCTCGCCGACGCTATGCTAAATCAATAGATAGAAAAGTAGAAAGTCGAGTGGATAAATGAAAGTGCTGGGGGCGTAGCCCGTGAAACCGTAAACCGTCGATGACATGCTAAGTAACATCCAAAAGTGGAACTGCCGGGGATGAAGACAGCCAGGGAATAGGCTGTGTCGTCGATCGAGAGTTGAATGTGACATCATATCTCTTTCCGTCTCTGCGTCTTCGATAACTAAATCTGTGCATCATGGCATTCATAGCATTTTTTTTAGTGCCGGATCATACGACAGGGTTCTCAAAAACCCAATGGCTTCATTAAAGGGCGGGAGGAGCCGATGTTGACATAATACGGTCGTGGCCTACAAACAGCATAGATAACTGCGAGGGCCGGCGGGAAGGCGACAGGTTTTTAGGTCTGGGTCTGAAGGAGTAAAGGTAGGGAACCCAATCCCAAAATTCAAACATCAACAGCGGTGGAGAATGCCACGCACAGCAACCCATTACCGAAGACAATACTCTTCACCGTCTGTGGTGGTAGGAGCTGTCTCTAGACTGGCCACTATAATACCCCGAGTCAGAGTATGTCTGATTTCCGGAATATGAATGGCTGCTTGACTGTGCGTGCTTGGAGCAGGCATATCCCACTAGTATCGTCCGGGTAGTGATATGATGCCCTGACTGCCCATATGCTGGGCATCGGTCAACTGCATGTTGATAGTAGAGACAATGGCACGCGGAGTACCGCTCAACTAATTGGTAGCACATTGTGATGTATTGTTGGCGACTTGAGATGATATCGTTGTGGATCAATGACTGGAAAACGAGGGCAGGGGAAGCAATTATATATATCTGAGCTGGCAAGGCGATCGTGGGCTGTGTAGATGTAGGTTCCTCCTATGTGTTGGCTTTTGATACGGGTACGGATGTCGTGGTCGTTGTTATAAGTGCTTGTTAAGAAGTCAAGTAAGGGAAGATGAAGTGCTAGTACAAGTCTGAACAGTGGTGATAAAGGAGATAGAAATAAGAAAAAAAGAGGCTGATCTTTAAGAAGATACGAAAGGAAAGGACCGGAAGTGAATGTGTCGTCCAGGTGACTATGATGAGTCGACAGGACTTATTGCTGCGGCGTCAGGGCGAGAAGAGACATCGTAGCCTTATAGGGCTTGCAGCCTGGCTAGGTTGCGTTGCGCGTGCCTCAATGGGGGGACCAGGGAGGGACCATGGAGTGACAGGGAAGAGGAAGAAAAGAGAGGCAGCAGTGACGAAAGCTTACTTGAGTGTACCGTCTCAACTACATACTAACGTAGCCGGTAACCATGTATGTATCTTGGCTATGTATCCTCTCCGCTGCATGCAACTTGACCTGCAGTTCCGCAGGTCCAGCGGGAACGTGGACTGACTAGAGAGATCCATCGTGGGTACCTAACACATAAGGAGAAAGGAAAAGAGCGGCACAGGGGTGTGATGATAGAAGAGGGGCGGTAGATGCCTTGCCATGATGAGTAAAATGCGCAGCAGTGAACAATTCGGGTCAGGTTTTGGGTTTGTGGTATGCAGTTTGTGAGAGGCCGAAGGGCGAGGAAGGGTGAGGGTAAGTTAAAAAAAAAAAAAAAAAAAAAAGAAAGAAAGAAAGAAAAAAAAAGAATAGGTGAAGGTATCAGTAACAGGTATCGGAAAAAGAGGAATAAGAAAATAAGAATAGGATAGGAATGTGGGTATAAACCATAGGCACAGGCAACATGTAGACATGTAGACATGTAGACATGCCGGAAACGAGCTGCCGGACACACTAGTGCGAGTGGGCAACGGAGGAAAGTACAATACAACAAGTACCTATGTAGGTAGGTGTAGACCTGACTAGACCCTACCTAACCTAACGTATATGTAGCTTGCATCCTATACCGAATGCGCTCTCGTTCTTCGGGCAGTTAGGTGAAAGCGGTAGAGAGTGGAGTTAGTTTGACTGTATTATTCTGCTGGTGTGTCTAAGCTGGAAACAAGGGTAATCCGCTTTGGTACGGGTCAAGTTTAGGTTAGCGAAAATACATTTTTGTTTTTTTTTAGAGGTAAGGTTTTTAAATCTAGACATTGTACAAGTATAACACAAATAAATGTAAGTAGTTAGTTGGAATTGTTGCGTCGGCGGTTATATCACGTTCGTTTTTGTGCAACGGCAGCTAGGTAGACACTACCTTGGTTAAGCGAGTATTGGAAAGCGAAAAAAGAAAAATTTACCATATTAGAATGCCATTATTATCTAGTCGGATTCAGGTCAAATTATCAACTGGGGAAAAAAAAAAATAAGAAACAAAATTCGGGGATCGACCTCACAGGTGCACTATTCCCTGCAGGGCTGATCTAGTATTGTACCTAGCGTAAGGGCTTATGTATACTTGTGTAATGTATTCTTGTACCTGCTGTATGTACTACCACCAATCCAGGGTGCTGCGCAGCTGCAGACTGCCAGGGCAGGGATAACCACCGATGGCACTGTGGCAGCGTACATGCATTATTACAGGTAGCTGACATGCCGTATTACAGGATTACATACCTACAGGTACCTGAGAACAAGTACATAACCTATCTTAGCAACAGTCATCCTTCTATACATACATCGAAAAGCAGGCAATAATAAGAATAATAATAGTCATAAATATCGATGTCGCTTACTAGAAATTTCTTCACCAAGTTTGAAAGGTGCTCTCTGAATAAGACTAACTAATAATACTGATACTTTTATTGTTATATCTGTAGGTGTTTGGCGTAGCAAGTAACAAGTAACAGACCTACCATATATGTGATTAAATGTAATAAATCCGGCAATTCATGTTACTGCGCCTTTTAACAACAGCCGGCATCGACGGATTTAAAGATGGATCTGAATTGCTCATACTGACGAGGGCTCATTCTCGACGTGTTTCAAACAATTTGGGGTCGATTCCGAGGCATCCTCTGATTGCGTTACTGACAATGAAAAAGGTAGCCTAGACAATGTTGGACATGGGTATGGTAGGAGAGAGGGATATATTCAGTAACGATAGCTAACGATAGCTAACGATAGTAATTATAATAATAGCTTGGCTCACCTTGGATAGTCTAATGTCCCAGTGCCTATACCATCAACTTGTAACACAGTTAGGTAACCAATTTATATGGTGCGTGGTATTAAGGTCCTTTAACTTTAACATCAAAAAAGATTAAGATTTAGGTTAAGCTTCTATTTTAGTGCGCACCGATTCAAAAAAGTTTAGCGGACCGTGCCTAGAGTCTAATAACCAACCTAACGGCCTGATACATTGTATACGTCTCAGGAAGAGGGAAGAAGAAAAAAATAAGGACTGACGTCAAATTAGCACGAGGGGTTCGGTTTAACATTAAACTAAAGGCGATATTAACAATTCCACCGGCGGGCATCAAAGTCGCGAGGTCACGTAATCGCCTACCCCTCCACCGGGAGTTTCGGCGTGCCACGGTGCTGGATAGCCCAGGCCTTGGATCCTATAAATTATACGTGGTATACTCAATATTCAAGAAGTATCGTAGCATTCTTCAATAACGGCATTAGGCCGTCGGATAGGTTGGAATCGGCTTTAAGATTGCTCATGTGCATAGGGTCGTTTAACGGATTTAATCCTCACCGGGTGGCCGGGTCCATGTGTGTCTATTGCCGATTTACCTCCTACCGTTGATGTAGGTGGTCAGCAAAAAAGCGTTGTGACGTGCGATGTAGTATTCTGCAGAAGCGGCAGTATGCAAAGTAGAGTGCTGAGAAGGAGTTCGTTAGAATCTATACGCTTTGGCCCTTTGGGCTTTTGGCCTATAAGAAAAGACATTGGTGAAGGAATCTGAAATACTATTATCCCTAGGAACCCCCACCGAACAGTTTGTATCAGGTGTTAGTTAGGTAGTTATCATATAGCTAGTTGAACAACAAGGATCCGAATATGCACGCATGTGTTTCAAATTCGAGTGGGCAAACTTCCTATTGCAAGCAACTCTTCTTATTTTACCCTTTCCTATAGGTGCCTACAGAATTCAGGTATCTATTGGATGGTTTGGAACTGCACGCGACAGCTTCTTCCAAGTACCTGTGAGTATGTGTGACGATTGGCTATGGTACGGGTTTGTGATTCTAGCGGCCCTTACCTACATTCGAATGCCCGGAGTGTGGCGGGTGAGGTACAAGAAATTGTACACGATAACTCGCGACATCACTACCTACCTATCCAAATGCGGAATCGCGAATGTCCTCCAATTCCCATCATAGGCAAATCTGATCAGTAATATTATTATATCCATGACAGTTGAGGTCGCCGGGATGATGACGGAATTTCTTACCCAGGACCCTGGAAACGGCACACTAGCACTGGTAGTTCGCTACCTTGTGCTTAGAAACCCCATGCAAAACTATTCAATTAGGTAGTTAGATCACTTTGTATACTCGTGGTCTAGATATATGACATGTATGTGTATTTATACCTCTGTAATGTAGTCAGGTTTGGTGAAGATTACGATGTCATCCCGTACATCACCCATTCAAATTACCTATGGGTAGCTCTATAAGTTATTCTATTTTGCATGTGAGAGTGTAAAGTAATAGATCGTAGTGTCTTGCTTGCGCAGGTGTACCACGTTATGGGAATACTAAACGTAAAACAAAAAACTCAACTTGAACATAAATGCTGCCTATAGGCTAAGTAAACAAACATTTCGGTATGCATGTCGAATAATACTAGAGGTATAAAAGGGAATATGTGCATTTACGAAGCTTGTGAAGTAACGATTTTGGCTACCTACCCGGCCTACGTGTAATGGCTATACCTGCACCGGACGCTATAAATGTGGCGGAGCGGGCTAGCCCGTTTTAGCCGGTACATAACCCGCTATACCACATTGACCTTAGAGCTGATCCCGCCCTGCCCGCTTAAGTATGTAGGTACAATACCTAAAGTACCTCCCTCTAGAGATACCTAACCCGCGCGAGGAGCTCAGGCAGGTGCATGCAGGCCAGGTGCAGTTCTTAGGTAACCGTACTTTTAATACTGCGTTACATGTGTGTAGCATGTTCTTTCCGCAAAGAATTCGTAATGACACCCAATAGAACTTGACCAACTAAAAATCAGGGACTCATCAGCCTCGTTTTTTTTTTTTTTTTCCTATTCTCCCTCCTGCAGCACTCAGAAACACCTGCATCTTTCCCTAATGCAAGTCGTAGATCTGCTCCGGCGAGCTATCTACTTGCCTATACCACTACCCATGGATAACATCTCAATGGACACACCCCAATGGAAGTATAATCCGTACTAAGCTAGAAATATACTAAGCGCGTATATTTTTCTACCCGTGAAGCTTATCAATGACCCGACGTTGAATCTCGATACCTCCCGGCGACCTGATCGGCGTGGCTGCAACCTATTCCACTCTCTTGGGTTACCGGGGAGCGTCTCAGGTCTCTCCAGCCGCAAGGTCTAGCCAATACCTGCATACTATGTACTCAACCGTTAGGACTAAACTACGAGACCTACCTAGGCAGCTAACCCAAGATGAATACTTAGACCTACATTATGTAGTCGACCTAGGCAGTTCAATTTAGTTCAACTATCTCGTACTCTGCTCACCGAAATGGCCTAGCCCATCTAAGGGATTAGTCTCGACCTTGGCGCAAGTTGGTTGTTGAAGCAATTCCAAGAGGCGCAGGCGTTCAGCACAAGGTGAACGATACGGCGTACCGACGTGAGGCATGACTCTTAATACGATTCGGTTCATATTCGTCAATTGCTTAGCCAGTGAGAGGATCGCTACTGATGTACAGCATCTCCGCTTGTGTGTGCAACCTCACGAGATCTCAAGGGATAATGCTCGACCGATCTGTCTCAGATCGTCATCGAACATCCTGTTAACCGTTGAAGCACCAGTCGCTTATCTTGGATACTCTAAAATCGACGACTCCTGTGGCTGTCAGCCTGTTCCTGAATCTCCGAACCTCATCGCTGAGCGAGTCAGCCTTGTCTTATGGGTCTTCCCCCCCGGGTCTGCATTATTAGCGCAAATCCACAGGGCATTAGAGTCATTCAAATGTCATAAGTAAATGACGATTGGTGTTTATTTATTTCCAACGATTGTGGGGGATCCTCACTGTTGTTTCGCAACCCACCCAATCGCCATCTCTCCATCTCTCCGTTTGTCTCCATTGTTTCCTCACCGCAGTAGGTTCTTTTTCCTCCCGGCTTGCCTATCCGTACCCCATATAGGTGCATGTACTTATGGTACTTGGCTTATTTAGTATCGTGGTGAGTCTTCTCGTCTCTGCAAGTGTGGCACGCTCGTGACCCCAACTTCACGACTGCGCCTCAAAAGTGGCTGTCTGATAGGCCAAGAACGGCCCCCGACTTTTCACGGCGGATCTCTTCGCAAGGGACCTGAGGGGCCTAAGGAATCAAGTGATAGGATCTTTGACCAGGATAGAGCGGCCCTTGCCAGAACTTTCCCTAATACAAACTACATACTGCTTTTCACCAAGATAAACCCGGCAATTATCCACCAATGCTCCACCAAGTTCAGCGGCATCGCCGGCGGAGTCATTAACAAATATCAGATTACTTACACGGCAGCTTCGGGAACTTCTCTCAGAATGCTTCGGAACAAGTTAGAGACCCCCCAATGGACAGGCAGCAATATGCATACCGGCGTCACTTAAAATCATGGAATCGGTCATCATCTACATCATCGCTTACCTGTCCCGTCTTGAATTACGTACACTTCCCCGACGGGACACGTAGCGTGCCAATACCGATATCCCGTCTCCGAACGCAAGGGGATTAACGGAAGAGCCCGCTTCCTACTATTGTAGACTCTCTCTTGGTTCGGCCCTCTACGAAATGCTCAGTGTCAGGGCAACTTACAACCAGCAGAGCAGTATTTGCGGTTTGGGCGTACCTCGGTATCCTTGAGGAATATGTCTGTTTCCGGCTAGAATGGATTCCTATATGCTCCATCGTGGGGCGTCAGCCTTAATATCTTTATACAGAACTATACAATATCGACCGATATCTAAAGGCGGATATCGTCGCGTCAGATATCCCACAGTTATACCGACATGGAAAGATACTAGAAACTGGGCAGTATCAACGCTCGGGTAAGCACCCCTGCGTTGCTCACCTATACTTCTCACCATCACCCCAATCGGTCGATCGTGCTGATATGTGAAAGTGGTTTTGATGAAGCTTACCGTATTTTCCGGGATTCATCAGCTGGGCTAGGGTATGACGATTCATAACCCCACCGCATCTACAGCAATCTAAACTCAAAAAACTCAAGTCGTGGTCCGAGGATTAGCACTCATCGTCAATCAGCCTCAATCAGCAAAACGAGTCTCTTCCATGTACCTCTATAGCCCATTGTTTGATGGGTAGTCCCACGAACGCTCGCCGCAAAAATAGACTAACGAACATTATCTCATCTACATATTATCATGACTGATATGACCGCCGATTGCCGCCGGAAGAGTCATCTTCCATCCAACCAGCCAGTGGGTCCATTTGATGTGCTGGATTTGACTGGCCAATAGATCAGGAATAATTGTATCTTACGATGACATCTTACTGATTGTTGGCTAGACTGATTTTGTTAAGCTTAACCTTGTCTTAGAGCTATCCGCTGTGAAGACATTGGAAGAAAAGCGACATCGATCTCGGCGGCCTCAAGACTCAACCCCTAGGCGTTTACCGTGACCTCTTAGCACTGTAAAGCAGACCGACTTATGTCTCCATGCTATAATTACTAGTTACCTGCGTCACCGAGAGCACTGTATCTAAACCACAATGTAACGTGGGTCGTTCAATTACGATCCCAAAAAATATGCCTATGATAATTTAGCGATGTCTACCTGGTACTTCGTCTTCAGGTTATCACTTCTATTCAACTAAGCCCCCTTCGCGGAAGAATCCTTTCGAAGTGGGCGAGGGGGCGGGATTTAACCCCCCCCCCCCCCTCTTGGAGCTATGCAGCAGGTAGCAGATTCTAGACATATGACAGTGTATAGTATAATACTTTTATACGTTCTAAGTCACCGTACGAGCCAAGGTGAAGTAGCCTCGTATAATGCTGCACTGTGGTTGGTGATAGACCGACAAGTCAGCCTTGTTAGAAGTAGCCTCGCCGAGCCTCAACGCCGATCAGGAGCGGCATCTTATTTCAGCCGTAGCCCGAGGGAGCACGGAGCGGGACGGTAAAGTTAGCATTCGGGCGACGCACAGCGGATCTGAGCCTCTCAGTGCTAATATACAGTTCTTGTGCCCCCCCATCTCGCAGATGTAGGGTCTGTTGGGCACTGCAATATACTTAATGCAGCCCTACGCATCCCACATTCCCGCGTCTGCAGCGCCAGCATGTACTACTTGAAAGCACAGCACAGCGCTATGCATGGTAAATATGTTGTACCGATATCTGCATTGCAGCCGCTTGTTGGGCCGGAGCGGTCATTGGCGTTTTGTTGGAGGAACGATATTGGTGGGAATGGCGAAGGAATACACTGAGGGGGCGTTTTCCCCTCATGTCCGACGGCGGCAAAGTAGAAGAGCACACCACCATTTACTGTATCACTTGCAAATTGCCGAGGCAGGATCAAGGTCGACCGACGAGTTTTCTTCCAAATCGTACCATTACAATAACCCACGCAGCGAATAATTACATACATCCGCTCAACCGCCTCGTAACAAGCCAACTTGAAAACATGTTACCGAAGCAGGTTTGTTGATAGTTGAGAGCACGCCATAATCAGCCATTCAAAGGTCCTACGTGGGCGTTGAGGTCATGTCTCCTTGCCGAAGTACCTGGTACACGTTCAGGGGATCCAAATACTACCAACGATGCCGGCATCCTGCATACCACACTACTTATTGCTGTATTAAAAACACACACTTCTAGACTCATGGATAGGTACCATATAGTTTTGTACAGACGGTACATATATATTCCACATAGTTTTCAATCCTACATACATCTCTTCCAAATTACAATGAAATAGCAGCCAATTTACTTTATCTCCTTTCCGTTCTTCCTGGCTCCAATGACCTGCATAAATAGATAATAACAAATGTATTAGAGAACAAGAACGGGGAGGGAACCCTGAATGCATACTCAAGACAATGCCTTCGGTG
Source organism: Daldinia eschscholtzii (assembly GCA_037126485.1). Taxonomy (NCBI): domain Eukaryota; kingdom Fungi; phylum Ascomycota; class Sordariomycetes; order Xylariales; family Hypoxylaceae; genus Daldinia; species Daldinia eschscholtzii. Next base: position 1,481,259 of record JBANMG010000007.1, read on the forward strand.
TGCGACGGAATATTTCCCTATTCAGGCGACGTATAGAAAAGGAGCTCACCGGTGGTAGACTTGTTGGACGGAAGTAAAGCAATATAATGAATGAGCGCAAGCTGAAACTCGGTGCGGCGATGAAAACCAAGTTTCACGGGGGCGCGGAGGAGGGAGATATATCAAACTACTATAGGCGGAGAGGAATTAACCTACATCGGGGGATTATAAAGATGGGACGTCCGAGTCCGACGACGACGCGGTGACCGTCGATTTCGGACCTAGATACCCTATTTTACCCACAGGAGGCCCACCGGATGCAAGCCAACGGGGTAAAAAAAAAATGTGCGGAGCGGCCAGAAAGAGAGACCTGGTTACGCAGAGGAGGCCGCTCGAGGAACCGGGCGCCGGGTTGCAGGGACACACAATGTGCAAGATAAGGTAAGAAAAAAAAGTGATAGTAGGATATCACAAAAGAAAAGAGGGATACAAGTTCTATGTCCGAAGAATTTGCCCACCTGAGTCATTTACACGGATTTTACCAATTTCACACTCGCATATGCATACGCATCTACACTTGGATAGGTATACATACACGCCTTACCTACCTGGTATGCATACCTATGTTCTATAATACCGAATGACAAAAAAGGGTATTCCATATCAAATTCTGCTGAGCTGAGTGAGTTACCTACCTGCTCTCTCTATCCTATCCTATCCTATCCTATGCAGCCGGAGACGACGGGAACGAATATGATATCCGGCGTATGCGCGGGTATGCATGTAACGTGCCCATTCCAAATAATAATCTTTCCGCTTTCCACTTCCGCTACGACCAAACGATTACCGCCGACCTGGATACCGACATCAGCCCCTTGTAGAGGAGGCCATCTATACATATGCCATGTAGGTATGTATGTATGTATATGTGTATGTATGTGTGTGTGTAATAGGTAAATAAGCATAGTTAATGCCTTAGTCAACAACAATATCGCCATCTAACCGGGACAACTATCGCCGTGCCTAGACCTACATGAAGAAACGGCCTCCAGGTACTACTACCTTCTCTTCAGCACCGCACTCCCCCCGGGTTTTTCGCCACCCCCCGGGCTTAAAAAGAAAAGAAAAGAAAAAAATAATAGAACATGCATAGGGCTTGTGCGACGGTAGCAATCCTCGGCTCGGGCTTGCTGCTGACATCGTTCCCAAGTCCGTAATTCCGCTTCCCTCACGTGGGTCGGAATGATTTGAATGGGGGTGGCTGCTTAGGATACTTTGCCGTTTAGGCTGTGGCTTACCAGTAAGTATTTAAAGGCATTTAAAGTACCTATCTACCTATACATACCTCAGGTACGTATGTAGGTATGTATGTATGGCGTCTGACGAATAAGACGAAAGGCCAGAAAGACACATACGCACATAGAGAGAGAGAGAGAGAAAGGGGGGCGTGTGGCGGGAGATATACCGACCTACCTATCCCGTCTTATATTGGTCACCTATGTTAGGTTACCCCTAACAGGTAGCCAGCTAACCAAGATCAGCTACCTAACCTAATCTAACCTTAGGCAACGTACAATACAATGCTGGCGATGAGGTGAGATTCTCGAAACAACGATAAACTTCCCTCGCTGATTTCTGCTTGATTAAGTCATATTCCCAACCTGTTCCAGTCTCCCTCTCTCTCGTATATTTGGGTAGACAGTGGCTGGTTTAACTAAGTGATCAAGTAAAGTGGCTTTGCAACCGGACCACTATAGGTAGGTAGGTAGGTATAAATAAGCCAGGCCAAATTACTAGCTAGGTAGATAGGTTACCATACGAACTTCGTCAGAATGACTGACTGACTACGTAACCCAAGGTACCTAAGGTAAGACCCCTATTTCACCAAGAGTCACACTTTTCCAAGATATCAGTTAGGCTATGGGTTTTGATACGTTTCTTGATATGTAGCAAGGAGGTTAGAGTGCAGGTAGGTAGGTATCGGATATCCTCTTCTCTCTTTCTCTCTCTCCTTCGTATCTTCACCTGTGCGCGCCTATTTACCCTTTCTCTATCGTGATTTGAATTTTTGCCTTCGTCTCAATGACAGGAACGCCCTCTCCCTCCCCCCCCTTTTTTCTTCTGTCTTCTAAAACATCCACTGCGAAGACGTGCCGTTAGGGAACTCCAAGTCGAGCTCATCCCTCTCTATCTGCATTTACGGCTTGGATCTTCGTCATTATAAATTTAGTATAGTACATGCATGTAAAGGAAAGGGTTTAAAAAAAGAGAGAAAGAAGAGAAAAAATGGTAATAATGTTCATGTCCCTTAACTCAAGGCTATGCTCCGTCCCCGTTTAATTCATGCACGAGAAGCCATGCTTGAAGCATTATGTAGTTGTATATTCACTTGTCGTCGTGGCTGAATGCGATGGGCAAACACAACGGCATTATCGATGTATATAGCAGCAAGGTGACACCAGAAAGGAACAAGTAGTAGCCATGGTAGCTATTTAGTTTCGACATGATAGCTATACTCGATTTTCGGTATTCGTGGTCTCAAAAAATGTGCAATACATCACGCTGCCACCCGAGGCAAACGTATAAACAGGGAAGTTTGGTTTGACATTGTAGTGCCAATGGAAATAAATGCCTAATTAATCTCATAAAAACGTGCCAGGACACTCAATGTCAAGCTCCCAATGTGTGAATATTTACTCATTCAAGCTCGTCGACTCATAGCAACATTAGCCCCCGCAGAGGCCAGATCTTGTTTGCCGCTAACAGTTCGGCCGGCCACTCGCGGAAGGTTGCTGTTGCCTACTGTTGTAGCTGTTCCAGCACTGGCCCTCTTCGTACCGGAGGTTAGTCCGGTGAAAGCAGACGTCCGTCTCGCTGCCCCGCCTGGCTTTAAAGGGCTGGTATTACTTGCTTCTCTGGGCCGCAGGGTCGGTCCGCTCTTACCGGGTCCCGGAGGTTCAGGTAGGGGTCGCGGTGTTGAAATTGTGTTATGACGCTTGACTGGGGACGACTCACGTGTTCTAGGTACAGGAACAGACGTCTTCTGGCCGGTAATGAATTCGTGACGTATGGCATCTTCAGGTTTAAGACGGCGGTCCGGATCCCATCGTAAGCACCGGGCAAGGAAGTCCAGGAATGGTTCGTCATCACATTTAATGGCCTGCTGAAGTGTCTTGGAGGACGGACGGCGCCTCCTACCCTTTGAAGATACCGTCAAGCGCGGCTTGCCCATCGAATCAAAAAAGAGCTTCTTCCTGGTACTCTTTTCAATGAGATGCTTTTCCGGGGGTCCAAATACTTCCATAATACAAGCAAGCTGCTCTTGCTCATTCTCGCCAGGGAAAATAGGGACACCAGTGTACAGCTCGGCAAGAATACAACCCAAACTCCACATGTCAATTGGTAAACCGTATGTCATCCCTAGAATAACCTCAGGTGATCGATAGAATCGGGACTGAATGTATGTATAAACTTTTTCGTTCTCGAAACAACTGGAACCAAAGTCGATGACCTTGATTTCAGAATGCATAGGATGCCGAAGTAAAATATTTTCCGGCTTAAGATCACAATGAATCACCTTGTGCTGCTTAAGTAGGTTGAGCGAGCTCAACATCTGCTTGGTGAATCGTCTAATGAGCTTGAGAGAAAACCCGCGGAAGGCGTTGGATTTGATGAATTCGTAAAGATTCATATCGAGAAGTTCGGTCGAAATACAGAGATGACCGCGGAAATAGAAACTGTGAGTAAAGTTGACCATGCTATGCCTATTTTGAGGATCCTGAAAGTCTGTTAGAAAAATGCCTACGCTAGATGAATAACATGAAACAACTTACCCATTCACGCAGCTTTTGCAAAATGTTAACTTCGACAAGAGCCTGCTGATGGAACCTCTTCTTATTGCGGATGATCTTTACCGCAACAAGCACGCCGGTTTTGTGGTCGATACACCTCACCACTTGACCAAAACTGCCCTTCCCAAGAACATCGACAATCTCGTAACGATACGCAAGGTGGTCGCCTATGACAATCGAGTAGTCTCCACGCTCGTCGTCATAACCAAAGTTGGGTAATTTTGAGTTCAAATCGCCGACAACTTTGCTAGCATTTTGAGTGCCACAGAAATAGACGTCGTTATAGTCAACAATCTCGCCTCTCTCGTAGATGTTAAGCATGGCAATCCGGATTGCCTCGTGAGGACCGACGCGTTCCTTCGGCGTCGCTCTCTTACGGAGAGCATCCAGCGTTCGAGCAGCCATTTCCGTCTCCTTCCGTCTCAACGCCAGCTTCCTCATCTCGTCCTCGGCAATCATATCATCCTTATCCAATTCTGCGGTATAAGAATCACGACGTTTAATTGAAGCAGTCGACGGCCTCGGGCGCAATATCTTCTGCATAGGTACATTCCGGGATTGTGATGAACCCTCGACCATTGAGTTATTGCCCACATCTTCCTTGGAGCTTGTCCAGGCATCATTGCGATTCTTCTGTGTAAACGTGGTATTGAGGCTAGATGCAGAGCTCTTCCTGCGCCTGGACTCCAAATACGTTCCCGATGATTTCGTGGTGTGGCTCGGACTAGAAGCCTTCGCCGCGCTTATGTTCATGGATGCTGAAATCGGCAATCGTGGAGGTGGCATGCTATCCTGTCGAGCATGTTTATCGGAGTTCTTATCAAGAGAACCGGAAGATGCATGGTGGCTACTCTTCGAATTGCTTCTCTTCCAGGACAAGCTTAACTTTCTTCTCAAATTACTCATGGAAGATGGAGTTGGAGGCTCTTCTGGGCTATTCTCAGTGGGAGATTTGTTACCTGTCTTACCCGACTTCGGTGCGCGTGGACCAGACGGCTTCTGCGGCGGTCTAGCTTCGACAGTGGTGTCGATCGAGGTTGGTTGGTTTATGTCACCAACCGTCTTAGATTTCGTTAGTTTACTGCCAAATATGCTGTCCTTTTTGGGAGCAGGTGTCGACAAGAATGGCGAAGCAGTAACTTTGCGAATTTGGTTCTTAGCTAGAGACTCGAGAGGTGATTCAGACAGACTTCCCCCGGTCGGACTTTCCACCCGACTGTGGTGAATAGAACTACTACTCCGTAGAATTGTTTTTTCGGGATCTTTATCTGTACGATTTCTTGAGAAGAACGTGCTCCTGGATGCCGTCATCGGCGTAGTAGGCGTCTTAGGAATCATGCGCGAGAGTGGAGGACTGCATTTGCCATCATCCTCGCTTTGGGTCTGGCTTTGTAAAGCGGTAATCTTTGCTTCGTTTATGCTCAATGGGCCAAGAGTGAGCGGTGGAAGTCGCAAGGGCTGTAGACTCTTTTTGGACTGGCTTATGCCGATCTTCTGCTCAACATCCGGACCGGCAAGAGTCTTCCGTGGCGCGTGCTTTCGTGTACCAGTTTTACGCTGGTATTTCTTCGTTGGCTCCTGCGACGGCGTACCCGAGGGAGTTCCCGTAGACGTGCTGTGCACACTGCTCGAATCTAACGTATACGTCGATTTCCTTTTCTCAAGGAATGATATCTCCGCTGGTGAGTCCTTGGGCGATTCATAGACCTTTGGAATTGCAGGCACAGGCGGCACGTCTTCGTCATCTTCACCTGCTGGCGGATTATGTACATTTAGTGTTTTGGGAGCGGGTAATCTCGACGCTGGACCACCTTGTGGGAAGGTCCGCTGAATAGAACCGGTTGATGTTCTGTGGGTATTGAAACTATTTACCGAGGCGACTGATAATCCCGAGCTGTAGGATTTTCTATTAGTAAGTTCTGGGGTTGTTCTTAAAGACGAGGGTGTAGTAGATGTCTTTCGAGGAATCATCGAAGGCGAGCGGGAGTGAGGGCGAACTTCGATGGGCGGCGGCGGGGCGTTGGTAATTTGTGGTACGTTCTGCGTAGGATGGATTGACATGCGCTTCATTCGCTGTGCATCAGTTGGTGAGATTGTTCTGGCACCTAAACCAGTCGCATGGGAACCATGAGTCCCAGGCATTATAGACATCCTTCTCGCAGAATTAGGCGTAGAACCTTTAGCAGCAGCTCTTGGGGATCTCGGAAATGCGGCCGAGATGCGGCTCTGGTCTGGTGCAAGACTGTTTCCGGTGCTGGTAGCTCCAGAGAGGTTGGCTGATATTCTTGGTGCAGGTTGTACTGAACGAGCCTTCGTGGCTCTCGTGTTTGCAAACGTTCTTGTTCCATCGCTAGATTGTCCCGAGATATCAATCGATGTCCGAGCTGAACCCACTATGCCTCTCTCCGATCCATCTGATATTAAACTCGGCCTTCTCTTCTGTACTCTAGTCCCGAAATCAGTCTCGATAACACCTGGCCCAATCGATTTTCTCGGCTGTTTTGCAATGTTATTGCTAGAAACTGGAGGATAATGGTTCTGACGCCTATTTCTCATTGCAGCTGGCGCAGCTGGCGCATCGACGACGCCGGAAGATACGGACGCTATGGAGCCATTGCTAACTTGGCGGTTTGCCGTGCTGGGCCTTCTTAATATCGAACCAGATCTTCCGGGTCTGGTGGCTGCATTGGGGGTGGGGTTTGGTTGAGCTCCTGTACGGGTCGTTGCGCCATTTAGGCTAGTACCCGAAGACTGCCTGACCATCCTGTCTGATGATTGTTCGTCGAGGATGTTCCCTTGACCGGATGGCGAAGGAAACTGTGTCAGTCTCAGATCGTTGGTGGCTGACTCGAGGCTGCTCTGGAGATCATCGAAACTGACGGAGGGCAGAAATTCAAAAGAGCCTGTGGTGTTGTCTCCTACATCGCTTGAATCCCCATTCCGACCAAAGGAGAAGAGTGAATGATTATTGGACGATGATGCGTGAAGCATTGGCTCGTTATCGATTCTGTTTATCGGGATGGTGTTCTCCTTGGCCCTGAAAAGAAACAAATTGGGTTAGTAAATTTTGCATAGCCAAGCAAGCGACGCGGTGTTCCTTTTTTTCGTGTTGCAACATATAAAACGCGAGATAAAGTGGGAAAACGCACGATCGAGTCGGGGACTGCGCAGCTGGTCTCGGGCCAGCAGGAGCCTTATGGTCCCTAATCATAAGGAGTAAGACAGTCAAGTATCGTGTCGAGAATTAGTGGTCGTTGGGAATATAAGTGTAATCGACAAGTTCAACGAAAGTCGCGACCGATAGTGTTCGCTGGGATCTCTAAGCGGCCAAAGCGAAAGCGGGTAGAATTCCCCTAATTCGACCCAGATCTGAACCTGGAGGCTCGCGATCAAATCTCAGTCCGGCTAAGGACCTGAGGGCGGCAATACTGCTACCGCATTCCGGGGATGCAAGAAGATAAGACTAAAAGGAGTAGACGACAAAAACCGTCGCCGGTGCAAAGAAGAAAAAAAGAAGGAAAATACGATGGGCTGGCGTTGCGGTTTGACCGACTGTGGCTAACTATCAAATGGAATTAGGTTCACGAAAAGGGTTGGTGGATTGTTTTCATTAAGGGAAAGAAAATAAGAGGTCGAACGGGGCTGATCCACAGCTTTTTCCCGTACCGGTCAAGTGAGTTTTTAGTCGCCTCCAAACTATCCCAGGTATCAGGCCCATTAGAGCATTAAAGAGGTAGGTACAATTTAGTACACAAATTGTCATAAGGAAGGCACAGTCCCAAGAAGTCCCCCTGCCTCCCGCGGTTCATCCAAGTTGGCTGTTCTTGGGATGTTCCCTATTAAGGTTGGCCCGTTAAGGTTGGCCCTGTCAGGGACTGGTCGGGGCTACAGGCCACTGATCAATGATGGAAGGGCATTAGGTAGATGCAAACCCACTTTTTATTAGCAGTACCTAGGTACCTATGTAACACACATGGACACTTTTAACTGCTTTAAACTGACCTGACGGCGGGCGGGTGGTAAGTAAAGGCAGGTACCGATGCTACTAGTACCGCTGGCAGACACTTGGCAGGACCAGCCGAACACATGTCAATAGCGGGATGACTTGGGCCTTGGGGGGAATGATACTCAGATACTCCGTACAAAACCCCTTAATACTAGATGTCTGTTATTATTCGAACATGACAACCCATTTCTTTAGTCCTTGTTATCAATATATGATATAATTACAACCTCATGCGGATGCACCTGTGTGTCAGCCGTATTACAAGCTTACGCATGGTATTTAATATATCCTTTTTTTTATTATTACCATGTGGAAAGAAGATGCGTTTTCATTGTCTATCCAATTTTGTGTTCGTTGGATAGTCTACGCACCTATTCATTGCATCTGATTTGTAAAGAGGCGTTTTTACGTGTAATGTTAAGACTCGTTATTGAATGCAAGAGTCCAGATAATGGAGATCGAGGTAAAAGAAGAAAAAAGAGTGGGAATAAATAATAAGGAGACAAGTGGGTGATGTATCGAAAGAAAACGTTGAAGATCGAATAATAACGGAGAAGCCCACCCAGTATCACAAGTCCGGAGATTTATTTCTTCTCTTCCTATTTGATGAGAGATCTGCGGGGGGAAACCTGATAACCGTTGTCTCGGTTGTTTCTATTTCTCAGTTTTGTCTGTCATTATCTCCAGCAAGTTTCGTCTAATTCTTGTAATTTTCTAGGGTTGCTGACCGTATCAAGTTATCAAAGCGAGATGGTTGCCGGGTGAATGATGATTGATGAAAAAGAGACAAGGCCCATCCTGCTTTGTTCGTCTCCATTTAACAGATTTGGATCGAATCTGGTACTGGTGTCTGTGTTGCAACTCGCTTCTTTTTTTCTTCGGTAAACAAGCAAAAACACAAGCAAAGCATGGTTAAAGCCTGGTTAAGGTGGCATGGTAAGGTAACCTCCAAACATCCAACCATCCATTTTCATTCCCGTTTGTCCTGTAAATACTAATACTAATACTACCCCCAAGCGATATCATCGCAAACGGTGTTAACATCCGTGTTTTCATCTCGCGCCACATGTTTCATTTGTCCAGTAATATACGCTAACAAGCTAGAAACCAAACATTTTCGGCGTTACCGCGATATAAACTAACTAGGTGTATAATAAACAATTTACAACGCTCTCGTCATTAACAAAGCACAACGTATTAACATGCAAGATTCAAAAAGCAGCCCGCCGTTTACTCTACATAGTACACCTTAGGTAATGCCGTACTTCCAAGCTATTGCAGAATTACTACGTAACCTAGATACGTATCTTAGCCGTTAGCCGGTCCCCTCGACTTGAAGAACACCTTTGTTAATGCAGCTAGCCCTTAGGTCTTAGATGGAACGGTCAGCCACTGCTGCACCTGCATGAACACGTTCCGTGGGGCCTTTTCTCTCAGCCTATGAAAATCGCGCTCAAGGACCCTCCCCTTTTCTTCTTTAGATCAGGAACGAAGAAAAAAAAGGGATCTGTCGCGCCCAAAGCGGAATTGAGCTTATAGCATTGGCTGCAAGAAAGGGGTTTTAGGTGTGCTAGCTCCGAAGAGCTCTGACCCTTTCCAAAGCTTTTTTTTTTTTTTTTCTCCAAAGCCCTAATCCAAACCACCTAACGCGTTAGATAAGACGAAATAATTCTACGCGTTTTTCGCGATTTTATATGTGTGTACCCAAGTACATAATTTAAAGATCGCGAATTGATAGATCCTAACCATGTAACTCTCCGGTGTTTTCATCTCAATGGAAACGTACATAAAGACTTGTCGTGATCTAAATTAAACCCAACTCCCGGGTTTTCCATACCTCCACTGCACTTCACCCTTCATCTATTCCGTACAACCTGTCGCTATCCCTTTTTTAACTGTAAGCCACCAAATTTAAGTACCCAAGAAAACGGCGGGGAGCGGCGCGGGCCAGCGCCACCTCGCATCCCACGTGGAAAATGCATACATAACATGCCTACGGACTATATAACTAGTAGATATTTCGACCTCCAGATACCTGTTACCTACTTCCTTGCTGTGAGATCGTTGGCACGAAAAATGTTTCAAAGAGCAAGCACATATAACAATAAGTCGCAAAAATCCAATAATATTAATAATATCGCAACCAACTTGGATAGTGATATATAGTATATGATAACTTATTATCATATCTGCCGAGCAGCATCTTGGACCATTAAGTGGATTCTAATGACGAGGCAACTCGTATGTGACGCAAGTCTCTTGACGTAAGTTGTAAGTTTGCACCTATATCATAACCCATAATTCCATAATGCAGCAAGTGGGAATCTTGTCTGATGCGGATCCCCTCATGTCCAAAGCTAGGTATCTATCCCAAGACTCATGTAGTACAACTGACTCCGTCATTGGCACTATTCTTCCCGTAACGCTACATCGGATCTTCGTAGCGCGACCTCTCTAATAAGCCATAAGGCTAGCTAGCATGAGAGACAGGATCGCATGCGCTAGTCTCCTGCCACGAAGTCGTGTTGTATAAGAGTGGTGTAGTTTCTCGTCTTGGGATCCCGCGGTGCCGCGGACTGCATGCAATGTAATATCGTAACTCATCAATACAACTAGGAGTCCTATAAGAACAGCCTCCAGACGCCCAGCCAAGCTAACCCCAAGGACGTAGCCGCGATACCGACCCGTCGACTGCGCATGCCGAAGATCGATTTGCTCGCCAGGATCCGCGCGCTGTTCTTCTCGAGCTCCCGCTGTCCAGAGTAATAACTATACGCTGCTAGACCGATAAACGCACCGCCTCCTATAGTTCATCTATTAGCGACTTCAGTCCGGCATGGCTTGTCCGTCTGCGCATCGCATGCGAAATAGTAGCAGGAGCTTGCGCTAAATGTGACTGACCTACGACTCTGCACGGGAGACAATCTTCGCCTCGATCTTGTTTGAGCAGCTCTTTGAGGTCCTCGGGCTTGTCAAGAGTGCCGACTGTCGGCACCTTATCCCTACTCATGGTAGAAAAAAATAAAGCGCAGTTATGGTGCACCGCGGGGAGCAGACAGAAAGGGATATCGCGAAACCACTTTAACGACGGCAATATTTTTTGAAAGTCGCTAAAACGGAATTGAAGTTTGAATAGGACCGTGCACCTCCAGAATCCCCACCAAGCTTCTGCTTAGGCCGAATTATGTACATTTATGTAATCACCTCCGGGGATCTGCCGGCTTTTATCAAGACATACTACCTCTTTTCAGGTGAACTGAACTCAAGTTAGAGTATTTTATGAAGTAGAATTAAGATAATTCGAGGATTACAAGTCCAATCCAAGCTTCATTAATATTCACAAATCTAGTATCAGAGCTTGAAGCTACTACTCGATGCAGCCTTAGCTGCCTTTGCCTTATTACCCTCCATATCCACAATCTCGCCCTTCTTATTGATAACCTTGACACCACCCAGTTTGAGATCACCAAGCGTTTGTTTTTGAGCCTGAGCCTTCGCGCTCTTAGGGGTTTTGTCAACCAGACCACCGGCCTTCCGTATCCTCTCCTTCTCTCTCCTACGTCTTCTAACCTTGTCCTCTCTGCTCATCTCCTCCTTAGCAACAGGCAGACCACTCTTGGCAACCACTTCGCCCTTTTCGGCTGTTTCTTTACCAGCTTTGTAGATTTCTTGCGGTGCCAAGGTGTGGTCTCCGCCGTTGACACCTTGCGCGGTTGTGGGTTGAGCATCCTCCATACTAATCGTCGCAACGTCTGATACGACTGTGAGCGTCGGTGCAGCAGGCTTAGGCTTGTAGTGCCAACTAGTAAGAGCATCCAGGCTCGCACTAACTTCTTTCCACATTTGCTCGATCTCCTTCTCTTCCTTTCGAAGTTTCTCGTCGGATTTGCTCACGTAGGAATCGGGATTCGTGTTCTTGACATGCTCTTCCTCGTAAATCTCCGCAAGTGACTGCTTGGCTTTAGTATCATCTAGGTCGACAAGTCCCCGTCTAGTAGTAGACGAGAACTCTGAGGCATCTGGACGCCGCTTGATAACCTCATCGAATTCCTGGGCTAAAATACGTCGTTTAATCATATCCTCGATGCTCTCGCTCACTTCAGCCGTAATAACCGGCACAGGCTTGCCCACGTGCTCAAAGTCGAGATCTTCCTCTAATAGAGAATTCATCGGTCTGTCGGCAGCCTTAGCTTCTCCAGACATTGCCCATTCCCTCTTAGCCACATTTGCGGCTTCAAGCTTTCGAATTTCTTCTGCTAGCTTAGCTTGCCGCCTTTCGTGCGCAGACCTCCTGGCTTTAGGGTCACCCGCAGAAACGTCTGATAGGGCATCTTCAGAATCCTCTCTCTCTGATTCGTCCTCGAATAAATCTCGCCGGACATCAGCCATTGCTCGGTCAACGTCGTTGTCGTCCGGTTTCATCTGCTGGGGTTCTCTGAACTTCCTAGACTTGCCGTTTTTGCCCCCCTTGCGCTGCGGCGGCGCGAAGAAGTCTTTATAATAGATTTCATTGGCATTGGCATCATCTTCCCCATCCATTTCGTCACCTTCTTCGTCGCTTTCTCCTTCCGGCGCATCAAGATCCATATTGCCAAAGGTAGGTCCTCCATCCTCGTCATCATCTTCGTCATCGGAAAGCATCTCATCGTCGACGTCTTCGGTGGGCTTTTTGGACGCCTTTCGGTTGCTAGATGATTTTAGAGACCGTGGGTCGGCATGCCAATCTACTTCATCGTCGTCGCTTGCACGATCGACATCCGGGTCTCCTCGTGCATCGGCTTCCTCAAACAATTGGGTCTGTTTGTTAAATTCATCGATAGAAAAGAAACCATCATTGAGGCCGTTAGGATCCTCGACTAATTCTTGTGGAGCTTCTTCAGATTCATCCTCCGAACCAGATTCATCCTCTTCTTCAATATCTTCCAGGCCATCCTCCATGTCGTTCTCTGATAATTCAGCATCATCCTCGAGATCTTCTTCGTCTATCTCTTCGTCTTCATCAGAACCTTCTATAAGTCCTTCCGAATCTTCAAGCTCTAAGTCAGAGCCGCTGTCGGCCGAATCATCGTCGGAAACGTCCTCAGCCGATTCAGCAGCGCCGATATGTGCATCTCCGTTGACACCATTCACCTGGATTTCTTTCCGGTCCTCCAATTCCTGGAGAGCACTCTTCGAATCCTGTAATGCACTTGTGATGATACGTCTTGCCTGTTGCCAGACCTGACCACTTTCAAATCCATCGACGTGGAGTTTTCTAATCTTTAGTATCTCGCCTTTTCCTAACCCATTTTCAGTTCGTTTCCGCTTCTTGCTTTCTTCCCGTTGGCGCTGCTGCTGTTCGTCGCATATTTGCCCAGCATATGCATCGAGCGTAGCCTTCGCAAGTTGTAATGAAGCGTTCGGAATTGCAGAGGGTGGCTGTAGGAAGGTATGTCGGTTACCCGACTTAATAGCCTCGAAGAGTTCCAACATTTCTACGGCACTGGAAGGTTTTGATGAGTCGGCGAAAGATGAAAGAAATCCTACCGAGGGCGCGTGAGTTAAAGTATGTGAAGTGGAGGTCATGGAGGACGTAGTACTAGCAGGCCCCGCCATTGCTGGTTACTGCATCAAGGAGGGGGATGATGAACAGAATTTACTTGATCTATCAATGGTTCGGCGATTCAAGAAAAATTGGCCGTTTTAGAAAAATTTCCCAGCTTAAGGATGAAAGCAAGAAAAAGACCCCACAAGCTGTGGTTGCTGCTTATCGATAAAAAATTAAGTTAATGGGTCATCCCACAATTTGGTCCCAGTCCCTTCTAGGTTTAGTATGTACTTACTTACCTACCCGTCTACCTAGGTACCTACAAGGTAAGAGATACCTGACTCTGACGGCATCTTTTAGGTACCTAGGTAGGTAGTGTGCTCTACTATTAGCTTGTACCTCTAAAATACCACCAACCTACCTCTCTTTTAAGCCTTCCATACCTTTGGATCTGATGATGCGCATAGCAACCCGACCACCATGAACGGTGTAATAGAGGCGCTGCACATCTACGATGAGCATAAGTCAGTCACTCAAGAAACGTTCAATTCCAATTACTTTCCGAACTAATGATTAACCATACAGTCGTGCGATCCTTTCTCATACTTATACCTCGCGTCCTCTTTCAGCCGCCGTCCTTCTTCCCCTGTATCTCGAACGTCCAGCTCCGAGGCCCAACCTAATATACTTATCGAATACAAACCCTCCGACCCTTGTATTCAGTCTTGTTCACGCAAATCTTCTCTACCTAGCCACCTCTTCTTCCGAAATAGAGCCTCTTCTCGTCCTCGAGTTTCTCCATCGCATAATCGACGCCCTTGAAGAATTCCTTGGCGCACCGGTTCTAGCGCACAAAATCGAAGCAAATTACGATGTCGTTGCTCAACTTCTTACTGAGATGTGCGATGCCGGCACTGTTAGCACTACAGAACCGAACGCTCTAAGAGACGTGGTCGAAGTAGAAGGTCTGCTAGGAAAACTATTGGGCAGCATCAATTTACCTGGCAAATCCTCTAGCAACTCAAGCGCCCCGTCCCTTCTCGCTCAGACTACGCCGGCCCTCCCCTGGAGGCGGGCGAACGTACGGCACACGTCGAATGAGCTCTACGCTGATATTGTGGAGACGTTATCTGTCACTCTTGCGCCATCTGGTAGACCGATCGCCGCATATGCGAATGGCACTATTGCATTTACATCAAAAGTATCTGGTGTCCCAGATATCCTCTTAAATCTCACTGGGCCTTCAGGAAAGCATAATCTGAAGAGCGTCATGGAGTTACCAGTATTCCATCCGTGCGTACGATTGAACAGATGGAAAGAGAGCCCAGGAGAGCTCAGCTTCATACCGCCGGATGGACGTTTCATCCTCGCAGGCTACGAAGTAGATCTACTACCTTTTACTAATGGGAAGAGTGGAAATTTGAACTCGAACAGCCTTAGGCTTCCGGTAAATATTGAAGTCAAAACCAGTTTGGGCTTGACCGGTTCAGACTTTGAAGTGCGGCTCAATATCAATAAGAATTTTGGATCTTCTGGTTCCTCAATATCAGGGTCATCTAGTAGAGGAAGTGGCCCGGGAGGTAGAGGATTCGGAGGGCCACACCCAGGCTCGGCCGGCGCGCCATTATTACAAGACCTTATAGTTTCGGTGCCGTTGCCTTCCGAGGTTAGGAACCTTTCGGATATTCGACCGAGCAAGGGAGATGCCAGCTTCAATCCAGCAGATAAGATGCTGGAATGGCACATACCAACAAAGGAGCTTTCTGCTGGGACTTCTTACTATGGCCTTCGATGCTCGGTTCAGGGTCCGTTAGCAGAAGAAGAAGAAGCCGACCCTAATGGATTCGGTTTCGGTAGAGACTATACTTATGACGAGCCATATCAGAGCAATGTAAATGAGAAATCCAAAAATGGCGAAGGGGCCTCAGACGATGAGAAGGACGCTAAAAGAATTGCACAAAACAAGATCCTGATGCCGAGCTCTGCGTCTGTCAGCTTCTCTGTCAAGGGGTGGTTATCGAGCGGAATTAAGGTGGAGAGCATCCTTATTGACCCGAGAAAAAGTCGAGGTCTCGGCGAAGGAGTAAAGCCATATAAGGGTGTGAAGTATCTTACGATCAGTAAAGGGGGCGTCGAGATCAGATGCTAAGGGGCCTGGGGGCACGTAGGGGATTATTAACGGGTTACATTTGGAGTTGCACTATCAAGTAATGAATGCATTGCATGGTTGTATGATTGTATGATTGCATGATCGGCTTTTTTGGTGTGCATGCTGAGGAGCTACAAAGGATATCGCCATGCATAGATCAACAGGGCATCAAGGTAGTATTGAATGATTACCTCTGTTTCCCCCAAGATTGGTCCGGAGTCTAACAAAACTTCCGGAACACTGAAAAGCTGTGAATCACCATCAGTACTCTGTTATTGATGCTGATATAACTATGAGTATACCTATAAAAGAGTATCTAAACCGGACCTATGTCCATGTACCTAACGGATATCTTCGGGTGTACATAAATAGGTACCAAGGTACATAGCACATGTACTGACATCAGCTAACCCTGGGGAAGAATGGATGAATGTGGGGGAGGAACCTTGGCAATTGCGGGCAGCTTCGCAACTTATCGAACGAGGACCGAGGTAGCTAGCTTAGCTGTACCTGTAGCCTGTACCTCGATACCTCAACAAGATTTCATCAATCGAAGCTTCTATTCAGCAAACTTTTGAACTTTCCGTCCTTTGACCCGAATTCTCCTAATTCTCTTTTCCACCAATTCTTGATTTGGGTACCTTTTTTATTGTTATGTCCTTACTCAACTCAACGGCTTAGCCAAGGTTCGCATTCGATGACCGTGAGAATTGATCACCGCAGCGCAAACATAGCTGGCCTGCGGTGATGAGCATGCTTGTTTCCCCGTTGCGCCGGCCCATCCGCGCCGCGGGCAACCTATGTCGCCGACTCAGTTCAACCGACTTTTCCAACTCGGTGACATACTCCACAGGTCCAATTGGCTGTAGAAACTATGTATCGACAAAAGGGAAGAGACCGCGGACTGCTATCTTTTTTCCAGGTCAGCTTCCCAATGAACTGCTTCAAGGCCCAAGCTAATTAGTTCTACCATTACTACAGGCCAAGGAGTCCAGAAAGTCGGAATGCTTACGCCCTGGATCGAGGCCTTCCCGACTAGAGCAGCGCAGATAGTTGATGAGATTGATAGCTACATGGGATACAAGCTATCCGATATAATACAAAATGGCCCAAGCCGAGTACTAACCGCAACGCCCAACGCCCAGCCGGCGATTATGGCAACTTCTGTCCTCATCCTCCGCATCCTCGAGCACGAATTCAACTTCGACATCTCCAAGCGAGTAGATGTGTCTCTCGGCCATTCACTGGGCGAGTTCGCAGCTCTAGTGGCGGGTGGTGTATTAGAGTTCGAGGATGCTTTATATATGGTGCGCAAGCGCGCAGAGGCTATGGCAGAGGCTACGGAGAAGGCTAAAGAAAAATACGGAGGAGAATACGGCATGGTAGCTGTCGTTACAGAGCCTGAGTATCTAACTCAACTGATCGAGGCTATAGACGACTTCGTGGGATACCGCAGTGCCGGGGCGAGAAGTGAGAGCGCCGACTCCATGAAGCCGATCGACCAAGTGCTCATTGCAAACATTAACAGCAAGAATCAAATTGTGCTAAGCGGGAATATACAGCGAATCAAGGAACTGACAGCTCATGTGCGACAATTTCTTGGCCATGACCCGAGAGCGGTTCGATTAAATAGCGACAGTCCATTCCACAGCCCGATCATGAGGCCGGCAGTCGCCGTGATGCGAGAATTAGTCTCGAGAAAAAGCAGAGTTAAGGGTCGCGAAGATAAAGACGTTATTACATTCCCGGGCCGACTACAATGTGTGAGCAATGTAAGTGCGCGGCCATTCGAAAGCGCCGCGGACGTCCGGGACCTCTTGGCACGGCAATGCCTCGAGACTGTCAGATGGTGGGATAGCATCAAGTACCTGGATCAAGAGCAGAAGGTTAGAAGATGGATAGGCATTGGGCCTGGGAAGGTTGGTAGGAACCTCGTAGGAAAGGAGGTGGGCATGCGCGGGATGGACACAGTTAAAGGGGGTGGTGTCTGGGCTATCACTGATCCCATCGAAATCGAGGATGTCTTGAAAGGGTTGGAGCAGACGGAGTCACTAACCGAAGAGGAAGACGAAGAATGATCGCGCCTACAAGATGCTACGTCGGGCGACATGTTGGAAAACGTGGTGCTGTCGGGTTATAATAAGACAATTTTCAGCGATGGGAGGTGGTGTATGATGTCTTGAGATTTATCCAGCCATCTAAACTATGTGTTATTACTTTGTAAATATGGTGATAGATGGAGTTACGCTAGATCAACGTCATTTAAGCCTTATGCACGACACAAATGATAAAAGCCTATTTATATTTAGGTAGTTATATCATCGCTATTTCTGCTTGTATTTTGATACCTCTTCAACGGAACATTTTTTTAGGGGAGTAGCAGACCCCTGAATGTGTTCTAAGGTTCCCCTTGATTCACTCAAGGTTAAATAGTGGGGCAGCTTCAGGTTTACTATCGATAGCTCAACTTCACCTAACCCGAGCTTTCATCATCCTTATATCCTTATATTCCTCTTACTCTCAAATTCCTGACGAACGCACAGCAGCGCAGAGCCAGCAGCACATGTAGCAATGGCAGCCACGATACCCTCTATAGCCTGTCTTGGAGTCATAGGGCGAAATGTATGTCCACCCGTCGCTTTCTCGCTCTCACTTAACCCCGTTCCCGAACCATATCTCGTCCACCCACCACCTACTTCCGCCTCCAAGATTCTCTAACTGCTACTTCGACCAATGTCGCTAACATGGAATTTTAAAACTGCCTAGAACAACCCCCTCCATATAACTATATTCCCCTCCTACGACCCCGCGAGCAACACCCGCGCCCCCCTGCGCACCCCCTTGCAATTCTCCCTCCTCCTCAGCAGCACCCTCGACATCTTCGAGACGCGCGCGCGCCGCGCCGCACCCTCCGCAACCGGCGGCGCTCCCGCTGCCGCTGCCTCTTCTACACCTCTTCTCACGGGCGATTTCGGGCTTCTGCACGCCGTGGACGAGCGCCTAGCCGCGTACGGTTTCGAGACGAACACGGGCGTGAAGTTCGTCGCCGTAGTCGACATGCGCGGGCGCTTCAGCCCCGCTGCTGCGGGAAGTGGTGGTGGCGGTGGTGGTGGAGCGGCGGGGATAAGAGGGGGTGTGGGATTGCGGGAGACGGAGCTTAGAGTCGTGTTTCGCGCTATGCAGAACGCCTACGTGCGCTTGCTCCAGAACCCGTTCTACGACCCCGACGAGCACGCGCCGCTCGTGTTGCCCCCGGGAGGCGGCGTCGGCGGGAAGAAGATTACGAGCCGCAAGTTTTCCGAGGAGATGCGTAGGATTGGGGAGGGCTGGGCGCCGGGCGTAACGAATCTATAAGTTGTGTGTGTGTGTGTGTGTGTGTGGAGAAGAAGGACATAGGGGTGAGTGAGCGAGTTGGGGCTTAAAAGAAACTTGGGCTGTTCGAAATGAGTACTTCGTGCCTAATGCATATGAAGAAGGCGTTTTGGACTGGCATAAAGCATGGAGTCTAGGCGTTTATTTTTGGAATAAACTATGGTATTTCTCTTTAAACTATGTTGCTTGCGCAGTTATATACTTCTCTATATGGACATGACCTATATACGCAATTCTAAGGACTGCGTTTTTCTAACTCTCGATTGTGATTCTCGGCCTGGCCCTCTCCCGAAAAGGCCTTTCTTAAATATTCGAGCCGTAGCCTTTGTAAACCTGCCGGTTCTTCAAGCTCTACAGATGGCCCTATGCTAGCATCGTCCCCTCGCACAACCGGCGAAGCAGTCCATGGCCGTGGCTTTGAAACAGGAGAGCCTTCCCAATGGCGCGCTTCTTGGGGGAGAGGCTGCCACCAACCGTCGCCTGTGCGGCTGTGCCATTGAGCTCCGCAGAGTTCCCAAAGGCGACTCGTGGCACGCTTGTAAGCGAAACGTTCATCTTCTCCTGTAAATGCGCTGGTATTACTAAAGTCTATTTTAGACTTCTGTTCTACATCAAAGCCAGATTCCTGGTCCGGATCATAGTCTGTGTTTTTTGAATCAGTGTACGAAGAAATATTCGGTCTGAAAGGAGACATAGTATCCTGATACACCTCGGCAAATGTCTCAGAGTGTATCGCGTCTCCGTCGACGCTCGTGCTTTCTTTGTTAATATCTTGTTTCGTAGGTGAGACGATGGCCCTGGCTTCGGGGAAGAATAGATCATCGGGACCGGCTTCGGCCCGGATGACCAACTTACACCGAGCTTCGTACAAAGCGTCTAATAGTGTAATGAGCCGTCTCGCCTCGTTCTTCTTAAGAATTGTCAAAATAGGTACGCCGTCAATAATAAAGGTATGAAAAGTAGAAGCCATTGTAATGTAGTCAGCTGGTCCAAAGGAAGAGACAAGGTCACTAAAGTCCCATAAGACAGTTCCGCCGTACTGTTGAGGGATGATGATAGCCCGGCCGTAAACGGTTACTGTCAAGGATTTCCAAGGTATTTCTTGCTCTCCAGACGGCAGAACCAAGTTGTTTAACGTTTCCGTCCATGCAGTTTCATTTATCTCGCTCATGAGAAAATAATTCCTTGGGGTACTAATGGATAGGTTTGGTGCGCTTGTCTCTTGCGTATTTGTATCAGAAGGAAACTCTGTCGTAGTAGCCATTGTTGAATCGCCAGGGACTTTGCTCTCAATAGGAGTCTTGGTAGATTTGCTCAGTAACTCGTTAGCCTCGCGGCGCCTCCAGTCTTTACCTCCTTCCATTTGCCAAAATTCGCATCTCGCTTTTAAAACTTCAAGGAATGATGCGAAATCACTGGTAGAGCCGAAGAGTTCCCCTCTTCCACGAGTTGGCCTTAGCCCCAAGACTCGGCCTATGAGGCCGTTAGTTGCAGGAGGGACATAATCAACTCCAGTAGCTTTTTCTAATTCATCTGGCATACGGTTCGAAGATGCGACAAGAACACCACCGAGTTGAAAAAATGAAATGAACAGATTACTGAGAATCTTACTCGCCGCTCTATCTGGAAGTTGAAACTCATCCAGAAAGATAATTGGCGATTTCTCAACCATATCCTTGGCCATCCATAGTAAAGAATATTCCTGATCGCCGCGGTCTAGATGCGAATGCGATTTTCGATAGTGTTCAAGTTGAGATAGAGTGTAAAGCATAAAAGTGTTAAAATGCCATCGTCTCTTGCGGCTCGTAGGTAATCCATCAGCCAAGAGGTCAAGCAGCATTGACTTGCCTGTGCCAACTTCACCTGATAGAAATAAACCTTGTGGTGATTCTATTTGGATCGCCTCTTCGTGGCTTGTCAAAACTTTTATAAGAGCTAGTGTATCTTTGCTCTCGTTACGAGCAAAGAAGCGAGAAAAAAGGGGGTTTCGCCAGATAGGATGGCTCTCGACTGCGAGAGTACGCGACGGGTCTTCATCTTTCCTTCTAGCGCTGTCTAGAGCACTTGTAATAGCCTTCAATCTAGCACGGTATTCATGTGATGGCGAATAGTCTTTGAGCCGATGATAGACTTTTTGAAGATGGATGGCTAGTCGATGCTGAGCTGCATCGGGAGAACAGACCCCAGTCGCCAGTAGCGACTGATATTTCACTAAAGGATCTGTAATCGTAACTGAACTGATGTTTCGTCTCATCTTGAGTTCTTGTATGACATTGATGCTCCTTCTAAACGATAGCCAGATATAGTTCAAAACTGGATATAATTAATTTGAGGGGGTAGGTCCCCGGGATTACCTGGCTACCATGGAGGAATTACACGTAAGGAGTGCAATGTCTAATCCTCTAACTAGTAGAGTAATAGCATTGGTGCTAAGCATGGAGCTATCCACGTTGCTAGATTTCCCGATGTCGTCAAGTAAATAGGGAAGTGATAAGCATTTCGAGAGAGCAAACTTGCAATTGCAACATTCACTTTCCTAAAGAGGAAAATGAAGAAATAAGAGGGACAATCACTCTTTGCTATGTTAGCTAGATTTATAAGTGATATTGGAATGTTATGGATAAATCATGTAAATGAGAACATGACGATAGTAGACGAGTGAATCAACTCTACGTTGAGAAGAAGGCGCATGAATGGTAGATTTCGGAACGAATTAAAAAGAGATATGTCGTATATCAAACGTCGAATACCAAATTTCGAAAATTGAAGTTGTCGGAAGGTTCAAATGTTATCAAAGTCGAGGCTCAAATATTAGAGGCTGCCCCGGATTTGTTAAGTCGTTGCGATTGGCTGCGATTCGGCTGCTTGGTCCGTGCCAGAGAGGCAACGCACGAGCCACATGACGGTTGCAAAGCACTTGACCCATTTTGTTCGTCCACAAGCGGCTACCATAAGGGTCTTATCGTTTCTAAAATGGTCTAGCTTCAGCCGCGCTTGCATTGAACTTCTGATTTGTACTGTATTCATAATACCTACCTAGCAACTGTATGTACCTTTACGTAGAATATTGTATCATAAAATACATACGCTAAGTAAATCACTGGTAAATGCCAGGTCTACGTAGCTCCAGCTTAATCCAATTCCAGTCCTTATGTGTTTTTTTTCTTCCCCCGTCCTTAAAGGTACCCAGCTAAGGTGAAGCAACGGCCCAATCAATCGCAGCCAAACATTTGTCGGCCTCGTCATTCTTTCGCGAACGAAGGCCTTCACCATTCAATCTTCATCATTTTTTTTTACACCTTCACACCTCTCACCTTTCTCTACCATTTTATCCACGCCCACGACTTCTTCCGCCCTACCTCCAGCCTCCTCACGATGAGCACGCATTTTCTACATCAATCGATCCATCGATAATCACGGTTTATCTCATCGCTAAAAAGTCTTGGATTGCATCCTTGTTTTCAACTCCGTTGTTCCATCCTACGGACTCATACTGCAGAAGTGCTACATCATGTTTTCAGCTTCAGCTAATAGCGCTGAAAATGTGTCGCCTGCCTTAACTACAACCCGCGGTCGGCGGCGTCAACGACCGGTGAGCTCAGATAACTCGGTACAGCAACCTAAAGCGAAGCGACAGAGAATACCATTGACCGACCAAACCCTCGCGAATCCTACTACCACTCCCGAGACGTACGAAGTCAAGTCGGCGAAGCCTTCGATGGTTGATGTGAAGCAAGATGGAATTGAGGAATCGCCTACTCCAAAGCAGGAACTCAGCCTTCGATCAAAGAAAGTTCGGCCAGGCGAACGACTTAGCAAGGGGGACGGTAGTACACTTTTAGTAAGTTCCAATAGCAAAGAGCTCCCGTCGACCTTGAGCTTAAATGGCTAACACGTCAACACCATAGTCAACAAATATCGCGTTTGATGTTCGAAAACTTCCGGCTTTGCCTGATCGATTAAAATTAGACACTGGTAGTATGCTGCCTCTTCACCGCTCGTCGATTTGTCAACTTTTTAATATGCTAACTCTAGCGCGTAGGTCGTCAGCATGGTTCTGTTGATAGCTCCACAGGATATGCCCTCAGCCTCTCCCATACGCATGCCATTGTATGGCCATATGCGGCACCTGCTCAGTCCCCTGAATCATTTACCTTCGCGTTGCCGTACCCCTCAAAGTCCTCAAGCGACCTTTTACCCCTAGGCGCGCTTGTGCCTCCGTCCGCTTCCTCTTCCGAGCCAGGCTTGGTGGTAGTAATGCCTACTAACGGCAGGGTGACCTACTGGGAGTCGATATCGAGCGCGACGACACTGGATTTTATGCGCCAACAACAAAATGGCGTCGAAGGCTCTATCACAGGAATGTTTTCTGGAGAGTCTGTCATTCAGATAACCAATGCCGAATCTGCAGCCGGTTTTATCCTTGCATTCAGTAGTGGGCGCCTAGCATACTTGAGCGTCCGAGACATGCATGGTCGCCCGAAAATTTCGACTCAGTTCTTGCGCACTAACCTTGGTCCTGCTAATAGCGGGTTCTTTGGAAGTCTTCGACATGTGCTGTCACAAACTGCGTCCCAAGGAGACATTGCTGCTGTACGGTCCGAGAGGTCTTCTAAACAAGGCGAATGTACCGTCGTTGCTGTCACGTCAAAAGGTCGCCTGCATTCTTGGAGGGTGCACAGGGGGGGCCATCATGACCTTCTTGTTGAAGTCGATGCTCGCAACACTATCCTAGGAGCTATCCAACAGATGGACAGCATAAGCGCCAAGTTACCTGCCGAGTCACTGAAAATACTTGACTTCTGCTTCGTACCCAGGGGCCTAGAGCGAAAATATAGCGATATGAGTCAACTTCGCGAACCCTCCGAGTCCGAGGACCAGCAACATTTATTACTCCTTGCTTCACTATCCAACAAGCAAGGATGGCGGTACACGCTTATTGAAGTTATATTACACTCTGCGCTCTCTGATGAAAGCCCTGTTGAGGTTGGCATGATTCGTCCGATATCTGCCTACTCTACCGCACCGGATTCCCAGGCTCTGGCTAAACCCCGACTTTACCTTCCTCGACCGAATATCATTGCTTTCCTCGTGTTCGACCATGCTGCTGTCATAGCCTCGATCGCCCAGTCCCCCGACTCCCCCGACTCCCAAATCCTCGAGGATAACCATATCATACCCGCATCTTTCGAGGATGTTGTCGACCTGCGTACGGACCCTACACTCGAGATTGTCGGTTCTGGAATCGAAGAACCAAAAACCCCAGGTTTCAGCGCGACTGAAGGAAGGGTCCCTCGTATCAAGGCCAAGAATCCTGCCGCCGTATTGCTAGTTCGAGGTGCCGGGACTCTCCGTATCGCATTAACGGATGTTGAACGATTTGCAAGTGAGAAACCTCCGGAGGTTACAGCCAAAGCAAAACTCGAGCAGGCCGTGTTTTTTGGTGTTAAGGAGGATAATCCCCTCGTATTCGATAGGCAGCATGGCCTTCGTTTTACTGATGAGGAATATGGTGCTGCTGCTTTGGAGTTGAGCCGAGAAATTCTCACCTCTGCCGGCAAACACTTCTCAACTTTAGCCGCACGTGTCGATACTAACATTAAAGAGCGTGTGCAGTACTTAGAGAAGATAATGACCCAGATCGCAAGCTTAAAAGTGAACCTGGACCGTGTTACAAAGTGGCAATTGCTTTGGAATGCAGAAAAGCTGCATGTTGCTAACGTCATCTGGCACAAGCACGAGGAGTTCACTAACCTACGACCGGCGGCTTCTAAAAAGAGCATCGTTGCCGAAATCGTCGAGTATATCCGATCCGAGGAGAAGTCAGAACCGAATGCCGCGAAAGGGGAAGTCGATGAGTTACGTCACTGGTTTATTCGCGATGTTGATCGCATGCAAATATTCATCGCCTGGGCCTACGAAGTTATAAAACATAACTCCAAGGCTAACCTAGACAACGCATCTCTAACGCGATTGATATACGAGGCTGCGGAGATTTACAATAGTGCAATACGGGATGCTTTCACGTTCCGTATGAGGAATCTTCAACTTTATGGTCTAGGTGGTGAGAAAATGGAGCACGGAATTTTAGCAAGCGATTATACCGGGCTCCCGACTCCTTGGACTTGTC
Organism: Daldinia eschscholtzii; assembly: GCA_037126485.1. Taxonomy (NCBI): domain Eukaryota; kingdom Fungi; phylum Ascomycota; class Sordariomycetes; order Xylariales; family Hypoxylaceae; genus Daldinia; species Daldinia eschscholtzii. Next base: position 1,506,273 of record JBANMG010000007.1, read on the forward strand.
ATCCCTTCATTGCCAACAACGTGAAAAGACAAGTAGAATTGTCTACCGAATGGGTCAAGCAACATTGGTCGACAGATCCTGAAGGACAAAACGCCTTGGTCCAAAAGACTCGCGAGCTTTTACCACAAATGACCGAGGTCTACTTAACCGTTGTTCAAGAATTATCTCGATCATACCTTGCCAGCGAGGACCCGAAGAAGGCTGCGGACGGTCAGAAGTACGCCAGCATCTATGAGCAAGACCGCCATGACAAGGTTGTCCTTCTTGCCCAGACTGAAAACTGGGAAGCTGGTATCAAGATCGCTGAGAACCACGAATCACTTCCCGCCCTCGCAGAGATTCTCACTCGTGAAATTGACGGTCTTCGACGCCAACTTGAGACACCGGGCCTATCCCCTGAACGTCTCGAAAGCCTGGAGGCAAAGGCGACTGCGAAAGAAGAGCAAGTGCGAGAGTATTTCATCACATACGGCAAAGACTTCGCCTTTCCATTTTACGAATACCTGTTTAATACATTCGGAGTCGATGCTCTGCTTGAGTATGATGGGGATAAGAAGTTCAAGACGATGTATCTTCGAACTAAACCAGAATTGGCTAAAGTTTCGTGGATCAACGATATCATTGGCGAGGAGGACATTGACCATGCTGCTGACACGCTTCTTGATCTTGGTTTGGCACGTGAGCAGCAGGTATGGAACAAGAAGATTGAATTGAGTCTAGGCAAACTAGCCAGGATGGCCGAATCATCCCGGCCGTCCAGCAAAGCATCTATGAGTATACAGGATACTAATGTCAACGGAACAGCCGAGGACGCGCAAGTGGACGCCATTGATAAAGAACTCGCTATCATTGCCGTTCAGGATGACCTCTATAACACTCAGATTCGTCCAGTGATCAGTGTGGCGCTCGAGGGAGAGGAGTTAAGAGTTGTGCAAGAAACATTCGCGCTCAAGATACCCAAGAAGTATAAAATACTTTCGCAGATATTTGACGACGCGTTACGACAGCTCTTAAATCATGAGGCTCTGGATCCACTTACGCTCATTGATCTACTTACACTGATCACTCTACCGCCGGAGACACGGGAGCACATGCCCGACCAATTTTTCTCAGCTCTTAGCGTAGCCTACAACGGCCTAACTGGCGCAGAGCGTGTACAAGCGGAGCGGCTTATCTGGCGGCGATGTTTCCTGAGAGAAGATTGGACGCAACTCAATAACACCACCCTCAAGAACGACGACGATATCGTAGAGGTCCTTGGCCAAACAGACCTTTTCCAGTTTTACTGCACCCTATATGCCAATCGTAAGTAGAAACGAACAAGATACTAAGTGATTATACTAATAGAAAATAGAGCAAAGTGGCGCTGATAAAAACGATTACCGACGGCTATCCCCATCGGAGGTTGCCGGGGTATATACCGAAACCCTCGACCGAAGATTTGAGAAAATGGAGAAAGGTTATCGCGAGAAGGTACTAGAGGCAATGAGGTGGGAGGATAACAACCTGCTCAAGCATATCGAAAAGCACCGACTGGAGCAATGGGCCAAGGAAACCCGGAAGTACGCCGAGGAAGCTGTCAACCAGCAGTATGACGAAACAACCGCCGCCGGAGCAGCGTTGAGCTCGCCTAGGTCGGGGCCTGGACGAAGGCAAATTAAGGCATTTGACAGTATGAATGGCAAGAACGGCACGCACTAGAGATGTTGGGCATCAAAAACCATAAGTCCGATAAGGACATTAATGCACAGGAGCGTCGGAGTTATTTGAAGTTTTCATTTCTTGTACCATACTGCATATTGCTCGTTTGTTTTATATAATTGCCGTGAGGCACGGGCAAAGGGAAAAAAAGTTGATGAGAACAAAGGGGGGCATCATCCACGGTTGAGCTTCCACCACGCAAGAACACGATACCGCGGCTTTTTATGTAGCGAATACAGGGTAGCTTCGCTAACTTTCGCTTAAGCCGATGTTTTTTTTTCTTCTACGCTACTATAATTGGTGTTAAGTGTTGCCCCTTTATTCATGTGATAGTTATGGGTTAGGGAAGCCTAATGGTGGCGTTCGTTATTTAGAATCCCATCGGGTGTATTTACTATTGCAGGCTCTATGAAGTGATCGTTTTTAGGCTATTTAACGTATGCTCATGGGAAGCTTTCAATATTTGAAATAAACGCAGGTCATTTTCCATCCTGTATCCCATTTGTTACTTAGACTTCATTCCGAGCAGTCACCTCTCCTATTCCAGGTGCACAATCATCCCGAATCTCACCAGCATCAAGTCTACCCAATGCCCTATCAACCTCCTTATCCCATTTACTCAACCCAACGATCACCCATTCTAGAATTCCAACTAAGTATAAAGCAACACACTGTCCAACCCAGAGGCCCTGGAGGCCCCATCCATGGAAAGCAAGATAAATTCCTGCTGGTAGCGCACCACCATAGTAGCTAATCAAATTAACTAGAGCGCCAACCCACTGCCGGCCCATACCCCGTAGGACGCCGCCACAACTTCCATTCAGTCCGTCGGCGATTTGGAACAGCGCAACGAATGGCATTACATCTGCAACGAGGCGGACTACGCGATCGTCATTGTTGAAAATCCTGCCGAAGACGTTTCTAGTGCTCATTAGGATAGTGAGTATAAGAGCACCGAGAATCGTAGATAAGATGGCAGCGCAGTGGGCAGCGCGAGATGCTTCGCGGGGCCTCCGCGCCCCGAGGAGATTCCCTATGCGGGCCGAGGCAGCAACGCCTAGGCCGAACGGAATCGTGTTGATGATCTGGTCGGCCGTCATGATGACGGACTGTGCCGCAAGCGTGATGGTGCCGAGTCTTCCTGCAGCCAAGGCGACGATCTCGAAAGCCCACCACTCGGTACCAACATGGATCACGCCCAAGAATGCCAGACGGACAAATGGCCAAAGGTTTGAGGCTGCGCGGCGAGGGGTGAAGCCGCCCCAGCATTCGTGGCCGCGAACGAGGGCTGCGTATGCGACGAGGAGCAGGAAAGAAACCCAATATGATATCCCCGTCGCGAGGGGCGCGCCGTAGAGGCCCAGGCCAAACGGGTAGATGAAGAGGTAATTAAGCAGCGCGTTGAGCGGCGAGGTTATTAGGAGCACATAAGTGCCCGGTCTATATATCGCCTGGGCCTGCAGATACTTCTTCATCGACTCGAACCACACGTACCCCAACCCTCCCGGGATCAAAATATGTAGAAACTTGCTGCCTTCTACACAGATGAATTCCTCCTGTCCTAGGGCGCGGAACAACGGTCCGGAAAACCCCCATATTACGGCTACGACGGCGTAGAACGAGGACAGGACTATGATGCCGCGTTGTAGAAGAATACCGAGGTCGTGTTTGTCTTGCGATCCGGTGAAGCTTGTGGATGCGAGGGTGTCCAGGGCGGTTGTGCCGCCCATGGCGATTAGCCAGCCTGTGGCCATTGCGAACACTATATGTAGAGATCGCACGTTAGATATTACTTGGAATCCTGGGTAGTCCCCCCGGAAGGTGGGCTTAGAAACTCTACGTTCAAATACAAGGCTACTAACTATAGCAAAAAGCCGCCGTTGCTAGCGCTTCTGGCGAGAGGCGGCCCACGATCAAGACCGAAACGGTCTGTAGGCTATTTTGGAGTGTATAAGCCAATATCACCGGGACAGCGGCTTTGGTCAAGAGCCAAATCTCGGCCAGCCATTGCCGGTACTTTGAGTCATTGGTTTGGGCATCTGGGAGAGGCGCCTTTGGTAAAAGTGCAGTTGATTCATCATTGAATATACTTGAAGAGGACACCGGAGTTGCCGTCGATGATGCGGAATCCTCGGCCATTTTGAAGAACGCGTGAGATTCAGAGTAGTTTAAGACATGGCAGCATACAAAACCAGACCTCTACAATATTATACATAACAAAAGCAAAGATAAGCGTGAGAGAATCTTACGTACATACTCTTGATATTTACTACTTACCTACAAAGAGTTCCACTTAGATACCTTACGTATATAAATGACTTATTGGATAAGTTTCAGCCATTATGGGTGGGGATATAGTTCCTTAAGGGCAGAAAGATAGGACAATTTGCGGGACTCTATACTACCTATTTGTCGTTTTACGTGATTTAACCTGTCTAGACATTGCCTGTCTCAGCCTGAGGTTTTATCTCTACGGCCGAAGGCAAATGCATGAGTACTGGGTAATCCATCCCTGCGGCAACATGTAGTAGATAAGCACATAGACAGAAGAATGAATAGAGAATCGTGGGATAAACACCAGACAACCAATAGGAGATTAGCTACCCCGTAAGTTATTTGAACAAACGTCCGTGATATCGAGTCGCACTCGGGGCATAGTCCCACAAGGAGGGCCGAATGAGATGCTGCGCATATGGGCGTCAGATGCAGTCACTAACGGGCAGCAGTACGGAAGCCCATTAATATAACTGTGCCAAAATCAGAAAATAGAAGGGGAATCTTCTAAAAAAGGTAATATCAGCATAACCACACATTAACCATACACTTATAAATAAAATTAAATATATTTTTTAAAAAAAATGAAATATTTATACAATAAAAAAATAACTTAATATAAATAAATACAAATAAAAGATATATTAAAATTTTAATTTATATTATACCGTAAATTAATTAATACTATTTATATTTTTATTAATTTAATATAATATTAATAGTAAAATAAAAAAAAAACTTATTAATTTTTAATTTTATTAATATAACATTATTATTTAATTTTATTAAAACTTTATTATTAATTAAATTATAATTAAATTTAAATATAAATATAAATAAAAATTAATATATAAAATATTAAATTATATAATAAAAAATTAAGAATTATAATAATAAAATTATATATAAAAAAATGGATATATATTTAAAAAATTAAAAAAAATATATTAATATTATTTTTTATTTATTTACTTAACCAAAACATATTTAAATATTTAAATAAAAAAAAATATAATATTATTTTATAATAATTATAATAAATTTAATAAGATTTTAATTTAAAATATTATATAAAAATAATAATTAAAAAATAAAAAAAATTAAAAAAATAAAAATTATTATAATAAAAAAATATTTAAAATTTAAACAATTAAATAAACTCAAATAATAATATATATATAATATTATAATAAATAAAAATAAAAATTATTTTTTCTAATTTATATAAATAATTATAATAATTTTTTATTTATTTTAATATAATATAAAGATGAATTATTTAAAATATATAAAGAATTTTTTTTTAATATAATTTAATATCATATTTAATATGTTTAAAAATAAAAAAGAAAATTTATTATATATAAATTTAATTAAATTTAAAATATTAATAAATATAATAAATTTAAATATTAGGGAATTTATATATATGGTTTAATTAATAGTTATTTAAAATATATTATTTAATATTATATTTTTTAATATGGAATTATAACCATTATTATTTTAAAATAATATTTATAAATTATGTAAATATTAAAATATATATTTTATATAATTTATATTAATAAAAATAAAAAGTTGTTTTTATTATTAAATATATATTAAATCTTTTTATAAAATAAATATTTTAATAAAAATAAATTTAAAATAAAATTTAATAATTATTTTTTTTATAAATAAAATATAAATAATATTTAAATAAAATTTTAATAAAAATAATTTAAAAAATTTTATTTAACATATTAAAAAATAAATTTATTTATATAAATATTAAATATTATATTAATAATATTATAAATAATATTTGAATAAATAAAAATTAAAAAATTTTAAATTATTAATAATTTAATTTTTAAAATTGTTTTTTTAATTATATATATATTTATTATATAATTAAAAATCAATATTTACATTAATAAATAAAATAAATATTTTATTTATTTATAATAAAATTAAAAAAATATAATAATGGGTTAATTTTAAAAAAATTATTTTTTATTTAATTTTAATTTTATTTTATAATAAAGATTAAAAATTAATATTAAATTTTTTATTAAAATTAAAATTATAATTAAAAATAATAATATTAATTAATATTTTTTTTTAAATATATTAAAATAATATAAAAATTATTTTAAAAATATTTAATTAAATTATATAAAAAAAAATAATTATAAATATTTATTTATTTAAATATATAATAAACTTTATATAATAATTTAAATATAATTTGATAATAATAATTTTTTAAATTTAACTTTTTTACCATTTTTTTTATAAAATAATTTTATTAAATTAAAAAAAAAGTTAATAAAATTTTAAAATTTTATAATTAAAAATGAAATTAAAAAAGGTTTATAAAAAATAAATTTATAAAAATAATAAATTTATGAAGAAATGGTTTTTTTTAAAAATATATTAAATATAAATAAAATAAAAATTTATATAAATAATGAAAATTATTTAAATTTTAAAAATTTATAAAATTTAAATTTAAGGTTAAATAATAATAATAATAATAATAATAATAATAATAGTAATAATAATAATAATAATAATAATAAAAAATTATAAATTATATAATAATAATTATGGTAATAAAATATAATTAAATTTAATATTTAATATGAAATAATTAATAAATAATAAATGATTATTATTTATTATTATATAAATATTTAATTATAAAATATTTATTAAAAATAAAAAATTTAATATATTATATTAATATTTTATATATAAATATTTTTTTTTATTTATTTCCAAATTAATAAATAAAAATAAATTTGTTGATATAAAAAAATATTTAAATAAAAATTTATTATATAAAATTATTTTTAAAAATATTTTTAAAATTATTAATATAATTATTCATAATTATTAAAATTAAAATTATTTTTAAATTTTCCTTAATATTTTTAATTATAAAATTTATATAATGAATTAATTAAAAAATTAATAATTATAATAATTTTAAAAGAAATAATAAAAATATAAGAAATAATAATAATTAATAATAATAAAATTTAATATGTTTTAATATTATAAATTATAAAAAAAAGGGAATATGAATTAATAAATTAAATATTATTTTAAAAAAAATAAATAATTTATTATTTTTATAATTTATTTTAAAAAATTAAAGAAAATTATAAAAATAATTAAAACCAATTAATATAAAAGCAAATATTTTATATTTTTTTTTATTTTAAATTTAAATAAAAAAGTTATTATTTTATATTTCAAATTTAATAATAAGGTTAGTAAAATTAGGTTTTTTAATTTTGGTTAATATAATATTTTTACTTTCATTATTATTATTTTTAATTTTTAGATGAATATCAAAGATTTTGTTTTTATTATTATTTTTAATTTTTATATAAATATTAAAAGAAATTAATTTATTTATAAATTTAAGAATTATTTATATATTTTAATATATAATAAAAATTTTTCAATATTTTTTATTATTTTACAATTTCATTAAAAAAAAATTATCCCATATTATATAAATATTTTATACATTTTACATTTTTTAATTTAAATTTATAAAAATTTTTTTTATAAAATTTTTATAAAAAATAATAAAATATTTTTTATTTAAATTTTTTTTATATTTAAAATTTTAATTAATATATTTTTTTTATTAATTATTAATATTAATAATTTTATTCAATTAAATAATAATATTATAATTATAAAAAATTTTTAAAAAATTAAAAATAAAAATAGGGTAAAAAAAATTATTATTTTTATTTAAAATTTATTTTATATAATATATATTAATATTAAAGTAATATTATATATAAATTAAAAATAAAATTTTTTTTATAAATTTATTTTATATAATATTAAAATATTTTATTATTTTTATAAAGAAATTTATAATTAATTATTTTATTATTTTAGATAAAATAAATATTTATATTATAAAAATTAAATTATATTTGGTTTTTAATATAAATAAAAAAAAAGTGGGATATTAATAAATTAAAAAAATTTTATTAGTTATTATAAAATTATTAATTTTTTATAATTTATTATAAAAGATTTTTTTAATAAATATTATAAAAAATTTAATAAAATTTTTATTATTATTAATAATGATAATATTTTTTTTTAAATTTTTAATATATATATATATTATATAAAAAAAAAATATATTGTAAAATTAATAAAATTTAATATTAGTTTTTATTATATTAATATGGGAAATATTATATATTTTTAAAATTATATAAATATTAACCATTTTATTAAATATTAATATGATTATTATAAAAAATAAAAATATAATAAAAATAAATAAAATAAAAAATAAATATAATTATTATATAAAAATATAAAATAAAAAAAAAAAATGAAATAATATATATAATAATATAAAAAAAATATCTTTTTTTATATTTTTTGTTTTTATATATTTTTTTTTTTTTTTTTTTTTTTTTTTTTATATATAAATAAAATAAATTAAATAAATTAAAAAATATAAATAAATATTATATATAAATAAAAATTAAATGATAATAATAATATAATATATAATAATTAAAAAAATTATAAGGGTTATTAATTTTATATAATAATTAAAATAAATATATTATTATATATTATTATATATTATATAAAATATAAATAAATATATTAATATATAATAATAATATTAATAATATAATTATTATTATTATATTATTTTTATTATATAAAATTTAATAATTTTAATAAAATGAAATTATTAAAAATAAATATATAATAATTATAATAAAATAAAAAACTATTAAAAATATATAATTAATAATTTAATAAAAAAAAATAAAAATAAAAATTAATAAATATATTTATATATTTATATTATAACATTATTTAATTTTTATTAAAATCTAAATTATTTAATATTATAAAAATTAAATATATTTTTAATAAAACCCAATTTACTTAAACTACTTATATTATTTTTAATATTTTAATATTAAAAAAATAATTTAATTAAAAAAAAATAATTTTTTATTAATATTTAAATTAATTAAAATATAAAAAATTAATTATTATATAAAATTATAATCATACCCATTTTAAAAATATTATTTTTTTTTTAATAATAATTTTTATTTTTTATTTAATATTATTATTATTTATTATATTTTAACATTTATTCATTAATTTTTAATCTTACTTATTAAACCTTATAAAAACTTTTTAAAAATTATATTTTTAATTAAAATTAATAAAAATTTTTTAAAAATTAATTTTCTAATTAAATCAAATTATATTTATTTAAATTTGTAATAATACATACTTAAAATTAACTTTTTTAATTATTTAAAACTTTAAAAATATTTTATTAAATTTTAAAAATTTTAATTTTTTAATTAATTGATATAAATATTTATACCAAATAAAAATAAATAATAAATTTTATTTTTTTATTTCCCATTTATAAATATTATAAAAATATATATAAAATTTTTTATAATTAATTTTTTTAAATAAAAAAAATTATTAATTAAATTAATATTAAATATAAAATTAATTTCACATTATTTTTACTATAATATAAAAAATTATATTTTTAAATCTTTCATAATAATATCAAAAATAATAATAATTAAAATAAATTAATTAATATTAATCATTATATCATTTAATTTCCTAGTTATATTAAAATAAATAATATATCCCATAATATATTAATTTATAATTATTTATAAAATATTTTATATAATTTTTTTTAAAATTTTTAAATTTTATTATTAAAATAAAAAAATTAATTAAATTAATAATTTTAATTATATTAATTTTAATAATTTATTAATATAATATTATTAATATAATATAAATTAAATTAGAATTTTAAATAATAAACCAAATATTAAAATAAAAAATTTTATTTTTAAATTAATTATAATAATAAAAATAATTTAATAATTAATAAAAATTTTATTAGTGATTTTAATTTTAATATTTTATATAAAAAGATTTTTTAATAAAATTTAATTAAATATAATTTTAATATTATTTTTTAATATTCCCACTTTTATCTTATTTTTATTATTTATATTTAAATTTAAATTTATATTTAAATTTAAATTTTAATTTTTTATATTTATATTTAATATTTCATATATTATTATTTATTTTATTTTTTATTTATTATTTATTATAATAACATTTATTTTTTAATATTTTTTATATTTATTAATTTATATAAATGATTATATTTAATTAAATTCATCCATTAAATTTTTAAAATATATATATAAAATTTTAATAAAATTAAAAATTTTTATAAAATTTTAAAACGTATTTCAAACATTTTTATAAATAAAAATACAATTATATATATATATATATATATATTAGAATTATATTATTATTTTTTTAAATTTTTTAATTAAAAAAAATATTAATTATATTATATTATTTTTTTTTTAAATCATTATAATAATAAAATATTATAATTAAATTAAAATTTTTAATTATTATTTATAAAAAATTTTATAATAAATGTTTAAATTTATTTCAAAATTATAAATAAATTAATTTTTATTTATATTTATATTTAATAATTTTTTTAAAATTATAATTATTATTAAAAATTTTAATAAAATTAATAATTTTTTTATTTATAATATATTCATTTTTAATTATATTTATAAAAATTTTAAAAAGATTTAATAATTAAATATTATAAATTTTATAAATAATATAAAATATATTATTTATTATTATAAAAAATGTATAATTAAATTTATTAAAAATTATTTTTATTTTTAAAATTAATAATTTTTTATAAAAATTTTTCATATTATTAAAATAAATAGTTAAAGGATTATTATAAAATATAATATATAATATTTTAATATAAAATATATATATAAAAAAAACCTTTTTTTTTATTTATAAAATTAATATTTTAAATTAATATATAAATACAATTTATATAATTATATTTTTCAATATATATATGTAATATTTATATTTTTATTTTCAAATTATAACCATATATTTAATTATTTAAAACATTTTTATATCATTAATTTTTAAAAAATTTAAATTATTATATATATTTTTACATTAAAATAATATTTTTATTTATTTATAAATTTTTTTAAAAATTAATTATAAAAAAGGTTTTAAAATTATAAGAATAATAATGGCAATAATATTATTGTTAAAATTTTTATATTATATTAATAAATTATTTTAATGTTTTTATAAATAATTATATTTAATTATTATTAATAAATTAATGGTTAATTATAATATTAAAATTTTTATTTATTCCATTTTCATTATTATTATTTTTTATATTATCATTTTTATAATTATTATTTTCATATTTATTATAATTATAAAAATCATCATTATTTTCATTAAAATTGGTTTTTAATTAAATTATTTAATTATTTTTTTTATTATTTTTTTTTTAATTATTTTTTTCATTATTTTTTTATTAAAGAATTATATAAATAATTATAATTAATAATATAAAAAAGAAATTAAATAATTTAGATTTAAATAATAAATGGTAAATTTATATTATTATTAAATAAATATTATTAAAAATATTATAAAAGTTAAATAAGGGAATTAAAAAAAAACAATAATTTCATAATTATATTTATAATTATATTTATAATTATATATTTTTTTTTTTTTTTTTCTTTTTTTTTTTTCCCCTTTTTTTTTTTTTCCCCTTTTTTTTTCTTTCCCCTTTTTTTTTTTTTTTCAGGTTTTTTTTTTTAAGTTTTTTTTTTTTAAGTTTTTTTTTTTCAAGTTTTTTTTTTTAAATTTTTTTTTTTTTAAATTTTTTTTTTAAATTTTTTTTTTTAAGTTTTTTTTTTTTAATGTTAAAACAATAATTACATAATATATATAACTTATGTTTTATGTTTAATAAAGATTTTTTTTATATATTATAATTAAATTGAAAATTAAATAAATTATATATATAAAATTGATTATTATTTTTACCATTATTATTTTATTTATTATTTTATTTTGTTTCATTTATATGTATAAACTTAATTTACCAATATTTAAATTTTTTTTTCAAGGTTTTTTTTTTTTTTTTTTTTTTTTTTTTTTTTTAAAATGTCCAATTAATCCAAAAATGTTATGGTTAAAAAGTTATAATATAAAAATAAATATTATTAAATTATAATATTTATTTATTTAAATATATTTTTAATTTTAATATTATAATTTTTTCTAATAATTAATTATTTTTTTAATTATTTATTTATTTATTATTAATATATTATATAATTTAAAATAAAAAATATTAATTTTAAAAAATTTAATCTTTTTATTCATTATATATAAATAAAAATAAATATTATTTTTATTTTTACATCATAATTATTAATTATATAAATAATATTATTTATTTTTTTTATTTTTTAAAATAAATAAATATTTAAATTTTATTTAATAAATAATATTATATTATTTTAAATTTTTTAATTAATTATTTAATTTACTTAAAAAATAATATTACATTTATAATAAAATATAATTTATAAAATAATAAAAAGTTTTTTTATGCATTTTTACATTTAATTAATTAAAAATCATTCCTTTTTTTAATATAATTAATTTAATTTATTTATAATTAAAAATTATAAATAAATTGGATAAAATTATTTTATAATTTTTATTAAAAATATAATTTTTTAAAATAATAAATAATTTAATAAATAAATTACTAATTAAAAAACAAAAAATAAAATAAAATATTTAAAAATATAAAAAATAATATAATATTAAAATATTTCCTAAATTTTATAATAATTTTATTTTAAAATAACAAATCTAAAATTTAAAAATAAATTACCTTTTATATAAATTATAATATCATTTAAATTAATTTCTTATTTTATTATAATTTTCCTATTATTATTTTTAAAATATTTTAATATAATTACCAAATTATTAATTTATTAAAATTCCAATAATAAAAAACATTTCCACCCCATATTTATAACAAATGGACGTATTTTTTATATTAAATATATAAATTTTATTTTATATATATAAATATTTAATATATTAATTCAAATTAAATTTTAATTTAAAATATTCTTTATAAAAAAATTAATATTACAAATATAAATTAAATTAATATAAAAATATTAAATATATTAAATATTAAAATAAATATTTTTTAAATGTTTTTAAATTTTGGATTTTTTTTTAATATAAATTTATCATTTTTTATAAAACCATTTAAAAAAAAAAAATAATAAAATATAAAAAAATTTAAAAATTAAAAAACTTTTTTCCATATAAATTTTTTCTATTAATTTAAAAAAATATTATAATAATATTAAATTTAAATAAAAATATTATTTATCTTTAAAAAATAAATTTTAATAAAAAATATCATTATATAAATTAAAAATTTATTAATATTAAAATTTATTATAAATACCATTTACAAAAATATTTTTTAATCTTTAATAATTTTATAACAATAAATTAAATTATTTATAAAAAATATTTTAAATTAAACCTATTTTTTAAAATATTTAAAAAATTTTATTTATATTTTTTAAATATTTTCAAAAATTAAAAACATAAATTTTTATTTAAATAATTTTTTATATATCTTTATTTTTATTTTTTTATTTATTATTATATTAATTATTGTAAAATTATATTTATCATTTTATAAAAAATTATTTTAAAAAAATAACTTTATTACATATTAATTAAAAAATTTTCCATAAATAATTTAAAATTAAAATAAATTTAAATATTTTTTAAATAATTTATAATATTAAAATTATTAATACTATTAATTTTTAATATATATTTATTAATAAAAAATAATTTTTTTATTAATATTTTAAATATATTTTTTATATATTTATTTATAAATTATATAAAATTATTAAAATAAAAATAAATTTCAACCCAAATTTCAAATAATCCTTTAAATATTATAAAAAAATTAAATAAAATATTAACCACAATTAATATAATATAATTAAAAAAATGTTTAATAATATATATAAAATTAAAAAATTTAAATATATTAAATTAAATATTTTCATATAAATTTAAACTACTCTAATATATATACAATCAAATAACTCAATATTATAAAAATAAATTTCATAACTTATTAAAAATAATATTAATTATACCTTATTACTAATACTATCCAATAAAAACTTATTAATTTTTTCAATAAATAATATTTTTTTTAAATTATTTATATTTAATTATAAAAATAATAATAAAAATAATTAAAAAAAATTAATAATTAATTAACTCAATAATTTTACACTTTAAATTAATTATTAAAACAACATTAATTATAAAAAAATTAATAATAATAATAATATTAAAAATAAAAATATAAATTAAAAATTAATTAATTAAAATATTATTAATTAAAATAATGTTAATTAATTTTCTAATACCCAATTTTTTAATAATTAATTTAATAATTAATATATTAATAATAATATATTTAAAAATAATTTATATAATATTAAATAATTTAATAAAAATTAATTTAAATTATTTAAAATTTTATATAAAAAAAAATTTAATATTAATTATATTAATTTTATTAATTAAATGTAAAAATTTAAAAGAAAATTTATATTAAATATAAATATTAATTTATAATTATTTATTAAATATTAAATATAAATTAAAAATTGTAATAATATTAATTATAAAAATATAATAAAAAAAAAATAAATAATATTAAAAATATTAATATTTAATATTTTTAAAAAATTAAATTAATTATGGGATTATTTATTATTAATATTTAAATTTATGATTATTAATTAAAATAATTAAGTTAATTTAATAGAAATTATTAATAAAAAATTTTAATATATTATAAAATTTTTATAAAATAAATATTTTATGATTTTTTTATTTTGTATTTATATTTTAATAAATAAATAAGGTTAATATTATTGAAATTAACATTTATTAAATATATTTTATATAAATTATATTATAAAAAAATATTTTAAAATTATTAATAATTTATTAATAATGTAATTTAATTTTATAATTATTTATTATAATATTATTTTTTTTAATTAATATTTTATTATAATTTTTTATTTTTTTTATTTCATTTTTTATATTTTTTATTTTATTGCATTTTTAATATTAAAATAAATTTATAATTTTAATATTAATTTATAATATTTTTTATTAATAATAAATTTAATAAAATTTAAAAAATTATTTAAATTTTTTATTTAAAATATAAATTAATATATTTATTATTTAATTTATATATAATTAATAATAATATTTTATATTATATTATAATTTATTATATTTATTATATTATTATTAAAAATATTTAAAATATAAATAAAAATTATATTATTAAATTATTTTTTTTTATTTTTTTAAATTTATTTACCATTAAACAATATATATTTCAAAATTATATTATATTTATTAATATTTATTATTTTTATATCTTTAATTTTAACCATATTAATTCCAATTATAAATTTTTATTATTATATTAAATTATTTTTAAATTTTTAATATTAATTTTTATTATAAATACTTAATTATATTTTATTATTTTTAATTTTTATAATTAAATTTTTTTTAAATTTATACCTTAATTTTAAAAAAATGTAATAAATAATAATTTAAATTGTTATATTAATTTTTTTTTTAATTTAAAATGAGTTAAATACATTATTATAATATAATTGAACAAATTTAAATTAATTTATATAATGTTTAATATTATTTAAATATAATTAAAAATTAATTAAATATATTAATTCATTAATAAAAAAAATTTAAATATTATTTATTATACCTTAAATAATAAAATCTTATTTTATAAAAATTATCATTTATTATAAAATAATAATTTTTTTATCCTTATACTAAAATTTAATATTTTATTATAAAATTAATATAAATTTATATTACATTTTTTTATTTTATTTTAAAAATATTATAATATAAATATAAAAATATACATTTTATTTTATAATCACTTTTATTATATATTTTTTTATATTTTTATTAAATTAATATTTATTTAATTTATTTAAATTTTTTTTATTAAAAACATTATTAAATTATTTATTAATAATATTAATAATAAATTATATTTTATATTTAATTTTAAAATAAATAAACAAAATAATTTAATATAAAAATAAAAAATAAAAATATTAAAATAATTAATTTTTTTAATAATTAAAATTATTAATAATTAAAAATTTATTAATAAAAAATATTTTTATAAATAAATTTTTAAAAATTATAATTATATTAAAAAAAATAATAATAAATATTAAAATTAAATAAAATTAAATAATAATATTAAATATTTTAAAAATTAATTTTATTTATTATATATTAAATAAATAAAATTAAATAATGATTTTAAATATTTTATTATTTATAAATATTACATTAATAATTAGATTTTTTTACCATATATTAAATAATTAAAATTTAATATTAATAATAATTACAATTATAATTATAATAATTTTAATAATAATAATAATAATAAAAAAATGAATTTAATAATAATAATATTTTTAATAATCATTTTTTATTTTTTAACAATAATAATAATAATTATAATAATAATTATAATAATATATTTAAAAATAATAATATCGAACATAACCATATTATTTTAAAAATCAAAATAAAATTTAAATCATTTTACTTATTTATTAATATTAATATTATTTTAAATTTATTTATATTTATTTTAAATTTAAATAATAATAATTAAAATTTAAATTAATATGAAAATTATATTTTAAATATTTTTATTTTAATTTTTATTAACAATAAAAGTTTTTTTAAATATATTTCCAAAAATTATATTAATTAAAAAGTTATGTTTAAATGATAATAATTTTTTTAATAATTATTTTTTAAAAAATAAAATTTTTTTAAATATATTATTTATAATAAAAATTAATGGGTTTTAAATATAATATTTTGTAAAATGTATATATGTAAATGATTGAAATATTAAGTGATTAAAAAATTAATTAATATTATAATATAAATAAATTTATTATTATTTATTATTTATTTAAAATTTTTAAAATATATTAATATAATAATATATTTAATTTTATTTTTAACATTTTAAAAAACTTTTATTTTAAAAATAAAATAATAATAATAACTTATTAATTTTATATATAAAAAATATTTTTAAAAACATTTATAATATTATTTCAATTATATTAATATTTTAATAAATAATATTATTATAAATATTTCTTTATATATATTTTATAATATAATATATAAATTTTATATCATTATATTTACTTTAATTAAAATTTTTTAATAATATAAATCTTTATTAAATATAAATAATATTTTAAAAACCATTTAAAAATATATTCAAATATGCATAACTTAAAAAAACTTTTATAAAATTTTATACCATAATTAATATATTAACCATTATAACTTTTTTAATTTTAAATTATATTATAAAAATTTTATATTTTTATTTTTATTTTAATTAAAATATTTTAATTATATATATTTTATTTTAATATATACGATATTTTAAAAATTATTTAAAAATATATTTAATTAAATATGGATATTTTATATAAAAAAAATGTTATTATTATTATTTTTACATATTTATTTTCGTGTTTAAATAATTTTATATTTAAAATTTACACCAAATTAATATTTATATTATTAAAAAATTTCAATTAAAATAAAAATAACAATTTAATTTTTATATATTATATATTTAAATTAAATATAATATAATAATTAATTTATTAAATATAACTTTATAAAAAAATTTATAAAAAATTTTTTTACATTTATATACGTTTAAATATATTTTTAAATGTTTATAAAAATATTATATATATTTAATTAAAATTTATATTATTAAAAAAATTTTAATTAAAAATAATTTAATAATATGATTTTTATATAATAAATTATTAAATTTAATACGATATAATGGTTAATATGGTAATATAATTAAAAATAAATAAAAAAATTTTTAAATTTTTTAAAATATTAATATTTATATATTATTAAAATAATATTATTTATTATTTAATATAATTTTTTTAAATAATAAAATATTTTATAATATAAATACTTTTATTTAAATCATATAAAATTAAAAATATTTGTTATAAATAATTAAATATATGATTTTTAATAACTATAATATATTTTCCTAAATTGGGATTAATGACGTTTATTTTTTTAATTTTGGTACAGTTATACTAATGGGCTTCCGTAAGCGGGCTGCCGTGAGGGACGGCCATGGTAGTAACCCAATTCGCCAATTCGTACTGCCAAGAGATGGGCGACAAGCCCGGCGTGGGCCTTTGCTGGGTAATGTAAGGACGTAGAGCCCCCATTTCCGCCCGTTCTATCATAGGTTATTGACATGCAGGCATTATCTGAGACCAATTAGTATCGAGTAATGAGTTGGCATTGCATTGATACCGGCAACCGGTAGTGTTTGGTAGCTATTATAGTACGAAATTGCTAATGATAATAAAAGTATGGAGCCCAATGATGTTTGACATGCAACACAACATCACTGAGTATATCCGCAACCTCGGGAACTATAGTATAAGAAATATAATTAGACGAGGTAATAGTTATTGGAATGCGACGTCACGTATCTAATAGCACTTATCTTAAGTAGGTACCTAGGTAGTTATCTATTTTTGAAGTTCGCATAACTAACGTTATTGAACGATACTATTCCTCTTGATATAAAGTCTTTAGCTAAATCTACAACACAATACTATAATCACAATAGTGACTAAAACCATCATAAATAACATTGAATTCATATAATGTAAGGGGAATAGAAATAGGAAAAAGAGTACTCCGTCTCTTAACGAAAGAGCTGTCTATATCAGTGCCAAGACAACAGCACCATTGTTAAGTGATGACGTGAGTTCCCAGCCAGATGGTTGAATATAATAATATATGTTGAGGAAGGCTTCCAGACTTCCAGACCAACAACCAGTTAAACGAAAATGAATACGAAAACTTCAAAGTATGATCGGGTCAACCGTATCCATGGTGGCGAGACAGGGGTAGCCAAGAAAATAAAGCCCAATACCCCGAGCTACCCCAGATCTATACCCGGGCTAATCGCAATAACCTCCACAATTCGACGGAGAATTCTACATGTACTCGGTTGAATTAAGCTGGGATTACCGAACATTAGCTGTTAACCGTTAAGCGACGATGTCTTTATTAATAAGAACAGAGTCCCATCACATGGATAGCAGTAGCCCAGCTAACTACACTGGCGTCTTACACCAGCTGAAAGAGTAAATAAAAGGAAAGAGGAGGAATCGCTACGATGAGATTCTTCTCGTCGGCGAGCGCTCGCATGGCGCTCCTCGCGTCTGTGGTTTCATCCGCAGCGGTGCAGGCCGGGAACTCAACCTATTATAACCCCGTGTTACCGGGGTGGCACTCGGATCCGTCGTGCACGCAAGTCGACGGAACATTCTTTTGCGTAACGTCGACTTTTATATCCTTCCCGGGGCTTCCTGTCTACGCGTCCAAGGACCTGGTAAATTGGAAGTTAATCAGCCATGCGTGGAACCGCGAGAGCCAGCTCCCCGGAATCAGCTGGAATACCACCGGCCAGCAGCAGGGCATGTATGCGGCGACCATTCGCTACCGCGACGAGCGGTTCTACGTCATTTGCGAGTACCTTGGTACGCCGCGGGGTGATATAGGCGTGTTGTTCAAGTCGGACGACCCCTTTAGTGATGAAGCCTGGAGCGATCCTGTTACTTTCCCGGTAGAGAAGATCGATCCGGACTTGTTTTGGGATGACGACGGCAAGACTTACGTGGCGACGCAGGGCATCATTCTTCAGGAGATTGACCTTGAGACCGGCGAAGTTAGCCAGCCGCCAATCAGCCTCTGGAATGGTACGGGAGGCGTATGGCCCGAAGGCCCGCATCTGTATAAGAAGGATGGTTGGTATTATTTGATGATTGCCGAGGGCGGTACTCAGATGGACCATTCCATCACAATCGCTCGATCTCGTAATCTGACAGGACCTTACGAAGCATACGAGAACAACCCTATCCTAACGAACCGCGGCACGGACGAGTACTTCCAGACCGTCGGCCATGGCGATCTGTTCCAAGACGCCAACGGGAATTGGTGGGGTATGGCTCTAGCCACGCGCTCAGGACCCGAGTTCGAGATATATCCGATGGGCCGCGAAGCAGTGCTCTTCCCGGTAACTTGGGAAGAGGGCGAATGGCCCGTACTCCAACCTGTCCGCGGCAAGATGAGCGGATGGGCATTACCCCCAACGAACCGCGACATCCCCGGGGACGGCCCCTTCAACTCCGATCCGGACGTATATGATTTCGCAGAGGGCACCGCTATTCCGCGTAATCTAGTATACTGGCGGGTTCCTCGGGACGGCGCATTCTCCGTGACAAGTAAAGGCCTACAAATCATTCCCAGCCGGAACAACCTTACCGGCACCCCTTACTCCACAACCACCCCCGAGCTCAGCGGCCAGCAGGGCCTATCATTCATCGGCCGCCGCCAAACCGACACCCTGTTTAGCTTCAGCGTAGACCTGACGTTCGCGCCGCGACAAGTCGGCCAGGAAGCTGGCGTCACGGTGTTCCTCACGCAGGTGAACCACATCGATCTCGGCGTCGTGCTCCTGACCAAAAGCTCCAATTCGACCTGCGCGTCGCGGCGCCGCAGAGAAGCGAAAACGCACCTCGCGCTTCGGTTCCGCGCCGAGGGTCTACCTGAGTCGCGGACCGTAGGTGTGCCGGAGGAATGGCTCGATGGGCCTATTAGACTGCACATCGAGACGGCGAATGCGACGCATTATAACCTCGCCGCCGCGCCGGCTGCGGATCCGTACGCTAGGATTCTTGTGGGCACGGCGTCCGCGGGGCTAATGAGCGGCGGGAACGGGTCTTTCGTCGGGAGCTTAGTGGGTGCGTACGCGACGTGCAATGGAGCTGGTGCCGGGGTGGTTTGTCCGGAGGGTGGAGAGGCGTATTTAACGCGCTGGAGGTATTCTGGCGCGGGTCAGTATATTTCCGAAACGGAGGTAGTGTAGATAGATATAGCCAACTTACATTAATAAAGCCGTGTTTGATTATGGTAGACTATACTACACTGCTTATCATGACACCAAAGGGGGGAAGCATCATACTGCTGTAGATAGGCTTATTTCGTGTTGAAAGTCGGCGGGCACAGCTCATTTGTTTGTTGTTTTGACATTTTGGTGATATTGTAAATACCTCCTTCTAACTCAGACTCATCAGCTTGTTTAAAGTGTTTCTTGGTCAACTATCTTCCTTCCGCTATCGTCATTGAGTGCATAACTGACGACGCCATAGTTCGTACTCCGAGCTTCTATGCGAATCCGTATATGAACTTGAGTGGGACGTTGGTGTATTACTAACGCGTTCTGCTCTATGTTGTTTTGGCTACCGACTTAGTTTCTGGGAAATCCACTTGAATACTCTACTTCTTACGTTCCCCAGACGCAGGTCTCTTGGTGGATCCTCATAGGAACTTAATAAGGACATAGTAGATCTAGCAGGGCCTTCCTGTAGTGCACGAGCAGGGAGGTTACGCGATAGGCCTCTGTTCTGATCGTGTGATGAGACCTGCGAAGTAGTGAGATATAAATCAGAAGTTGCGGATGGGTTTAAACGATGTTTCGCAAAGTTCTTTCTTCTGGATTGTGCTGCTTCGCCCATTTGGAGTGCCATAGTTACTGCGATGTCCCCTTTCCATTGCTTCTTGTAACTGTCTGAAACAAATTCCCCATCCGGTTCACATTCCCGCCATGACACAACAGAGTATACTGATCCACGGTTCATCGAACGGAATGTTTGGTGCAGTGAAGAAGTAGCTTCAGGAGGGACCCCGTAATGTTGACGTAGCACAGCGGTATCCAGCCCAGCAGAGGTGAAGATACTTCCAGAATAAGACGAAGTGTCGGTGAGCCAGCGTCGAAGCATTAAATTCTTGCCCTTATCAGAAAGGTGCCGATCGATTCGCCTTACTTTTTTCAAGAGGTGGGCAACATCATCTTGTAGGACACGTATTAGCAGTGATCACTCAGGCATGCTCGAGGAACCTAGAAAGTTAACTTACTCCTTATATCAATGGCATTGCCTTGAATGTCATTTATGTTATTCCTGACATCTCCAATATTGGCCCTACATAATCGTGAGTAACGTACGCTATTCAGGGGTAGACGAACGTACAGGTTAGCTATGTCTAGCGCCATACCCAGTGTGAGCCTATGTGTATTAAGACTGTTTTTCAGCGTTTCCAAGCTCCTTTTTCCACTGATTACCCAATGGATTCTTCTCGTACCAAGTGGAGGAGAGTAGTAGGAGAGAAGCAAGTAGATTTCGTCAATGGTTTTAACACAGCTAGCCACAACATCCGAAATCTTGCCTCTTAGATTCTCGGGTGTTTTCTCTATGAATTCCTTCGTAAGAAACTTCATTGTAGTACTTATAGACTCGAATTCCGCCGTTATCTCGTTGACGTCCGCTTCGGCTGCTCGTATCCCGCTCAGGAAAGAAGACGTCACCCTAGAGACCTTGAACATAAGCTCAGCTAAGGTGAGGCACGCCATTGAAATAGATAAAGGATCCATGTTATTGATGGCTTTTGCAGACCTGAAATCTAACAGTGTAGCATAATAGCACCGATCATAAGATTGGTAAAGTTGATGGCCACCTATTAGGTACCTATTAAATAAAACATAATATTTGGTTATATCAGGGGTAATTTCCTCTGTGGCGCTCTGCGGAGGCAGTCTGCCTTGGGCTGAAGCCGCCTGAGCCTAGACCAATAATATGGCTGCAATCACAATGCATGTGATATTAGGAGAGTCCGTCCTCATGTTTAATAACTTATCCCGCTCCAAGGAGACCCAGTGCGGACTTAAACGATATGAGGCTTGGAAAATACATTTGAGAGAGGATATATCATATAATACAATGAGGAACATTTCGGCAACCCTAAACTAGGTAGGTACCTAGGTAGGTATTGATTGATTACCATTTTATCCTAAGTTACAGTCGTTCATAACTAAGACGTAGGGTCAAGAAAAGAACACTGCCAGTGGTAAGAATTTAGCTTGTAATTATTTGGTTGATCATTGCAACTTCTCCATCATACATATACTTGGACGTCCAGAATAGAAGATGTGGGATCGAAAAACAGATATTATAGATACCCTATTGGTATCACAATTATTTAAGTACTAAACTAATTCAAACATGGCTGTTTTCCTCCCCATGTGTAATCCAAGCCCCTATACGAAATACACTTACTCGCATTTCATATTCCAGGTGCAAATAGCAAAACTAAGCAACCAAGGCGTACAAAACACATTTAACAAGTTTCTTAAACCCATTTCAAGACGAAGCTTTCAGCGCCCGCGCAGGCCATGAATCACATCAGAGGACTTGCCCCTGAGAATACAAGCCGACCCGAACGCCAAGCCCGTCCTCCCCGTGTTTGTCCATAACATTCCCCGTACCCCTTGGTCGTGCATTCAATAACCGGACCCCTAATTTAGCATGCATTACTCTTTCGTTAAGTCGTAGCATACATCCAGCCGGTCGTAGAGAAATAGTAGTAGTTGTCGAACCAATCAACAGCCTATACGCCGATCTGGGACATACTAGGACCGCGAACGGAACCACCTCCGCGCCGGAGCTCTCTCAAGACAAAGAAGAGGCTAGCGGCCAAGGAGGCGAAGAGGAACCATAAGAATACGGTGCTAGCCTGGATCTCACGGCATCGCTTTTCGTTGTCGTTGGAACCGAACGCAATGTAGTCGCTAGGTTTGCGCCCCTATAGGTGAAGCCAACATAGTTAATAAAGCGAATCGATATTATACGAGCGGGATAGATGGAATATACATACCACATTGGAACAGTTGACTGCCTGTAGCTTTGCGGAGAAGACAATAGCACCGATGAAGGTGAAGAGGACAGCGGCGCTATCGAGAGCAAGGGCCACGATAGGGATTGCGATGGCGGCGACGAAATGCGAGACCAAACCATAGAGGATAGCCAACCAAGAAAGGGCGCATACGAACATAATAAAGTTGATAGCCGATTCGGATCCGCTAATGTTGCTTGCGATGACATTGCCGACGAGTGCGGTGATTAATAGAACTAGGATAAACTCCACGATGCGCAGCACCGACTTGATCATGGTCTCCATATTGGCGGTAGTAGTTTGTTTGTATGCTGAGATATTAAAGTGTTTATTCGATGGTAAAAAAAGCCAATGCGTCGACAAGCCGTCGAATTGCAAGGGCGGTTGGTGATCGACGAAAGAGAGGCGGAGTTTGGTGGGTATGTTTTATATGTCTGATGATTTACGAGAATAGAGAACAAAGGCGAGGGAACTCGGGTGGTTTGTGGCTCTCGCGGGGAATAATGGAAACAATGGGGATAATAGGAATTAATAGGATAGAGGATCCTACAAATGACGGAAGATGGGAATTGGGGACTTCGAAGACGGAATTGTGCTTTAATCTGTTGACGAGGATATGTTATTGGTCAATAATATGAGTAGTATGAGTTTAAGCTATGGGGTTCTGTCGATGTCGATCAAATGATGCGCATCTATGTTGTTGCTAAAATGGTTAAGAGACTGGGACTGAGACTGGGACTGGGACTGGGGGGTGTAGGTTAGGTACATATATGTACCACAGGAGGTAATGATGTGAAAGATGACCGGATGATTTGATCGCTTACCTTCCTTACTTGTACATGTAATTCCCTTATAATAGGTATGCTGCTTTAGCTAGATAGCTGGGTAGCTGTTGTCTCTCTATCTCAGTCGCTGCTTCTGAATTCGCAAAACTATGACCTCATTGGATTTTCCTTACTATTCTAGAAGTAGTGACGTGCACAACTGCCTGTGGCGCATGTGCTAATTCAACCCTTCTTAACGCGAACTTATAGTCTAAAATAGAGGAAAACTTTAATAAGTGGTTATGATTAAGTATTTGAGAGTTTACTAATACGGAATTAATTACATCTTATACCATCATGACCTTTAGATTATTCGCATGCGGCCCTTGAATGTTATTATTGTCTGACCTAGGTAAAGGTAGTTACCTATCAGATTCTTTCAAGTTCCAAGTTCAGCCAGGCACATAAAGAATATACATAGTATCAAAGTCGCACTGAATCCACGGTTGGCCGGGCAGTCAGGCCACAACGAGCCAATCATACCAACATCTTGCGACTCCGCACCACCCGCATTTGTTTAAGGATCCGTTCCCGATGAGATCTCTTAATTCCGAATGATTGGCTCTTACGGCTTCTCCAAGTTTAGCACTTTGACCCAGCAACCACGAGCCGCGCGGGACCCTGCATCTTCATCCAAATCCATTATAATATAGTCCAGTCGAGTTGAGAAGTTGTTTTATCATGCGGCCCTCTTTAAATACCTAGTGATATTTAGAGGGCAATCACTTTGCCTCGAAATTTTGCTACGACCCGAGTTTTAACTCTAATGCTTTGAATGGATAATAACTTTCCGCATATCAAAGAAAAGCTACTAGTACATACCGGTTATTCCTTTACTTCGGTCTACGATCTATATTGTCAATAAATTTAACCCTTTTTATTTTGTTATAAGTTTGGCTTCATGGGAATTCCCGTACGGTTCAAGTATTTATATGACTTGACCTTACAAGTGAAAGACCGTCGAAGAAATAATCCCGATAGTAGCCTTCGTTAAAACTTCGGGCATCTAGATAAGGATGCTCGTCAGATAACGAAAAATCCAGACCCCACGGCCCAGGCTGTAAGGTAGACAGACTGTCCGTACCCAAGTAGCTTTTTGAGAGTGGGTTGACACCTCGTTGCATCACCATGCATGTGGAAATCTAGTATAGTAGGTATGGCTGCCAAGGTACGTACTACGGACTAATTGAACAAAAGCTCCTAATTTTTTTCTGAGCCGAGTTCCTGAGCTCACCGTCATGTCATGATAATGCGATACTGCAGTTTTTCTAAGAAACTAGGTACGGTTTTGAACAATTGAGAATTGGTGACCGTCAAAAGGTAGGATATATATTTTTTTTTAATCTTTATTTAGTCTGACCCAATAGGATTTTACATTAGCTGCATCCCGTCCCACAGTGTTCCTGGCGGCGCAACCGGATATAGGCCTCACTAACCCTCCGAAGCTTCTCGTCCGAATCCACCGGGGCTATTAGCAAATACTTCAAACGTTCGCGGCCCATTTACTGCACCTGTACTCCCCAACGTAAACGCCATATTTATTAACTTTTAAACAGAGGCGGTGCAAAATGCCTCCGGTTTACTCCCGTTTGTTCGACCCAATGTGGGCGCGTGTACTACGGCAGACGACACCCAACTTGGGGAGAGCCGCGTGGAGGCGCACTTTCGTCTCTAAATCTCAACAAACTGTGTCACTTCCTGCTTCAATAAATGCCCAGTATGCGATACGACGACCCACGATACTTGACTTTCTATCAAAAACGTCCAAGCAATCGTTACGATCGACCCGGCGATCATTTCACCGAACTTCCCGCTTACGAGCCGCAAAACCTACTCCGAAAGACGGCGCACCTCAGGAATCACTAGGGTTCACAGCAAGACTGAAGAAGCTGTCAAGGGAATACGGCTGGGCAGCTTTGGGGGTTTATCTGGGATTAACTGTCCTGGATTTTCCATTCTGCTTCCTACTAGTACGGTCTGTTGGGACGGAGAGGATAGGTCGGTTGTGACGGTATCGAGAAGAAGGGATTGTTACTGACAGAACCTAGGCGCAATCGAACACTGGGTTGTATCAAATGTCTCCAAGCTAATACCACAGTCCGTCCGGACTAGGTGGCGTGAATACCGTGAAGCCCTCAAGGAAGCCGAAAGAGAAAGTCGTGGGGATACCGAGATTAGTGAGAAGGCTGAAATGGCCGGTTGGGGTGTAGAGGAGGCCGAAGAGAGGCACAAGGCCGAAGCCAGTAAGTTTCATAGAGGATATCTCTGGTCCAATTTTACTCACATAGTTCGTAGGTCTTGGAACCCAGTTAGCTCTCGCCTATGCGGTGCACAAAAGCTTCATCTTTCTTCGAGTTCCCTTAACCGCAGCGATAACGCCTAAGGTTGTTAAAGTGCTCCGGTCGTGGGGCTGGAAGATTGGAAAGCGACCAAGCAAGCGGTAAGCGGGGTTCTATTCTCAAATAAGAGATTTCACAACGGCAAAGTGTCTCTATGAACTACGAAGTGTCTCCGTATAGGTTAATGCCTGAAGGGATGACTTGTATAATAGACGTGAGGGGGTATAAGGTCGATATAAAGGCATTAGACTCGCTCCACATAGAAAGATAAAACACCGAAAAGAATATCTACCTTGACGGTGCACTCCACTTCATGATTTACGCGAAGGAGAGGACGAGGAGAAGAATAACCGGTACCTGACTTGGTCACGGGGAAGCCGATGGGTACCCCAGTCTTGACTGTATTCCAGCGGCATCTGTTATACGGCGGCGACATATGTGCGGACGAAGAGGGTCATATACCACTTATTAAAGTTCAAGCTGGCTTCAAACCCATCTCATGGGAGAGTATTCTATTCGACTATATACGAATTGGTGGATCCCACTACGTACCTCACTCTCATTTTGCTCCAGTAACTCGCATTGGGTAGCGCGAGATTTTTTATATTAGATGGGGAATAAAGTTACAGCTAATTTGGACTATTTCATCGAACTTTTCTAGAATCCAAGTAGAAGGCGAGTTGTCCGACTTTTGTGGGGGAGAAGAAGGGAAAAACACAATATTAATATGACTATCGGAAGTACCCAACCTGAGTAATTGAGCTAAACAGTTTCCCCTGCAGACAAAACGCTTCCATTATATCTGAGTCTAGTATGGGAAGTCGTCTGTGATTTCATCTCGTATAACGCCACGGGCCAGGTTATACTACTCGCTTAAAAAGTACTGGAAAGGAAATATGATAAGCTTAGTCTATGCAGATGACCATGTGGCATAGAGAACAATCAGTCTAACAGAAATAGATCATTGGTGTTTCTGTCAATAATAGAGTTTAATAGTCGCCTTGGCATAGTGGTCGACTCGCATGAATTTATTCGATCTCGCTCTTTATTCGGTATCCAACTTACGTGCTTGGACACAACTTCGTCAGCTCGCCCAATGCGAAATTGCTACCGGAAAGTTCAAATCCCGATAGTAGTTGACAAGAAGACGAACGTAATGCCTTGACCTACCATGCTTTATGTTGAATTATGCAACTATGACTTCGAAGGCCTTCATGAGTTATCTACTTCTGACACAGGACTAACCTGTTCTCATATCAACGGAGATGCTGTTACCATAGCCTGATTCGCCACGACATGTGTCCCTTGAGATTAGTTGAGATTCTCCCGAAACTAGAGGTGAGCCACTTACTCGATGGTAACCAATATTCTATGCAGCTGAATAAGAATACTATACTTTTTAGGTCCGCATGCTGCAACAGGGATCGCGTTTACGGGGTTTAGCGCTACTTAGGGAAAGTGGCTCGGAAGGTTCTCTATAGTGGTCCCGGGGACATGGAATAGATGTTTTCGGGAATAGGAGTGCGGGAAGAGGAAACCGAGATCATGAATCGATCTATTACACTAGGTTAGCTTAGCAGATTGTCGAGTAGATGCGCTGCTTTCGTACGGCTACGTTGAGTTATCTTTGGTAAGTTTAGTCTCTAGTCTGTATATAGGTAGGTAGCTACCGATATTTCGCAGAAGGTCTAATATCCGTGGCGGACCATACGCTCCTCAATAAAGCCCCACTTGATCAATATAGACAGACATGTAGTTTAATGAAGAAGGTTAAGTGAGCGTGGAAGATAGGGTCAGTCTAAAAACCAACTTTTAGTATAGTATATTCCGAGTTGGAAGTAAGCAGGCCTCGCGGCTATTTATAAGGAGGAGATGGTCCGACAGAAGCTGTAGGAATCCTTCATGAATTTATATTCTCCAAACGTACTTGAAGTTATAGTTAAGCATTTCGAACTCTTCGGCATCCCCGTTGACTTCGAACTTTAACTCTATACCAGAGCAACTAACCGTTACTCTGTTTATTTGCCATTAAAGTTTGACAGGCCGTTGCCTCTCACCCGGGACAAAAGCACCGGTAAGGGAGATTTCTCGGCCTACGACTTACAGTTATATGGATATATAAACCTTCGTCGAACCGGCCTTTCATCCATATTAGTCCCTCTATTCCTCCCGTCACTCCAGTATCAGCTCGACACACTACACACCCGAAGCAATAGCCGCCCGAAGCAGTATACATCGTAGCATGGAATTTGCGATGAACCCGTACTTCGAAATACCAACTTTATTTCCCGTCGTGTGCCAAAGAAATAACAGTATGTGTATCCAGTACCCCTCCTACTATACTTCTTTCTGTAGCTAACACGTGCCTAAACGAAGCAGTAAGCAGAAACAAGATGTCACCAATCCAGCCAGATCTGCAAATCTATTACTCTATGGAGACGTTAGAAGGCATACCAGCTAAGACCATGGCGTTGCTAGAAGTTGCAAGAGACTGTCCCGGTGCCATTGATAATCCGGTTGTCGAATCCACGCTTAGAGAGGCCCTACAGCAGATCTGGGCGAAACTGCTCGTGAATCCTCGTTACGTTATGTCGAGAGATGAGTTCGCCATTTTCAACTTCTTCCAAGGCGTAGAACTGGACGAGCAAATGGCCAAAATAGCAGCTGAAGCGAGAGCGAATTATTGGAACCATACTTGGGGCGAATACAAACAATAATACACCATGCATTAAGGAGTTAACTATCTGGAGTCTGGTTGTAGTTATAGGGTTGTTTTTTTTTTCTTTGTTTGTGGATATGGGTTGGTTAGGGAGTTGAAGAAGAGGAGAATACCTAGACGAGAAGGATCGCGATTGAGATAAGATATCACTAGAAGCAAAGTATGGATTACTACCCATGTACATAATATACATATGCTGAGAACATTGAATTCTGAGGCTTGTGTGGCGGCGTGTGTGGCTTAGGCTGTCCTACATTGTACTTTCACAAGCCAAACAGCACACACAGGCTATGCTGTCCCACTCTCACCTTACATAATTAACACGTTATCCCCCCTATGACGAGCGAACTTACGCGTTTTAAGTTAAGCTAATTACAAGCAATTAGCAACTCAATACAACATTCAGTTTCCCGTCAAACAAACTTCCCTTAAACTCGTCTTAGACCTGCCAATACTTCCCCGTATTTTCCCTATAGTCATAGTTATTTGGTACTAACTTTAGTAAGCTTTAACGAGTTTCTACTTCCTTACTAAATTACTAAGGGACGTGAACATA
Organism: Daldinia eschscholtzii; assembly: GCA_037126485.1. NCBI lineage: Eukaryota > Fungi > Ascomycota > Sordariomycetes > Xylariales > Hypoxylaceae > Daldinia > Daldinia eschscholtzii. The sequence continues at coordinate 1,536,663 of JBANMG010000007.1, forward strand.
TCCCTAGATATAGAATATAAGAGACACTGCAGCACGAACTTTGTTTGCTGTGCCAAACTTATTTCTAAGATGATCAACTTATATAAATAGTCGGCGCATTTTCACTCTCTTATTCGTCTATATGTGTCAAAATGATTTCTCAAGCATCCGAGAAGCCGATATTTACTTTTGCGGCGAGTCGGCAGCAGTATCATCGTCAATTTGTTTTGGCGCGGCCGACTATTGTTAATGAGAGCCGGCCGAGGCTCAAACTAATTACCGCTCTTTTTGGCTTGCTTTCGCTCGCTTGGTTTATAAAACTCAATTTCAAACAATGTCCTTCTATTTTTGATCTCAAGCAAGTCACCCGGTCGGAACTTGAACTTCAAGCCTCACGTACAATTTCCGCCTCTTTACAGACTAAGACGCCGCTGGAATGCTTCCAAGTCTCTCAACCAGTGCTTACCCCTAATGGCCCATCCCGTAATGGGTCGGCGCCAGCAGATGATGTCTCTCCAGATACCTCTTGCTCAGTCTTATTGATGGAGCACGTTTTTGCATTTAGCTACGGTGCGCCGTTTGTTGGTACGTTACCCTAGGAGTTCCCTACTCAGGTAGACATTCACATATACGTTAGTTAGTGCACAACTAAATAGTTAATAGGAAATTATACACCGCCTGACTGCTCTTTCAACCGGGTTATTATGAACTTTACTGTCGTCTCACAAGGCCGCCAATTTGATCGCCTAGCGTTGATGTACTTTGGCGATACTGAAGTATGGCGGACTTCTACTGCCGAACCAACACTACCCCCGGGGATACGTTGGACATTCTTGAAGGATATGACCGAGTACCTTTACTTTTGGAAATCTCCCCAGAAAATAATTTTTGACTTAGGCAATCTGGTGGACGACAAGTATACAGGGTCATTTAATGCTACGCTGACGGCCACTTTCTTTGTAGCTGACCTCGAGACTGACGAAATACCTCCTGCAGACTTGATTATCCCAATCTCTGCGAGGAAAGGCGGTGATAATGGGGCAAGTCATTTCATGCTTCCGGCAGATGAGGCAATAAATACTGTCAGTTTCCCTCGAAATGTCAATCGAGCTGTTTTCAGCGTCTCGGCAAATGGGCAGGCTTCGGAGGAGTTCTGGTGGGGGAATGTCCCGCAGAGCGATGTTCTCACATTTGCCCAAACTGCTGGACAACTTCCTGGACTTTCTCCCTTCCGCGAGGTCCAATTGCTCATCGACGGCAAGCTCGCCGGGGCTCAATGGCCGTTTCCGGTAATATTTACAGGCGGAGTGGTGCCTAGTTTGCACCGGCCCATCGTTGGTTTGCAGGCTTTCGATTTAAGAGAGCACCAGATCGATATAACTCCTTGGTTACCTCTGCTATGTGATGGTGTCGATCACACGTTTTCCATTAAGGTCGCCGGTGTAAATAATCCAGAGAATAACACCGACCTTGCGCTTACAGAAAGTGTCAACGACAGTTGGTATGTTACGGGAAAGATATTCCTATGGCTAGATGAAGAGGGATCGGTGACTACTGGTACTGGCCCTTCAGTAGAGATCACCGGGCCAACCATCGCGCTCTCAAACCAAGTTGCACAGAATGCAACTGGTTTTAACGAGAGCCTCGCTTTTAATATGACCGTTCAAAGAAGTATTACTATCAAATCAGCTATTAAGTCGAAAACCCAAAATGGAGAGAGTACTTGGGCTCAAAACCTGTCCTATGTGAACCTAGCTCTGATGTCGAACTTTGGGACTACTCAGGTTAACGACTTTAACATTACTGGAACAGACTCAGCAACTGGACCCGCTACCTCGTATAAAGCTGTTTATAAATATCCGCTATACTGCAATCAAACGTACTTAAGATCACCGCAGGGTAATCTAACAATAGGTGCCCATCTAAAAGAAGGACTCGAACTTCAAGTCGAAGGGAACTCCATCTTCCCCACAGGTCTTGAGGCTTTTCAGGGTAGCACTGGTGGAAAGAGTTGGTATTCCACTTCGCATCTGAAGACCCATCGCGACGGTACCGCGTTCTTTTTCCAGACAGGAGACGGCAGAAATAGTTCTGGTTACGGCTCAACTAACCAGGTCTTCTACTTCGGCGGCTCCAGCGAAAACGCCACGCTGGAAGTTGCGGGCGGGATTGACGAGCTCTACTTCAGAAACGTAACAGCGGCGAATGGTACAATAGTATCCGACGCGGAGAGGTTAGCAGGAGCAAAGATCCATGACTTTAGTCGTGAATCGGAACTTCATAATCCAGCCGAAGCATCTTTAACCTTGTTTGCTCACATTCCCGGTAAGGCACCGGGATGGAGGACCTCTACAGAAAAGGATATGAATAGAAATGTAATACTTAGCGGGCCCTCTATATAGGTGAAGATTCCCTGAAAGACGACTTTACTACCAGAGTGGTCTGTTGTATAATTATAATAAAGCTGGGAAATAGCCGTAACTAGTATAAATAAAGAACTAAATGTTGATGGTTATGCCAAGTGGTCAGCCATTGAGTTGTGATCTACACCATGGGCTATGGTGACAACTGTTGGAATAACTCAGAATCTCAGATCAGACACACTAATCTTATTTCATACTGGAATTACAAAAGTCAATAGTCCTAAAATCTAACTTTGAATATTCGTAATAATTACTTCAAATGACACGGTGTCATCTCTCGGCGATCTAACTAGGAATTCTACTGTATGTATCCAACAGTGTATATCCCACCAAAAATCCATAAAACATAACATGTAACATAACGCGTGATATCATAGGAGGGGGTATATGCTAGTGTAGCAACACTAAGTCCCAATAAAAAAAAAAACAAATCCAAAGATCAAAGCTCTAGCTCTCAAAACCCACCGTTAATAAACGCCACGCTAGAAACGCTCGAACATGACCCAATATCCCCCCGTGTAGACACCTTATCCGTTCCATTCCTAGACCGTGTGAAAAGGGGTGAGAAACTCGAAATGCTTACGCGCCGTCGTCGGCGAGGCCGTCGACTTTATCAGCTGCGACGAAGTAGTTCCGGCGATCAGCCTCCTTGAGGCCTTCCCAAAAGACGTCGGCCATCTTCCTGTAGCCCTCGTCGCCGGGGTGCGTGCCGTCGCTATTCAGGTCCTCTAGCTTCGGCCCCATGTCGCTCTGCATGTCGACGACGACGAGGCGCTTCTTGTCGGCCTGGAGCTGGTCGGCGACCTTCTTGAGCTGCGCGTTGTAGTCCTTGACGCGGGTCTGGACGTCGGGGTCCTTGTTGACGAGCAGCGTGGACAGGATGACGGTGGCCTTGGGGGACTTGGTGTACAGCGCCTCGAGGAGGCTCTGCAGACGCTTCCCCGCGTTGGGCATGTCTTTGTTCTGCACGCAGTCGTTGGTGCCGACGTTGACGAGGACGACGTTGGGCTTGTACTTGGGGACGGAGCCGTCGGCCTTGTCGTGCACCTGGTCGACGGTGTAGCTCTTCCAGCCCTCCGTGTCGTTGTCCTTCATGGACCCCGACGGGTTGTCGCCTACCATGTTCACCTTGTTGCCGTTCGCTTCGATCTTGTCCCGCAGGTCCTTCCGGTACCCGTTCTTGTCGGACGACCCGAAGCCGTAGGTTATGGACGCGCCCAGCGGCATGATCCGCAGGGGCACGCCGTCTCCGAATCCCTTGGCTCGGGCGTCCCTTGATAGGGTGCTGTTGCCGTTGGGAGTCCTTGGCAAGGCAAGGCCTGGGAGGGATGTTAGAATAAATATGGCATTGAAGAGAGATATAGTAGGTAGGTAGGTAGGTTAGAACTTACCGTTCGCCATTTGTGACGCGCAGGCCAAGACGCAGCACAGTAGTTGCTTGTGAGCCAACATGGTAGCTGTGACGACAAGTCTGGCAATATGTTGGTTTCGAAGAGTATGCCAAGTCGGTCTATCAACTGCAGGTCCTTGATGATCGACCTAGATACTCTTGCTCGTCGATGATCTGCCGTGCAAGAGCTCTCCTTGATTGAGTGGTTACCGGGTCTCCTCCATCCCTGGGGGCAAGCGTGGCAGCGGGACTAGTATTTATCATTCCCGCGAGCCCTTACATTCCTAGCGATGAAAAAAAAAAAAAAAAAAAAAAAAGTCTAGAAGCGCGCCCTCTCGAAATGTCTCTCCCAGGATCCGGTGGGCCAAGTCTCATGGCTCTGCAAGGCTGGTCATCTCTCTCCATCCGGCCAACACCGTTGACTTGGGTTGAAGTCAAGGCTAAGCATTTTCCGATCGACGCTACGGCACTGCAAGGCAGCCAGCTATAGTTAGGTAGAGATCCTAAGAGATCCCGGGTATTATGGATCGTGAGCAGACATCCTCGCGGGGAGGGGTGTGTGTCCAGAATTCAGGGGGTCACGTCGCTGGCAGGTAGCTAGCTCGTTTAGATGTCTTACATGCAATATTCCGTGCATTATCGATCCCATGCTCGCACCCGAGTCCAGGCACCATTTTTCTTTGTGGTACTCTGATAAGAAATGTTTTTTCTTCTCTCTCTTCTGACCATATTGGTTACATCGGGTTGGTAATCCTATTCATGGGTTTCCCGGCTTTTCTCTCTAGAAGAGGGTTTAATGGTAAGCATCCTACGTTCAGCCATTGTTGAAAAAGACGGGTCTGGTAGGTTCGGTAGTTAATTGAGAAAGAAACAAAAAACTTGTTGAATTCCATTCCAAATGGTAGGCAGAAACCGAAGGAGTGGGATTCTCTGAATACGTCAAGATTCTCTGGAAATATTCACATAAGGTATGGGATCAGCAAACGGTTGTAGCTTGCTTCTAATAAAAGGCAATGTTCAAGATGGGCTGGGGTTGCTGAAGCAGGTTTATCATTACTCCTTTCAGGCCAAATCCCTGCACCACGTTGTAGCTCGACCAGCCTTGGAAAGATCAGGGTCGGCACGACGATCTAGAATGCCAGATGGCGTCTGCCAAATCATGTTGGTAAGATCTTCCGGCTGAATTTTTAAGGCTAATAGCTCGTAATTACTTATTGTATATATTGAAATACGCTTATACAATAAAAACCTCCATCAATTCATCGATAGCCAATGAATAAGATCTAGCATCCATGTAAATAGGGGAACACCACTCTAGAGTCACGTCATATAATTATAAGGACGTGTTAAACGTATCTTAAGAGTTAAAAATCCGCCGCGAGACAAGATCGTGTTGCCGCACCCGTGCCAGGATTAAAAGCTTGGGGAATCTATAAACCTGTACTGAGCGTTCCATGGGATTTGTTGGAGAATCCCCCGCAAAGTGAACACACCCGTGCGCGTCTGTCTTTCGGCATTCTTGTTTTCGTCCCATTTCCGTGATCATTTTTTCTAAGCATAGGATTTGCCCAAATCAACTCTGACATCAGCTGGTGCCTCTATCTTACGACCAGCTGGTTGGTGGGCATGATCTTCTACATAGCCTCGTTCCTCTTGGCAGATCTCTTCAACAGAATACAACAAGCATCTGTATAGATGGATCTATGTCGCCTTGCGAGATTATGTACATCTTTAGTTCGGACGTAGAGCGATGTTAGGATCTCTCGCCTTACTGCGCCGTACTCGTTGCGGACCTAATTACATCATTGTTGAAGCTATTAGCCGATCAGCTTGACACGTGCATATTGACTTTAGCAATACCCGTTTAATCCACGATTCGATATATTCTATTCTTGGCACAGGCACATATGAAGATCGCGTTGGCTGTGCCGAACGCTCGGTTCCCAATGACTCGCGATAGTGAGCATATTGATGACATCCTAGCGTTGATTAGAGATTGTCAGTGATGTTGACTAACTTAGTATTTCGAGTTGGCTATGTCGCCAATCCAATACATTGTATAGCCACATCATATGCCTACCAGCTTTAGTCTTATTTACCAACATGGTAACATTTATAAACTGGCTATTAGATGTTCTAGCAATATTATAGACTTACATTTTAGTTATTTATTATTATCTATAATAATACCTTGCGGGTTTACCACCTGGGAATTGCTCGCTTGTCGATCGCGTCGTCTTCGGACGGCAGATCGCTTTTCTCTTTTGAGGCACTGCTCATAATATCTCAGTCTAATAACTTACTGTTCTATATTCGCTTTCCATGCCTCGGTTCTATCCAAATTTCTTTTAATATTACAAATATCGGTTAGATGTATGTCGCTGATCCTGAAGCTTAGGCTAAGAACAGATAACCCCTTTCCTTATATACCGTTATGTCGATCTCGGCTCTCTTATCATGATTGTGATTTGATATATATCACCATAGTCCTCCCCAGTTAACTCCTTAAGATCGAAAGTTAGCCGGTCCACCTCTCGGAAGCCTAGCTTTTCGTAAACCCCCTTGCCGTTAGGCGTAGCCTCTAGGTAGGACTTGAGACCATGCGCGTCGGCTATAGCTAGCATGGGCTCTAACAGCGCTTTGGCGGCCCCTCTTCGATAGTATTTAGGCGACGTGCATAGAAGCGATAGACCTGCCCATATGTATATAATACTCTGTTTAGCCATTGGAAATAAAATCTGAACAAAAATCATCGATCTTTACTCACCCAGCATCGCGTCCGCATTGTGTTTCTCCGAGGCGACTTTCAGCGCGTCGAAGAAGACCTTGCATAATTCTGGACGGCTACCTTTTGGATAATCCGCAGCAGGGGGGTTGACAGCCTCGACAGGTGCACTATTCGCTGGCGGGTTCTCTCCTGCGTTTTCTTCCGCCTTAACGATTTGGGAGGCATCGACGGTGCTTCCTTTTCCCCCGACCCATTCACCGAATGCCTTCTCGTAACCCTCGGGAATGTCCCATCTAGCGAATGCAACCACGTCACCACTTCTTTCATCTGTAATTTTGAAGTGCCGAACCCTTCGATCGTCCATCTTACGAAGGATGCGGCTCTTCATCCAATCGAACATATCCTGCTTGCTCGGCGGCCACCAGAAGGCGTTGCGCTTGTCAGTCGCAAACGCATCGTAGTATATATCTGCGATGGTGTCCACATCCGCAGGTGTGCAGTAGGATATGGAAAACCCCTCTGCAAGAGACGAGGGTATCTCAAATGGTAACGCCATTACTTAAACTTTAATTTTCTTCAGATCCCTATCTTATTTAGTGCTAAAAACGAGACAACTAAATTGTTGGTGGTTTCAACAGCTGAACTGAATAAAGGCTATATGAAGCCATGTTGAATTAATCACCATGGGCCGCATTGAGCTCATATATATGTTCTCGAAGAGGAAATATTCCGGACACACTACTTATAGCGGCATCTGGACGAGTGGTCTAAGCTAATGCACCCAATGAAGTATATTTACCAATCGTGGATTAGTTGGTCAGTTAGACCTTCCGAATAAGTGTTGTGCTTTAGTCTTCATTGGTCGTATCGTACATTTCACGCCGATGACTCTACCGGCGAATAGAGATGGAATATTACGCAATACAACCAAGCCATATTCTTTACGATTTGGTCAAACTAACGACACATCTTAGATGCCGTCTCAAACATAGACGTTGAAACCTCGTTTACTCGCGACAAGATTTAAAATGGGATGCTGATGCTTAATGACACAATTGTTTTTTTTTCTTCGTGAGAGTTTGCAGGATAACTTACAAACTACAAGTCCGTGATCTGCGTTTGCTCGATCTAATTTATTATACTTATACAACAAGCATAGCTCTATTTCTGAGGTGACGAATCTTGTATGAGCCTTAGTCCATGTTAAAAGAGGGCGTCTTTTTAAGTTGAACAAAAAAAAAGAAAAGAAAAAAAAGCTCGACGAAGCCTAGCTGGTAATAACCTGGAGGGCGGGGGCAGTAAAAATAATCAGCAACTGGATGTCGAGATGGTATCCCAGAGAAAGCTCAGAAGAATGCCGTCATAGCTCAGTAAGGCTGATAACAATTGAGTTCTGCGATATGATGGCATCATACCCTCTCGCTGACCCATATCGCACCCCTACATCCCAACCGTATGACACCAGTTAATAACCAGTGAGGCTCGGCCTTCTTCGCATCGTTATCAACGGCGTGATCTAAATGCTCCAGCTCTTCATCACGTATCCGCCGAAGCGTCGTTATTAGATCTTGCAGCTCTTTGCCTACTTCATACCCTTCGGTCTCCCACTGTTCGAACATTTCCAACAATGTTCGTATTTGGTTGTTATAATGGTCGCCGATCTCCGTCTCAACAGCTTCCGTGCAAGCCATTGCCGCCTCTCTTCCCATGACTGCTGTTGACCAACCTAACCCCGTTGCTAAGACAGACCAGAGAGGATAAAGAGCTGTTGGGCGCACGCGATGTTTCGCGATGAGAGAGTTAAACGTGTTGAAGTGGCCCTCTTCCTGAGCGTACATATGGGCCATTAAAGGCCGAAGGTGGGGGTGCGCATTGACAAGCGGTGGCGTTTGTGCCGTATAGATCAAAGTGGCAGCTAACTCTCCAGCTTGGTTCACACGGAGCTTGATAAAACGAGATCTTAGCACAAGCCGAAGGAAATTCAACAACTTTAAAAGGTGAAGGTGCTACTATAAGGCGGCCTTACAGCTGAAGAGAGGAAATCGCGTTGCTCCTGCGTAAGAGGCTTCCGCTTAGGTTGTGATCTCGATGGGTCAGTCGAAGGAGACGGGGTTGACGATACTGTCGCATTATTCTTCGTAGTTGTGCTTAAGAATTGCCTTCGAGTTGGTTGAGACAAGGCAGGAAGGAGAAAATCCCGTAAGGGAGATTGTAGAGTTTGGCGCACTGCGCACGTTTTTATCCTTGGTAAGGACATGGCTACGCACCGCAACTGAAGAAATTATGTAGTTGGAGATCTCAAAATCGATACTATAAGGTAACCTTGGAAGGTACATGTATAAGGTTAACTAATATATTATCATAGCTTGACCTACATCTAAGTTGCAAGACCAGACCCGGGACCGGCGGACCTAATTCCTAGCTCCGATGGTATGATTTAAACAATTTCTTATCTGACTAGATCATGCATCATCCACGAAAGGTTATCATCCCGAATTGAGGCGTACATAATGTGGCGGTGATAGTTGAATAGGTTTAGCACTAATGTTCCAAGCTGCCAAGTTCCAAGACACAAGGTCGTACATAGTCTATTTCAGCCCCAGTAAATGATTACCTAAGTCGAAGAGGTAAATTTATCCAATAAGAATGAGCAATGGGGAGAACAAATACAAAGTACAATAGAACAGACGTGGTTCTCCAAATCCAAGCTTGTCCATGAGGCTGTAACAATTCCAACAACTTAAATCCTTTTACTTTTATCTGACCGTATCTGACCGTACTACTAATAGGGGATTCATCACCATCGGTCGAGAACAATTTTTTATATTTGTATTATCCTTTAAATATCGCCATTTAATTCTCCTCTTATTCTCTTATAACTCCCAATTTTTCTCTTCCATTCAAGAAACTGCATCCAAGCAACTACCGATTCTAACAGTCCTCACGAGTACTCCGTCGCGTTTTGTATCTCTCGTACCTTAATACCTAATCGGAGTCGCTTGCGCGAGTTAAACGTCGTATAATCATGGCTGATGTAGATGATGAACTCTTAGCCCTTGTCGGAGGCGACGAGTCATCCGATGAAGAACAAGAGCAGCCTGCGAGCCCCAACCGTTCTGCATCTGGTTCACCCGACCCCGAAGCCAAGGATCACACGTCAAATAAAACAAAGCACAAATCTAACAAGAAGAGAAATGATGATTCAGATGAGGAGGAAGGCGAGGCGTGAGTTCCCTAGTTGTATTGCCACTTCCTACAATTTACACCGTTCAATGCGCGCTCTTGAAACCATTGTTGCTATGCGACGTGCAAGGTGCAACTGGCAAAAGGCAACCGGCAACAGACAGAAGATAAAAAAAAGGCTTCTTCTACTTGGGCCAAGTCGTCGCCCATAACAACTTAACCCCGCCCAACAAAAGCATTTCTTGTTGCCTCGCAACGTCTACTTAACGCGCACAATAACTCGTCATTTATTCATCCAAAATATTTCTTAACCTTTAAGAAACAACACACGCTAACTTGCGCGCCATGCCTCACAACAGTTCCTCTGTTGGGTCTCCCGCCTCACAGAATTCCGCGCCCATGGACGAATCTGATTCCGAGTCTGATAACTTCCCGGCTACTAACACTACCGGCAAGATGGACGACGATGATGATAACAAGTACCCCGTTGATGGAATTTATGCAAGCGAAGCAGAAAAAGAAGAGATCTTGGCTATGCCTGAACTAGAGCGAGAACAGTTACTTGCTAGACGTCAGGAGGAAGTTGACCGTCAGCGACAAAACACCCTACTTCGTCGGCTATTGAAGACAAGAGAGGATGATAGTCAGTCGGGCAAGAAGCGAAAGGCTAGCAATGCAGACCTGGACGAATCACAACGAAAACCCTCGCGACAGCGAACCCGAGTTGGTGGTTCAAGAGTGGGCGAAACCAGTGCTGGTATCGAGTCGCTTCGCCGCGCTAGAGCTGAGAAGAACGACCGACAGCGCCGTAGAGAAGAGGACCGAGAGCGCAACAAGAAGTCACACTCAGGATCACGCGATAGCCCCGGCCGAGATGTGGGTGACGATAGCGACGCTGAGTGGGCCGGTAGATCAAGAGACAAATTTTCCAAGTCGCGAACTCCCGAAGTGAAGGAGATCCCCCTCGCCGATATCCGCGATTTCGAGCGTATTAGACTTGGTCGCAGCCGATTCGCTCAAGTCTGTTTCTATCCTGGTTTTGATCAGGCTATCACGGGTTGCTATGTCCGTATCGCTCTTGGGCCGGGTTCTGATGGCTCTAACGTCTACCGAATGGCTCTGATTAAAGGTATAGTCCTAAGCATCCATATATAATCTGGATTCCTCGTTACTAAATGTCCTATTCTAGGCTTCACACAAGGAAAGCCATATGCCATGGAGAAGTCAAACGGTCAGAATTTCGTCACGGATCAGTATGTTAGAGCCGCCCACGGCAAGTCTGAAAGAGATTGGCCGTTTATCAGTTGCTCCGATTCGCCTTTTACGGAGGTTCGTAACAATTCTACTCCTTGACTCTATATAGCCGTGTCTAATTTGGTACAGGCCGAGTTCAACCGCTACAAAAAGGTTTGCCAAGACGAGGGTGTCATTTTCCCTAAACGACCCACGCTAGATGCCAAAATCGACCATATCAATGCTCTGGTGAACCGTTCCTGGACTGATGCGGAGGTGAATGCCAAGATTGAGCGAGAGCGAAGTCTGCTTAGTAAGTTCACGCCTACGGAGCGAAACCGACTACTTGACTTGATTGGGGAAGCCAAACGTCGCGGGGACGATGCACGAGTTTCGGAACTCCAAGACAAGCTGGACTCTCTCGAAACTCCGCGTCTAGCCTTCAAGACTAGCCTCACACCGGCGAATAAATCAGCCAGCTCAACGCCTTCACAGCAGGAACGGTTAGCAGCTCTGAATGCCGAAAACCGTCGACGGAACGTGGAAGCTGTCCGCAAGGCACAGCTAATGGAGAAAGCGAAAGCGCGACAAATCGAGGCACGCGTTGCGCGGGGAGAAGACGTCAATGAAGACACCTCGCGACGTCTCAGGACCAAGCCCAAGTTCAGACAGGACATTAGCGAACCCACGGAGCAAAAGTCGACACCAACCAACGGCAGTGGTGTATCGACACCAGCAAACGGCACACCCAAGCAGGGCGCTACTACTAAAGCGCCGGTCTTACCCCATATACAGAAACTACAAATACAGAACCATCAGTCAGGGAAAGATAAGAAGGGAATCCCGCAGATTCATAAACCGATTGTGGATGATGATATCATCGCAGCTTTGGATCTCGACATTGAGGTTGATATTGATTAGAGGAAGCGAGCAAATTTCTGCATACTTAGACTAGATTCTGGCTTCTTAGTTTATGTTTTCTCTTCGAGTTATAAACTAAAGGATGGAAATATTTCCGTCCGGATGACCTCGGGAGTAAATCGACATGTTAGGTTATTATTCAGTCAAGGGCAATTCTGCCTGAGATATAGGTCTGCGAGATTGCAGAGATGGCGTTGAGGGATGGTTCAGTTGCACGATAGCAGAAGATAGGAGCATCAATAGTAGGCACAGTGATATATAATAATCCTTGCTGATTACTTCAGGCAATGTACGATAATTGGTGTAGCTACCTTAGGTACCTACCTCAGGTATTCAAACACTCGTGATGCGCACAAACCATCAGACACGCTGCTGCATATGTGATAAGTGATAAATAATCCTGGGTTCTTTAATTCCGTATGGATTTGTTACCTACCTACCTACCTACCTGGGTACCTACTTGAATTGGCCTTAAAAGGTAGTACATTCCCGGATTGGCCGTGGATGTTACGGGGCGTTGCATTGACCAATGCTTAGTTGTGGAATGCCGTGGAGTTCCACGGAGTTTGAAGATTTGCTGTGACCCCATTGGTGACATTTGTAATTCTGACTAAATTAGAGCCGGAGCCGCATCTTAATGGCATCCCGGCGGAGACTTATTTTAGGGCATAGCTTAATATAGTGTAAGCTATTCTAGGCTTTCTCTCCGTGGACAAGCTATTTGTTAGCTTACAATAATTCACGATAACTAATGTTGACACGGAGTTCAAACACTACTCGGGATTGGCGAGGCAGCGGTTGGATCTCTATACCGCTATTTGTCAGGATAATAACATACGACGCTACTAAGGAGCTGGGTGTAGATGTATTGGGTATTGGGTATTGGGTATTTAATGTAGCTAGATCTCTCAAATATTTCTCAATAGAAAAAGAAGAAGAAAATCATCATTAGAAATAAAGCAGTCTTGCCAAGACTACCAGACCAAGACACAAGACACCTCGTATTATTATCTTTTACTCTGGACCAAAATGCCTGCTAGACGCCACGATTCGGCCGCCGTTGATGTTGCGCCTCTGGGCCAACCTCTCAAGTTTGAGTTCTCCGGCAAGGTCGCGAAGAACCGCTTCTACAAAGCCTCTATGGCAGAGGATCTTGCAACCTGGAGTGTCGATAATCTCGAGGAGCGTGGTATTCCTACCAAGGAGCTTGTTGAGCTATACCGAGTGTAAGAACGGAAGACGAGACACATATGTTACAGGCACTAATATGAGTACCTCTTAGATGGGGTGAGAACGAATGGGGTACCATCGCTACCGGAAACATCGACATCGAGTTTGATATGCTGGACGCCGTCGGCGACTGCATTATTACTCCAGAATGCCCCTTTTCGGGCCCGCGCTTTGAAGCTTTTCAAGAAATGGCCAAAGCAGCCAAAGCACACGGGAGCTTGGTCGTAGGCCAGGTTACGCACCCTGGACGCCAGCTATCCGCTAGAATTAGAAAAGATACCATTTCAGCGTCAGCGCTTCAGCATCGTACGTAAACTTCCTCCCTCTCATCGTTGTATTGAAGTGTTAACTCACATATTCTATGATAGCTCCGAAGATGGGTATAGAATATGCCAAGCCAAGAGAGGCCACAAAAGAAGATATCGCACGCGCTGTTGATGGATTCGCTCATGCCGCCGAGTACCTAGACAAGTCTGGGTATGACGGCATTCAACTTCACGGAGCTCACGGGTACTTAATCGCGCAGTTCCTTTCCGAGGTATCTAACCAGCGCACCGACGAGTACGGAGGCAGCATCTCGAACCGTCTACGTTTCGTAGCCGACATCGCCAAGGAGATCAGGAGACGCACGCGCCCGGACTTCATCATGGGTATCAAGGTGAACTCGGTCGAGTTCCAGGAGAAGGGCATCAAGCCGGCGGAAGCCCGCATCATGTGCGAGACCTTCCAGGAGCTAGGCTTCGACTACGTCGAGCTGTCGGGCGGCAACCACGAGGACATCGGGTACGGGTCGAAGAAAGAAACCACGCTGAAGCGCGAGGCGTACTTCCTCGAGTTCGTCCGCGACATCGTGCCGCACCTCTCCAAGACCAAGAAGATCCTCACCGGCGGGTTCCGCACCACAGCCGCCATGGTCAGCGCGCTCGACATCCTGGACGGGATCGGGCTCGGGCGTCCCGCCGCGCAGGAGCCGCGCTTGGCGAAGGATATCCTGTCGGGCACAGTGACGAGCGCCATACGCCCCGTAGACGGCATCGTGAACGACGTGAGGCTCTCGTTGATGAGCGCGGGCTCGCAGATGACGCAGATCGTCAGGGGCCAGGAGCCGTTCGACCTGAGCGACGAAAAGGCCGTCGAGAGCTTCAAGAAGGACCTCGCGGCTTATCGTGAGAAGATAATAGCGGCGAAAGGAAGCTTGGAAGTTCACGGCTTCCCGGCGCTAACTGATCCGGCGACAAACTCGCACCCGTATGGCGTTCCTTACTAGATAGACCCATAGATGGCTTGGGCTAGAAAAGGTTATCGAGTTTCTAAGCTTGAGTGCTTTTGAATGTTTTGGTTAGCATCTCGGTATAGAATAGCATGGTATATATGTTTCAATGGGAATTTGATATTTTAAATATTTATTATCCTTTACCTGAGGTACCTATAATGATGTCGTGACTTATAAGTTAATAGATGAAGCTTGATCACGACGTCCTTCGTATATTGTACTGTTATCTACATAATACTCTATAGGTGCATATTATATATGAGTACATTATACGTATAATGCCGAGGCTTACGCATCTCCTGATGAATCCACAGCTGCCATTTGTCAGCAATTCGTCTGCGCCCCTTATTCCCAAGTGAAATTTTAAAACAACTTGCAGATTCACAAGAGCTTACTAATTTACCTATGCTTCGTTTGCTCATTGCATTCCGATTACATTCTTATCAAAGCTATCTCTCTACATTGTCGACCCCCTTTACGAGTTAGCCGTAGGGAATACCTACATACCTAACACTTTTGAACCCACTTATACTTATACTTATAAGCCAGTTTACGAAGCATGGAGACAAGTTCTCGTCGTAAAGCATGTAAGTTATTATACTCCTCTTTAGGTGATAATCCCGCTAATAGATATTCATATAAAAGGTGATACATGCTGCAAGAAGAAAATCAAGTGTGACATGTTGAGGCCGGCATGCTCAAACTGTCTATTATACAAAGTGCCATGTACTACAACCGTTACTCGAAGGAGGACAGCTCCAGTCCCCCGGAGGGAATCTCGAGCAACAAGCACCAACGTGACTAGCGAAAGCCTTGAAGCACGTCTTGCGCGGATCGAGGCAAAGCTGGATAGAATTGGTGAACCTAGCATTTTCACACCAGATCAAGTGTCCAACAACTGCTCAAGTCAAGCCGTGGAATCAGTCATTTTATCGGCCGAAACCCCTTCAGAGACACCTACTCCGTGTGTTTTAGAGCGCCATGGGGAATATTGCTTGCCCCCTCTGACAGAGATATTACCGATTATTGAGGACTATTTCCGTGATTTCAATACTGCCTTGCCCCTATTTCACCAGCAGCACTTCATGCAAATGGTTTTGGAGTTTTATTCCGAACAGGAATCCACTAAGAAATCCAGGGCCGTCTGGGCCGCTATAAACGTGGTACTTGCCCTTGGTTATCGCATTCGGACCATCGAAGCAGGCGAGATTATAATTCGATTCGATGATGTCAAAGTTAAACATTGCATTGATAATGCCCAAAGAGAACTAGACGAGCTTGTTACACGAGAGGAAGACACCCTTGGGATAGAGGTTCTCTTGGGTCTAGTCAGTAAGTCTTGAATGAAATTACTGGTATCATTGGGGGTGGAATCACTAACCAAACGCGCTTTAGTACTCTTCCAGGCGAACACTGATCAGAAACCAGCCTCAGTTCTGATCGGTACCGCTGTTCGGCTAGCCCATCGGCTTGGGCTTCACATGAAATCAACTTTATCGCAATTTTCGCCAGATATCGCACAACATAGAAGTAACATATTCTGGCTCTGTTACTACTTAGATAAAGTAAACCTCCTACTCTCTCCCAGACACATTCATCGTTCATAACTGACAGAGTATAGGATATATGTTTCCGCTCAAAAATACCCTCTATTCAATGCGACTATGACCTAGACTTGGATCTGCCCGAGGACAACGGCAATTACCTTCAAAGTATTGATGGGAGTTCGCAGCTCAATTACCTTCGCACCAGAGTCCAACTAGCTTACCTGGAAGGGAAGATTTATGACTACCTACTAAGCAATCGAGCGTCAAAAATATCGATGGAGACCCGTCAGGAGAGGGTTACACATCTTGCCGGACTTCTAAACCAATGGGTGCAGACGATACCAGAATCAATGCAGCTCGAAAAAATAACTGAGACCGTGGCGAAGGCGCCGCTCTCTCATATGGTTCTTCTGTACCATACTTACTTGATGTGTTATACGGCACTAAATGGTCTCTATTCTCTCAACTCGCCCTGGTTAAAAGCAGTCAATGGCGTTAGCGGTGCCGTCCTTCGCACCTTCGATACTAACGCAAGTTCTTGTACGAGGCATCAGCAACCACTATTACCTTATTTTTGGGACACATGCGTAAAAGCGAGTCGTGGATGTTTGAATATCTTGAACAATAAATGCTACAGCGGATGCAACCTATGGTAAGTAGATCACCAAGTCACACCCTATGGAAATCATAAACTGCTGAACATGACTGACCCCTCCTAGGCTCGGTGGCTGCGCCTACTTTTCTGCTTTTATCGTGTTGCTAGCTAATATCGTATACTTCCCCTCTCACGAGCTGGTAGAGCATGATCGAGAACTTACTAAGATCACAAAAGAACGCATTGAGAAACTATTAGACTATACTAAGTCCGAGTCTTTCAAGACACTCCAAGTTGTTCTCACGAGCTTAGAGCAGGCCGCGAATTATGCAGCTGAGCAGGCAAAGAACTTCGGTAGAGCTTTTAGTTCTATACCGTCCGCCACTCAATCATATTACCCGTCGCAGTTTGACACATTTCCCAATGGTGTAAGCCAGAATCTGGTTAGTGAACCTACTATAGTGCTTCAGATGCCAGGAATTTTAATTGAATTATGTATGTTCTAACATTACTAGATGGTTCATCCCGAGATAGCACCTCAGGAGGTTGTGTGGCCCCAAGATTCGACTTTTAACATTCCCAGCAGTACCCTCGCCGGGATCGATTTCGATGAGCTGTCGGTACCAGATTTCATGAGAGGACTTCTCTGAGAGAGAGGGCATACGTGCCAACTGAACCGCATATGGGAAGATTATTAATGCCAAAAGAAGGCATATTGTTCTGTTTGTAATAATGCCTCAGCTAAGGCGTTATACGGGAGAAATTACTTGACACTGTCTACCTTTTGTCTATTGACTTGTACGAACGGACCCCCGAAAGCGATGACGGTATGAAGCTAATAATGCACCGAGAAGGGGAATATAGATGCGGCCTACCTGCTCGGCCTTGCATGTAATTGGAGACCTTGATGGGGCATGGGATGATAACATACATTACGGAATAGATGATTGGCCCAAGCTATACCAAGAAATGTGGAACATGGCAGACCCAGGCCGGGGGTATGATGTCATGTATTCGTGAACAAACACAGCTCTGGCCATTGAGGAGATTCGGATTACAACTCCCGATCAATAAAGTGCGTAAAGGATGCATTACGACATGTGGGAAGCCAAGTATTCATGCTGCCATGGGATAGTGATATATACAAAGAGTAAAAAAAGAATAACTAGATAGAAGGGCGATGAAGGTTTAAAGCCGTTGATTTGATCTCGAACCATTTGATTTCCGAACCCCTCAGTTACAATCATACCTCCTTGTTCTTCCACATCGCCGCTTGGTTGGCTAACAACATACCTGCATGTTGTCCCGTCCCTTTCTGATTTTAGTCTGACAAGATTCGTAATACAATATATACTCTGCTCCCTCCTCCTCGAGTTTTCCTAGCTTCATCCTTCCCCTGCTTTGCTCCTGTGCAGTTTTCGCCTTATTTCATGAATCCCGCCAGATCTCTCCTGAGATCTTCTTCTATAGCTCGTAGCTTGTTTAAGCCTAGGTCAAATCCCGACTTCACGCTGCAAACGAATAATCACGTCCGGTTAATATCCGTATCTGCGATTAGAGCCATGCCTCAATTCAAGCTGAAAGATGTGTCCTCCTTGTCGCTGCAACCCGGCGAAAAGCAAGAGGTTGAAGTCGAGGGTGTAGAGGGCGGTAAAGTCCTTCTGCTCAATGGCGGCGGCAAGATCACGGCGATGGGACCTAAGTGTACCCATTACGGAGCTCCCCTCGTAAAGGGTGTCTTAACTAAGGGTGGTCGATTGACCTGCCCGTGGCATGGAGGTCGGTTTGCTTCTACCGGGGCTTATCTCCCCTCTTCCTTCTCGTAGGCATTGGACTTTCAATGACTAATCTGCCGTTTTTCTTATACATATAGCTTGCTTTAACGGTCAGACCGGCGATATCGAAAATGCACCTGCCCTAGACGCTCTTCCTGTTTTCAAAGTAGTCGAGAAAGACGGCGCTGTATATATCGAGGGCGAGGAGGCGACGATCAAAGCTGGGAAACGAAAACCTAACTTCAAGTGCGGTACGACCGGCGGGGCCTTGGCCGACAGAGTTGTCGTGGTGGGCGGCGGTAGCGGAGCGATCGGTACCATTGAAGGCCTGAGGGAGAAAGGTTTCACTGGTCCTATCACTATGATATCCAACGAAGGTTACCTACCAATCGATCGGACTAAGTTATCCAAGGCTTTAATTACAGACCACACCAAGATTCAATGGAGAGACGAGGAGTGGTTTAAGTCGGGCTCGGTTGAAATAGTGCATGACGAAGTCGTCGATGTCGACCTTGTTAGCAAGGCGGTTATCACTAAGAACAAGGAGCGATATCAATACTCTAAGTTAGTCCTGGCCACCGGCGGTTCGCCACGGAATTTGCCTGTGCAAGGATTCCAGGTGCTCGAGAACATTTTCCTACTGAGGACAGTTCATGACGCCAAGAAGATTGTGGATGCTATCGGTGACAAAGGCAAGAAGATTATCATCGTGGGTAGTAGCTTCATTGGCATGGAAGTGGCGAATGCTACAGCCTCGGAGAACGAGGTGACGGTAGTTGGCCAAGAAAGCGTCCCGCTGGAGAGAGTATTGGGTAAGGAAGTTGGTGCCGGATTGCAAAAGTTACTGGAAGGAAAAGGGGTCAAATTCTACATGTCAGCAGGCGTCGACAAAGCCGAGCCGTCCGGTTCGAGTCCATCCAGAGTGGGCTCGGTGCACCTGAAGGATGGCACGAAACTCGAAGCCGATCTGGTTGTACTCGGTGTTGGTGTCGCACCGTCGACGGGATACCTCAAGGAGAATAAAGTAGTCCGATTGGAAGAAGACGGATCACTCAAGACAGACGAGACCTTCCTCGTGGTAGGACTGAAGGATGTCTATGCGATCGGAGACATCGCTTCGTATCCCTACCACGGGCCTGGAGGCCAAGGCAACTACACGCGAATCGAGCACTGGAACGTAGCGCAGAACCAGGGACGAGTAGTGGCGCATCACATCGTGAACCCGTCGTTAAAGTCGGACTTCTTCACGCCCATCTTCTGGTCGGCTCTGACGGGACAGCTGCGATATTGCGGTAATTCGATGCACGGGTGGGACGAGCTCGTGCTGCAGGGCAACCCGGGCGAGGGTAAATTCGTGGCGTATTATTGCAAAGGCGAGACTGTGGTAGCGATGGCGAGCATGGGCGTGGATCCGGCCATGTCCAAGTCTGCGGAGCTTATGAAGATGGGCGCTATGCCGTCTAAGACGGAGCTTAAGGGAGGCCTAGACATTCTGACTGTTCCGCTACCAGCTTAGCTGCACTTACCTAAGGTTAGGTACCACATGTAGGTATGTAGGTACCCGACCTTTTGTATCTAGTGGACCGGTTATAACCGTAGGGGATTGGGAACGCTAAAGTTAATTTGATTTGTGTTCCTGGATTAGTGGATTAGTGGATTAGTGCGCTTGCCAGCTGGACCCAAGCCATCGGGGAATAGTGGTTTTTAATCTACCTAGGACTTGTTCGCGTCAGCCCGTTTACAGTCAGTTATTGACTTATAAGTGAATAGCAAGCGCAAAAATGAATGTTATAATTATTTATTCTTTTCAAAAAACATATATGTTTATCCTCAGAGGTATCGTGATGGTATATTATATGCCTCGGGTACCTAGGTAATTTACACAGTGCTATAATACAGATGCAGACGTAAGCTGTACTAATGTACCCTAATGTACCTCAGATGCAAGGTACGGCAGGTATTAATTGGGCTAAGAAGTGCGTCATCGGACCGCACCCTCGGCGCGACGTATCACAGAATAGCCCAGATGACAGCCAAGACGATCGGCTGCAACCAAAACGCGGTAATGTGGTGACTTGACCATGTGACTATTTACCAACCACTTCATTCAGACGGGACGTTTTATATGAAATAGACCTGCTTTCCCCTACAGAGTAATTTATCTCATTTGCTTCTTGATTTTGCGCCGCCTATATTGCGATATGTCTAAGACGGTTCCTACGGCGATACGTGCATGATAGGTACTTATTGGAAGTACCTTAAGTTAGGTACGTACTGCCATCAAAAGAACCAAAGTAAATAAGGTTCCAATAGTCCGGTTACGCAAAGTAACCTGGACAGTCGTGGCCTTAGGTAATCTTACATTGATGTGAAGTCAACTTTAGTACCTAGCTCACTTCCCAAATGTTAATATTGCCCATACGGGGAAATCCCACTTGACCTAATCATCCTTCAACCCATTTACACGGAGCGACGCGCGAGAAATCATCTTCACCTAATACACCTAACTAACTTTTACCCTAGTTTCGATTTTGGAGGGATTCTCATCTTTTTTGTTTTTTTAGTATTCTTTAATTACTTTTTTCACACCCGTCCTTTCAGCTTCCCCCCTTCCCTCTTGCTTTATTTTTGTTGTTTTTGTGGCTAGCTAGACTCGAAGAGATACGCATCGAAATAATCTACCTAAGGCCTTTTCGCTTCTTCTCGGACGAGCGAGTTGGGTGAGCGTGCCTCGCTCCACCCGTCTCGTCCCCTGTGCGCCAGACAATCAAAGGAGAACATTCTTTACAACCCTTCCTTACCTTGGCACAAGAAAAAAAAGAATAACCCCCTATTCCAGCATGCTGATCTCTCAGCTGAACACGCGCAACGAAGCGACCCTTAGCCATCGCCATGGCTGAATCCCGCCACCCCGCTGCGGGTGTTTCCGCCGACCGCGAGGACGCCGATGTGGCCTCCCAATCTTACGAACCAGGACCTCTGAAGTGCTGCTGTGGTTCGGTGGAGTGTGTCTTTCTTAGACATAATTGTTCTGTACTTGCTAGTGTCGAAAAGGATGTCCACAATGCTGCCCGGATGGGCCAGGTACGTCTTCTCTTATGTGCTCACCCGTCTGTAATGTCAAATGTGTTTAGATCTAAGCCACAAGAGCTCCTATAGCAGTCTAGTCGACTTCACCTGCAGCTCTCTTATACCCTATCACATCACATGTCACATCACATTCCATAGTTTGTTTACCCCCCCTGCTATAAGCTATAGGCGAGACACTACGAAGCGCCGTCTTAGGAATGTGCCTTGGCGCTGCTGTATCGATTCATCCCGTGTATCTGCAATTGGCGTTTCATAACACACCTGTTGCGGCAACTTACTGCGCAAGCTGTCAGCGATGACGATCTCTCAGTCTCTAACATTTGCGCTGCAGGCCTTGCTCGCGCGTCACGAAGCTTACATGGCGGACGCAGAACGAGATCGTAATGAGCTTACTGCCCGGATAGAGCAGTTGGAAGTTGATAATAGGGAGTTGGAGGCTAAGAATGCGAGGACGATTGAAGATAACAGGAATCTACTCGATCAGCTCGAGGCACTCAACAACACAGTTATCGATTCCGAAAATCACATCAAGTCACTCGAGGCCTCCGTGCTTTCTTCGCAACAGGAAGTTCGTAGGCTGGAGAGCGAGACGGCGCGTGCTGCGTCTCTAGAGCGTCAGCTTCTAGCTCTAGAACAGGAGCAGGCCGAGCTACAAAGCCATCTAAGTCTGTCTCGTGAAGAGGCTAAATCGGCCATATCGAGATGGAAGCGAGCTGAAAGGGGTATTAGCGACTTGCAAGAACAGCTGGAGCGAATGGAGAGAGAAGCGCAAGAAGAGAGAGAATACCATGTGGAAATGATAAGCAGAGTAGAAAGGCAACGCGAGATGGAGAAGGAATTGAATACCGCCGCCGGCCGATTAAAAGGAGCAGCAGCAGCTAAATCACTGGACCGCGTCAGTGGTGGGGGGAGCAATGCCGTATCGCACTTTGTCCGCGACCTACTTCAAGACAATGCTAACCTTCAGTATGGTATCGCTGAATTGCGGGAGATGCTCATGAATTCCAATGATGAAATTCAGGCCTTGCGCGACCAGCTAATGTACCACCAACCATTGGGAGACGAAGTGGCCAACGCTGCCTCTACCCTAAGTGCGGAGCTTGAGTCTGAAAAGGATTCACCTGAAAGGGCACCTCCCAAGACTCCACATGAGCTTCACATCCATCACCATTTCCATCTACCGAAATCGAAGCAGGAGACGAAAAAGCCGCGGAAAAAACGGCAAGGACTTTCGCCTGGGGTATTTACGCCACCGGGAGGTACAGTACCAAGCACCCCTACAAGTGGCCCTACACGATCGCAGCTTGGTTCGCATACGCATAGGGATTCCCTCCTTTCCAATTGTTGGTCGACTTATTCAGACCAAAGGTCTGATTTTGCACTCTCATCGGTCCCAAGCTCGCCTCTATCGAACCGTCGGAATTCGCTGTTCGACCATACGATAGACTCATTCCCCACTTCACCCACAACCAGTATTGACCCATTATCCCCTTCGTGGCATGCCACTCATCAGAAGCAACTGTCGAATGTATCCTCGCGAAGTTTTCGATTTTCCACAACATCAGCCTTTGTACAGCCGTTTGTAACCGACACTCATCCAATTATCGAAGAAACCGATGATGGGGATAATCCCCCAGATTTAACATCAGCCACCGACGAATCTACCGTAGAGGACGCAACTTCTTCTGGAGACCAGGATGTTGTTGATGAAGCTTCCGCCGTAGATCAGACGAGTGGTAACCCGATGCCGCTAGTTAGGTTACATAGGGCCTTATCTCACGAGTCTATTATATCACTCTCCGGCGGCCTCGATATCCACACGTTGAAGTCTCGTCCGAGTCAGCTCACCATGCGCCAGATAGGTTCGGCCTCTTCCGTGACGGGAAGTAGTGATGTTACAGCGCGACCTATGTTGTCGCGCGATAGCGCTAAACGAAGTAGCGCGCTGCTCCGTGAAAGCTATGCCTTATCACCAGTCGGAAGCTTACAATCCGACTCACCCATGCTAAGTTTCGGGTCGTCGAAACTTAGTAAATGGGTCGGCTGGCGACCATGGGGTGGTGGTGGCGGCACCGGGGGCGGAGGCGGCGGAGGAGGAGATAATAGTTCAACTACAAGCAGCACATCTGCGAAGACTATAAAAGATAATAGCCAGAAATCGACCACTCGCCCTCCCGGCATCAATCAATCAGGCCCGATACCAGGGTTCTCTGAATACCTAGCTGCGGCTCAACGAAGAGTGCCGCCACCTAAGATCCAGCCTGACGATGTGGATCGTGATGCGTTAAGAGAGGGGCTCGGTGGATAACGATATTGGCGTATGCTCCGAGCCCAGAACGAACTTTTTCCAATTCAGGACCCAATACTTAGGATGCACTGCTCCTCTTGATTGTATTATCCTTTCGCATGTACTATTTTCCGAGCTGCAACTTGGAACCTGGATACTGTGCGATACTGTAACCCGAACTGCATTGCGTATGCGTGTACCCGAAGTCGGGTTCCTATATCATATACACTACTACACAGCTGCACTTTTTTTCTTGTTATTTCCGTTTTGCAGACTCAACCTCGCAGGTAAAATACAGGGGAGTTGTTGGTTGGGACACGTTCAGACAGGATAAGACCGCAGAGCCGAAAGAAAAAAAAATAGCATAGGATGGATCGGATAGCATTGGACATTGATACCCCTGAGAACAGCCAGTCAGTCGCTTGCCAGCTCTCATCGTTATTTTCTTTTGTCTGACCCATATTATTAGATAATGTAATGTTTTTTATCCGTCTCTGTTTTGCCGCAGATATATTTCGCCGGCCTTGTATGCTGTTCTGTATATTCCTTGTTGAGAATACTGGACGGGAGAGTTTCTAGGCTGATGTGTATAGCCTAGGTTAGGGAGTGGTTAGAGAGAAGTAGCTGGATAGGGCGATCCGTCATGTAGAGAGCGAGATAGAGGAGAAATAACAAGAAATAAATACTACAACCAATGTATAGGTGCCTCTTATTGCTTCTACTTGTTCGTATATAAATGGATTGTTCCAATATCATAGTTTCCCTCCAGATTACAAGCTAAGCGTGAAGTAGAAGATGAGATAGGACTGATTGTACCCCTGGCGTCTTGCATTCAACAAGTAGGAGAATTCATTATGATTTCATCTATCCCGTGGTCCCGGTGTAAAGCAGATCCGTTTCGGTGAGAACGAGATACCTACCTTTACTATAGCCGCCTTCTGGGCATTGATTAGGTTCTTGAGTCAAATCCATCAAACCCCTATATCCATACCCCCGCTCACGCTTTAGGACCAAGCAGGCACAACGCGATAATCTTAAACTGGCAAAAAGTCAACTTTTTATATATATATATTCCCCAGTACCAATTAAAAGCCTAACAATACGCAATGTACAACTAGGTAGTTATAGCTACCCTAGGTATCTATACATACCTAGGTATCCCGATCCCAAGCCAGAAGTGTTGACATTCTTCCCGCGCGTGCGTGTCAAGTACAATATTATGTTTGTATGAATAGGGCCATGTAAGGCGTATGTGTGTATGTATGTAACCCTCCTCTCGTAAAGACTAACCTATGATTCGAGATGGGAAGGGGCATATTTTCCTCCTGTTTAGTCTAATAACTACATAAATACGTCGAAATAACCATATTACAAGCTATAGGGTTAAGTAGGCAAACAAAAAAGATGACGATAAACTCCTCTATCCGCCCGTTTCGCCATGCTTGTTCCGTACTCGATATATATGCCCGTGAGGCATATAGTAGTAGATAAAATGGCCCTCATAGGCCTATGAAGGGGAACAGGATCGTTTAGTCACTATTAACTCGTTAGTCATTTGCTGCCTCTTATACTATTAAGCAAAGCACAAGATTGATAGTTGGTACTTACTATATTTCCTTAGGCGCCAACAAGTCAGCCTGGTACAGCCAGTGATTATCCTTCTCCTCAGCCTCGAGCCAGTCGTAGGGGAACTGCACCAGCGTGCCCTGGATCAAGCCGCACAGCTCTTCAGCTTCATCGCGGCTGAGGAGTTCGTACGGAAAGACCGGTCCGCGTCGGCTACCCTTAGTAGTGGCTCGTCGGCGGCGCCTCGTTGAATTATGATTGTAGGGGTTAGCAGTGCTACCAGATTCCGGCGCGGATTTCTCCGCTGATGAAAATGTTGCCCGCCGATCTCTCTTCTCGCCCTGAGGTTCGAGATATGTAGAATCAACTTGGCCCTCGTACGCCGGGAATGGGGTATCTCCACCGGCCTGCACTGGCGAAGTTGTTTCCAGAGAATTCTTGGTACGAACTCTCTCCGCATCTAAGCCAATATCAGGCCTCTCTTTTTCAGAAGAATGGTTTCCCTCAGAGATTGGCGCCTTTTCGTTGAAAGCACCTGTGTGCCCATCGGAGACTACAACCTTGGGATTGCTTTCATTCTGTTGGTTAGTATGGATCTTCTCGGAGATACCAGGAGCGCCCTGTGCTGCGGCTGGTGCCGCGATACCTGCTGCTGCTCCGCCAATATGGCTCATCTGGCTCGTTTCAGATTCATCATTTCTTGGGCCTGCCATGCTCTCTTTAAATCGATGAGCATAGTCTTCGAACTCATTGTATTCCTTCCACGTGGTCACATCATTATCGGGCATACAGCGAAAAACCCGGCGGTATAGTTTTGTGTTATTCGAGGCGACTCTCATCCAAATGTCGTCCCAAAATGCAGAGTGGACAGGATCACGCATACAATCTTTGTCGATTCTGGCTTGTACAATATCCGCAACAAGTGGATTTAGGGGCTCATTCGTGGGCTTCCCTGAATCGTCTAATCGCACCGGAGGACCGCCTATATCGGTGTCGTCCTGGACTGGCAACGTAGGAAGCTGTACAGGATGCGGTAACTGAGACTTGGCTTGGGGGTCTGACTGGGTGGGAGGCAGTCCATCGTTCCCTTTGCTTGGGTTACGCTGTAATGAATCCTTAGAAGACGTCTCCGGATGTGGCCCGCCAGTCTTGGCATCAGCCTTGTGACCTTTAGAGTGACCCTTCCTGTAGAGAAGAACTTCGTGTCCATTTAAGACAACTGAATCACTTCCAAGATCAATGCCTTTGGCTTGCGCTGCCTTCCAGTTATCTGGCCCGTATCCCTCAACATCCTTTGTATGCTTGTCATTCCCGTGTACGCGGGGGTCACGTTCCGGCGATCTGGCTGATGAACTAGACGAGCTAGACGACCCCGAAGAGGCGGACGCGTATCCAGCGTCTCCTTCGGCGGCAACATCATGATTGAAACTTTGTGTGCGGTGGAAAGTGCTTGGTCCCGCAGCCCCTGAACTCTCTGCAGGCGGGCTTTCATCGTCATCTCCATAGAGTTGGTTCATCTCAGCTTCGAAGCGAGCTTCGGCATTGATCTCTGCTTGTCTTTCTTCTTCCGTTATCTCATCTACGTCTAGCCCAAGGTGCTCTCTCATCAATCGCATACGAAGAGTATGGGCAAATCGACCGACTCGGTAAGTCTCCCCTGCCATTGTTGACCACATCATGTCAGTGTCTCGAACAATAGCAGCAACTTCCGAGTCTCGGTTGCCCAGCATTGATCGCTCATTGATATTGGCTGAGCCGATCAACGCAACACGATCGTCCACGATAATGGTCTTTGCGTGAATATAAAGCTGTTCTGTCACAAGCTGATTATGAGGACCAATCTTGCCCCATTGCCTCAGACTAAAGAATGAGATATAATCTTCTGGCTCGATACCCACTGCCTGCAACCGTCCAAATATCGAGTGCGGGCCTCGGCATATGCTTCGATATTGGAACTGCATGATTAAACGAACGCTACTGCCCTCAGCCTGATCCACTGTATTTTGGAAACCAGGCATAAGAGGAATTAAGATGCAACAACGCCAATCTTCGTCTTTCTCGTGGGCTCTAATAATGCGTTCAACCAGAGCATCCCCGATACGGTTGACCACCCTAGTGTTCATGGTCTCGGTACTCGTAATGAAAAACTGATTTTCCATATAGACAAAGTGCTCAGATTCCTCGATGAGCTTTACATATGCCGACTGGATACTGTGTTCTCGTAAATCTTTCGGGTATCCCAAGGACCAATCACCTGCCGAACGCAGGATCTGGACTTCGCATGTTCCAGATAAACCAAGAGCCTCCAGGTCTACTGGATTGGCATCAGGTGGAGGAAGTAGGAAAGGTGTAGGTCGAGTTGGTTTACGCTCACGTCGCAGGTAATTCCATCGCTGGACAAAATGACGGGTAAGATCACGCGCTGGCTGGCCAACAACTTGCATCGCAATATCATGCCAGGGCATCCTTGGCACCTTGCTTCTATCGTACATTTCTTCGTAAGGCTCGTTAAGTTTAAAGAAGTCCAAGACACGAGGATTTGAATAATCCTTGCCGGGGAAGAGTTGGCAATGTTCTGCGTCTCGAGGACTGTTACCGTCTGGCTCCATGCCCGTTGGCCTGTCATCTGTAATTGGGTGCTGTGGGTTATCCCAACGGCCGAAGCATAGATCGATTCCACCAAGGAAGGCCACATCGTGGTCGACAATGCAAACTTTCTCGTGATGGGCGTAGAAGAATTGGTTCTTTTTCAACTGATTTGGAGATCTCAGGACTAGGATATTGTCGTGAAGGTTAAGAAGCGAGAACTTTGTATACTCGGAATCTATGGGTATAGCTTGTTCCACGTTCCTGTAAATGATGATAAACACCTTGACACCTTCTCTAGCTTTCCTCTGGAGTAACCGATCTAAACGCCACTTCTGGCTAATGCACGCTGGTCGCCGCATGTATAGCTCAGGACTTAGCCACCAATCGTGAATGTAGATGACATCTTGTGCCATGCTTATCGCACGGGAAACATTCCACATATAGTCACGTCCGTCGACTAGCCACTGAGCAAAGGCTGCCTTCCGCACAGGCGCGAAACTGTCAAATCTGTGATGCTCGTGCCATTGGGTCTGCTTCAGCATATCAACGACAGATTCTTCAAATTGACGAAGTACTGTCTGGTTACGGGAGAACAACTTGATCTTCCGATCTGCAGAATATAACTTTAGCGTGTGGTGTTTCCCATGAGACTCTTCGTCGGTAAGACGATTATCATCGTCTTTCTTTTCTGCCTCGACTTTCAATTTTGCCCCGAAACGTCTAAGCTTGTTCTTTTTTGACACAACGCGGAAATATGGATCAACAAGATAAACATCATAAATGTTCATAGTTGCCGGTGATTCGACAACGGCGATATAGTTCTGTCGGACAAGGAACCATTTACGGGAGTGTCGTGCTATAACCTTCTGGGGATTGAGCACTCGTCGGAAGTCAATACCTTTTGTAGATTGTATATGCAGGTAACATTCCTTTCCATGAAAACTGCCTTCTGCTGCCAGTCTCACGCCAAGTGCAGAAAGTTCCAAGAATTTACAGAGGCGGTTGCTATCAGCACGAAACATCAGCCAGTGGACCATCTCCTGGAGGTATTTCTCCAGGGTTTTCCTCTGTCTTTCAATATATTTCTTCTTCAGCGCTGCCGAGTTATAAGCACCTGCGACTGACGTTTCTCCATTGTCGCCGAGACCTGATGATTGCCGGCGCGGCAAGAATGTGTTGATGCGCGACTTCTTCCTACCCTGACCCGCCCGTCTATCATTGTCACTAGCTGTGTTCTCAGCGGCAGTCCCTTCGCCCGCGGTACCTTCAGCAACTGTATCATCGGCTCTAGTCCCCGGCGGTTTTTCTTCGTCGTCAGACTCCTCAAGATTTTGGTAGGTCCGTAGATAGGGGAAAGCCTTTCGAGGAAATCGAGGCTGTTTAGGGCGATTCCGTTGGTTCGTTGTAGTCTGAAGCGTGATGTCATTTTTCAGAGATAATCTGTATTTCCAATGGATGTTCCAAATTTCTCTAACGCTGCGAGTAACAGTCCATCTCATCCGACTAAGCCCGCTACCATACTCCAAAGCAATCGTAAAGATGGTGTGTCTCTCACTATTACTATCCTCCGGACGACTGTCGATAACTCGTAGGTTGAGCTGTTCAAGAAGAACGGGTATGCGCTTGTTCCCGTGCTCATCTCTCTGAAGCATACTAGCGAGAATGACAACAGCCGGCGTTACAGCTCGTAACTCAGCCATAAGTTCGGCGGACTTATAAAAATCAAACTGATCTGTCCTCCTCTTTCCCAGCATTCTTAAAGTATGCTTCACTTGCCTCCATCTCTGAGCACCGAAGGTTGCGGCTCGATCTGCGCCCAAGAACGGTCGTTTCGGTGCTGTTAACCATTCACCATCCGATGCTCCACCTGCTCCAAACATCTCAGAGATGCGACGGCGATGACCAGGTGTACGAGGTTGCGCAAGTTCAGTATCATCAGCGCTGGGATGCCCAGGCCGCTGAGAACCAATCCACGAGCTTCCACGAGTCCACGCAGGCCGCCGGCCAATTAAACGGTCGCGACCTTCTCCCTCAGACATACCACCACGATGCTCAGCTGCCTCGGGCATCGTTGAACGTCTAACCATAGTATTCATACGACTTGTCCTAGGTGACTCGAAATCATCAAGCCTCGGAGAATTCGGAGCGGTGAACATTTCTAGCTGCTTCAAACGGCGGCGCATCCTCTTTCTTTTGCTCTTAGGCGCTTCTCTATCCTGGCCCTCGTCGGCACTCGCCTCTACGTCAGCATCGCTTCCTTCCTCTTCATCCAGAGTGTCCGGCACACGGTGAGATCGGCCGATAACTGGCGAAGCCGGGGTAGATGCATGTTCAGAAGCTCCGGGGGACTTGGGTGGCTGGATAGTGCCGGAGCTACCCAGAGTCGATTTCAGCTTTGAAATCCATCTCTCGCTACGGGATCTATTCCTTGGATCCTCCTCGTCCCATGATCCATTTCTAGAATGTTGTGGGGGGTCAACTAGTACGTCCGTGCGAGCAAACTGTACACTGCGCCGTCCAGGTGAGGTCGGATCACCCAGTGCGCCAATATCTCCGTCCGGTAGTTGCACTTCGGAGTTTCTTAGGGGAGAAGGAGATCGCACGGCAGCGGCCTGGCTCAAGAAAGTAGAGGGCGAGCCATTGAGGGGAGAAAGATTGTCGTGTGGTCGCCCACCATTTAGGTAGTCAGTTGCTTGCTCCGAATCTGATCTCGAAGTGGATTGGGTCGAGGATGGATCGGGAAGTGGTAGAGTATGAACGGGTACGGCAGCGGTTAGTGGAGGGTCGTTCGGAGATGTAGAGGACGGCGCGTTAAGACGTGTATTTACGGGAGAAGAAGTACGAGGACTCCCTGTCATAGGCGAAACCGAA
Source organism: Daldinia eschscholtzii (assembly GCA_037126485.1). Taxonomy (NCBI): domain Eukaryota; kingdom Fungi; phylum Ascomycota; class Sordariomycetes; order Xylariales; family Hypoxylaceae; genus Daldinia; species Daldinia eschscholtzii. The sequence continues at coordinate 1,567,343 of JBANMG010000007.1, forward strand.
CCATCTCGGTCCGGAGTGGACATGTTACGTGCTAAGTCAATATCCAATGTTAGAGGGCGTGAGGTTTATGTTGCAACTTAAGCCGGTTGAGGCTTTCCGATCCAACGGAAGATGCAGATGCCCCTTGCAGTTCGGTCCGTTCTCACATGCGTAGCATTTGCATTTGAACTTGCACTCCCGCGGACTAGGGTTGACAGGATTTGCTAGTGTAAAGTCCCGCGTGGGTTCGATCTGGATGCGTAGCTGTCGAATAAAAAAGGAGGGCAACTGTTCAAGGAGTCCTGTATGGAGGGAAATATGTAAAAGAAGGTATGTAGGGATGTATGTACCTGATGTATGTAAGTTTATGTAAAGTACCCTAGTGTTGGAAGTACATAAGGTACCCAGGCATGCACGTAGGTGGATTGCTAGATTGTCCCTATTTCTGCACACCAGGGGGGCTATCAGATCCACCGAAGTTAGAAGGTAGAGAAGCTAGCTGAGGGGGATTCAATCAATAATTCAACTAATCAGCTGCTAATCAAGCTGAAAACTTACGACCCAAAGGGATCCCCTGTGCCTTATCGATAGGCCAGTCTGGGCGTATTTTAGGGGTACTCATTATCGATCAACCCTGTCCCAATTTTGGAAGTGGGACGTCATTAAATTTAACACGGCATTTACCTTCTTCTACCTTGACCATTTTGTAATTAATACGCTTTCTGTAGGTCCGTACAACACAGAAATGCCGATAACGAAAGTGTAAGTATCTGGGTTTTCCCCAAGCATAAAATCAAGTAGCCTCCAAATTATACAACATATTAAGTTGCTAGTTCTTTTTTTCGGATGAAGTAATCTGACGGCTTTGAGTTCGCACAGTTAGGCCTATAAATAGTTTCAGAGTAAAATTGAGGTGTCATAACTAAATTGAAGTTAAGACTAACTAACTGTATTTTAGTTCAGAGAAGAGAAATATGAACCGGTTTATTAGTTGAAACTGTAGCATAAGTTAGGTACCCTACCTGGTCACCTACTTTAATACAAACTCCTTCAGAGTCTAAATATGAACTACAAAGCCAATATTTTCAAATATGTTAGGTGCCTACCTAGGTATATAAGTTTAACCCTGATGAGATTGTTCAAGCAATACCGGTGATAAATATTCTTATACCCAAGGAGGGATACACAATGAATCAAGCGATTCTATTTCAAGTCGTTTATAACACGTAGGCTACGTTAGATACCTACCGTAGGTAGATATAGATATAAATGAGCAATCGTGTTACCATAACGGATCTAGCTATCAAGAGAAAATACTTAAGACAAAAGAGAAATAGACAGCAAAAATGACTCTCTTATATTAGTAAAGAGTATAGCGAGGCACCCCAATAACACATTTCCAGCTATTAACGTAGGTAGATATTGATGTTTCGATAAATTGTAGACTATACACTTTCCATAACAGATGGTTTGAATTCCCGAACTGTGATACCTAGAGAGTCACTAATATACCAGCCTCAGAGAAGACTGGTAACCGAGACAAACCCATGTGGTACCTAAAGACACGTAGGAAAAGAAGTCATCCTCGTCATATCTATATGGACAGTATGACGTGTCCATTTTCCCAAGTTTTTTATTAAACTGGTAGGTAATAGTCATAGTTTAATATTCCCGGATAACCAACTCTATTCCATAGGTACCTACCTATGTTCGCAGCGTAGGTAACTAATAACCCGTTGATTATGTCCTTAGATACCGTGGAAATGATTAGAATAACCTCGGTTTGAATTAATGATATGCCGGCCGTACCAGCCTTTCCTTCGCATGTCGTCGTATCACGGTGACGGTTTGGATATTCCCAAGTGGCTATAAAACCAAAAAGAATTTCGAGGTGCCTAATTCATCGGTGCGTGGAATAACTCGTACGATTTCCCTTTAGAAGTATCAAGTTCGCATCCTCGCGCATTTCGGCCTTATGCTCGCAGGAGGCGAACATGCGAAAGCTATGTAGTGATAGCATCGCAGGCGGACAATTTCATCTATTTAGGTTACATACTGAAATTGTAGTGGTATAATAGAAGACTTACAGAAAGGCGCTACCGTAAGGGCGTATCACAACCACAAGCATATGCGATGCCGGCTTTCTACCTGGACGAGATGGTTCCTTAGGCGGTTGAGAGTTTTCCCGTCCGCATTTGAATTAGTAAAATGGGAATATTGATGTTTGTGTCGTGTAGGCCCAGCTATCTGGTGCTACCATCCTGGCCACATTATCCTACGATATATGAGTTTGCTCCGAATGAAAACTAGATTTCTTGCAATAGCAGTATTGATCGAGATCATAATTAGTGTATAAGCATTTGGAGGATAGACCTTGGCAAATCTGTCTATGGCTATAACATCATAGTCAGGCTGGCTCTTTTTTGCTTATACCCAGCGTGACCACGTATTATAATTCTACCTGTGATTGCTGGGTGCATCATTGTCGATCTCGATCAGTTGGTGGAGATAGTCCGACCATATCTACCTATCTTACACCCTATCGACGAGGCGGGATTCGGGTAATATTCTAACTCTTAACCCAACTAAACCTATAATAATCAGGATATAACGCGGGAATTAACCTCCGGGTATAGCTAGGTAGGCAACCCTATGCGTATATGTGACGGTATTCCAAGGATGCCCCTATTAATAATTGCAATACATCTCGTGCTTGGTTATAGACTTTGATATCGGTCTTACTCATCGACTTAAGTTGCAGGGAAATGGAGAAGACTCGGTGTTGCTGGAATTGTAATATCGGTCAAACTCAGAGATGGGGCGTTCTTTACCTTGCTTTTATATTATAAGCCCCTGATCTAATATAAAACCTTCGTTGCCCCTCGTCTTTATGGTAGATGACAAGACTGACTTCCTCAACTCAGCTCACAGACAAGACAGTCTTTATACTGTGAATTCTACTTACCATATTACAACCTAACCTCTCCGAGGTGCCTTGAAGTCGAAAATGGCCAATATATCTCCTCAAACAGTCGAAGAGAGAATCAATAAGTTCGGCAAGCTGTGGATGATCGATGACCTTATCCGTGAGCGCGCAAAAGATGACAGGCAAGTTCCAATTCTTGGATACCCCCGGTACGACAATAGCGCTACTGAATATGAATACTTCACGGGCAAGGATCTCGATCGTATGGTTGACGAGGCTTGCCGAGTACTGGAGCGATCTGGCCTTGGAGTGAACTCCGGGAAAACAGTAGCGCTTTTTGCGCCTTCAGACCTGTCGTTTGTCGTCACGTTCTTCGCTCTGTTCCGCCTGGGATGTAAGGTCTTGGGTCTATCGATTCGCCTAAATTCGGCGGCGTGTCTTCATTTACTCCGTCAAGCGAAGTGCGATGCTATACTCTACGGAACGACTACTCACATTGATTCGGTCATGGCTGGAATTAGAGAGGCCCGCAAAGACGTCACACTCATCCAGATGCCAGTTAGGGCGGATTTCGATAAGCCTGAGGGTCCTTCGGAACCTTTCTGGCGGGATATCCCTAGTAAAGAGACGGAACACGTCCAAGTGACACTTATGATGCATTCATCAGGATCGACTGGCCTCCCCAAGTTATTGCTCCTATCCCACCGGAGCCTTCTTGGTTCCATGGTTTCGGGCACTGGTCTTAAGGCGTTCAATCCCTTACCCTGGTATCACCTACACGGTCTGATAACCTCTATACAAGCCATGTGGATGCGTGAGACGGCTCACTTATTCAGCGCGCACTTGCCCTTAACGGCAGACAATCTGATTTCGGCTATCAAATCAATACAACCTGAGATTTGCCATACAGTCCCCTACGCCTTAAAGTTGATAGCGGAGAGACAAGACGGAATCGATGTGCTAAAGAGATGCAAGTTTGTTACTTCGGCAGGGGCTAGAACTCCGGACGAACTTGGAAATCGAGTAGTCGAACAAGGAGTTAACCTTGGTCTCATATTCGGCTTGTTAGTCCTCCTTCGCGAATTATATCGTTTCATTAAGCTAACTTATTTTAAGAACTGAAGTTGGTCATATGGGTGATTCCATTCAACGTGAACCTGGCGATGATTCTTGGGATTACATCAGGCCATATGCCAACTTGCGCGAGCATATGGTCTTCCAGGAACGTGACAACGGCGCATATGAGGCCGTGTATCTGAATAGTCATCCTGCGCTTATGACTACTAACTCGAACGACCCGCCTGGCTCTTTTCACTCAGGCGATCTATTCGTTCCCCACCCAACTTTAATTTGGGCCTGGAAATATATTGCCCGTGCTGACGATAGGGTGACTCTTCTGAGCGGAGAAAAGATCCTTCCATTGGGAATGGAAGGCACTGTCCGCGAAAGTCCACTTGTGCGAGACGCCCTAATGGTCGGCAATGATCGCCTTGTACCTGGTCTCCTGGTGTTTCGCTCTACAGCCGCAGCTGACCTATCAGACGATGAATTTATCAAGGCTATTCAACCTTATGTAGCCAGAGCGAACAAATTCGCTGACGAGTTTGCGCGTATTACTCCCGATATGATAGTCCCGCTTGCAGCTGATGTTGAATATCCCGTTACTGACAAGAAGAACATCATCCGTGCTGCCGCATATGCTCGTTTCCACAACATAGTTGAGGGCCTTTACACAGGAGACAAGAACACAACCAATGGAAAGGATCACCAAAAACTAGCGCTCGATATTGGTGAGCTTGAACAGTTCATACTAAGACTTCTCCGCGAACAAGCGGACGTCGACGTGCCAGATATCGAAACGGATCTATTTGCCTCTGGAGTAGATAGTCTACGTGCCGCTCAGATACGCAGATTACTGCAAAGAGATCTTGACCTTGGAGGACATTCGCTGCGAACCAATGTCGTCTACGATGCTGGATCTGTATCTAGGCTTGCTCGGCTCCTCTACTCCATGCGCACTGGTGAGAAACTAGAAGATATACATGCGAATGACGAAGATGAGATCGTGAAGATGCATAATATCATTACAGAATATGGTCAATTCCAAAAACGATCTCCTGGTAATTTACCAACACCGGAAAGAGACGTTGTGGTAAGCCTTCTACGTGACCCCCTTCCCCCTTTTCTCCTCTCCTGGTTGCTTGTGGAGTAACACAAGAATATAGATCCTCACAGGCGCAACGGGCGCCCTCGGCGCGCACTTACTCAACCAACTCCTCGACGACCCTAGGGTGGATCGTGTTATTTGCCTTGTTCGGGGCGCCGATGCTTTAGCTCGTATTAACCAATCCATGAAAATTCGGAAACTTGACGTCCAGGTGAAGGGCAACAAGAAGCTAACAGCTCTGACAACAAATAACCTAGGCTCCCCGAATCTTGGCCTCTCGCCGGAAATCTACTCGGACCTGCAGCAGTCCGCGACCCTTATTATCCACGCGGCATGGCCGGTAAACTTCAACGTGTCTCTCACGAGCATGGTCCCTCACATAGCCGGCCTGCGCAATCTTCTAGACTTGTCCTTAAACGTCCCATTCGGCGGTCCCGCGCGTCTCCTATTCTCAAGCAGCATCTCCACCGCATTCCGCATGCCCACGCCCGCCAACGTCCCCGAAGGGCCCCTGTCCTCTCTCAACTTCGCAGCGCCGACGGGATACGCGCGATCAAAGCTCATAGGGGAGCGCATCTGCGCGGCCGCCGCGGCGTGCGGGGGTGCGGTCGGCGTCTTGCGCATAGGCCAGATCTCAGCGGATACCGTGAACGGGATCTGGAACGACAAAGAGGCCATCCCGATCCTCGTCCGGAGCGCGACAGAAGTCTACGCGCTACCCCGTCTCGCGGGAGACCACGATATCTGCGATTGGATGCCCGTCGACACCGTGGCCCGCGCGTGTCTGCAACTAGCCGAGAAGCTCGACGCAGGAGCGGGCCAGGCGTCGTTCTACAACGTTAAGCCGCCGCATGCCTTTTCCTGGAACGAAGATTTCCTGCCGGCGTTGCGGAGGGCGGGCTTGCAGTTCGAGGACGTTAGTCTTGGAGATTGGTTGGCGAAGTTGCGCTCCCGAGCTGCGGATCTAGGACCGGCCGCTGAGGCAAAATTGCCCGCTGTAAAGCTTGCAGACTATTACGAAAATACTTTCAGCGGCCTAGGCGTTGGGCTCGGCCATGGGTTGAAGTTTGAGATTCAGAAGGCTTGTCGTGATAGTAGTGCTCTTCGTCTGTGCCCTAACGTGTTAGACGCGAACCTCGTGCCAAAGATGTTGGGGCATTGGCTAGGCGAAACTACCACAAGTACCTAGATAACAGTAAACTAATAATACTGCATTCTTTGCAACAATTACGTCTTAGTAGATAGTAGATATTACCTAACTAAGAAAGAGGAATGAATAAATTAGGGGGTATCAATTGGGCGAACTCTTCTTAGACTATTGACACTATATCGGATTGAGCATGGACTCGTGAGACTCATGACGCGTTATACAAATGTAAAGACGACCTAGCTTTAATATAGGTATTTCTGCAATTCCGAAAAGGCTCTCTAAGTCCAGGCCTAAACTCCGATAAGTGCCAAGGGGGAGAATAATCATTACAATAACCTCATCATATCGGCATCAGAACCCGTAACACCTAATCATGAATCATCACCAACCAAGCTACTAACTCCCATCGATCATGAGGTGCCTTACTCGCCCCGACCACGATAGTTACCCATCTTCTCAATAGAACTCATGATGCCGCTCCGCACAGCTGTGCCACTACCAGGTCGTGGTAGACCCCCTTGAGATCCGCCATTTCTACTCCGGTCGTGAGCAATGCCACCAATCCTACTCTCTGTCGGCTTCTTAACCGATCCGGGAGCCCTTAGGCCTGAAGGCCGGCTGCCGATGCTATGACGGAAGCTTTCAGGGCCTGTATGCTGTGTCTTGGTAACGGTCGGCCGTGGAGGTGGCGGCGCTTCTGCCTGGACGAGACTCTGCATTGACATTAGCTCTTCGGCTAAGATAACAAGCTCTCCTTTCTCGACGCGCTCCTTCTCGAGGAGCTGGCGAAGCTCGTGATTGTCCATCTTAATACTGTCGATGACGGCCTCAAGTTTCTCAATCTCGGCACCCATTTCCTTGATCTGCGCAGAGTCCCTAATAGCCTGGAACTTGCGTTCTTCATCTGCAAGGGTTTGATCAGGATCGACTCTGTTCATGTTGGCCTCCCGATCAAATCTCAGTCTCTCGTTCTCTTCAGCAAGTCCCTCGACTCTGGACTCGAGCTCATGGACCTTCTTCTCCCAGCGGTTTTCATAGCTCTTCTTCAAAGCCGCAACCTTAGCCTCATGCTTGCTCTTGTAGAGCACGTGTAATTCACGAGCCACACGTTCCACAGCAATTTCGACCTCGCGAGATCCTGGGTTCTTAGCCTTATCGGGAGACTTATTCTCCGCTTCTGAGGTGGCTTTACCAGCACGCATGCCTGCCATCTTACTCTCTGCTTCTTGCGCCATAATCTCGGCGGCCTCGCGTCGCTTCTCACTCTCATCTAGCTTAGACTCTAGTTCCTCGCGTTCTCGCTGGCTCATTACAATTTCTTCTTTGACCTTTCGGAGTACAACCTCCATTTCCCGGCTACGGGCCTCCCAATTCTCCTTCTCTTCAGCCATAGCCTCCTTCATAGCCCTTTCTTCACGGAGCTGTTCCATGCTCTCGCCTACTCGCTTTTCAGCGTCGCCCACCGCCGTCTTGAGAGCCAAAACCTCAGCCTCTTTACCGCTAAGGGTTGCCTTAAGGCTACTAATTTCTGAGAGAAATCCTGACTTGAGAGACTCCAATTCCCTTGGTGTTACTGAAGGTATACTGCGAGGCGTGGGAAGAGGTGGGATATCGAAATCGAGTAAGTTAGATTGTTGGCGCTGAGGCGTTGCTGCAATTGAGTGCCTCGGGTTTCTATCGAACGATTGACTTCGGTTTGGTGTCTGCTGCGAGTATCTAGAGGAATGTCCACCCATCTGATCCGTAAAGTCCATAAGCAAGTTGGTAGTGTTTCCAGATTCGTGCATAGTAGGAGGTCGAGAATTTCTCAGAGGCGACGGTTCCGGCTTACTCCGCATGGCGAGGGGAGTTGCGCCGGTGTTAGCGAACTTGGTAGGACTGTGTCCAATTCTTGCGAACATAGTCATGTTTGGTACCGCGGAGAAATTACTGAAAGTGCTGATCATTGTATCGTCTGGGCCAGTTGATTCATTGCCAACTGGTTGATCACCCACTGATGTAGATGTGGTGTCAGCTTCATTATCCTCACCATCATCCAACGTGGTATCATCATCCTCAAAGATCTTTATAGCGGTTGCTAGGCCTTCGTTCCGAAGAATCGCTTCATCAATTGATAAATTGTGCTCCTGAATTTGGTGTTTCTGGGCCTCTGGTGCTGGTGCTGATGCTGGTGCTGGGGACGGGGACGGGCTACTGTTGATTTTAACTGGGAAACGCTTCTCGGGAGATATTTTTCTTGGACTCTTCGCAGCTGCAAGTTTTCTAGGCGTAGGAGACTGCTCCTCGGTAGTATTATTGTCTTTTGAAATTAAAATCTTTAAAGGCGAAAGTTCGGTGCCGGATAATATTCTAGAATGTCGCGACGACTTGGAGGGCGAAAAGTTCTCATGGCCCTGACCAACCTTGTCTCTTTCCTCTTGCGCTTCAGATGCAAGCACAGGGCTCGAGGCGTTGTTATCGCTAGAGGTGCGCTCGCTACTCATGGTGTCGGTATGTGAGTTGAGGTCGTGTATATCGATGTCGACTTGGCGGTTAGTTGGAGGTGTTGCAGAATTCAGCACGCCGATACTAGAAGGACAAAGCGGTGAAGCCATCCAGGCTCAAGGAAAGGCGCTGGTAATTGCTGTCAAGAGAGTTGAATTGGAATGTGAAGAAATAATGGAGACAAGTATTTACTTTGAATGTTTCTTGAATTGTAGGTATAGTTTAACGCATAGTGTAGCTGCGACACTGGGGCTAAAACAGAGTCTCAAAGATTCGGTGGAGGACAGTGGAGGATAGTGGAGGACGGAGGGCTCCGGAAATTGATTTCTTTAGTCAGTTATGCCAAATTTAATTTGTTTGTTCATTTCCACTGGTTGACGGAGAAACGGTAATACCTGTGCGTCAGGCAGGTCAGAACACCCACAGGGCATCCACCTACGTAAATCCCTACGAAAATGATCAATTTAGGGCTTAGCGTCATCCCTTGTACCACGTGAGGTAACGAGATAAGAGATAACGCATAATGATAAGCAGGATGATCCATTCTCGGACCATTCATCCCGTCTTGAATTCATCTCTCCTACATACTACCTATGTAGTAATAACCTGTAAAGATGTTTGGTTGAACGGGTGGCGTGGATACCTGCATCGTACCTGGAAGGCTTCTTTGTGTTACCACAATTATGTATGTGTTATTAGTTGCTGGCGCACCTGCGCAATGACAATGTAGGGACCGACTTATACCAACACTAAATTAGGATATACCCCTTTTTCTTTAGCGAGATAAAGAAAAAAAAAAAAAAGAAATTCACCTAACGTTATTGCAATACATTGTCTTCCCCGCTGCGCTGCGTACAATTCATACCCTGTGTATCCATACCACTAGTATAGACTGTTTACCTCGTACATTAAGAGTTTTAACAATCGAATGAAGCATGAAACGAAAAGAACAAATGGCACTGTGGCGGGTAAGTTCTTCCATGGCTTGAAAATTTAAGATAATATTCTAACTCTCCCTCTTAGAGTGGTCTAACGCGTGTGACTCGAAATCACATCTCTTCGGAGGCGCCCGTTCGAATCGGGCCAGTGTCGAAAATTATTTTTGCTGCCCATTACAATATCCTGATTATCTTTCTTTTTGACATTCTTTTCACACTAGAAAAAAAAGGAAAGGAAAGAAGGAAAGGGGATTAGGGCTCTGGATTGGATGTTCGACTCAACCTACCTAAATACCCAAGTATCTAAAAAAGGTATGTATCCTTGTAGTTATCATGTTTCCTAACTGCTCCAAGGTTTTTTTTTTATGCTCTGCTAGGTAAACTCCTATCCTGTATCTGTCTCCTATAGATTCAGGTGCTTCAGTCTACTTCGTGATTCTCGGCGTTGAATTCGGCCATCCCCCTGGATAATGGACCAAAGCAGCCGAATCTAGAGGATGGCCATAGGGTCGGATAGAGACTTACAGTACATACCTATATCCACTATTCCCTAAGTCATTGGTCAATCACCTCGTTACTTCGAGCTTGAATTAAATTTGCCGATTATTCTTAAGAAAGTTTTGACTTAGCACCAAGCCTCATAGATTATTGCCTCTAAATAGCTTTATCTTATTGCATGAAAAAGACAAATTATCGCGTATTATAACAACTTACCTATTAGGGCGTAATTGGCAGATTAAAGGGAGTTATAATGTATCCAATATCTTTAGAATCTTATTTTACAGTCCAGTACTCTTACGCTTACACCTTGATATGGGAAGTTATTTGTTTAATGGCTCGTAGGTAACTTTCAAAATGACCTGTCCACCGTTAACCCACACCAAGATATGATATCAAAACAGAAGCAAATATGGAATATCGACGGAGAGTTCTTTTCTTACCTGTACGTGGTAGAGGTGCCAGTTTACTACTTAGGTACCTAGGTACTTAACACCTAGGGAGGTAAGTACCTAATCTAAGGAGTTAACACACGCGGTCATTCTTGTGAAAAAGCAAATATCTCACCGGGGAGGTTAACTAACTTGACATGCGTTTAGGGGTAGCGCAATCTTCAAGATTGTCTGAGTACATTGACTACCTATATTACAACGCCGCACGTCTTGCTTTCTTATTACGGCCAATATCTCGGTTACGAGAAGACTACTCAGATAAAATAAATAAATACGATAACTATCGTATGGAAGCCAAGAGAATTCTCTCTTGGGATTATTAGATTTACTGGCTTTTAAGCACTTTTAAAAGACAAAGCTCGAATTGAACCCCCGAGCTTTTTAGTTGCATAGTTGAAGATTCCAAAACGATAGCCCATAAAGTATGCCCAGTTGGTATGCATCGTGTAAGGTTCCCCTAGTTGGGTAAACTTCTGCCCGTCCGTGCTGTAGGAGAAGTTGGCTGCGTAACTGCCGCTTGCACGAGCATCTAGCGACGCTCGAAACCATATTGTCTTATCCTTAGGGATATCTGTTGATGTCGCCACTATGTTTCCCAGACTGGTCGTGTTCCAAGCTGATTCTTCCTGCGTGATATTGTGCACGACGGATAATGTATACTTGGACCCATCGCGGTGAATGCCGATATAAGCGGTACGATCGCGGAACGCCGCGAGGCCGAAGCGGTCACCATCGGCCATATTAGTGAAATCTACCTGGAGAGTACCGACGGGAAATTCTCCATGGATGCGGTGGGTTAGGGTGTTGCGTGCTGCGTACAGATCGTCCGTCACGGTCGCAGTAGACAAAGTCACTCCGCCGTTACCAACCTTGTACTTCGTTTCATCGGGATTATGATTCCATTCCCAGTCCGGGCCTAATGTATCGTCGTCGAACGTGTCGGTACGGGTCCATTCTCGGACGGCCTTGGCTGGAAGTGGCGCTGGATAAGATGATCCCCATCCGCCCGACTCGTCGGCAACAAAAAAGGGGAAGCCATCATCACCCCATTTCACCGGAGCTAGAACAGGCATGCGGCCATTTGGATATGCCCATGTGAAAGACATGTAGTACCAGTCACCTGTTGACGCTTGGATGAGACTTCCTTGATGCGGAACACCTCCGTTTGGTACGGGCGATTTCACACCGTTAACCAGTATTTTGCTCTCATAAGGACCCCAGGGACTTTCGGATTTCCAGATATAGGTAATATCACCAGGGTGGTCGTCAAGTATGTAGTAAAGCCCATCCTTCTTATACATACGATTTCCTTCGATTCCATCCTTCCCTACATCGGAAGCGCTGAAGACATGTTTGGTTTCCACCTGGCTGAGTCCGTCTTTAGACAGTTGGGCTACAGACACGTCTGTAGCGCCGTACACGACATACATTGTGTCATCGTCGTCGATAAGGAGACCGCAGTCATAGTAGCATGTGCCTCCTGGGAGTACAGCTGCACGGGTCCACGGCCCGGTAACGTCCTTGGCAGTGTAGATGTAAGTGTACCAGAAGTCAACGCAACCGATCCAGTACCAAAGTCCGGTACTCTCGCGGAACCGCATCGTAGACGCCCATGTTCCACCCCTGTATGCGTGACCGTTCGTCAAGTTATACTTTTCGCCGAAATCGAGACTGGGCACAGAGTGGCCGATAAGTTCCCAATTAACCAGGTCGCCAGATCTCAAGATCGGAGCACCCGGGCTATAATGCATGTTCGAAGCAGAGAAGTAGTACAACCCGTCTGGGCCGACAGAGACGTCATTATCGGCGAAGTCTTCATATACCACGGGATTCTGGAAAGAGTTCGTTTGTTTTGGCACCAAGGGTTTAACAGCTGAATTGGCATTCGGCTCGCTCGAAAAGGGGGAAGCATTCGTCCATGCTAGGTGAGCTTGCAATAAGCCGCAGAATAATAAAACGTTTCTCATCTTGACACCAACCATCAGATAGTACATATCTGCCCAAGGTGAGGGATAGTTTATTCTTTGAACCTCTAGTTTCTCCGGATGGTGTTACTTATATAGGTATTCAAGTCTTGCATTGTAGTGGTGTGTTTTTTAATGCAACTCTCTTTGCCAAAGGAGGGTGTTCCACCGAGGTCACATCGCGAGCTGTTCTACGATGCTAGTGTTCCCATATAGCTTCCCCTACTAAGCAGCAAATGCTAGGATGCATTTTGATGGCCCCTTGTAGAAGAGTAGAGTTGGCGACTTGAACAGGTCAGTAATCCGACTGGAGTGGATTTCGAAGTAGAGTTATGAATATTGCTATTTTAGGATAAACTATTATAAATCGGTCTTCAGGTGCTAGCGTGACGCAGGTACATATCCTCTATATAAATTAGACTTGAAGGCAACTCGATTCATGATACTTAGACGGTCACTAACGGCATACGAAACTATATACAGTTACACATAAGATTTAATTGGCCTTCGATTGAACTCACCATATTTCTCCGTATCTATGAAGGTTATTTATATAGGTAACTAGGTAGTTGTACTAATTTGAACGAATAACAATTCAATAGCCAAGTTCCACCTTGTACCTATTTGGGTATTGAGACTTGACCGTTTGGTATTGACTAGGTGAGCAGGATTAGTTAAGTTGGGAAACCATGCAAGAAGACGATATCTAGATACCTAAGCAACTAATCAATCCTAGGAGGTAGTAGGTAACCAACCTCGCGCAATTCTCGATCATAATCTATAGACACTCTTAACGTCAACCATTGAATGGTACCGAAAGTTATATAATATGTACTATGGGTCTTGGTATGAATTACCTAGCTGTGGTTGTAACTCGTGTATCATGTTATTATATAGCCCCTAGATGAGGTCGCTTTTAGTATGAAAGGTTTAGAGCTTGGGTTCTTATCAAATGATGTCAAAGTGTAAAACTAACAAGACGCTGAGAGGGGTCATACGGAAAAAGGGAATGGAATGTTATAAGCCCGGCCCCCACGTATGCCTCCTTCCATCACGAGAAGTTATAAAAGGATTTTAAAGCCATAAAGGGTTATCCGAAGATCAACTAAATGACGCTCAATAAGTAGATTCGGTCGACGCTATCAAGGCTCGCGGAGAAATAGCTTAAGGTCTTAAAACTTACTAGGGACAGGGATTCCGGGGTAAATCTCCATGCCGGGTTTAAAAACCGTGGGGACCCCCAGAAACCCCTTAAACCAATAGAATCAAGAGCGGTATAGTAGCCCCCGGAATTTACGCCTAAGAGCCTGTAATTCGGCGAAATATTGTACCTGGGTACCCTTAGCTTCTTCGCCTAAACACCAATGCCTGCGGTCGCCTTGGTCCATCTCTTATCTCCTTTTACTCTTTTTACCTACGAGGCTCTCGCCTCGATTTATTCGGTGCTGATCTATAGCTGGATATTCCAGCATCTAAGTGGCCGGAAGAATTACTTGGAAGTACCACGGAATTTTTCCCGAGCTTGGTTTGACCGGTTTTCTAATCATCGCATTCGTACCCTAAGCTTCGTCTCGTGGTCTCCCACTTGCGACCTCAATAGAGGTACTTTCAGGTTTTCTGATAGTGGAGGTATTGTGTATATCACTTGTATATATCTATCATATCGAAACCTCAAGATGCCTCCTACGATATCTTATAAGGCCACATGAATTGACCTATCCAGAACTCGCCGATAACTCCGGACAAATTATTTACGGTAGACCTATATCATTCTACCCATACAGCACTGATGATTAGTTATTTCCCTACGATACGTTTCTCAACTCGAACGTAAGCTTAAAGCACGTTCTGCCATGAAGAGCCTGTCGCCCGAGACGATCCCGATATTCAGCCGTTCATAGTATTAATATCGCTGGCCCTTCGGATCAATTAAGCCGTTCCCCAAGCCCCAGGAATCTACCTCTGTTAACGCGTGGACGTCGTCCATTAGGGCAGCATGGCGGCAGTCCAACAACTGCACCAGGCCCCTACACCAGCCTGTCCGCTAAGCAATGCCAGCGCATCAATCTCAACTGTAGAAATAGACATGGAGCGAAACTTGCGATCGAGAACGGTGAATGGGACTAAGACTACGAGTGGTTTGCAAAAAAGGCGACACCAGAACTGCTGTTATCATTTATGGTCCTGGTCAGGAGCATATAGTATCGGTTTTCGCAGACGTCTTAGGGAAGCCATATCGTATGGCCGACAGCTTCCAAGGCATAACTTCTATAGAGCAAGAATTGGTGCTTGGGATATCATTAGAGAGCGCCAAAATTGATATTTCCTCGCGAAATCGAGATGCGGTGGTTGCGATTAATGCCCACTGTATTAATCTGGGAATGCCACCAGATACTTATATATCAGCGCAGTGCGACTACGAGTTCTTGTACCCCGAGGCGTCCTTCTTTCGTCGAGACTTAGCTCGCTTCATCTCCTTCACCCTCGGCCAGATTAATCACCATGACGCCCTCATGTCAAAGCCGCGCACTTATTTTATTTCGACTACATTTCCTGATGTTCGGGCTGCCCTTCCTAACATAGATATCCTCACGGTCGGTGCTGACGCTGTAGAACTACGTGTCGATCTTCTCAAGGAGCCTTTAATGGATGGTAATTTCGCGCCAATTCCTAGTCTAAGTTATGTTGGGGAACAAGTCATGCTTTTGCGACAGAGGACTGAATTGCCCATCATCTTCACGACGAGATGCACAAAGGAGAATGGTCGCTTCCCGATGGATGACCCTAATTTGTATTACGAATACCTTTTTCGGGCCATCCAGTGGGGTGTCGAATACATCGACGTTGAGCTTTGGCTTCCGGAACATATTCGTCGGAGGCTGTACGAAAAACGCGGAAGCAGTCGTATTATGTCTGCGTTTCACGACTTTTCCGGCACATTCAAGTGGCCTTCAGCTCAGGCAGAGTCTATCTTCCTTGAGTCTCGTAAATACGCTGATATCATAAAAATGATATCAATCATCAACGACCACAACGAGAATTTCGAGTTGGAATACTTCCGATCTAAAATTCGAAGCGAGTATCCACACTCGCCCCCCCTTTCGGCCGTCAATATGGGTGAGACTGGCCAGTTTTCTAGGACTCTAAATAAAGTCTTCACGCCTATCACTCACCCTCTTCTTCCAATAATTGCTGCACCAGGTCAAATGAGCGCTGCCGAGATTAACGCCGCATTGTCATTGCTCGGTCAACTTCCGAAGAAGAGTCTCTACGGAATCAGCAGTCCATTTTCCCGTATTGCGACACCCTACGCACCCTTTTACGAGAAATGTTTCAATGAGCTTGGCCTACCACACCAATTTGCGGTTGTCGAAAGACACCTCAAGGGACCTACCTGTGTAGAGGCGCTATGCAACCAAAAGTCCTTTGGCGGAGCATATCTGAGCCCCCCTGTGTCCTTGGCAAGTCTCATGCATAACAGCTCTTTCTTTGCGAGGCTCAACAACGGGCTGGGCCCATCACTCACTGAAGCAGCCCGTACAATTGGTATGGTCGATACCATCGTTGTTCAACCTCGGTCCTCCCCACCACCTTCGGCACTCGCCACGACTCCCTCGGGTTCTGACCATGGTGCTGACACATTCCCGAGTCCTGGCATCAATAGCAATAACGGATTACCACCAAGTTCGACTCTAATTTTCGATAACGCAAATTGGCGTGGCATCGTCAGTACGCTGACGCGTGATCTTGCGCCCTCGGCTTACTCTGGCCGTGCAGCGGTCGTTCTAGCGGCGAATTCCGACGACGCAGCGTCTGCTATGTATGCATTAAAAGCACTTCGAATTGGTAAGGTATATACCGTGGGTTTCAAGACACCCGCCAATCTAGCTCGTGGTCTCGAGGTCGAGCCTTTTAACAGTTTAGAAAGTCTTCAGAGGGCAAGGATGGTACGCGACAAGGCTAGTCCATTCGTAATTATCTCTGCTCTTGGGCCCGAGAAATCTAATATCGTCGGAATGCTTGTGCGAGTATTCGGAGGCTCAAGAGGCTCATCAACGCAGATCCGCAAGGTCTTCTTGGACCTGGCTGATGGACCGAGAAAAGGAGACCCAAGCGCGGTAGCTGAACAGAGTGGTTTTGCTGCGTACGGCGTAGCAGATACGACAGCATTCACTACCGTAGAAACGCTCAGGTTGCTTGTGGGCCAAAACGTGCCCTACAGCTTCGTGCGGCTTGCAGGCGGTCAAGGAATGTTTTAAAGGAATATCATATATATACCCCCGGGGAGAGTCGGTAGGATTTTAGATGCATAATGCTGGGACTTCAATATATGCAGATTACCGGCGAACGGTGTATGTTGCGATCAGATGCAATCTTTCTGCCTCTAGGCCACCTGACCAAGGCATATATCGGAGACGTACTTAGGAAATTTCTATATAGGTGTCTTCTGTAGAGTATACTGCCCGCACCCTTTCTCCGTCCCGTCTCTCTCTCTCTCTCTCTCCCCTCTCTTTTTTTTTTTTTCCCTTTTTTCTTTTGGTCAAGTTAAATAGTAGTTCTTCCGAGGCTATAGTCCCGACGTGCCAGCCTAAGGGCTACGAAACCATCCTCGACGACTATTCGGTGCGGCCAGCATACTGGGTAGTCTTGTAACTGGGCACTACACAAGATCGAGGAGTACTATACCTGCACTACTAAACCTACGCTTATACATGCTTGAATACGATGCTTTGTTGATACCGAGCTAAAGCGCTGAACGAATGCGAAAACCTTGGAGTACACATATGTAACCACATACTTCTGGTAATGGCGTTGGGTTCCCATGCCCCTTGTCTCCTGTTCCACGTACTGCGCTACTCCCTCCCGTTGGGCGTTGACGCCGAAGTAACAGAATTGATTCACACTATAGTATCTCGGAGTTTTAGCATAGCCTTAGGAGTGATTCTCGTGAATGCCGAGTTTGCGTTAGGACCGGGATAAATCTCCGGGTGGCTGCTGAATGAGCAGTCAAGTCAGGTACAGCGTAGAGAGAAACTTGATAAATCGAAATGCAAAAGCTGAGTAATGGACGTTTATGCTATGCGGTTAAAAACGGCCTATTGCAGATATGTTCACAGAGTTAATATAAACTCATACGACGTCTAAGTATGGCTTGATATAGCATACGGGTACCTGAGTGGATGCATAGGTTGATGATAGTCCTAAAGATAGAGTAGGCGTTTTTGTGTGGGAGAGTCGAGTAGGCTACTTCGTATGCCTTCGTATGCCTTCGTATATTATACCCGCATGCGTTATGAAAACTTCAATTAAAAGAGCCTGAATATCGGGATATATACCACACTTGATGAGATGACACTGTAGGAGCCGAAGCCGCATGCAGCCAGCCATAACAAAAGGGTTACCCACATCGAGACAATGTGGAGAGACGTTGACGGTCCACAACGTCTATCCCGAGTCCGAGTTCATGATAAAGACGTGATGGAACCTATTTACAACCTATCATTTAAAAGAGAAAATAAGGGTATCGTTCGACTCCTAACATGCGTGGCGCATGTGCAACATGTCAATATTGCACGTCACTTACCAGCCAGGAGGCCGTTCAGGGACCGGATCTGTCACTAACCTTAGTGGCCTTGGCCGGGGAAGTGGGAATTGCATATCCTTGAACAAGGGGGTTTATTATAAGATGGAAATTCTTGTTTCTTGTTTCTTGTAAAAACTCGCATGGGAGGTAAAGGTATCTCTAGCGGTCAAAATACCCGCCCCTATTTTTCAAATGCAAATAATCCCTTTACCTAGGAGGTACCTAGGTACTTACCTACCTCTACCAGGTACATGTACTTAGGTACCTAACTAGAGGTACGTACCTAGGTACCTAGAAAGGCTAAGGGGAAAAGGAGGGGCACTAAGGCTCGGGTCTTCTAGCGGCGAGCATTAACCCGGTCCGGCTTCTACGCTTTCTACTAGGGACGGTACCCCGGATACAGCAAACCTGGAATTGAACATGACTTTTTAACTTCACAACCTTACAATCCCTGCTTTGCTAAGTCTCGGAATACACACCCGCGTCTCCTTCCGAGGTAAATCCCAAAAAAGGTTTCAACTCGAACAAGATATCCGATAACTTGTGTCTATTATCTATAACCTAGGTGGTATCTATCTGATATCTAAGTATCACATGTGTCATCGTCACGATCGTGAACCACACAATCTACGATCTAGATACGCGCATTACCAATGACGTGGATCTGCATCTTACGAGATGCTCTTCGAAAACTTTGTGCTAGTCTATATAGGTAATTACAGGGCCCCCGAATAACCCGGATTGGCCCTACAATCTACTTACGATCGGTCTTGCAACATCAAACGCGCCTAGATATGATATATCGACCCACTGCCATCTATTCGGGTACTCCCATGCCTTTGAACCCATTACAACTCCTGATATATGAATGCACAATTACTGGGTCCCGCCGGTTAGCACCGCTACTCCCACGCTGTCGGTATCCGCCTCGAACAGGGCCTTAATTCCCCAGATCCAATGAGGACATTGTAAACAACTTGAGGAGCCGATCGGGCTCAGCTCACTTATCAGCAAAACAACATTCTAAGCGCCATCGTCTTCCAATGGACATTTCAAGTTCATATCATCAGCAACCCGGCTGGACCTGCCTGGTTCAAGCGGATGGAAGCCTCAGGACCTTTCCCGGCCCCGTCCACAACAAATACTCATCTTTTCCTTGTTTGTCAACTCCAGTATACTCTGTAATAAGAGCGCGGTTACATTTAGATACCTAGGTTACTCCATTTAGATGCACCAACTATCTGAAGATAAGTCTCACGGGATTGTTGGTCACAGAGAGAATAGTGTCCAGCCTAACAGAAAAGGAAATAAACTCGAAAGCTCTCAAGATTGTTCTTAGTCACTCCAGAACAAGCAGGAGAGCAGATCTGCAGAAGCAATGGCCTAACGAAAACCCACCGGGCGTCCTAATGTCCCGAAATAACAAATCGGTCAAACTTGGAGCACTAGGAGAGACTATCACCGAAAATGCTATTAGGATGCAGAACATACGCACCTATAAGGTACCTTAGGAGCTACATATGCCCTAGGTATATAAAACTGACTGTGCATACACGCGCGGAATTGATGTAAGAAGTCGTGTGCTTGCATAATCCTCTGGCTACTTACCTGGCAGCTCGTAGAACGTAGTGGTTTCATATGAACCGCTAGACTTTGCCATCTACGCCAGAGGCAACTAGTACCGCTTTCTCTATCATCGGAGGTTCAAACTCCACTTGAATAGATCAGAAATCCTACTAGGGTATAGCTCTCCTATACGCAGATAATCTAACTAGGGACAAGCCAACTGGCGCGGGTGTAAATCCCAGTTGCCCGCTTGGCGTAGTTAGAATTTACTGCGAGTACGTTTCTTAACATCTTAAGAGTTGCTTGGCTCTATGCACTACCGAATCACATAGATGCTATTCCAGACGGGAAAGCTAATAGAAAACTATTATGAGCTTATTAGGTAGGTAGGCTACATCCGGGGTAGTTCGAGCCACAGGACACTCGGCTTGGACAACAGCTTAAAATATCTCAGGTTTAAAATAGCACCATCTACCTACGTGCTTCTTATGGTTTGCTTCAGGTGCCTTTTACCTGAATACTGACAGTTGAGCCAGTGGAAACACGCTTATATACCTGTAAAGAAAATAAGGACGCGAGGTATAAAAGCCCGAAAATGCCATGGCGGCGATTGACGATTTTGAATAACTTTACAAGAAGGAACAGAGTCGGCGCTTCTACGGCTTCAGATACCAGGATAGAACCTTTAGTCAGGATTAGGGAGGTCAATGGAGATTGATTTCTATTGGTGCGCAACTGGAGATCCTGTCATCTCCAGCACGTGGCATACTTCTCGAAGAGTTAGAGCTCCCCTCCACCCCTATCACCACCACTACTACCAAACCGCCAACTTCTCCGTATTCCTTTTCCGCCGATTTTTGTCCTTCCCATTACGTACAGCACGGAAACATAGCTAAATAGCATTAGACTTGGGGCCTTAGTAACGGCAAGCGGCCCTTCTTGCTAACATGGGCCGAGAATGAAGTCTGCAAGAACCCCGTTTTGGTCGCCTTCCGACGGCTTGGACCAAGTTTGTAGCCAATCCAAAATCCCTGCTATGGTTGCCCTCTCGGTTCCCTGTAATCTTCCCCAGTTTACCCCGTCAGGTCCCGCATTGACAAGGGCTTCACGAGCCGAGTGGGTAATGAGCAGGATCGTGCCAGAAGCATGCCCTTGTTGACGCCCCCAGACGTTAGCAGGACAGCAGGGCCGGTGAGTACCTAGCCACTAAACCCCAATCGTTCACAAGCCGTCTCCCACATCTTCAGCGTCTCTCCGCATGAACTAGGCCCCATCTTTTCCCATCTGAATAAAGGACCACAAATTTCAACATGCATTGCGCGCGGCCGTGAGCTCTTCTTATTAGTTGTTCTCTCCGCCATACATATTTCTCCATGTCTTTAAATTCCAGCAAGATAATAGTATTATTGGGCGCGTCAACATCGCTATTAAGTATAACACGACATGCAGCAAACAGTATAACACCATCTCAGCGCGGAACTTCGAACTAAGTAACCAACAATTGGTTAGCGATAATGATGAGAGACTCATTTACGATTCAATGAGAATCTCTATCTCTATAGAGGAAGGACAAGGAGAAGAGGAAGGGATTGGGTGCGCCGATTCGATAGCAACAGTCTCACTTCCAACTTCCAGAGGACTTAAAACGAAGGGGTTACTATCGAGAAACTATTCGCTCCTCATCTGACATACGCATCTCAAAATTGAAACCCGCAAACATGAGTGTAGCACCTCTCCCTGGGATTCAGCCCATCATCATGTCGCGGCCGCAAGTTGGCATCGAGCGATTACCAAGCCGCCGTATGGGCAACGAGCCACGAGAAGCAATGAATTGCAAGTCATGTCGAAAGCGGAAAGTAAGGCTCCTTATGTCGGCGGGATCAAATCCAATTAGCCGAGTTTTGTTCTTAATCTAACGAACGGTATTCTCCGTATAGATTAAATGCAATCGATTACGTCCATCCTGCGAAGCTTGCCAGGTTTTCCAATGCCCCTGTATTTACGGTGCGTGATCGGCCTTCTCTCGCTTTAGGGAGGTCCCCCTTGTGGTGGATTCGGATAGTGGAGCTAATGGTCGCTTTGACGTTTATAGATGCTGTACCAAAGAAGCGAGGCCCCAAGACAGATGTATTGGAAGCATTGCTAAAGAGAGTAGACGGCTTAGAAGCTCAACTCAAGGATCACAAAAAGGCAGATGCTTTACCAGGTACAGAAAGGCTTCCACATGCCAACACGGAAGAAGCATCTTCTAGTAGCAGGCCAGCAGGAGACGATTCCGAGCCTGGGCCGAGATCAAAGCGTCCGACTTTAGATATCTCTCGAGCAACGGATATATCTTCGGAATCTGCTATATATTCACCTACGATTGCCAGCGAGCCCTCCCCTGGTGTACAGATAGATACGCTCCTTGACACTTACTTTTCACGATTTCATGCGAAACCCTATCACATTCTTGATGAATCCTCGGTGCGACAACGGCTGCAACTAAATCAACTACCCGGCTACTTAATATACGCCATCTATTCCGTCGCTGCTAGGTTCGATCGCGTCTCATAGCCCACTCAAACATGCACGTACTAAGACTTAATTAGGTACACAGCCCATCCCAGCGGGTGTCAGTCTGCTGCTAAGTTGAGTGAG
Organism: Daldinia eschscholtzii; assembly: GCA_037126485.1. Taxonomy (NCBI): domain Eukaryota; kingdom Fungi; phylum Ascomycota; class Sordariomycetes; order Xylariales; family Hypoxylaceae; genus Daldinia; species Daldinia eschscholtzii. Next base: position 1,589,691 of record JBANMG010000007.1, read on the forward strand.
GAATATGCATTACGATCGAGAAGTGAAATTGATGAGGACGAACCATGCATCGATACTCTTCAAGCTCTCCTTCTCCTTGTTACTGCATTTACAGCAGCAGGCAAGGGTAAAAAGGCGTATATGCTTTTAAGTAAGTTCCCAAATGAGAATGATTACGTCCCACGTAATCCATAATTCTATGAACTAATTTTTCTATCAAGCGATTGCCATCGGAATGGCCATGGCCCTTGAGCTACATCGAGAGGTAGACCTACAAGCTAGGATAACAGCCGTGGAACGTGAAATGAGAAGACGCTTGTTTTGGACTTGCTATCTCCTCGATAGATTCATGGCTTGCGGCTCAAAACGCCCATGTCTTATCAGTGACAAGACCATCCTTCTACGCCTTCCATGCTGGTCTCCGAACCCATCCACTTTACCTGTCGAAGGAGACTTTTTTCAGAACGGGTCAAACCTTCAGCACCTACAAGGGAATGGCAGAAAATCTCAAGGGAGCAGTGGGATGCTCATCGACATTAGCCGGATCCTAGGGATTACGAATCGATATCTTGCAGCGGGAGGCGTCAAAGGCGATTCTCACTTCCCCTGGCACGCCCTCTCTGAACTTTCCAAAATCAGGCAGGATCTTGATATATGGGCTTCGGGGATTGCCGACGTCTTCTCGACTGTAGATACTCTCTTCGGGCAACCTGATTCGACTGTTCTTGTTCTCAGCAAACTCATCTACCACCTAATTCACTGTCTAATTTACAGACCCTTTCTCCCAATTGACCTTGCGGAACTAGCTGGAACAGGCCAGCACCAATCTTGGCAAATAGAAGCTACCAACATATGTTTCTTGCATGCCAACGCGATAGCCGAGCTTGTTGAGCTCGGTAGGCAAATGCCATCCATCGAATGGCCAGCTTTTGTTGGTTATTGTATCTGCACAGCAGGCACAGTCCATATACACGGAGCACATTACCATAAAAATGGAGGGGGGGAAGCCATGGGTGTCTTGTCGTCATCGTCAGAGTTCCTGTCTCGGGAACTACAGCAATTGAGCGAGTTAAGCTACACCTGGGCGAGCGTGCAACACCAACGCGACACTTTACAAAACATATACAGTGCCCATGCAGAATTAGTCAAAAGCCTTGCCAATAATTCGATGCGCTATTCCCCCGCTTTCAATCTTGAGGACTTCTTCGACCGTTACTCGAGCATCAGTAGGCCAGAAGGTCGTCCATTCAGCTTTGACGCCACGAATCTAAGTCTTTCAGATATTACAACCAATTTCGCCACGGATACATACCCAGGACCTGATTTGTACTCTCCGCGTGGTATCAACGCGGATTTTGAACGACCAAACCTAAAACGAAAAAACACTGCTATTGGTCAAAGACGTCCCGACATGAGAAGCTTAACACCAATTAACGTAGTCAATAGCAGACCCCTAACTCCCGGGCTACCCACCCCTGGCGCTCATCCTCGGCACTTCTCTTTCTCTACAACTCCTCATACATCATCGATAGCGCATACTTCTAGCTCGATGCTTTCCCACACGGATAACCCACCTAGTAGTGCTACCCAATTGGTACAGCAAAGACACGGAACGGTGGGTAACCAAGCTGGTAGTGCCACCGGCAGCACAGGAGCTGGATTCAACCCAGCGCCCTACCAATCACACCAACCGCAAATAGAAACCATACCAGCAGTTCCATTCTCCCCATCGTACCAATACGCGACTCCCAGCCCTAGCGGAGACAACGAAAGCAGCCTCGGCGTCGCAAGTTACGACCCGATGTTCGGGACCGTGCCGACAAACACCTTCTCCTCCCCCACGCCCTGGCACGGCGAAGAAGACGCCGCCGCCCGCAAACCGCCGTCACATCCGACCGCCGTCCCGAGTCCCGGGGCGGGCAGCCATAACGGCAGTCCGGCTACGGCACCCGGCGAGGATAAGGATCCGTTCTTGAGCCTGCTGGAGCAGCTGGCGGAGAACGAACATGCTATTGGGCAAGGCAAGGAGATTGATTTCTTCCTGGCGGGGGCGCAGGAGTAAAGCAATAGGTAACTAACCTAACCTATGCTTCAGCATGGATATTCTGGATGTATCTGTGATGTATCTACCTACCTAACCTAGCAAAATGAAATTTATTGCTAGGGTTGGTGTTGAGTTGGTACCGGGGGAAAAAAAGCTAAGCGGTGGAATTTATATTTTAAGTGTAACATATAGTGGGTTCGACATTGCCTCTGGGGGTTCTTCATAAGCGAGCGAGCGAGCGATTATTTTTGCTTTTGGAGTGGATTACGAACTTTTTCGGTTCTCACAAGGTGTGATCACGCTCATATGACGTAGTGTGTGTGCGTGTCTGTCTGATATCAAGGCTTGGAAAAGCGAGATAATGAAGGAAGAAAATATGTATGTATTTATGGGTTTGGGAAAATCAGGGGGAGGGAACGGGCATGCATTAGGTACCTAGGTAGTATATATGATCCATGTTTGATTAGGCAGAGCGATATTTAGATGTGGGTTATTGCGGTATTGATGCTTATATGTATCGTCCTTTCGGTGCTTTGAGAGCTTCTAAGAGGTGCCGTATCTGGATGACATTAGGAGTTTGGCTCCAAGGGCGTAGTCCACCCCTACTTATAATCATATAAGGGGTTGCCGCAAACATCCGTACCACTTATTAATGGATTAACGTGGATTGGATCGGAGTCTTGTACTACGATGAACCAAGCCGAAGCATTAGCTCATGGTATTTCCATCTATTGTTAATAGAACTAGGTATTCTATAATCAAGAAATCGATCACATGGGCTATCCGCGTGGAGAGGGAGTAAATAGCACAGGTAGTTCCAAGCTAGATTGACGGTTCCATGTGTGGGAAGTGGGTATATACACCATGATCTCCATTAATTATTTCTGGCAATGGACGCAGGTTTGATGTGAGGGCTCTTAGGATATATGAAAGATTATATTTTATATCCTCGAGCTTGACCTTAAACGAATCATGTTCCCAAGCCCCATTGAGTATGTCTATTAAGTTAGGTACCTAAAGTACCTAACTGTCAAAGCTATCACAGTACCGCTAGAGCCTATAGTGAGGTACCTAGGTAGGTACTCTAGGAGGCACTTGTTCAATGTTATAATATAGGTTTATACTGCATTAAAGTCCTAAATAATACATTCAGTATGTACCTTTGGGTGGCCACGAGCTTCCGGAGTTGAAGTCCCTCGCGGAACAACGAAGTTGGTTCTACTCAGTGACATGTTGGATATTTGTCAGGTTAGGCACATTTTGCTTATGGCCTCTGTAAGGCAGATAGTTAAATGATCTAGGAAAATTTGGCAACTACTTAAGTACCGATCATAGGTGCAAGCCTGCAACGTTTTTCAGGAAAAATACAGGTAAATCATAGAAGTTGTAGTTATTCTGATGCTGCAATAGTTTGCACTCGTTATCTATCTAGGTACCCAGGGATTTGCATAGAAACCGGCCCAACATAGACTTCAAAAGATAACGCCCAAGCCTAATATGGTGTTGGAGCATTTCCAAGTGATAGCAATTGAAGTAAGCACGGCTACTAGAAAACCATTATCATAGGACCTTTCCACGGACTATGGCCACATACATACCTGGTAAGTTCCTAAGGTACCTACCTAGGTAGCTAATTATCTAGGTACTTAACCTAACCTAGTCCGCCTATGTGCTCTTACTATATAGGTGTCAGGATACTGGATGAGACGCCTAGGAAAAAGGACCCAAATTACGGCCTAGCATCATTTCATCGGATATGGCTCTTAGTCGCTGGTTCTTCACCTGGACTAAAACTCGACACCACAGCAATAATTCGGTCCTAAAGAGTCCTGTTGTGTATTCGGAGGCAACTATCTATTTTGCTAAATATTGAACATGATAGTATTAGCGTTAGCATTGCGGTTGTTGTTGCCTGCAGATCATACTGACCCAGCTAATTAATCTTTTCAGTGCCATCCCATGTGACGAAATAACCTATTACATCCAACTATCTCAAACATGATGAAGAGTCGAAAAGACTTGTACAGACGGCCTTGGTAGAAGTTCTGCGTTTCAATCAAATAACTGCCATGTACATAAGCTTGGGTAGAGATGCTTGGTATCACCACATGAGCTCGAAAATATTATTGCTCGCAGTCAATAGTGCATGTTTCTTTTTCGTTCATCTGCATCTCAGCTTACAATTTTGTTTGTGGCTAGCTGGTTCAATACGCTCATCTAAGCCTTAGACTTCCGATGGAATAAGTACATCTATGGACAAGGTGTCAAGTCGAAGGGCAGGAAAGCTATTGGCACGCTGACAACTGCCTAACTCCCTGTCATAGATGTTTATAAGTATTCTATAGTCTCTCCAATTTTCTATAGCTGGAAGACAGAAGCTGTGACTTACCAGATACCCTTCCCATTTGGTTCGTCCACTGCATATTTTTGCATTTGTTATTGGTTGCCTTGAGTCCTCTAAAAGACGATGGGTGATCAGGATCCAACCTTGAACGTAGAAAATCATCAGCAGGAATACCAAAGTTTCGTCAAAAAGCTTCGCTCAACTTTTGGCTAGCTTGGAAGTTTTATTCGAAATACCCCGATCCTCCCCCCTCGATCTCAGACCTTCAGCTTCATCGATGTTGTACTACGCACGGAACCGTATCGTTTAAGGCTTAGGATTCGACGGGACAACCTGTATCTGATCGGCTTTCGAAACAACGTGGAAAGTACCTAATCAGTGGTTTGAATTCGACGATACATATAACCAGCATCTAATTCCTGAGTCTGAATTCTTGGGGTTCGATGACAGTTATGATTCATTGGAACTGACAGGCAGGATGAGACAAAACTTACCGCTCGGTCAATAACCTCTCCGAGTCGCTGTACACATCCTTACCGCATTAACAAAACGCCCAACCGAAGAAAATAAAAAAGGGCGGTCGAGGCGTTGCTTGTTGTTATACAAATGATATGTGTGTCGGTCAGATTTTAACGGATATCCGACCATCTTACACAGAATTGGACTTCTAGTTTGAATCCACCAGGCCAAATTATCGATATTCAAACCTCTTGGGGCACACTTTCTTAAGCTTTGATACACGAGAACAAGACCCTACTCACTTTCGGCTTGGTCGAAATAACTTAGGGTTTACGGATGCTGGTAGTGTTGCCGTTGCATTAGGCTGTCTGCTTCATCGGTCCTTGCCGAAGTCTCCTCGCCTCTTCAGTACTAGAAAGGGCATTCATTGAGGCGATTACCCCCGAGGCCGTACATTGGCTGAAGTCTTCTGGGTGCGCATTGAAAATATCGACAACAAGAATTAGGGTCGGCTCTATGAAACTATCAAGGCAACAGATACATTGGGTACCCAGTATATTTACAACAGGGACAAAGTCAATCATGAATCTATCGGACCACAAGGTTATATTTCATTAGCAGGCCCAGAACAGTCCATATTAGCTACAGACAGCTTCACTATTAACCTGGATCTTTGGAATCATAGCGATTCATATCAAGACTACCAGGTAGTCAATGATAGGGTCACATAGGACCCTTACTACACGACGAGCATATTCGACCAACCTCTCACTCGAAGAGGTTATAGTGATAAAGGCTGGGTAATCGTGCAATACATCGTAATGAGTAACGCTGCTCAAGCCTTAGTGGAAGTCATCCTAAGCTATGGAGATGGAAAAGACCCCGCGAATGTATAGGGAAATATCACTGCCAGTAATGGGGTCGGTGATATAACTCTCTTTGACAGAGCAGTCAATAACTCCGTCGGTATGTAATTCAAAATTTCATTCACTTCCTAGCCATACCTAGGTACCTACCTCCTAAGAACTGTCACCTAACCCCCCACCCAAGGCATAGCAGCCATTAACTTTGGAATTGCGCAGATGCACACCAAAAAGCGGCCATCCTCCTAATTCGGACTACGATGGCTGTGCCATTAGACCAATACCTCACCATCAATGCGACTCTACACGGCCGCAACGATTCGTCCCCTAACGTTGAGATTGCGAACGGGAACCGCCGGTTCAACCTCGACGTATCGACATCTTCCAGTGTCACCATCAGCGGAAAGGACGGTGAGATAAGCGTAAAGGTCACCTGGTTTTAAGTGATAGCGTGACACAATATAGTCGTCCCCTTGGAGGCTAGATGTTACAGCGGGCTCCGAAAAGCTGACATATATGTACCTAGAGAGAGCTAGGAACGTACTGAATTTCAAGGAATAAGGATCGGTTTGGTCAGAGCAATTCAAGAAGGAACAGGAGCATATTAAAGCAGAACGTCCGTTTACCAGGCGATGGGATTCATTGGTCATATAACTCAGAAATTGTGTTATCTAACTACTAGGTAGTTGGTTGTGAAACAAATGTGTCGCTCGTTCCTTATAAGATTTTCTATTGTATTGATTGCTATATGCCTATTGAGAAGCTTATTATCATCATCTTATAACAAGGCACCCGTCCATATAGTTTGAGAGGCCTAAAGCACATCGTATGACTCCCTCCCAGATCAAACGGTCGCCAGGACGTCTCGAGTTGGCTCTGGAAATCCTTTCTGGAGGTGTGGCTTTGGATTCCATACTTGAAACATCCAGCTAACTTAGTTGGCGTATGAACTGGGCTTATTTAACCCCCTAAACTTGTCTGTCTTAGCAAATAACGCTCGTAATACTCGGGCTACATTCCACTTGATGATGTTTGAATGACTTTACGCTGCGGTTAATGGTGCAATTGTTAGTTGTCCTCCAGAAAATGAGGATTCTCGACGCAATGTCAAATATACAACCCACTCGCGTGTGCCAATCAACTCCGGCGGTACTCTGGCACCAACCGTTTACCGCTTTATAGGAGGGCCGAATAACGATTTATGAAACCGTCAAGAAGTCTATGAGCCTGCTTGCATTTTTCTGAATAGCATCCTAGGTCTCCTCGCTTATTCCTTTTCTTCGTAGGTGGCAGTGCCCTTGAGCCGAGCTCCAAGTCTTATTACCCATTGCTGGGGGCTATTGTTAACTCAACATGGCACTTGATTCCGCAATATCAATATTAAACCACCTCAATGCCTGTCACAGTACAGTCCTTATAGGTCGAGATAGCAACGTCAATCCCTCGAGTTGACAACGTTCTACCTTTTGGTAGTGTAGCGGTTTGATAGCTATCTCCCGAACCATTACAATGCTCCTTCCCAATACTTATCTTCTCGATTGAAGCTTGATATACAAGGCCGCTATTTCCTGTAAGCGCCACTATATAAGGCATTGAAGATCCTCTAGACACTACACGAAGTTGGACTCGTTCCTTTCATTTGTTCTCGTCCCAATCTCTAACCCTAATATAGTTTCCTTTCGACGCTTCTCTCAGTACGTCTTACCGTGCAATTGGTTGAATCGACCCCGCGCCCAGATATACGCGCCGTTAGTGTCCTAGCTTACCTTAGGAGATGGACCAGAGCATTCAGACTTAAGCCGATATGACATCCAATATCAGCCAGCAGGTTTTGACTACTTCGATTGTTGCCTACCGTGGCCATGGATTCTTCCAGCGTATTTCTAAGCTTACTAAATTTATGTTCATCCAAAGGTATGACAATTAGCGCTTTCGTAAGAGATACGGCTAAGGATTTCACTGTCAACATCTCGAGGTTAATTCTCTACTACGTATATGCTAACGATGAGATCGTTTACGACCCAGGGTAGGAACGAGTGTCTTGTGACCGAAAGTAGACCAGATATATAGATTCTGAATGGTGTTCGCATACTATCAAATAAAAAAAAATGAAGACTTGCCATCATCGATGGGACTTCAACGTTGAATAGCTCACATGTAGTACTGCCTCTAATCCCACCACCATGTCCTAGAAGGCGTAGGATCTAGAACAAGACGAGCTAATGATCTGAGGCGTTAATAGATCCGGTTTGATGAATACCGGCGTTCGGCCCCACTATAAATCGGCGGCCGAGCCTTGTACAACGGGAGGCGGCGGAGGAAGGTAGAACTTGAAACGATGCCTAGGAGAGTTAGTAGGTGTAGATAATGTCACAAATTTGCCATAATATTATTTTTTTTTAATCATATAATTTTGTTGAGGTCGGATACCGTTTAATGATCTGGCATGTTTCTACATATGTTTTGTTTCGAGTTTACGAACAATAATGTGCCATCTTTCCACCAGTGGCAGGTCGACAAGCGCAAACCACCATACCAACAAATACCTGATATATATTATCAATCTTTAAGGGCGATTGCCGTAGCAGAGAAAATACTAGGTGACTATCGAATCGCATATTTCAATGAGAGACGACAATTGTTACTAATCGAGATTAGCTCAAGAATAAAAGAAGAAATGCCAACTACGCGCCTAATTCTCATCAGGAGCTTGTCATAAGTACAGAGCCCTGTAGCCTTAGGTACCTGCCTAAAGAGGAAAATGACCTATAGTGATTATAAGGAGGTACCTATTTAACATTGCTGTAATGGTGGCTGGGAGCATGTGCAGAAACAAGTTGTTGGCGTATACTAACCTTATCGTGGCCACTACACCTGCTACCTTACCGGTGAGCCTTTTCAGTTCCAATCCTTTCCGACGCCGGGCCGAGGCTTTATCTCCATCCTTAGGCCCCAAAAGTACCTCAGCTTTCATCCCATTCATGCAGTTACATTCCCCCGTCCAGAGTTGGCGGTGACCGACTCTTCGCCGGATCATCTTCTCCGTCCACCCTGGAAGTCAAACAGTATGAGTATCTAGATGAAGTAGAGTAGTTCAAATAAACAGCTAGGAACTTGCACTGTAAATATATTCTTAATAAAATTTGTTTATTTGACGCAACCCTATATTCCTCGTGCATATCCGGTTGAGGAACTCAGACCAAAAAAGTCGCACAAGGGGATCTTGATACATTATGGTGCATATTCTCCGTACCATAGGAGAATGGTTCTTACTAGGTATTAAGGATCAAGTGACTGGCCTCGTAAGCTTCTAGAAGATTGCGATGGTACAGAATACTACCCGCCTGCCTATGAACACTCCCATCAGGGGAACGATGGAGCTACCCTAAGGGACTAGCCGCCGGATGCCAGATCTATATAAGGAGGGTATTTTATCCTAGAAGGGGTAGGGGTAAACATATCACTACCTAGCTGCCTATGCCTCTTCCTGGACCCTTACTTTCCACTCTGTCAAAAACGGTGTCTTGCTAGCCGTATGTAAACTACTGCTAAACGTTTTGAAAAGAACTTCATGAACGGGAAGTGTGAGACATCGCCGTAGTATCAACTTGAAGAAGTTCTTTTTTGTTTAGTCTACTGAATTAAGTGGATGCCCCATAAACCTCTTATCCTTACTATGTAGTCATTTACAGTATGGTAGATTACTTTGCCGTACTCATCAGTGGGTGTGTGTCTATCTCTCTAGGCTACCTATTCGGGGTATACATTGCCTCTCTATTTACCTAAGTAGCTTATCCCCGATGCAGTATTTCCCGCAATGAAACTTATAGGGCTGGAACACGTAGGGATTATTATTTACGGGAGTTTGTCCGAGAGACTTTTCCTGTGGGCTGACCATAACATGCTTAACAATGCGCCTTGGAGTAAAGAACTTGATCCGATAGGGAGCTCACCGATGACTCCTTCCCCTTCCTCTCTGCTTATGCTTTTATAAGGCGGTCAAAGTAGCTACATTTAATCAACCGCCTGCTATAGGACAATATTATTCTACTTTATACCAAGCTTGTTCTACCTCTTCTCATGTAGATGAAGGACAAGACGGGACGGGATGTAGTAATAGATGATGACTCAGACTCGACCACCGATGTGAAGCCACCGTCGCCACGGCGCCACACAGGAGCACACAGGAGCACACATGAGCTTTGGTGCTTGCAGCTCGCAATTAATCTGATGCGTTCCGATCAGCTGGGCATCTAGGTCCTATCTACCTAGCTCGTCTCCCGTCCGGAGAAGGTTTCAACGAAGCAACACTTAAGTAGCAAATCTAAGATGCGCCAAGAGAGCCTATATCTTGTATGATGTCACGTACAAGCTGTTGCGCAAAGGCTAATCGTGGGTTGCCGGGTGGTAATTCAAGATTGCGCATGGAGCTATTCCCGTGTATGGAAAATGGGTATTCTTACCGCTGCTACGTCATCCAACGGTGCCCTCGTACACCGTTCTCTACAATGAGACTGAGGCCCGATGCCCGTCTAAATGCTACCCGAGGCAACCAAAAGGACCTGTCACATATCAACTATGCCTCAGGTAGACCGGCCAAAAGGCCTAACTCTGAAGCAGATCAACAACGGTACAGGGTAAGGCTCGGCGTATGCAGATGGACGTTTGTAGAAAGATAGGACATGATAATCTAAGAAGGTCCAGAACAATCCCGTCCGGATATACGGCGTTGTTCGTCGCCACACACGCGCGTACCCCGGAGGATGGATCGTCGCGGCAGCAGTCGGCGCAACAGATTGCGAAGCACAAGGACTGCGTCATTATCTTCTTATATGTGGAAGAAGCGGGATCCTTCCCACCAGAGCCAATATAGGTAGATGATTCGAGATCGTGCGCCGACCATGCGACCGCCCGAAGGCACGCGTTATCCCGCTTACGGTGGTGCATGTGGATGACTGGGATTGGCTTGCGAGACTCGGCGGGAAATAAAGAAAAAAAGATTATGGTCAAAAATAAAAAAGTGAGGAGGGGGGGTAATAAGATCACTGAAGGGCGCCGCCCCCTCCTGCAAGATTGCATGGAGAAATCGAGAGATCGGGTCGAGTTGCTCAGACCAAAAAAAGTTAAATGAAACGACAGGTCTCTTTTTTTTTTTCTTTCTGTCTTTCATTCTTCCGAACCCTCGATAACGTCCGCAGGAATTCTCATGGTCAGCTTACCACTTTCAACGCCACTCCGTCCCGCAGGCAACGGATTACTGTCAACATCGACAGTTACATTGCGGATGGATTTGAAGCGACGATTGCATTGCATGGGGAGGCTAGCAGGGCGTTATAGCTCATTGTGTATAAGTAGTCGGGGGTTCGTTGGTTGATTGTCTCGGTTGACTGCATCTTGCCGTCTCTCCCTTGCTTACCCGCACACTTCGAGACTAGACAAGACGGCAAGTCAACTCTGAGGGATCACGTAGCGTTTAGCCAACTCATAGGTTAGTAACGAGATCAGCGGCGCAAAGTTGATCTATGTGCGAACCACAGGTATGAGATTAAACTATGGAGACACCGCTACTCATGAGCGCACCGGAGACGCTGTAAGTGCCGCGTTCTTTTGTGCGGATATCTCGTTCGCTGTGTTTTAGGTAGACAAATAGGATGGGTAGCAGACGACGCGGCGCCTCGAATAATCTCACACTTGCATCTTCCTTGGCTACGCAGCTGAACCTATCGGCTGGAGAGGGCCAGTTAAGACATACATACAGGTGCTTAGGGACTTCTATTGGGTGGTAAACGGAAGGACTACATTGACAGTAAGGCTGAAACAACGGGTTGAGACAACGGCTCAAGACTGTGTTGTTGTCCTCTTACATAATTATAGAATGTCATATATATAGTAGCACATGGTAGACGGGTATGGGGCTTAGGAGTTTGGATAGATTATCTCGATGCATAGGATCGCGATCTCACATATCCCGGGAGGAGAAAAAAACGTAAGATTTTTACATGAGGAAAAAGGGCGGTCGTACGCGTAGCTGTCTAATGCGCAAGCAGCCGAGGTATCAGCGAAGGCGAAGGCGAGGGCGAGGACGGGGATGAGGACGAAGGGGGGTTGTCAGTCGCGGTTACGGCATAAGCCAAGCGTATTGATACAAATGCATACCCTACCTACATACACACAGGACTGAAGCAGAGGAGGGGGAAACATTATCGGCGATCACTTCTTTCAGCGCAAGTTTGGGGAGATGCTGGTTCTTTCGACTAAAACGGTACATCCCGATATGCGGAACGAGTGATAGATAATCAAGAGTGTGGTAACACTCATCTTTAATCAGCAGTCTCGTACCACGTATAGTTCCTTGAAAATAATACAAGTGATTTGCAGTAGTTGACAACTCACGCCCCCGTTCGCTCTTGAACTTCTCATTTCGTAAGAAGTGATAGATGACAAAATCCTGCGCTTCGTGACGACAACCCCTTCGGCTATAGGAACATATAACGTCAGGGACCCTACTCTACACTAACCTAGGGGATATATCATATCTAGGTACCTAACGTATAATAGAGGGCCCGCAGGGGCTACTCGCTGGTGAAGATTTGCTTGATGGTCGATGGTCGATGGTCGATGACTGAGGACGGCTTAGGGGGGACACTATTGGTCAGTCTGGCATCACCTATGGGAGCAGCTAGCCCCTGACCCCAGGCGAGGCGAGAGCCCTGTATGGACGAGTTGAGTTAGAAGTCAGATCCTGCAATGCATCCATCTTGTAGAAGCAGCAGGGAGAAACGGTCCCGATCTAATTCATTAATTCATTCAAGGACCAGGCTCTGGGGTTGTCTGGTAGGCGGTGGGCGTTGGACAGGCGCTCACCACCACTCCTTTCACCGGAGTTTGCTGCGCCAATAGGAGGTCAGGAATTCCTTGTCCTCCTCCTTGTCACCCTCCCTCGCCGTGATAAGCATTGAGTGGATACGGTGGAACCCACAGTGATCGCCGGGACCAAAGCCACAGCGTCGCATTCTCAGTTTCCCGAGCGTCGCATTGGGAGAGTTCCATCGTGTTAGGCGTGTTAGGTAAGGAAAGCTCATGTGATATTTCCTAGGTTCGTTGCGCCTTGGCCTTCAGGTGCTCCCTTATCGAAAGAGCATCTACCTAAGGTACGTAGAGGTATGTAAAAAAAAGGTAAAAACAAAAGAAAACCTGGTTGAGTGCCCGGCCACCTCCGGAGAATCTGTCTATGTAACTGCCCATCTACACTATTAAAACTTGTATCTCCCCCCTGGCCCTGATTACGTAGTGCTTTGCCTCTCACATACTATGTAGAGGAGAGTCTCAAGTGTCCCTACTATGTAACTCTCAAACTCGCGATACGTCCGACCCACTCGACGCCTGCCGGCTACATACGATGCTGTACTGTACGATTGTACATGACGCTCTTTAGTGGACCGAATTCATCAGTAACATCCAATAATCCTGAGCCACGGAAACAAGTGGTGCCTACTGCAGAACCATATAAATTTATGCTTGTCCCCTGCGAAGAAAAAAGTGATAGATCATAAAACACACCCGGGCAAGCGGATGACAGAACAATTTGCAGGCACTTGAACCCTACTGCTATCCGTACCATAAAATATGATGGGACTATGATAGGACCGGGGCAAGGCGACGTAGGAGCGGGACATGTCGTAGTTTGATTATGTACGAAGTATGTAGGTATGTATGTGCATTAATACGACAATATGTATCTACATGACAGTCAAGGCTTTCGCCTATGGACGGATAGCGTAGGGACTTGGATTGAACTCTGTCATGTCATCCGAGCGGAACGCAAGGGTACGCCGGCTGCTCGCTTCAGAGCGCATGCAACAAACATATTACGGCAAAGCTGGCGGCAACGGGACTCCCGAGGCCGGAAGAGCTTTCGCACGGCAGCATCGCCGAGAGGAGAGCTAGCCAGTATTAGTATCATTACGCATCGCACACAAGCATTTTCTACCTAGGTATGGACAAAATCCTACACGATTTGAGTCGGCATGCAGAAACCCTATGAAGGTGTTCTATCGAGATAAGGATACAATCGAGTTTCCCGCCCATGGGAAATTCGGCTGAGCCGAGCAACCCCTTATTCAGCAGGGCACACCCATGGCCGAGCCGATTTAGCTTCCAAATCTGGCCAAAGAAAAGGCAATATCGGATAGGTGGTTACCTAAATAGGCCACCGTTGCGACAACGATATATGATGAGATAAGAAAAAATATGTGTGGTAACGATGAAGAAACGGGAAATGGCCCCACGCCAGATCTACTATAAGAGCAGGCGATCATACGCGTTGGGTATCATTGGTTCGCGACCAGAGATCCAGATTCCAAGAAAACGAAGGAGTTCCATTCAGCCTAATATGGACAAGAGATTTGTTTGGCAAACGGAGATACGAAGTTTACCTTACCCCTACAAATCGCGCTAGAAATGTTTAGATTAGAATGTACAATAGTTAGTTAATAGTTATTAGTTAACTACCTAGTTGATATAAAATTCAGTATAGCTTTTGCAATGATATGAAATGGTATATTGTGTCTCTCAATGGGGGGGGGGATAAGAAAAAAAGATACGCCTCAAAGCTAGGACCAAGAGTAGCCGAAGGGTCATCTGCCAGCTCATCATCCCCCGACACGTGCGAGACTGGTCATAATGGCATAAATCTTCAGTGAGCGATTTTCAACGTCCGGCGGATGTTGAGATGTATCGAACCGATCACGGAACGGTAATGGTACTGACTGGCAAAGTGCTATAGTGCTTGCTATGCACGTTGGGCAACTGTTTGTAGAGCAAAAACGATGGACTGGACTCGGAGTGAGATCCGAGCATGCATTGCATGGCTTCTCGCACGTAGAGGCTGGGAATATCACCTCTCCTCATAATAATCATTTGCAAACTATTGGGCAAGGGGTATCATCGTCACGAGAGAGGTTATGTATTTCTCGGCTCCTTGCAGTGAAACCACACCCCGTGGGAGGGCGCGGGGCATCATGAAAGTGAAACGCCAGCAAATCTGGTAAGTCTGGTACCGGACTAAATGATTGCTGGAAGAAACGGGAGAAACCCCAGTCGGGTACCAAGGTAGCGGAAGAAAGAAGGAAAAAGAATAAAGGAAAAATCCTTCTACGAGGGCGAGACAGATCTGGTGGTCTGCATATCGAGACCGCCTTGGGGATCCAGATTACGCCGTACTCTTGGGTCGATGGCTGACGTTAGGCATTTAGTTAGTTAGTTTTTTTTTTCTAGAGCTTTTGTACCGTACCACTCTCGCAACCACTATTTGATGGATCGGGGGGAGCGCGGAAGTTAACTCATCCTATCATAGGTTCCGGGTGTAACGCTAGGACGTTGGGTTGCTCGCCTCACCACCGAGGAACTCGTCTGGCTAGGTTAGGCAACTAAGCTCGCGACGTTAGCCATACCTCGTGGTTCGTAACAAACGAAATTTCACCAGTTCCGACGTCGTGCAGCGTTGCTGCAAGTTTGACAGGTTGCCGAAACGTGATTTGAGAAATGAGGCTCTTGATGAGGTTCGAAGAGAGTCGTTGAACGCCCTGCCAAAAGGTCGTCCTCGCACATGGTGCCCACATAACAGCCTATAATTGGCATTGCTATTGGCGAGCATCAACGAAGCACGACTCATTATCTTACCCGCCGTATCTTGGCCCCGAGTCGTTCATTTCTTCGTAGGAAAGCAACCCTTGAATAAAAAAAATATATTGCACGGCAAAGACGCTGCTAAGCACGCCAGGTCGCCAGCACGGGCACCTTAGAATTACTCTGAAGTAATTAGCTGCCGGATATAATTGTTGGGAAGCGCGAGATAGAATGAAGGATAGTACCCCCCAGCAATGAATAGTCTGCGCCGAGTATTTTAGGTGTGGTCTCTGTACCAGATCTCATCTGAGTGCAAAGCTTCTTATCAACTTAATCGCTTTTGCGGTACTTAGATGGTACATAGGATCTGACCTACATAGGCATCTAAATTCCTAACCGAAGAGCGATGATGGCCTATCGTATATGACGATCGCCTCCCGATTCAGGATGACTTTTAGGGGTACGGATTCCTGAATCGGATGTAAACCCGGCAGTCTGGGGCAGCTTCTAGTTTTTCTAGACTTTCTAGCATCGATTAGGACCCTCTGCGCGTGGGGTTTCGAATCATTCCAATATACAGAGCTGACCGGGGGACCGTTACGGGCGGTGGATGGGAGATCTGGTGGTATACCTACGTCGTAACCTTCTCCCTTTCACATCTCTTCGCCTGTGTAATTGTTATTTGACCCACATGCTCTCCTTGAGCAGATCCCGAATGCTGGCCGAGATTAACAGACCAAATCCCGAAAGGTTTAAAAGGGCCACTTATATTATTAGCCCTAGCTGTCACTTCGATGGCACAGCGCGCAGCTTTTATGTTCACCGTCCCCTTAGGTACATCTCAATGCGCTAGGTACCTAACGTATGTAGAACGGATAATCCGCCGACATACCCGTACCTGTTTCGTGGGAACAAATCGTCCGTATCAGTACCGATGCGCTTCAAAATCTCATATAGACTGAGAAACGGGGGGCGCCAAAGTAGTGTGTATACTATAGCTTTCACTAGCTGGGTCTGGGATATATCAGCACTTTCGTCGCTAGTGCGTATGAGGTCGAGATAGTTGACAACCATAGGACTTCGTTCCGCCAATGAGAGGCTGGTTGGCGGGTTTCTTCAGCATAGGGGACGCCTCTTCAAATCCTTGAGCAGAGCGTTTCACGGGCTGGCGAGCTTCAAGCAAATTCCCAAAGTGGAGCCAGCTAGGCAATGACAACGCCTTACACTATCTGTTCAGGCTTCCAATGTGGATAACTGTTTGAACTGGCGATCTTAGTTTACTTGGCGATGTCCACGTGCAATTTGTACGGCATAAGTCCCTACGAATTGCTTTGGCGAGGTCAACACGCATTAGTACCATACAAACCATACGGGAATCCCTAAAGATCCGCGTATATGTCCGGTCTATGAATAGAGTGGACTGGATGGGCCTTTCGTTGCTGCTGTACGGACGAGTAGGTAGCGAGTTTATATTAATATATATGTAGTTATATTTATAAATTGATAGATACAACGTGTGATATGGTGCTGACATAACGGGACTAAATTTATATTGCCTCGATAATGTTCTCTACATAGTATTTCTTTTTCTTCTAAGGTAATTAGAAAGGCTATGGAACAACACGCGTAGCTTAAGAGAGGGGTGTTCCCTGTCGATGATGGTCAAATATCTGGTCTCGATTCCACCGATCTAGTTTTTTTTTCTTTTTTCCCCTTAGATACTTTACCTTATCCGATAACTTCTAGATCGCATCAGCTTCTTTTTTAAGATGGTATTTGTGACTTGTTACGTGTTCCCGCTCTTAGGATGGGTTGACTTACCAGCATAAGGGTTACACTAAGTCGTAAACTCGTGCCCTGTGCTTCTTCCATTGCGTCCGAACCTCGTGTTGATAAGTTTAACGTCACGCCCACCAGAAAAAAAGACAACGAGACACTAAGTCCAGCGGCTACAGCGTTATGACGCAAGAATAACCACAGCCGACTGATCCTTTGAAGATCATCCTTTGTTTGACTCACGAGTACAATAGTATAGAATGATCCGGCTGAACAGAACCTATCATGGCAATCCATCGGGGCGCATGGCATCTCGGGGCACTAAAACCCCATGGATGCTCTCTCTAATCTAAGCTTCGTCCCCTTGCACCCAGCCGGGATAAGAGTTTGCAAGTTATGCAAATGTCCTCAGGGGAAGAATCCGAGATGCAGGTTGATACAATCCAGTCGTGTCGTATTACATAGTACCATAGTACTCAAATATTTCGCTCAACTTGAACTGCCTCAGCATAATCCAGTAAGGGCGTCCTTTCGATGTGGCAAGCTAAAGATTGTTTGGATGGGCTTCGCTGCACCCTGTGTGTATGATCACGAAGATCGGATCTTCGCCCTGCGAGGCTATGTCTTTCCGGTGAGATATATTCCGGGAAGAGTTAGCCGTTGCACATTCGTGGTTCGGCAGTTTTGCGTGTAAGATCAGTTGATGCAGCCTGCCGCAATCTGATCGTAACCTAACGTAGGTAAGAGAGAGAAAAAGATACACGCGAATGCTGATTTGCCCGCCCCGGGGGTTTATCGTACGCGTAGTAATTTGGTGCTGGTAGCATGTAAATTGGGGACCCATCGAAGTCGTGTGCGACTCCGGCAAATTACGCATTGTGATGCGGAAACTCGTAATCATTGCACGTATTTTGCATAATGAATTATGCTCAAAGTAGGGGTAGCGCATCGTAAGTATCCGGAAGAGTACGTAGTCGGTCTCTTGGTCTACGGGGATTACCCAGTTACTTTGCAATCTATCAAAAGAAAGCAGTGAGACCTTGGTAACGGGTAGATACTAGAGAAACATATCGATATAGTAATGATGCATTGGAGCTTTAATGTCTACCTAAAAGGTAGTTAGTTATAGTTACTTTATTAAAGCTTTATTGAGTCCGCGAGAAAAAAAGTTCAACCTCGGGGTAGCTATTGGAACCGCGTTCTTTCTTGTTCTCTTTCCACCTTAACACAACTTTCCAGGATTAAATAGCCTACACAAGTAAACACGCTCGACAGTGTACAAAAAGACACGTCTAGAGAAGCACAACGGAGCCGTCTCAATAATATGTGTCATACGTACTTACCCAAGTGCTCCTACAATCGTCATGAATGTCACGAATTCCAGCTGGGCGGTTCAAGTCACCAAGTTACCTTTCAGCGTATCGGTCGCTAATCTGTCGAAACAAGCCAATCTGGATGCGAGATCTCCGAAAATTTGTTTAGTAGCATGGGGGCGCAAGGCAATCTAGCCGAGAGCGAGTCCTGATCGATTAATTGCACGCTAGCCGCAGTCGAACCATTTTGTCCACATGGTTCTCCAAATCTGACCGAAACCCCGGGATAGAATGGTGATCTTGGATTGGTTGATGACGATGACACCGAAAAAAGAATGCTTTAAGAGGTATCTATCGTTATGTACATATTCGTAGAAAACGATGTTTGCTTCGATCGGCGATAAGGTACATAGCGAACAATAAATTACATGAATTGTCGATAAGGGAAAAAGAAACAGCAGTGGAATCATAGTTGAGTCTTTCTAATATGTTGAAGAATGGTAAATACGGCAATTGAACGACTAGGTATCTCGAGTCTAAGAAAGTTTAACTGATTAATTACCTACCTAGGTAAAGGTAGTTAACCACCTAGGTAGGCTATAGTTTAGAAGAACTTGGGAAGACATTTAACTAGCGAATTGTTACAACTGTCAAGTTAGTTTCGTTAGACGAGGTGGTGTGCGCTACCGGAAGTACGTATTCAATATATTTAGACATATTTTCCGATATGTATTCCCGACTCTAACGGTTGCATATGTATGTGTCTACCTAGATAGGTACTTAGATAAGCCTTTTGTGTCTCAAAGCGAACAGGAAAACGGCAAGATTTAGCGGGCAAGGCAGGTTGACAACTTTCCACATGTTCAATACATGGATAACTACCTCTACTTAGGTACAATGTTCTTTTGAAGTATTTACCTGTATTTAAGTAGATATATATATAGGTATATATATATATACCTACCTATATATAAGCTTCCCTTACGTTGATTGCGTAAAGCCTAACGCTATCGCAATCTACGATTTATCGGATCTGATCTAATTTGATCTCGCTTATACACATATAGATAGAAGATTTACTTAGAGACTTTCACTTCGGCATCTCACTGCTTTGGATGAAAAGCCTGGTACTTGCCATTTCTCAGACAGCTACCTAAGGTAAGATACTGACATGGTTCAACGGGGATTCCCGTTAATCTATGGAAGTTTTCTTAAAATAACGAACCATACGTGAGCCTTTACCTTACGCCCTGAATACGACACGGTTTGTTGTAAGATCTTAACCAGGACAACCTGGATGCTTCTTCGTAAAACACGTAATCGTGGCATATGGAATAAACGGATACGTATTTAATATAGAATTTCTAGCACCGCGGGCTTGAGCGTTTTGGGGTGCATGTACCTATAATGACCTAAGAGATAATTACGATTGATAACGGTAATAAAATGGAAATAAGAAAAATGGATTCATCGAGAAACGCAAAAGAAGACACATGACAGGCTAAGTTAAAGAGAGAAAGGTAATATGTACTAATATAAATAACTATATAAATATGAGGTGCGTTTTAAGTACTTGCATGCGTGGCTAATATATACTAATACTAGGCGTAGACAATAAAAGATGATGAAAGGGGAAAAAAAAATGAAAATTTTAAAAATGAAAAATAAAAAAAAATAAGGTATAGCCTCAAAAGGGATCGAGCGGTACTCCGAGTGTACATGCACTTTCGGCATCTTGCAGCGGCCATACCTGGTTCCTGTCAACCTTCTCCACCAGACTAAAGTAGAGGGTAGATTTCGACGGCTGCAGTGGACAGCTAAACCATGCGAAAAAGCGGCCCCATAAAAACCCACAATATTTCAATGAGATCCATCTAGGTATCCATCTACACTACACTACCCTACCAGGTAGGCTGGTAAGTTAGGTACCACACCAGCCATCGTACCTTGTAGCGTACCTTCTATACGTACTTACTATAGGTACGTACCTTCCATACGTACCTATTATACGTACCTAACCTACCTGGGTATCGTACCTTAGGCTTGTACCTAGCACCTAGCACCTAGCACCTAACTTACATCTTGTACGCCTGAAATAGGTAGTAATAATGGTAATAATAGGTAACTTCAGCCCATGCAGCATATGCCATATGCTCGCTCGCCATGTTCTTCTTTCGTAACCCCATCTTCCCATCCCCATGTCCACACCCCATGTCTCCGAATCTTACAATTTTTTTTTCTTCGCCGAACAAGCAGTGATGCTCGCCTGCAGCTTCCTCTAAGACCTTGTATCTTCTAGGTCAATAGGATACCCGCAGGTCCTTCGTCGCCCAAGAACAAAGTTGTTCGACTCGAAACTTCTACACCAGTTGCAATGAGAAATGTACGAAATGTACGATACAGGCCAGGTTGTCATCAGATTCCGCAGAAAAAAACAAAACAAAAAAAAACTTATGCACATCCCACATAGTTTATGGTATGGTATGGTATCATATCTCTCTTTCTCACACTAGTTGGGTGCATTGCCCTTCCTTCTCAGAAGAACCCGTCCGCATCCTTCTTGGAATTTTGCGGATTGTCACCGAGAGATCGTCATGAAGGTCGGGTTCCTTAGGCGTACCGAATCATACCCTTCTTCCCCAATCAGGAACGACTCCCTTTGCGGAACCCCCCCGGTCTACCCTAGGGTCTACCGCCATCTCATCTTCGATCTGAGCTGCCAAAGGGTTGTTAAGAGATGCTAGTCGATGCGGACCCATCGCCACCAAAGGGGCCTGTACCTTCACCGTCTAACAGCCTTGGATTGCCAAAAAGTGGTGCCACCTTATTTCGCTGTGAGGATAATGGCGTGACCTGACAGGTTTCGGGACTCGCTATTCCTACACAAGTTAGGTGCTATACCTATATTGTATTGGTCCCTCAGACTTGGGCCGTCGGGAGCGATCCGTTCGCGTTAAGATTCGCCCACAAGTCCCATTCAACTGGGGCTACCGTAAGTTTGAGAAACAAAAGATCGTCATCTACCTATTCCCAGCTCATCATAGCCGACCATATCACTGCGGTCGTGGTCCTTGTTCGCATTCAGACGTGGTTGTTTTGTTCTTTCTTGACGATGTGCCTTCTTACCCGCGGATTGTCGGGGTTGGGTTTGCGTTTGCATCCACGCCCGCTCGTCTCTTGCTTTCGTAGACATGGCTCTCTTCTCTCCCCAACAACGACGCCTGCGAGATCTGGCTGTGATCCTAAAGATCCAGAGTTGAAGGTGGGGAAGGGGTGTGGCTCAGAAATCTCAGGCAATCTCTGCTTCCTAACCTCTAGGATTCTGATAGAAGCGAAGGTCCGCCGTACCAACTGACTGGCTGCGAAGCCCTGACTTGTGAGATTTCTTACCCTTGTCCTGACTACATATTTCGTGCCCCCCGTCTCCCCCACTTCCAGCGACCCAAGGTTGAAGTCTCCGTACTGTGGCCTGCGTAGTTGCTGCACGTACAGATGATACATACCTAGTGAATGGGTAGGCAGGGGTGTCCTAAGTTATGTACGTGCACTACAGGTTGGTGTTCCTTATTACGCATAGGTTATTTGCCCATCTATGTATGGTACATCATACTAGAGTAGCATACATCTCGCTCCAATCTGCTGTGCTTATTTCTCTAAACTCTTCTTAATACCTACAACACGTCGCCTACGTTTTCGTCATTGCTTTCGAACCTTTTCTTCCCTTCTTTTCTTCCTCCCCATTCCCAATGTCACGAGGTCCAAAGTGACCCCGAAGATATCGACAACTAGAAATCTTGGTTCGCTTGCTGCGTCCTACCATAGACGTCATCTTCAATCCTGCTGAATACTCTGATACTACACCCCATCTATTCTATTTTTTACAACAAGATCTACTCATATCCTGGGAGGCCTGCTACAACATCCAACACAAGCACACAGCTTAGATCAGCCGGATCAGCTAGAGGAGGATACCCTTCACATAAACAAACACATCAACTATTCGTACTACTAGGAAAATCTAAGACGGGGCACTAGCGAGACGTCCACAGCGATACACGTATCCGAAGACCAAAAGCAGAATCTGGTCGTCTTCGGGCTATACGCCAGACCCACTTAGTGGCTAAAGGTAAGAAGAGTTGTTTCTAGGAGTGTCTTAAAGGCAAAAGCCATGCCGCCACTACTCGTGGTTGAGTCGATCTAGTGTCGTATCTCAGGGCGTCTCTGTCTTTAACATCTCAGAGAGAAGACAGGACATACGCTATCCTCATCCCCCTCACCACCCTTCTTGCTCCACCACCATCAGATTACACCTCAGCCTTTCTAACTAGATGGAATCTTGAAGATATAGTGAAAACATACTTGCGCTGCTACTCCGTGTATCTACACATTCTAGGGAGTATTTTTCAAAACTAGCCGTAGACTCGGTTTGCCTCAGCTCGAGTAAACCCGTGTTACGGAAACGACCCCGAATCGTCTTTGTCCTCTTCCTCGTTTCGCATCTACACAGCTATTGAGACATCGGAAAGTTCAAACTTTACAGTCGTTATTAGGACAATTTACTTTGCACCCGCGAGTGCCCCGGACAGCTTAGATGCATGAGTCGTCCTAACTGATCAGTTGGATATTTGGGCACCGCTATTGGTAGTAGTCCCGCTATGGAAGCGGGTGAATCTGGCACTAGGCAAAGGTCCGTTCTTATTTGGAGCCGCTCGCTCTAGTGCGCCCGGCATCGTTCATCGAACACAAAGTTGATCAATATCTTCATACCAGTGGTCTCCCCCCGCCAGCAGACTCGATACGTATAGCCAGCGACTTCCAGAACCAGCAGATCGGCATCGCGAAGTGCCGACGATGGCAGCTACAGCTTTAATGAATCCAGCTCCGGTATACCATCCTCACAAACCATTCCCGCCCGCTTATCATCAACCTCCTCCTCCACAGATGCCTGGCATGATTTCACCCGGGGAGAGCAGGAGGACGCCGAACGAGTTGGAACCTTCCCAACGGCAATCCCTTCCTTCAATATCAGAAGTATTCTCGGGGGCTAAGCCGAATCATTATTCACCAACTCCCACAACACTGGCGAGTGCTCATGGTCTTCCTCCTCCATTAAGAAACGAACCACCGCCAGAATCACGGCCGATTCCGCCAGTACATGATGATAAGTACTACCGTTACCCTCCTCAGCGATCAGATATCGGACCACCCCCTGGTCCTCCTGGTCCTCCAAGTTCAACGTATGCGTTCCAAGAGCAGCGCGACCCTGCCAAGCCTCCGGAAGCAGCATCAAATTCTCATACAAGCCCTCCAACTCAAATTCCATACCCTCCAGGTCAATACCCGCTACCCGGAGCACCAATCTCTCCCCATCATATTGGCCCTTCCCTGCCAGCTTACGACCAACCACGGCCGCCTCTTCACAGCGATGAAGAGTACGGGATGCACAGGAGCCGCTATGACTCTGCTACTCTAAATCGGCATTTTGAGTCGTGGGGTTACCAGGATTGTTTGAATAAGGTCAGTGTGTCGCGATTGATTCCTGCATCGTGCTATAACTGACGGATACAGCAGTTAGTGTGGACGTCAAGAACGGTCTGCAACTTCGCTGAGGCGTACAGCAAGATCGCCTCTGAGCAGCACGGCGGACAGCCTATTCCAGAACGCTTGCCTAGTGACCAGGAGGTTTCAAGTATGCTCGGAAATGTAGAGTTCATTAAGCGTTCTCTCGAAAACCTCCGAGAAATAGTACAGCATAGTTTAGCGACCGAAAAGGCCCGGGAAGGTCGTGGTAAAGGACCATATGAGGGGGATGACGATATAAGTATGTACGGTGATGGCATGAAACAACCATACGGGCTTAGCGAGGTCAAGAAGCGGCGAGGCGTAAGTTGTCATATTTCATAGCCAAGATTTAAACCTGCTAACAATTTTTGTAGCGCGCAGCACCTCCTGGTCGATGCCATAGCTGCAACAGGATTGATACCCCAGAATGGCGACGAGGACCAGACGGTGCAAGAACATTGTGCAACGCTTGTGGACTTCATTACGCCAAACTCGAAAGAAAACGCCAGATGGAGCAACGCTCTATTCGACCAAAGACCGTGGAAGAGCGCGTCTAATCTTCGAGGCCTAACTTTCTATACAAATAATTCCAAGACGTGGCATTGCAATAATCCCTGGTCTGAGCCTTCCGGGGGCAGGCCAAAGGCTATATATGCAGTTTTCATTCTGAAATATCGCCTAGGCAATAACTTCGTCGGCATCTGCGTTCTCGGGCTCCCGAGATTTGCGGTATAGCCCGTCAGCAAATATCGTACTTGTACACCGTGCTCCGGAACATATAACATGTTAATTATTATACCCGATTCGAAACTACGCTTTTCACTCAGTTCTGTTGTTGCTACCGTCACTTTCGTTGTATATACCCTCATCTGGGCGAAGGAACTCGGGAGGTCACGTCAAGGGCATCGTTTGGCGTCTGGCTGTTTCTCAATTTGACGTTCTGGATGGGTTTATGAAGTCCAGGCAATGGGGGACTGGTCGATGGAGTTTTACATATTTGGGAGGTTACATTTAGCATCTGAACAGCGCGCAAGTACAATGAGCCGAGAGACGGCGTGGGTAAACCAAAAAGAAAAAGAATCTCGACTACGAAGTAGACGGACGAGACTATTTTCCCTCCTTATATTTGGGGTTAGTGACGCAAGTCCTTTTTCGGTCTGGCAGATGAGATCCGACTTAATCAGCCCTCTCTGTCGCGCTACGATGACGACTTTGTCTAGACTTAGTTCGTTGATAGCATTTCTAGTAGGATTTCTACTGGAATCTGAGTATAAATATAGACGTTAATACATATAACTCGATATCATGATTATTGCCCTGGAGAATTATGTGATTTGATACGCTTCATTATGAGGTAGTCACATCGTGATGAGTATCAGCTGGGTGATGAGAAAGAATTGCCACTTCTTCCCGCAGCTCACTCCATCTCTAGGTACCTACCTAGGTATACGTAATACGCGATGCAATCTATCTCACATATAATTACACACTATACACGTTGGCTCTATCACGTTTATACGTAGGTACCTAGGTAGGTATGTAAATGCTTAATACCATCTTCAAGTATGCTCTCTTCTTCCTACAACTACCTGAACCTAGGTGGCTATGTGCAGTACGTGGTGGCACAGTATGAAGCAGAGACAAAATACCCCAGTGTAGAGAGAAGAGATGCGAATGGCAGTTTTAATTGCATATCTGCGTTTGTATCTGGATGAGGCGCTCTAAGCGATTTACAGCAATTAAGCACGCGCGGCACCCATACGGCGGGAAGGGGACCTTTCCACACATGTCGTGCGACGTGACCTGTCAGATTGATGGCATGCGCTTCGAACCGTTAAAACCGATGTCGCTACATTGAGTGAGTACCTTTAAAGTAGACCGATACCTAGACTCGATTAAGATTAAGACTTCATGACTGACCTCCCCAGTCGAACCCCCCCAATGGATGAATGGACTTATCTATTACACATCGAGGTTATTAACGCTAAGGTAGTTCGAGTAGCTCTAAACTAGAGTCAGATAAGCCTGTCAGATTTGGATCTGAGACTTCGCTTCGGGGTCTTTTTTGCTTTTTTGTCCAATGCGTCTAGGCGTGCGGTTAGCATGATAATTACTCACCTCACGTAAGGAAAAACGCCACTATTATATAAAAGTATACACGGAATAAGTATCACTATCTAGGTAGGAAGGTCAAATGAATAGGTAGATTAGGTTCTTGTGTATTGAGGCGAGATTGTGTTCCGTTAAGGCAGACTTACTTGACAATAAATTACATCCTACGTACATCCATATTATTTATTATTCACTGACTGTTTTCTACACCGCATAGCGTAAGAGGTACCTAGGTAGCCAAGGGGAAATAAGAGCTGTCAAGCCATCTTTGACGGTTATTGTGTTGCAAGCCTACCTACAGGATCGGAACGAAAACGCGAAAGAAGCCCCATTTGCGCATCGAGCCCAGTCATCATCATGATACCAACTCACCGCTGGCGTCACGGCAGGAAGAGGAGGAGGGAGGACTGGGACTACAGAGCGAAAGGAAAAAGGTAGTCTTGGCTCGCAGTTACTTTAGCTGCGCGATGGCCTGCGGCCAGGGTAAGGTTGTGGAGCCTGAGGCTCATATATATAATACTACCGGATGCTTGACCGTTCCCCCCTACGTGGCTGCAACGAGACGCTGTCGTTCCCTCCTGCACGTCATCGCTCTTGACGCACTACGCCCAGGCAGACAGACAGACCCCCTTCCATCCTTCAGCTTGCCGATGGGCTAGCATAGCATAATAGTATAGCGTAGGCTAGGAGGTTAAGTAAGGTAGTTAAATATACAAGCATGTAATGTACGTGAGGGTGATTGCATTCCGTCCCGCTTAATACCTAATGCATTGGATGCGCGAAGACGGAATAGGACTTACTTTCTACGAGGGAACCGTGTGGCAGAAAGCAATAAAAACCTTGGCCGGTAGGGTAATCAGTAGATAAAGGTAGATAGATAGAGAAAGCGCCGGAGATGACAGGTCATTCATTTCGTGCCTCCTAAAAACATAGGTACCTATCCGTTGCACATGTGTTCCCCGGATGCGCTAGAGAGGGGGCTGCATGAAATCAAGTTCGCCGCGATGCAGGCCAGGCGGGATCTGCACAGTCCCCCCAAGCCAGATCTTGTCTGTCAAACATCCCGACGGGGGGATCGTAGCCTCTAAGGATGAAAAGGGGAAGGGGGGAGGGACGGGGGGGTGTGGCTGGAATGAAAATACGGGGTTCTTCTTGACCCTCAAAAGCCGAAGAACCATCTCTTCTTATTCTACATATCCATACATAGTATCGTGTTCCACTCCCCTTTTTCCCCATCATAGGCGTGTGCTCCTGAAAGGCGGGATATTGTTAGGTTTGGGTACCTAACCTACCTAACCTCTCTCTACCCAACATTCCACTGAGCTACGAAGTAACCCGCTGAGGGATGTTTCTGGCCGGTGGGCGGCAGGTCGCATGCCACACCCTCCAATATTTTTCTCCCCGTGCGTTAAGCCGCACTTCATGTCACCCATTCTCAAAATAGGTCTCATGTAACGTCGGGATTGGTCTAGTCCCTCCACATAAATACGTACATACCATACCATACATAACCTAGCTACCTAGCTAGCTGAGCTAAGGAGAGGGCGCACAAAAAGAAGGAGCGTTGGCACGAATTGCTTTTGTGTTCCTGTCGCCGCAGGGGGGTTACATTTCGAGATCGGCTAGGAGCTGCAAGAGTTATGCGATCTCTTTTTCAAACCCCCTTCCTATGCACCTAAACTTTACGGGTATACATAGTTACTCTACCTACCTCTAGGTAGTTACAGCTACAGGGCTCTTCTACCGCTACGTAAGTGTCTACCTAATCCTATTTCCCCATCAGGGGGGATAAGAAATAAGCGAGATGTGCAAGTATCGAACAGACCGAGCGCCAAGTGATTCCCGAGTTGTGAATGAATCAGCGTTACGTAGCTGTCTGCCTATCTTCTATGCAAGTGTTGTTCACGTTGTTCATATAGAATTTAGACTTCACCGAAGTTGGCTAATTCACGTGGTAATTCTTATCTCGACGTTGTTCCATAGGCCGTTTCGGTCTTAAGATTCGTTTCTTCCCGATCAAAAATAACAAGGTTTAGTTTTTGCTGTCAGGACTCCATCCATCCGGTCCGAAACTCAGTTTTGTTAATCTCAGAAAGAGATTAGCTTGCTATTGAAACCCTGGTAGTTTTCATCCGATATTTTAAGGTAGTCAGACTAAGCTTAGTTAGCCTTTTCTTTTGATAGATAGTCCGCGGAGAAGGTTTAGGTTTGGCTCATGACTTACGGGATGCTAGATGCGAACGGTTATCTTGAGATTAAGTTTCATAGTCAACTGCTCAACTATGTAGTGACTATGTAGTGCATAACTAATTCATCCCGTCCCTTATTAGTATCGTTCATGTACCTCTATCTGCTTACTAAATTGTGGAGAATCTACGAGATGTTGTGGATAGAATATTCTATTTTACTAGATCCCCTATCCCCATATATTCTTTTCTTTTGAATAAACTAACCAACTACTCCTTATATTCATACCGGATATACATAGCTAGTCTATACGTGATAGTAAATGCTGCACGGTGTCTCTTTTAGATGCGTACTTGAATGTGTTCAGTTCACTCTTGTCTCCTGTGCCTAACGCTCCTTCGTACATCTCACCTTGTACAAATCTAAGACATGGCTCGATCCTTGATTCATTCTCAGATCAGCCGGTGACGATCCTAACCTATATCGAACATGACACGAGCCGGGGGTGCTTTGAGCTAATTCTAAGGTGTCGAACTTCGATATTGCTAGTATCTTTATACTTAACTACCTACGTTAATAAACTTTTTTTTTAAAAAAAAAAATGATAGACAAGGCGTTTAGAACCTGTAGGTGTGTATGTATTATTGTTCGGCTCGCTTCGAACTTCCCTTCCTTCTAAGCTCATGCAAGAAGCGTTATATACCATTCTTTATACTTAAGGTATGTATGTGTTTGTTCATAACCATTACTATGTTTCTTATGGTAGACGGGCGAGTCACGAGGCACGGCTTCAGGTTACATTCTTTGTTACTTGGTAGGGCATATCTAACCTGTCCGCCTGCAAAGCTTAGCTGAATCTAGTTATCCCCGCAATTATATGCCTAAAGCATATGTGAAGATATTATAATGACTTTTGTCTGGGCTTCAATATAGCATACCGCATAGATACCTAACCCTATTCTGGGTACCTGTTCTAGGTACCTTAGTAGGTATGTATAAGCAAAGTTGACCTATAGCAGTTGGCCTTACATGCTATGTATAAACGGTACATGATGAATCAGTATAGTAAGTACCTGTACTTTGCCACCACGTGGCTTAGCAGGTCATCCATTTCTACCAATCGAGATCCTTTTCCAGATCCCAGATCAACCCCACTCTCCATCTTGCATTGCCAGGTATCGGTACACTACTATTACAGTAGGTATCCCCTTTTCTTTCCTTCTACCCCCCATTCTTGGGCTTCTCCAACCCAATCTGCCAATCTGCCAATACAATTTAAGCCACCTGGCAATCCAAGATTTCATCCCCCAGGTCGCCGTCTTATTTACATAATACATAATACATAATACACTACATCAATACGTACATTCAAAAATACGTACATATACATTCCGATATTCCCGTGGTTCCCGTGGTCTGATCTTACACAATCCTACCCACCGAAAAAGCCTGCCATTCCCTTCTAAATCTCCTTGTTTTTTTTGTTTTTTTTTATTCACCCCATCCTTTATCTTACCAATGACGCCCATGGAATTCCGCGGTTTTCTACTTCGGCATTCCCGATGGCATTATAGTGTTATTTTCTCTGCACTGCGCCGCACGCCCACGCTCATATACACTAAGATACCTAACGCTACTATTACACCTCCAAAGGGATGGTACAGGTTAGAGGCTCCACTGCCCCATACGTAGCTACAAGTAACTGCTAGGGGAATTTTGTATGAGAAATTCCCTGGCGTTTACTTTTGGTTTCGAAAATTCGAGATCTCTTTCCTGATGTGTTAAGGCAAAATTAGTTTACAACGTACTTTCTCATAAAATTTACTCTCTAAGTTACTTGTGGTTTTATTCTGGTTCATGTGGAGCCTCTAACCTGTACCATCCCTCTGGAGGTGTATGTATCTCTTTAAGACAGTTTAGATATATAGGTACCTTAGGTATCTATCTACCTAGATACGTACCTCGGCAAGTTTAGTTTAAAGTCGTTTCCCAGATGCAAGCCGCTAGATGCAACCGACTTATTAGTTTCAATCCGATATTCCGTTGTTGCACATCGGCGGCTCCTTTCTAAAATCCTTCCGTATCTTCCGTTGCCCATCTCATGCCATGCCGGATGATGTGGCGGGATATGTCTCCGGAATGCTTATTTACAAGTTACAACCATGCAAATACATAGCCTACAACCCGATTGTCGATGATTGTCGATGACAATATGGCCTTATTTGTACTAGTTAACCCTCAATTAGTCCCTGCTAATCTCTACTAATCCCTACTAATCCATACCAATCCGTACCAATCCTTACTAAATCCCCTAGCAGATCTCTGCGTTGTCAGATATCAACTTGGCCAAGATTGGCTTTGGGTCCACCTCGTAACCTCCGCGAGTAATGGGAATTACTGTCAATTTCTAGTACCGCGCCAGCTTTTGACAGGCTGGTACGCTACTGCAAAGAACCTTACTCTTCGTATTCATGCCCGGCACTTGTACAACCAAAGTACTAGATTATAATCGGGTACCTATTATTACCCCGTTAGGAAATCCAAGATAGCCGACTTCTGGATCTAAAATCTGCTGCCGTTACCGTTGTTGTTACCGTTGTTGTTACCGTTGTTGTTGTCGTTGTTTCTCGCTGTACATTATACGGTAGATCGGTCACGATGGTTTTTACTTGAGACTGGGGTTATGACAAATAAACATTTACGCGCCTAATGGATCTGTTACCCGATACCGCTCAAGTCTCCCTTCAGGGGTATTAGTCGAAAAAGTAGGTGAGCATTTCTAAAGATGCCCCTCCCCCTTTCAATGCGCGGGTGTAGCTCGACTCATCCTTCCCTACTATGTATTCCCTCGACGACGATGTCCACTTTGCTTCCGGGACTAAAGTCACTAGCAGACTCAATATCGGGTGATCGCATTTGAGTTTGAGATCCAACTCGACGCTAAATCACTTAGCCCTTGGCCCCTTGCCCACGAAAGGACGCCGCGTAGTGGGGCTCTTTCAAGGTCAAGGTCAAGGGGTTACCGAAGGAGAAACTTACGTGACAAAATGGGCGGCTTGGTATTACGACTCAAGCCCCCATTATGAATCTGTATATACGCGCGTTCGTTGCGTCGTCTCTGTCGATACGAACTTGTGCCCAGGCTTATGGGCTGAGGTTCACTTTGATATGTCTCACTCACCCTAAGATCTTGACGGGAGGGTGAAACCTGTATAACTTACGCCAGTAACATAATCCTGTCGCATCGTAAGGCATTGGTGAGAATATCATGTTGGTTCAACATGTGCCCGGCGTGTTTGCACATGTAAATCAAGAGATATAGAGTATACCATGCTAGTTGTCGGTAGCCGCGAATGATTTCAAGGGTAAATCAGCCTCAAGTTACAAGACCCTCTTCTCTAAGTGGCAGTGTCTCGTTACACCTGCAATAACTCTTCTATAACGCCATTGCATGGCTGACAGACTCGTGATGCTACCCCTAAGTATATGCTAAACTAGATAGATATATACCTACTACCTACCTAGGTTAGGTACCTAGGTATATAACTTCTTAATAAAAACAAAGTAGACAGCAAAAGTATTATATGTCATACCATCTTCACGTCTCCGTTCATTCAACGTTGGTTGATCTTCAACTTGCATACATCTCATCTCTCCATGCCACTCAACTTGAAGGTATGACGGAACAGTTGCACCTAAAGTATGCATACTATACTCATGTAGGAATGATCTTCAGGATATCTACACGTTATTTCGACCCGCTAGGGAACACTTAAACGTTACTCGCATTCTGCAAGATCCTTTGTACGAGATCTGATCCGCTCTTTGCCGAAACAACCTCCCCCTTTAGTTCAGACAATGTCTCTCATTTACGGGACCGAGACCTAACGGCTCATGAGGCGCCCGGGGAGCTAAGCTACCTACGTACCTAGGTACCTACCTAGGTAGGTAGACAATGCAGGGAAAAAAAAAAAACCTAAGGATATTAAGAAACAGAGACAATGTTTTTGTTGCCTTCTCCCCTTTGTTCGCTTCTTCGCGGTCCGGCCCGGCTGTACCACGAAGGCGTCTGGTCATACGCGATCAGAGACAGGACAACACGGCCCAGTTAAACTTCCACGCAGGGAACCGCTGCTTCTGAAACAAGCAGATAAGCCGCCACCTACGTTTTGCAACGACACAGAGTCTCTCTCTCTCTTTATCTCTCCCCCCTCCTCTCTCTAATGGTCCCGTTCCCTGGATGGATCAAATGCGAGATACAGTTTCCGGGCACCGTCTCGTAGAGATCGGGAGCTGCCCACCTCTTTACCGGTCGTTTCGATCAGGTACGGTGTAAAGAGCCCAGATCGTCTTGCAGGCGGCACGGCGGGCCGGTCTCGGCGGCGGCGCTTATACTCGTCACGCATGCATATCTCGTTTTGCTTGAAGCCGATAGATCGGTGCTGCGGGCGGCTCCTGTGAATGGGGGCTCTGAAATGACACCGCATAGCTGGCTGTACGAAGCAAGGCAGAGTGTTATAGCCACAGATCCTGCTCAGGTGTGAATAACCTACCTTAGTCGCAATACATGTGGCATCGGGTTACTCGAATGGGAGGTCCATACACGGCGTAGACATTTAGGGGCGTTCGTCAAGTTGTGGCAAAAAAATTTTTGACCCCCTCTGCTTTATGATGATATATCATACCTGTCATCGTAAGATAAAAATCAGGTCATATGTTCTTGTACAGTACCTACGACGTGATTTGGCTTTCTAGTTATGAATTCAATTTAGATGCTGTATGCAAGTCAGAATAAACAAACGATAGTGCGCGACGGTTCGAGGCGGGATATGTGTGTAGCTATGGTTCTTTGGCTCATCGCCTTCTGTCCACCTGGTAGGAGCTCGCCTATACCCCACTGTGTATACCTTCCCCTTTCTTTGATGCATAGATTAGACGTAGTAGTCTATCCTTTCCCGCTATATTGAGTATATGTTATCAGTCTACTACTAGTAAAATGAAGCGCTCGTCCTTGAAGAGCATCTGGCCCTTATCTACCGCCCTAGGAAACAATGGTGCCATAAAGGGGTAGCCGTTAGTAGTGAATAACTACCTTAGAGACGAGAAGGATATATATCTCCTTGATCTCGGAAATGAAATGGGATAAGGGGATACTGTTACCTCTATATACTAGAAGTCGCCCATCGTCCTTTCTAGGCATCCTTATGAGCACAATGTGGCCTCCTCCCAGAGCCCAACACTGCCCTATACAGAACCCTAATCCACCAACCGGATTCAAAAACCCACGTTCGCCAAATACAATGAATATCTTGTTTCCTAATGTTAGCGCAGAGGGCTGCTGTAGACCTAATGTCTCATCTAGTAGTAGATCTAGCAAGTCCACGCGTACATCAACTGCGGCCGCGATTGTACAGCGAACAGGGATCGTGGTTAGCAACAGGAGGGCTTCTATCTCACTCAGAGGTCCTTGTGGTAGCCTTAGTAGCAGCTTAGGCCACGATCTAATACTTATAAAGTAGATGTGTAGGCCATTTAAACCTAGACTATGATGTCTTTAATGGCCACTGATAGATATAGCGTAGAGTTTCGTTACTGCATTTTCGAGGTCAGCCTAAGGACCTTAGCGAAGTATTGCGTGGATCCATCATCTGTCCATCTAATGACTCCTTTGGCTAACGTCAAGTATGTCAAACATTCGGATGTGGATAGAGTAAGGGGGCTGTAACCCCCTAAGTCCATCGAGGAGTTACTAGACTAACCCTGAAATACTTATATCACCAGCCATTACGAAGACACTTCTATATAGTTAAGCGTTTAGCTTTCGATGTTTGAAATAGCCTTGCTGGCTCAGACCACGTTACTTAAGTGCCTACAAGGCAGGCGTTTAATATATGATATACGATGTGCTCATGTCACTTGGATGATAGCTCGACAATGCTCGTTCGGCAAGAAAGCCGCAATACATCAAATTGCTTTAGACAAATTTAAAAACAGTCGCTGTCTATGCTCGGTATAGTATATACCTACAGGTCATCTAGGCGAAATAGCCGCCAATAAACAAATCCATCGTATATGCAACACAACGCCATCACTCTCAAATGGAGGCACCGGATTGATGGCCTGAAACCACAAGTAACCTCATGCCGTCCTTATACGGGATCGAGAATCTCCCATATAATCTAACTGACAACTTCGAGCCTATGAGCCACACCCGCCAGTGGTCCTAAAACGCCCCAGCAAGTGCTCTATGTTAGGGATTGGTAGGTCTTTCCAACCCTTGCCTTCCTGTTCCCTATCTCCGATGTCTATAACGGCGCTTACGAGGCTCTTGTTAACCTCATCCGTCACGGCACTGTCGTGGTTATACCCAGGGTGCTCATCTACAAAGTGTCGGATCCACTTCGCTGCCGTCCAGAGTTCACCGCTGGCGCGCATGCGAACGAGATCGAGATATGATGAGAGCTCGCATCGTGTCTGCACGTCCACGTTCACCGAGTCGAGGTAACTTTCGACAATGGGGACAAGGCCCGGGAAACTATGCTCGTCCGACGATGAGCCGTTGATGATCTCGTCGACCGACATTAACGTATATTCATCCTCGACAGGTCCGAAAGGCGTAGGAGGCCGACTGGTCGTGGGAGAGCCCGAACGCGAGGTGGCGCTACTACGAACCGGCCTATTCGGGAACGGGTTCTTCCGGAAGTAGAATTTCTTCTCCAGGACGGCATCCCTGGCATGAGCGGTCTCCATATTCTCGTCCACCTTGAGAATTGGAATGTAGAAATTTAAGTCAAAGCTCAGAATTGCACGTGTTATTAGGACCATGAAGACGGCGAAAGCTGCGTTCTCGAAGTCCGTGATCTGTATCTCCATGGGGCGGAATTCGACTCGCCAGCCGATATCAGAGCCCGGTGGTGGTGGCTTAAACCGCATATGTTGCCAGTTAGTACTTTGGATATTCTCGAAATGGTCCGCTTTCGTCAAGTCAAGCTCCTTGAGATCTTCACTAAATATTACGATAGGGTCTCGGATGAATAAATGCGCAAAGTGTGTTGCAAGGCGGTCGTCCATGCCGCCCTCGAGTAGCTCTGCCTTGATCTTTTCATCAATGACAAGGTTGGGATCAAAGTATTCTTGTCGAAGGCGCTCATCCGTGCTTATATAAGTGGAGTTGGATGCATAACGAGATTTCGGTATGCGCCAACGACTAGTTTTCAAGGGCTTGACGATTAATTAGTCTCGGTGGAACCTATCGACTTATTCAATGAAAACTGACCTTCTCGCCCAATTCTTCCGGAGTTCGATCGTCCACAGCTCGGCTAATCTGATTCCAGCGGACGTCGGTATCGGCTAGGAACCCCTTATAAATAGGGGTCGCTGCCGTTAGAGCCAACATAATGGGACCAATCGGACTGAGCTGGTCATACATCCTTCTACCTTCGATAATATTCTTCGCCTGAAACGTAATCTGTAAGCAACAGCTTCCCATACCAAATGCCATAGCATCCATGTGGATGAAATTGTCCGGGGCTGCACCGTTTCTCACATCGTCGTCTTCTGGCCAGTTGTGTAGATCATAATTCACTGTAGGATCCTTCCAGGGATTTGGCGTATTTTTGTCGTGAAATACTGGGACGTTCACCTGGACCTTCCGGCCACGTCGCCAGCGTATATTCGCTGCCAATGTCGGAAAGCGAATGTGGGGGTTAGCAATCTCGTCTGGCACGAATTGTGACCGGAGCTTCGGCCCAGACGGCGGGTAGTAAGGATCCGTAAAGACACCAGGGACACCCAGACGAGGAAATGTAGTGAGCGTAATAGGATATTCCTCAGGTTGCATGTGTTCTTTCGCTATTTTCCTCCTAATGACCCAGTTAATTTAGAGCAGGGAGGCGACGTATAAAGGAGTAGTGTGACGGTACCTGTTTTTCATATCAGGCTCGACGCCTAGAAGCTCTTTGAAGCCGATACCCCATGGTTTACCAGGGGTAGCCTCAAGCATAAACCTGCCGAATTCAGGGTGGAAGACAGGTAAGGGATTCAGTCTCTGTGATTCAAGTTCCTGTAGTGCCGGAACGCAGCCGCCTTTATCGGAGAGTTCTTCATCGGCCGCCAGGGCTTTGAGAATATCGGCTTGCCGAAGAGAAAGGAGGACTTTAGGCTCATCCTTGCAGTACTTTACAACCAAATACTCTATCTACAGAGTCGTTAACAGTGTTTTCCCCTTAGTGGCGGAACATGATGCAAGCAGACCTCGTCACCCCATAGCATAGCATCGTGCTCCTTGTGCTTAGCCTTATTCCAAATCTCTAGTAGTTGCTGCAATAAGTTAGCCAATCTTCGAAACAACAACAAAGGGTGCAGTGACGGAATTACCTTGATGCCCCATTCCCTAACCTGATTGGCATGCTTCTGCGCGTCGGGCCAATCAAGAGCCGTTCCCAAAGCTCTAAAAGTCTATGTTAATAGTCTTGTATCACCGGATTGGTTCTCATGCATCAATCAGTGGAGGAAGCACGTACAATAAACCCATATTTGCCGTTCAACGATTCACAACTATGCGACCCGACAAGGTAAAAGGAATATTCCCTTTCTGATAAAAATAGATCAGGGATTAGATATCTGGATAAGATACGTCGGTATATTCCTCGATAATATGCCAAGTTCTGACGTCTGCTTGAGGGGAAGAGAACAGGGTTTGATACCTACCTTCTATATATACCTTACCTTAAGGGTGAATAAGTCCCTAATGTATAACAGGAGTGGGTAAACAACAGACATCCAAGGACTAGGACCATTAGTATTTAATCTCTAAATTTTTCAAGTTTGCTTTACCACAAGCTCTAAATTGTGTTGCCGACCTAAGCGTATTACGGACTTGCCGTTATCGTCAAAGACAAGCTTTTGGAGCGAGGTCGACGACAGGCCTTTACAGGACTGTCACCAAATACGCCTCTTTTCCCTTTAGATTGCAACCCCCACGAATTAGAGTCAGACTCTGGAAGCCATAATCACGAAGAAGGATATGGGATGGAAACTGGTGGGTGGTACGGTGTTGTCAACTGCGCATCGAAGCACGCAATCCTTGGGTCATACCACTGGACCGACTGACGCTTTTTTCTCTAGATCTAGAGCTTTAAGCGACAATCCCTTGTTTCCCGATGCGTAACAGATTGCCTTAGGGACGTGGGAGTGTAAAAGGGAAAGGAAGGTAAATTAGTACCGAGCCGACAAGATATATATAAGGTAGGAGGTTGATATATAGGTATATTTTAAGTGCTCCAATTCTATTACTTGTATTATGAACTTTTTAATGTTATTTTTTTTTTCCCTCTCTTCTTTTCCTTTCCTCTAGTTTGTCTAACTTCTTTGTGGGGGCTCTAGGCTTTCGGAATGATTAATAAGGGTCCAGATGCCGACCGAAACCGCAAATGGCTTAGAAATACAATTACAGCATTAGTAGTATCGATCGAGGAAGCTGGGAGAGAGATTAGAACAAAGTCTAGTCCCTCCGATAACAAGTTGCGCACCTGCGCATGTGTTTTTATTAACCCCATTAACCCCGGCGCGGCCCGCCTCGGCAAATGAGAAGAGATGTGGCAGTGCTTGGCTTGGGCGCTTGAGCTTGTGGCGTTATCATCTTGCACTTTGGGGGGTTACAAAGTACATAACCTACCTCTAATTCACCTGCCTCTCAATGCAAGATTTCACACACCAAATCTTACATGCGTCTTCAACAGTTCACAGCCCAGCTCATATTTAGGGGCATATATTCTATAGTAAAGCATCTACCAGGTATTATTCTGATTGACCAACAACAACTTCCTAATACTCTTTCCAATGGGAGCCGCGAATGGCGTTTCGATCTGCCATATGCTGCAGCCTTACCTACCTAGGTACCGTGTCGTATAACCTTGGGAGCCAATTACTTATTACATCGATCTCAATGTAACGTCGGGGCTTATCCTATAATGTCCCTGATGGCGGTTAAGGATATGTCCGACTGGACAATGCGACGAACTCCACGTCAATGAGGCGCAGATGCCTCCATAGGTTAGGTAGGCAGAAGAGCTGTACCCCTCGGTGAAAGTGAAGTAGGACATGCTACATGACATGCTCGCAGACGCAAACCTCTTTTACCAAGTCTCTGCTTGCTCAAGTCGACGTTTAGAAGTATCAATATCAATAATTACCAAGCTATGAATGAGTCAATGGTCCTGAACAACACAGATGGTATAAGTGAGAACCTGGAAACTTCATTGCCCACTCAAATTACCCTTGCTAGTCAAAGCAGCTTCCGGAGCCTTGCGAGTAACAGATCATCCACCCGAGTAGAAGAACCTTCACTTTTAGAATTTACAATAGGGAGTAATCGCTCTCAGATAGCGAACTACACCCGTCGACCTTCTAGGCTACTCAGACGTTTTCGTGTAAGAGCTAATAGGAAAACATCACACTCACTTAAACAGTTGCCAAACAAGGGGGATACTCATTCACGATGCATTTCGTCCGAGCAAGAGAGGATCGGAGACCACCACCTCGAAAGCATCCTCCAGCGGCTTTCAGAAATGGCAGTAAACCAGAATCGGCTTCTAACTCTACTTCAGAAAAAACATGATAATGAAGGGGGCTTACCGTTCCCTTTCCCACACGTCAATGCCAACCGCTCCCAACCGAGTCCTATCCAATTCAGCCCTCTATCCTTACAGAAGTATATTCAAAATACATTACACCCGGATTCAACCCGGTTATGTGATATGTTCCTAGCAAGATACAATTTCCCACATGTTCTATCAGGGTCATATGACCCAATCGAACTGATACATGCACATGGCTGGGAACAAGAAGGTTGCGGCGAAACCACTCTAGTAGTCCAAGATACTAGCCATGATAATGTTCAGGTGGTTGAAATGCCGTGGAAACACATTGACCAGAGTAAGGAACCAAAACTCGCCTGTAAGCTCCCACGAGTCGCATCCCTGATTAAAAAACATTGGCTATATCAGGGAAGATCAATACGGAATTTGGATGAAGTCGCAGTGCCATTCGAAACGGACCAGTTAGCAGATTCTATCATATTCCTTAACTGCCCGGGTTTCACGAAAGCATTGCTATACCAGTCGGGTTACGACTCTTATGGGTCACATTTTTCACGAGAACCCTGGCTGAGCGGGAAACGTTCACTTTTGCGTCAACTCCAGGTAACAATGACCCCCTACGCCCCACAAGACATTACAGCTAATGAAGTGTAACAGCCTGACGACGATAGGTTGCATGTTGATAGGTCTTGCCCTTGGGACGGAAAAGTTTTTGGACGAATATGGTAAGACACTTGCTCTAAAACCAGATGAACGGCTACATCTAACCCAATCAATAAAGGCAAGTGTTCCATACACGGCGACTCCTTAGCTTCGCTTGCATATACCTCGCACTCTCCCAGATGAGCGTCGTTGGTGATACAAGGCAAGGTATTCTAGGAACTAAGAAAGCCTTGCGTTTCCTCAGCCGTCACACGTCTGACTGGCCACGGTTCATGCAAACCAGTGAGGTTTGGCTATCATCCGACTGGATTCATATGCATTTCCATCTCCGTGTTCTATTGGCAGGGAAGCAGTACCTACCTAGTCCTGGTAGAGCACCTGAGAATGGACTTCGACCTTCCCGCGTCTCTGGTGTACTTGCTTCTCTGGATGGTACGGATAATATCGGGATCATCGAAGAGAGGTTTTCTCTCGCTATAGTGACCTCTCACACGACAGACATGCCGCCATATACTATTTTTTATTTAAGCGACTCCGAGTACCGGCGTCTCTTTATGGAAAGTGAACATTCACTGGACATTCCCGGTCAGGGAAGGCTCACCGGCATTGCCGTATACCTTAGAGTTCTACTTTTCATCTTCCCTCTTTGGAGGCGTAAGTGGGTTGAAACGCTGAATGAGATTGATAAGTTAGTTGGTGTAAAGGTAGTAATAGCTCATATACCAAGCACCACCCTTTTTTGAACCTGACTAACCTAGCTAGATTGACGGGCTGTTTGAC
This sequence comes from Daldinia eschscholtzii, assembly GCA_037126485.1. Classification (NCBI taxonomy): domain Eukaryota; kingdom Fungi; phylum Ascomycota; class Sordariomycetes; order Xylariales; family Hypoxylaceae; genus Daldinia; species Daldinia eschscholtzii. Next base: position 1,629,998 of record JBANMG010000007.1, read on the forward strand.
TCGAAACGTGACGGCGCTACGACGATGTTTGATAGCACGTTTGAAAGATCTCGACTCTACTTCACGGTACTCCAGGCGCTGAGGATATTCTCCGAGTGGATCGGTGAAAGCGGACGAGAGCTCCAACAGCTCAAACAAGACTTCGACGCAAATATCCAATTCAACATGGCTCGCCGCGGTTCTATCGGGTCAAGCGACGGTAGTAGCGAAACCACAGATTCTTTCATGAAAGATATCGACGAGCTGTGGGACAAGGTCATAGCGATCCACGGCGCCTCTTCAAAGTCTCTCATAGATCGCATAGAAAAGAAGGAAGAAGAGATCAAAAGTTTCCGGGATGGCGTAAGTAGATATCTGGAAATTTCGGATATATACCAGCATTCGCTGATACGAGTCATGTAGCTCTTTAGTGCTACTTCCGTGCGTGAGGCATCGCGAGCGACGATATTGAACCAGTATATTCTGGTATTCACCATAGTCACCATATTTTACCTTCCCCTGAGCTATGTTTCCGTATGTTACCCACTACTCATAGGAAGAAACTTGTTGACTAACGTCTTTATCCCAAGTCCTTATTTGGTATGGACATACTCGCCTACGACGACAATGTAACGCGGGGGCAATCTCTATTCCTAATCTCTACCGTTGTACTAGCGGTGGGTACCTGGGCAATAGCAGGCCTGGTACTATGGCTATATCACGATGACAAGAGACGATCCAAGGTCAAGTTATTATTAGGAAACTTTTGGCGGAAAACTTCCCGTTCCCCGCAGAGACGTGTCTTCGACGAGAAAAAAGAACCTGTATTCCAAGGCGTATAGAGTAGTTTATACAATGGAGATATCCAGACGAGTACTCTTACGAATTTCCGTTAATATCGAAGACAAAAAGGTGCACATTGTAGAATATATGTTATTCATCATGGTGGATATTATTTCTATCCAGGTAGATAGCCGTGACCCGTAGCTACTCTTAACGGAACCTAGCTAGGCCAACGATAGCGACAAAGCCCCTCTGAGAAATCAGCCCAGAGACCTAATTTCTTATTCTACTTTTATTACTTTATATTCCTTTCGAATAATCCTAGTTAATCCGCCTGCCTCAGCGAATTATAATGCTCCCCAAGCCCGTACCCATGGCGATAATACGCCAACCATATCCTCTCCCTCTTGTTCTTCTTCTCCTCCTCGCCACCCGTATTCGGCTCTATCGTCTCCGTCCTCCCGTCCTGTAGAACCTTAATCTCGACGCCGTACGCGTTCGCGAGCGCCGACAGCTCCAACTGACCGCCCCACTCCGCCGTGTCCCGGATCTTAGGCACGTACGTATCCAGCGGCTCCTCCAGAAACGGCGCGAAGTCGTCCGCGTGCGCCTCCATGTAGTCCGTCGCCGCCCGCCGCACCACCCTGTACGCCGGCATGTCTTTGATTTCGGGCTCGGGGCCGAGAGGCACCCCGCGCGCTTGCAGTTGGTCTGCTACGGCGGAGAAGAGACAGTGCCCGTCCGGCTGGATCTCCTTCTCGACGAGGTTGTTCGCTTTGAACTCTTTGAGCAGGTACGTCTTCTCGATCTTTCGGTGGTCCGTCATGCTGCCCGCTTCTTGTTCCGCCGCAAGGGCTGCGGCTTCTTGCTCTGCTGCTCTCCGCGCCAAGCGCTCCTTTTGACGATTTCGCTTCTTGGGCTGCTGCTGTAACGTGGAATTGGGCTCTAGTGATGGAGATAGGGTCGTACGCTCCAACTGCTCTGCTATTCCATTCGTCGCATCTTTCTCACTCGTGCCGTTGGGCTTTTCGTCTTCTTGCTCTTCTATTTCACCTGTTGCCCCTCCTTCGTTATCGACTTCTCCATTTAAGGCAGCAATCTCCTGTTCCTGCCTCTCTTTTAACTGCCGCTCAAGCTCGGCGCATTCATCATTAACACCTTTTCGAGTCTTCTTCGTGGCATTCTTCTTCTTATTCGTGATTCGGGCTTGTAGCTCGCGCTGTTCTTTACGATGCCGGGCTTGTATCGTTTCTAAAGACTCCATAGCAATTTGTAGAAGAGATATCGTCTCGATTGTCCGGCGGTTGTAGGGGTTTATTCGCGTAAGGCCAGCCAGTAGCTAGGGTTCCCCAGAGATAATTCCAATGCTTCAATTGGTTTCGACTTGGAAATCACATGGAAACTTGAGCGTAGTGTAGATATTTATTATTTCAACGTGGGGCGAAGTTGCCTTTGAAACAGCATGGAAGCTTAGGTACATGCAGCTTTACGTGATGTAGTGGGGTAGCTCACCCAAGTTAGGGTACGTTACTACATATAGGTTACCTACCTGTATATAGGTAGGTACCTGCCCGTGTACCTCCAGTACATCCGAAAGCACATGCACTTCTATCAATGTATCTATATGGAGGCACAAGTTGAAAAAATATAAACATCGAAAACACCACATACAAGTAAATCACGACATAGGCATATATATATTAGGGGCGTAAGCAAGTTTAAAATCATCTTAATGAATACCACAAAAACTCATCGATTTGCTAGAATGGTTCATAAGAAACTAAACCGACTATTCAGCTTAGTGACATTAGGGTGTATATAAAAGGAGAAGGTCAAAAAACGCCTAAACAATGTCCACACGGTTAACAGACCTATGGCGTAGCCGCAACTTTTCTGAATCCCCCTTATCCTATCTTTGCAAAACCGAGTCATATCGCCCGTCTATCCAGCATAGAAACAGTGTTTGACGCCAGGTCCTGGAGATAGGCTACATTTGTACAAATCGCAGGCGTATAAATCTCCCGTAAGAGCTGATTGCGCCAATGAGTGCCAGCCGCTCTACCGTCTGGAGAAGCAGCACATGATTCCGGTTCGGCCCAAGAACCAGCAGCATCCGATGAAACGAATAAAGGACATAGCCGCAGTAGCAATAAGAAGGAACTTGAAGAACTGCGCCGTTCGGTCTGACGTGGTACCCTGTAAATTACGTAGTTAGCATACAACTCTTCATTGTCTATTTCTAACGGAATCAAACTTACTCCTACACCAAATGTGGTTAATTTGTCACTAGTTACACCCACAATGAGAGCGCAGTTCGAGAACAACCACGCAACGACCAATGACGTTCGGAAAGACTTGTACGAATCCTCAAGGTCCTTGCTCTCATCCTCGGGCTCTGGCTTGAAAGGAGCCAAGGCACGCTTGACTGTCTGTTCGAATTGGCTGTCGATATCCTCCTGAGGCTTGTCGATTTCTTCGATGGCGGCTTCACCCTTTTCATCTTTGACAACTTGAGCCTTCGGTAAAGCTTCAGCTTTGTCTGAACCCTTGGTACCCCATGAAACATCGTGCCAGTTGTTGAAAGCGTAGACCATCAGAATGTTAATATACGTTGACATGAGGACCAAGTATTGCGGGAATGAGTGGAACATGTGCCACGGATCCAGGTACATAAATGACGCGATGAAGTATAAACCAAATGTCGCAAGCAACGCCAGGATAATGATAGCCACCTCGGACTGACCCGTAAACATGTCCTTGAGCGCATCACCAGCACTTTCACCCTGAGGCAAGTTTTGCGGCTGGAAAGCATTCACGACTAAGTAACCAGATAAGATAAGGACGTAGAGCTGGATGAATCCGAACAAGCCAAACGATGCAATGTAAGACCACTTGGAACCCTTAGGACGGTTACCAAGAGCCAGAATGAACTGAAGAATCAGGAAGGCAATATACAGATATTCGAGGATGATGTTGACGATGGGAGTAGCCGTATCACCGAAAGGCCACCCATGTTTCTCAGCAGAAGTTGGACCGGGTTCTGTGTGCGTTCCGACTAAATCCATAAGAACCGTTGTTGTCAGGTAATAGGATGCCAAACTGAACCAAGTGAACATGACGTTGACGACGTTGTAGATAAGCTGGATGTGCAAGAAGAACATGCGGACGATGTTGTGACCACTCTTGTACATACGACCGAAGTGCATCAGCGAGTACAGCGTAGCGGCGAACGAACCGTTGAGCCAACGTCGTCGCTGACTGATGAATTCGGGAGCACCTTCGGGCACATCAGTCTCACCCTTGGCAGCCTTGATATATGACAGATGCCACTTAGACCCAGCCTTGGCGACAAGCTCGAAACACAAGATACGATCTTCAGCTAAGAACATGTTCTTCTTGAAGATGTTCATGCCTTCGATACCCTTGGGACCGAGAATCTTAGAAAGAGTATGGTCACCATGGAAATACTGGTCTAGCGGTCGACCCATAATAGCCCGGAACCTGTATGCTGAGAAAGCACCAGGCAACACAGAAACGTAGCCGAAAGAACTTTCAAGAGGCTTGTCCAGAATATTGGAGATCTTGTACTCGAAGTTCTGGACGGCGACAAGAGGATTCATTAATTTCTTGCCGCCCTTACCCAACATGGCGTGGATTTCACCACAAGCACCACCCAGATCTTTATCGTTGTAGAAGCCTTCCCAAAGCGCGAGTAGTGACTTCGGTCCTGGTTTAGTACCAGCATCGAGAAGAATGCACACTTCAGGGTTCAAGATTCTGCCGAATGCATTGAATAACCAACGGTGAGAGTTGATCTTCTTGGTATTCTTCTGCTTCAGACAGAAAATCATCTGGACGGGTGGCAAGGTCTGAGGGCCGTCGTCCACCGGCCTAATAAGCTGCTGGTTCGGCGTAACGGACAGCTGAGTAGTATACTCGAAAACGTGAGCAGCTGTCTCTTTCCCATTAACTTCCTTTTTCACGACACCATCCTGGAAGACACCGATGGTCGCCAAGACATCCAGGGTTTCCTTATCGGCCTTGTCAATACCGTCAAAAACGAAACAGACAACAATCTTTTGCCAGGCAGGGCCGCCCTTGTTCCAGAAAGTGGACTTCTTAAGGTTGACAATGTCGCGGATATTCTGCATAACACCATGAAGAGTTCGCGAAAAAAGCTGCTTGTCTTCGTTATAGTAGGTGATGGCGATCAGAAGCTCTGTGTGTCTGTTATACATCCGAGGCCGAAGATCGTAACCATTTTTCAGAGTAAAATCGTTCGGGTCGCAGGTAGCAGCCGTATATCGCATGTTGAGAAACTCTCCGCTGCCACCTTCAGTGTCTCGATACTTAGCCTGCACGGCGTTCTTGATAGCACTGGGGACGGGATAATCAACGCTGAGAACGGATCCCTGAACCAGCTTAACCCTTCGGGTAGCATAACGCTTCAACCCACCGCCAGCACCACCTGGTTGCTGGCGACGTAGCCAACCCTCGTCGCTGTCGACTGTAGATGCAGGTCTGCCGTATCCGAAACCGGTGTCCTCAAGCTGGTGGCCGCCATAGCCACCTCCATACTCGCTGGTATATTGAGGTGCTGGTGACTGTGTAGTAGGAGGGGCATTCGTAGCGTAGGACTCAGTAAGACTGTAAGCCGAAACTGGGCGCGCGGGAGGAGTATTGGTGCCCAGCCGATCCTGTTCATAGTGGAGACCGGGAGTCTGTCCCAGAAGATGACGCTGCGATTCATCTTCGTCTTGGTCAACAGGGGGAAGGTGATACTATATGCGACGAGGTTCGAATTAGCTGTGTGACCTTATAGATAGATAAATCCAAAGCCATGGTTAAAGTTAAGGTTAAAGTTTACCGTGTTGCCGGCGGGCATGTCTTGAAGACGATGCCCGTCATACTCATCACCGTGACCACCGTTATAAGCCATCTTGACCGTCGGCTACACCAACCAGTCTTGAATGGTAAGGTTGCAAACCGATTAGGGTATTATTATTTCTTATCTTCTGCTTTCCAAAGCTCGTGTTGTGTTGATTTCCTCTAACACTGCGACGAGCGATGTAAGATCCAGGGGGCCACGCGGGAATCAGAGTTTCCCCCCACAGGACAAAAGATTAAAATGGCGTCCTGTCTGCAAGCAAGTTTAATGCTGCAGGAATAAATAAATAAATAAAAGACGGAAAAGGTATCGAGCAGTTTGATGAATCAATCACCCGGTGCTCGAAGACATAGGGGGAAGTCTCGCGATGGGTGAAAATATGTTTTAGGTGTTCTAAGGGGAAAGATGAAAGAAGGGCGGTCGTTCGTATTTTTCTTTTTCAGGTTGGGATGGGATCCGCGTCAGGACGCAACCCCCATATGATTATATGAGAGGCCACTAACAAGAAGTACATAAAAGGAGACATGCAGAAAAACAAGACTGAGCTGGGTACCTGTAGACCTACATACATAAAGGTATCCACTGCCTACAAGCTTGATATATAAGGTACCTAGTAACTATGTACATAGCACTTATTCACAACTTGTTTGCCAGGGCTGATGTGGCTTAGCACAAATTACAGGCGAATCAGCCGTTACTTTTACTGCTATGCAGCACGCTACCCAGCCCGGCAGCTTATATTATATGCGCTAGTGCCGTTACCATGCGGCAATTTAATTGGCTGAAATGAAACTTGCATACCTGTTTTCCAACTGCTGGATGCCTGAAATTTATTCATCACTTGCTTTCTTCAAAGACAAACATATGTATGTATCACCTATATCTTCTGCATAGTGCGTCACTTGATATAATATTTATCTAGCTTCCGCGGTGGCCTACTCGCTCTTCATTAATGTCACACTCTGGTAATCTCTCTGAGTATATCCTGAAGTTTTTGGCGTGAGTGTAAGACGATATTGAAGGATTACGGTACCTAAGAAAGAAAAAAAAAAAAGTACACGCGGTAACTAGTCCATCATACCTTAGCTATGGGACAAGTTTTCGAAGACGAATCCAACCTCCAGGCTTCAGCCACGAATGCGAACTAGCAAATAGCATCAATCCGACAAGGCGCAATGCATAGGATAGGCTACTGGTGCTGCATAATAGGTCAGCACAGGGATAAGGAATGAGACAAGCCGCACACAGGCATTTCTACTGACCAACATCATCCATCGTCCTGCCTTTTTCTGAATTCTCCAAAGGATAGCATACTTGTCTAATGCTATAATATCTTGTCTTTTCCAATTATATGTTTCAGAATGTCTACGAACCACAGTTGACCCCCTATTTGTAGGTACAGGCATGTGTTACATACAAAATACGAATCATGGCTGATCTGTTAAATGCATACTCTGTAATTATTCTATTTTTTTTTTCAGGGGATGGGTGGTTTGTCCGTTGGCAACCTCAGCTTGCTGTTAGCTTGAAACTGAATCTCCACAATTTCCCCAATGTCCTACGTGTACTACTTGTAAGTACGTTTCTGATAATTACCTAATTGCCAGGATAAAGATATGATATCCTATGCATTTTTCTATCTTTGATATGATTATGGATAAAACGGATTGGATGTACATATATTTGTCTCTTAGTTGAAGTCTTTGACAGTAAAATCTAAAATGGCCACGTGAAGTTGAAAGTCGTTGTTTGCCTTTCATGTTAAGGCACCATAGGGGTCCTTTTTGGGCTAAAAATAGTAAGAAATAGGAGAGTTTAGTGGAGATTCAGTAGCCTCATTGGGTGGGGTATGCATCCCCTAAGGTTTTTCTCGTGGATAAAAGAATGAGGCGGTGCAAGATTCGGTCAAAATAACTTGAATGTTCCTGGTTGCGTATGCTGATCTTATCTGCCTCTACTATTTCAACATTACCTAAGAGTTATATGAGGTGAGGTATCTTGCTAACTTTCGCTAATGTCCTCTTTGACTCTATGCTATGGAGCTACCGCAGACGAGGTCAACGGAATTCTCACTTATAAACTTTAATCATCCCATAAAATATAATTACCAAATGCATGGTCATAACAACCCAGCGTCGCATTCAGCCTTACGAACGTTAATTTTACCTACTCATACGTAATCATTTTCTCGTATTAAGGTAGGTGTGTATGTCCTCAAGTGCGAGAAGGGCACAAGTAATATACTCCATTCGTATCAAAAGGAGCAAACCTTAGAAAGGTCAAGGCATACTATTGTAAGAATACTGGGAGTTCAACGAATTAGATCTGAATAAGCAATATACCTGCGCCCTTCTTGCACTTAAGAATATAGGTATACATGTGAAGCCAGCTATACAATTCCCCAATCATCAAGTATGGTGGATTAAACAAAATAGGTAAGTATCGTTAACTTGTATCAATTCCTATTACATTCAGCCTCAGGGTTCGAAGCATCAACTTACCCCATTAAGCGCCTTTGACTATTCTACCACACTGGGGAGTAACTTGCTTCGTCGCCAGGAGGGTCCGGGGAACAAATGTAGTAGGCTGAACAGGACCAATGGATTATATTCAATTCTCAATGTTTTACTTAGACGTCGGACAACGCATAAGTAAGTTCCTGGGTGGCTCCTTATTTATAATTACACATATCCGCTCGTCGAGATTCGGGCGCAACCGTCTTATAAGAAGTCTAGCATTATCCCCATCATTCCCATCATTCCCATCATTCCCGGAAAAGCGGCAAGGGGACTGAAAATCTCCGGGCGGGAAAAGTGCAATAACGCTTGACGGCACTTGGAGGCCGCGGATAATGATTCGTTCTTGTTATATTGATTGCTTGCTGACGGCGATACAATACTATCCCCGGGGGGTCAAGCATCCAATCCGATTAAATTCTTGGTGAGGGGGCCGGATCATTTAAAAGATATTGCTTCGTACAACACCAAGAACTTGATTCGGAGCAGTAGGCATATTTTATCAAAATAACGCAACGCCCTCACGTGCAAGCAGAACTGGCAGAACGACCTAGTGAGGTGCACTAGGATCATTGAACGGTCCCTGCCCAGTTGCGTAGACCCGTAGATCCAGGAGGTTCTAGCCCTGCCTAATGCCTGTAGACTAACGGCATATATAATAACCTTTTTTACAATGTACGCGAATGCGTGCAGTCAGTAAGGTAGTAGTTAGGTTTGGTAGTTACTTAATAACGAACTAACTACGCGAACTTGACAAAGACAAGACGATCTAGTTATAAACTATTGGTTCTCTATTTCTAGACTCTTTGAAGGAAGACGGAATAGATATGATTATTCTACCCGAGGGAACTTCGAAATACGGAAGTAATCGACGATCTCTTCTTTGTTCTCCCCTTTTGACACATGTCTATTTTCAATTATGTTTTGAGCTGTTCCTGGATCAGAAGGTACAAAATATCCTAAAGTCCTGGAGGATTATTTAGCAGCGACTAGCGGACCAATGAGAGACCGTAGCTGGTCCCTGCCAAACGAGTTTGTTTCGCCTAATTTGGCAATTTTGTTATTCTGTACAACGTTCCCGCGCTGGGTAAGAGTACGTACCTATAGTACCTATAGTACCCTATAAATCGACCCATTATTCTTGCTCATTATGGGTAGGTTATGGGTGTTTCGCCCAGGACAATCAATTAATGAAGCCGAACTGGACCTTGTCCTCTATGCTTCCCACCTGCCCATAGGGCCCCATTCTGCCCATTCCTCTCTCTTTGTAGTTCGCCCTTCGCACTCCCACCTTCCACACTTTCCCACACGCCCCCCCTCTGCCTACTCTGCCCACTCTGCCCACTCTAACAAACTCCTACCAACTTTCCGCCGCTCCTGTTGTGCGGGATCCATCCTCATTCAATTCTTCTTTCTTACCAATTCATCTCTCTTGTCATACTCTAACCACGCCGGCCACGCTGCCAAATTCAAAAGAGTATCACTCGCACAAGCTGCTATCGATACTATCCGTGGACTTTGTTAAATGTTCTTTTCCATGGCAACTTAGGTTGCACTTATTCGAATTCATTTCTTTGAGCTAGTCTCTCTGTCACTCGTTTATCCTCAATCCCGTCAATTAAATCATCGCCCTGTAACGCCAAACGTTCCCGCGCCTCCCCCTTCTTCCATCCCAGTCCTAGCCAATTCGACATCACGACGAAAAAACACCGACGCTTGAAGCTTCCGTGTCATCCAATACCACTTCGTAACCCGTCGAGGCACAAAAACTACGGCGTTGCGCTTAGATATTAATCGCCAATTAAGACGTTCTAGTCAGATCGATCTGCAGTAGGGTCCATCTCACCGCCAAGCCAAGCTCTTTAAGCGTCTAGTATCATATTGTCGACCCATATCGACGCCTTGATTCCGAGTCCCTTCGAAGCTTAAATCGTTAAGTCACCCTTCGCATCAGGGGCGAATTTCCCTCTGCCAGATACCAATGGCAGGTGTTCCCGGCTTCGTTGGGTTCTCCCTAAGTAAGTTAACTTCTTCACTCTGGATTGCCGTCTCTAACGCCTGAGATCTAGGTGAAGATACCCCTTCACTCTTCAAAAGGCAAAAGGGCTGCGTAAAATGCGAGACCGGCGCGCCGACCTGTCCTTCTTGTGCCGACGATGAAGTATGTCAATTCAGTATTCAGACCTGCAACGAGTGTCCTCAGGCCTTCTGTCTAAAAGATCCGACCGCCGGTTCTGCCGCTCCCCAAGTTAGTAAAGGACCGAATGCTGGCGCGATTGCGGGTGGTGTAGTAGGAGGTTTAGCTGCTATTGCAATTATCACTTACCTAGTCTGGAGGTTCTGTATCAAAAGTAAGAGATCACAGTACGAACCAGAGCCGTGGCAAGGAGACGTGGAACATACAAAGGAGGCCTCGGGTATGCCGAATGAGTTGGATGCAAGCCGATCCAAGCGAGAATCGACACACACCGTACACTCGATCGCATCCACCGTCCTTACTCGTGCTTCGAATATCATCCAGATTGCCTATATTCCTGGCGTAACCAATCGGGCTACACCTACATCACCTGCTCTACTTGTGCCTCCAGTCCCACCGATTCCTATCGCGCACTCGGAAAGCGGTAGCAATTCACCTTTCGATGAGCAACGTTTCTTCGTACCCGGCGACCTACGAGACTCGACCTACTCGGGCATATCAGGCTATAGCGATCGTTCATCGGTTGCCCGAACGTCATACGCTCCGCGATCAAGTGTTGCATCCACTATATATGGAAAGAATGCTATAGTATCTCCTCTTCCAGCCCAGAAGGGCAATTTCCTTAAGCCATCTATCATTAGTGTCAAGTCTCGCGCTCCCAGCAGCAATAGCGGCAGTTCAACGCCACCTGTACCAGCTGTCGACTACGAAAAATACGATCAACCACCTCCTTCCCCAGCCTTCAGTATCGGCGCTACCTTTTTCAAAAACGCTAGCGCATCAACTGCCACTGCTGTGCGGCCTCAAATGGTCCGTGTTGGTAGCGGACCCAAAACAATCGATGTGAAATCGAAATCCTCCCCTACCGCCGAGGGCAATTCAGACGGTTTAGCGCAAGTTCCGGAATCACACAAGGAAAGAGAGTCCAATGCAGTTACAATAATCGACGATACGCCCGTTGTAGATCAGGGTCCTTTTGCGGACCCGCCTACTCGTGCCGATAGAAATAACAGCTCCCTTAGCGCAGTAATGGGGGACTCGGCCACGCGGGTCGATAGGAGTAAATCCTTAACACAACGGGATGGTAGCCCGTTCGGCGATGAAAATGCCTTACGAGACTAATCTAGTCGCAATCTAACATGACGTCTAGCATCATGATGGGATATGGGAAATGCGCGACAAAATGGGAATATACTCATCTACTTAAAATTACTTCTGGTATTTACTTAGTCTGGACTTCTTTTTCTTTGCTATTGTCTGTCGGTCGGCAAACCAGCTTTTGTTGATTCTTTTCATACCACCTGCTGCGACTTTAAGATCGCCGTGGGACGAGTGCTGGGCTGGATCTTTACGGTACGGCGTCTCGGTTTGGAGATACGAATGAAACGGAACAGTTTATAGTGGCCCCTATGTAGATGGTTACCAGTGTCGCTATCGCGGCTGGTCTGTCTTTTGCTATGTATTGTGTTCCCCCTTTCGAGCCTCTGAGGTTCAGAGACGAACAATACGATCTGTTCCAATGCTACCATCTTTTGATAGTCCTCATCGACGTAACTTGGATCCTGTATCTTGAATTATGCTGAGATGCTCCATAAAGGGCGATGATAGCGTTTATAGCCACATTTATCCTATACCAGTCGCGTTTGTAGTTCATGTATTTATTCTACCATGGCGACAGTCAGGCTTTGAGATTCTCTTCACAAAGTCGGCAATCCGACCTTACTTAACAGGTACCTCGGGTTAGACACCCCTATGTATCTAAGGTAGCCTACCACATCCAACACGACATCAAAGGCAATGTCTCAGATACGATTCGCACCTGATACTCCCTACATATTGACGTAAGACGAGGAGTTTGCTCCGCCCTGGATAGCCCCCAATGCTCGTATTCCATTGCAGACAGTTCCCAGAACGAGATCAGGGTAGGTCGTGGGCTCTTAATTTGTGTAGTTTTATGTCTTCCGCTTAGGTCGTGACATTCTGGTCGGCATAGTGTACAACTCGACAGTTTCTTCCGTCAAATGGCCCTTCTCGGCAGGATATCAGTTTTTATCACAATCACATGCCATCATAACGGCTTATTGAATACCTCTTGCAGTATACGTCTTGGTCTATCCAACATTATCAAAACACCACAGAAGTCCAACCAGATATGTAGAGGCTTGCTTATATACTTCGAGCCTAAACTCTAAGACACGGTCAGTATCATAGGTTACCTAAATAAGTCCTACATATTTCTTATAACCCTACCCATAATATATATCTCGATCCCGTGCTCTCATATTCACACCACCGGGCCAAGCGCCAGGTATACAAGCATGCTTACTTCACAAGCACATCATGCATATATGCATACTATGACTGGTTGTCAACCTGTCACACTGCTCATGCCAAGGTGTTAAGCTCGATACAGAGGCCCGAGGACCTAAGACCCATACTGCAGGCTTTCGCTTGCTCGCTGCATGCACCCGTCAGCCGACCGGTGAGGCGTTTAGGCGGAGAAGTAGGGAAGTGATAGTAGGGGAACAGAAAGGATGAGGAGTTTTGAGAGCTATATCAAATGAAGAAGACTGAAAATGAATGACATGACTGAGAGCTCATCGCAAATAACCAGTTATATCGCCATTCTATCTATAATCAAATTATGATCTTCTGATACAGTATTCCTCTTGCTTTACCATGCTAGCCCTAACCCATCTTTTGTTGGGAGAGTATAGTTAGTAGACGAGGGTAGGCGTTTGATACCTCCCGTGATATAGATACACACAAGTCCAGCAATCTCTCTGCTAGAAACACGTACCTCGTTCCAGGGTGATAGAGAACTAGAATAAGGATAAGCCTGCCAAGAAGCCCTATAGCTTATTTGAGAGCAGTTCTCCTTGGTAGCGTTAGACTTTCCATCATATATTAAGGAATGGCTCAACAGTAGAGCTTCTGTCTCCGTGTCTGATAGACATGTAACAGACCCGACAAGGAACCAGTTCAACGCCGGCACCAATTATGAGTACGGACGGCTGTTTCCCACGACCCATCCTCATAGTATCTCTTAAATAATCCTTCTCTCTTCTGCTCTTGTCATTCATCCCTGCTTATGTTTATTTATGTCGCCCCCAAAACTGATGCAGGATGAACGAAATGGGCACCCAGGTCTACGCAGTTAGACAGCCAAATAGATGAATAAAGTATATATATAGTGGCGAGTATGCAGTTCGCCTACATTAGGTACATAGCTTTCTTTGCATGCTGCCTATTGGTATCCGGGTGCCCGCAGGCACCATGGGAGGCTGACATTCCCTATACACCTACATTAGGGGTGAAACCTTTGTTAAGGTTGAGTCCCCCTAGGAAACTTTAGAGTCAGTTAACGGGTCCAGATCTATACACAAATGCGTATACTACCTCTCTATATTAAGTATACATCAGTGTAAGCAGACATACCGGTATCATGCAGCTGTAACTTATGGTTGTTTTACGTCCACCCGGGCAGTCACATATATGTGACCAAATTACTTTATAGTATCCCCGGATTATGTACCTACCTTGCATACATACATAGGTAGGTACCCTATCTACTTAGCTGCCAGGTATTTATATAGATCGATGCTCCCCAAGATCAAAGAAGAGTAGGGATATAAGGGGTGGTATGCATCTCTCTGTAGTTATAAATGAAGTGACGGCTTAGAATAACCTTACATACGGACGTAACGAGGGAACTCTCGTGCGACTTAACAAATATAACTACAAAGTAATAAAGATTACAGAAATAGATCTTAGCTTATGGATATGGAATTATTATTTACTTCCTCGTATTGAGACGAATCTCAGTATAAACGAACTGAAGAAACAGAACTGTACTTTCGTCGCTTCAATAGCGCGGACGCCATAACTATTGGAGGGAAAGAACTACTATTGCAAGTATCCTACCCTTGGACTGAGGATCTTTTGGTTCGTTTACGTGAATGTATAAACTGTGGAGTAAGAGTTACTTGGGTTTATATATTAGGTGTACTGTTAAGGCATATCGCAAGAATATGCCTCTACTGTTCGAGAGTTCAATGGTGCCAGCACATCTAATTCTAGCAAGGTTCTTACACATATAATCTGATGCGCTTATGATGAGCCTCAATTCGATTACCTGACCTAAGAGACTATACGAGTAAGCTAATAATAATAGGAAACCTTCCAAACTGTTCCATTTGAGCAGAAGGTAGGGGTTGTGTGGGTTACCTCGTTGCTTATACCTACGGACTGCAGGTCTATATGGCGTGTCTTACCAAGGCCATCTATGCTCTAAGGACACATTAACTCTTTACAGATAGACAGGTTATTGTTCATACTCATTCTTATAAACTGACTAACTTTGGTTATAATCGTAAGTAAATAAACACTCTAGATACTGAGAGACAACGAAGTGGTATTTGATAGATTTATTTTCATTAGGTAACTGGGTATTTTGAATCTTCTGGTAGCTATAGTGTCTTTCGAAGAATATAACTAACGAGCCTAAGCGGAGATAGATTCTTACAAAACTGAATACCTGTTACTGTAGCATATCTGAAAGGAATAGCCACCAAAGACTGGCAACTCGGAATCACATCAACCCGAAGACGAATGTAACTACGGATTACTATTTTCTTCCGGAAAAATTGCCAAGCTAGACAATGATACACAAATTCCGGGTTTTTTTTTTCAGCGAAAAGAGAGAGAAAGGGGGTTAACTGAAGCCCTTAGATCTCTTGTCGGATGCACTCCGCATTTTAGAAGGACTAGTATCTGTGACTAAACATGCTTACTCTGCATTAGGTAGACGACAAGTGCTCCCTCTGCGGTCTCGTATCTAGATTCCCAGGGGACGACCGCCCACGTAGAGGCATGCAGGCTCTGTAGTCGTGGGGGGACTGTAAGAAACAAGACATATTGCTAGCCACTTATGCAGAGTGACGTACAGACACACATCCCTTTTATGTAACCTGAACCTTCTGAGTCTAGAGAATGGGCAAAGATGGAGAATGTTTGCTCTTAGTGATTAAGGTCTAGGTCGCTATAGCGATCTATACGATCTATATTTGGCGTAAGTATCCTTCCGTGCATTAGATTAATCGGCACATACCTGCATGATTTATCAAGATATATCAAGATATTGTGAGCGGAATGGCATTAAAACTGCTTCCGGGGCCCCAAAGATCACGGATTATGATACAGATTGGGACTGGCAATACGAGCATTTTTCAAGTTATGCAAGACCTACCACATGAAGTAAATGCGACACCCCCTCGAGACGGCTTAGAAACTCCCTGGAGACATAATCCCACGCTCAGCTGAAGCGTACCAGGTAGGTACACAATGGCTGGATTCCCTGACGTTCGGAGGAACATCTTTCTCACGCGTGCGAAAACGCCGATGATTAAGCCCGAAATTATACGGGGTGAAAAGAGCGCACACTTGGGCGCTCAAAGGCACGAAAAGAGTTATGCGCCACGCTGAAAAAAAATGTTGTAGGAATTTCTCCCTCTCATCTATCTATCCGTCACACACGGCGTCCGCGCACAAGGATGGCAACCAAAAGAAACCAAAGGAAAAAAAAGTACCGAAGGAGTCGGCCGACGGGTTCGCTACGCGGCGGAAAGGGAATATTTCCAGAATCGTTCCAGCATCTTCGGCGTACAAATGCGAATTTGATCCTATGCGCCGAACGGACAGACGGGGGACCAACAGAGCAGACCCAAAGAGAAATAACATAACGACGTTTATGATCGTATACCTGCCATAAATGCCGATTCTTGTTTGAAAAGGCCCCGCGCGCGAGCGCAACGCAACGCAACGCACGAACCAGCGTAGACTCGCCGTCGGGAAGGATCGCGACCCCTGGGGGGACGAGTTTTGTTTTTCGCTTTGCTTTGGCTTTGGCTTTCGCACACCGGTCGATAATGGCAAATGGGAGAGAGAGAGAGACGGGACGGCCCGGCCGAGAAAGGAAGGAGAAAACCCAGCGCACGGATTTTTGAAGGAGTGGGAAGAAGGGGGAGAGAGAGGGGAAAACCCTTCCTATTTCCTTATTATTAGTATTATAATAATAATAATTATTATTATTATGCCCTGAGAGTTTCTCTCTAACTTGAGCGCCGCGGCGGAATTTTGAGTCGGTTAGTTAGATCAGACGATACCGTTTGACAATTACAGCGATTTCTGCGGCGTGGATGTGAAACGGTAGATAGAGATATACTGGCCCCGTTCCTCTGACGACGGAGATGTGGTTTTACACCGTGGAACATGTAACCACGTGCCGATGTGGTAACGCTCGCTTGTCCAGATGCCTGTTATATCTACGTGCTCCCGAGAAAGCCTATACCCTAGGCGTGTTTAGTGTACGTCTCCTCGAGCTGTTCGGCTTGGATGGACGCCTAGCGTTGTTGTGTGCAGGTAACAAATGCTCAAGCCAGCGTGACACGTGGGGGTGACAAGCCGCCGACGTGGTAAAGGATTGGGATGCTGGATGTTCGGAACAGAGAAGCTCAAGGGGGTATTATTATTCAATGTACCTAACCCTCTGGGAAGAGCTTTGTAGCTACTATGTAGTATGGTTCCCCACCGTATGAAATTACGAGCATTCGAGGGCTAGGAAGATTATTGCCCGTAGGTCGGGAATGAATAGGTTAGACCCCTAAACCGCGTCCGTGGCATTGGGAAGATTGAGCTGTGGGGTTTGGTATAACCACGCGTTTCGACCGGTCGTCCGGCGTCAAGGGCTTCCCTACCGTGGGGCCGATGCTTGTCTGACTGCAATAGGGTCTCCCAGAGCCGCCTATGTATTTGGACACAGCAGTCTATGGGAAAGGGGACATTGACGGGTGCTTAAACCTGGATTGAGATCTGGCAAAGAAATGTCAAGATGTTCCCGCCTGATATGTCAGCACTAAGTCTGCAAGAAGCAGAAAGGGTAGAACCCATGATAACTCTTTTCGTTCGGTGAGGGCGGGTAGAGGTCACAGGGGGTTGAACCCTACACCCTCGGGTACGATCCGTAGTATTTACATGTGGAAATAGGGCGCGGGAGTTGAAACACAAGCCGGACGAACTATTGAGTGACGCCCAGAAAGTAATCTGCAGTCAATAATGAGTACGTAAAGCTTCTACGGCTCGTATATATCCTGACTGCCGAGTTGAGGGAAGGTGAGAAAACATAAACTTGGTAACGAGACTTACCAATGATGAACGGACAGGGCTCACAAAATAGTGTTGAGGTTGCTTCCTAACGTCGACTAGTCCTAAAAGGTATAACGCAACCCCTTGGCGGTATAGAAAAATTTCCTTCTCCTTATTCTCCCTTCATTCGCTTGTTTTTCTGTTTTCATTAAAAACTACCTGGAAAACGCTCGACCTTCCGCTTTGGCTCGGTAATCCCCACAAGGCTACGCTACCAATTAACATATTACCAAGTCGGTAACGTGTAATTTTTTCTTTAGTGATTCAATATTAATGAAACATGAGACTGGGCTAGGTAAGATTACCTAGTATAGGGGGTTACCACGGGCTCTCTCCGGCCTGTTGTCAGACGTGGTAGTATTTAGCATTCTGCGATCTGCGAACTCGTGGGCAAGGGAACGAATACCGGGAAATCCGCATGTAGAAATGCGAATTGGGTCATGCTTCGTAGCGAACACGATAGCCGTGCCGGGCTGGGCTCCGGCGAACCGGTAGCGTGTTCCCACTTGAGGCCGACGGGATGCGAATGGGATCGGGTAGTTGCGGGAAGAGCCGAGGGTTGGACAAGTTGTAGTCCGCCAGTCTTACGACAGATTTTAGATGTCGACCGCTTCATTGTTACCAGAAGAGCGGGCGCACGATTCTCGGCATTATCCCAAGTGTCCAGAGAACCCAGTCTAACCCGACGATCCTAGCTTGATGAGATTTCCGAACTGACTAAGACTGACAAGGCTTAGGTCGTGGGTTATGTAGTGTACCTATGCTTGTGTCAACCTTTAGGTACGTATGTTTGGTATGATATAGTATAGTGTTGTAGGTTGGAAGTACATCGTGTGATACATACTACCTAGCCTTCTAGCTACCTAGGGTAGCCACATTGTAAACCTGTTAGGGAACCCTATTAAGGAGTGAGATGTGATAGATTGTTAGCCTCGACCTTCCTTGGGGAGGAAATAACGGCATGTTCGTCTAATGTCTTAACAGGATATGTTCCCACAGTTATCAGATTCTGGCACCAAGATCGTGTCCGTTATATCAAAAAGGACACAAGAACACAAGGGACACGGACTGCACGCAAGCCGTGCCACCTCGGGTTGAATTTCCGCGTTCCGGCAGGCAAGTCAGGACCCAAGAAATTGCGGAATGCGCAAAGCCCCCCTTGATATGAAATGATTACCTTATTCTCACCTACCTGGTAGATCCTCCAGTCCGGGAAGAGACCCTTGCACAATCTGCATGGATCGATTGGTTCGGTTGTCGTACTACCAAATGTACTATGTATTTAGGTATTGTACTATGTAAGGTTGCATATGTATAGCAGCATAATAGGTAGAATGAGAAGCCCGAAGTATGTGGTAAAACGTATTATTACATGTTTTAGTCCCGGCTGTCGTTTAACTCTAATAGCGAGTGGTGCAATCTAGCGAAAGGGAGGGTTAGAAAGTAAAAATCTGATGGGCTATCTATTCAATAAAGGTAACCCGAGAGTCTCTCCGCTTTCCGCTCTCCGCCTCTCTTATGAGACTTGGCAACATTACCGGACTTATATTTATGTACCTGGTAACTAGGTAATTAACTAGTTACATGGAGATATCTTACATACCTTTGCAGCGCCACAGAGGCGATGCCATACCTACGCGTATGTTCTAGATAAATCTATACCTAATCTACAGATATCGTGTAAAGAGATTTTATAACTAGTGTATATAGCAGGTAACTATGAAGTACATTACGGAGACCATGCGACAAGACCTTTAAGCGGCCTCTTCTGCGGCCACGACATATCGATACGTGCTTGTTATGCAAGTACCGGCAGACAATCATACACTTACATATGTACCTAACCTAACCTAAGGTCTAAGGTCTAAGGTCCAAGGTGAGCTACGATGCTAGGTACCTAACCTATGTAGGACACACCTAGAATAATGAGTGCCGAAGACAGGTCCCGTTCGTAAGCATGGGATTGGCCACGCTCGCTACGCGTCCAGCTAAGCTATGTCATAGTCTAAGTAACATGCCTACCTCATGTAGGTCCTACCTACATCACAGGTATGTACTACTGATAGTTCAAAGGGTGCAAGCTTAAGAGTCGTGTGGGATAATAAGCTACCTACCCCAAGCAAGGCCTAAAGTCTATACGTATCACAACAGCTGCCGCGGTAATATGATCATAATAATTCGATGATTTTTACGCTGACAGGTCGTACAACGTGTTGTGCTCGTATAGAGAAAAAAAAAAGTATATACGAAGATATGGTAGTTACATGATTAAAGTAGACACGCAGATAGGTACGCCAACACTTCCCCCTCGGCGACTAACCGTGCCCAGACTCGATGTTGGTGCCGACATGTCGGATGCCGTCACGTCACCGTCGAGGATTTTCATCCGTAGCGGTAGAGCTATTGTGTTGTACCTACCATCATCGATTAACTACCTAGTACCTAGGTAATCTCTGGCATAGGTTGTACATTGTATGTAGCTTGTAGCTTGCGCGGCTAAGTTAGGTAAACACGGGGCCGAGAAAAGCTCCCCTGGTCGCTACGGTTATTAAAGATAATATTAGCTCTAGGTTAAAAACTGAAGTGGTATTTGCCGCCTCAGACGCACGTAAATCTGTACACGTACATACATGCATGCAAAAGAGACACACCCCGTCCCACGATGAAAAGACGAAGCTCGCCACCGTCATACACTCAACTCGAGCTGGTTCTATCGACTTACCATAGTACGGCGTTAGGTTAGTAGCCTTCGCTTCTCGAGCTATGATGATCTCCCGGCAATGTCTTGTTTTGCTTCCTAGTTCCTTAGCGGTAGCCCGGTAGCGTCTGTTCGGTTTAGATGCCGAGCCCAGAACAGGGTCACCTTATTACCGTACCAGAGCCTACTCGAACAGGGTACATCATGGTTGGTCTAATACCAACTACAAGGAGTTGGTGCCTAATGACAAAAGGGTTCCCCACAAAGCTTGCGACCTTTTGTTCAAAAAGCCTGGACTGTTTTGAGACGGGCCTAGACGCTTTTTTGATTGGCGTCCGCTTTCTCTCTGACACTACCACAAACTTGCATAGAACCTCTCTACTCGACTCTATGTACAGTACAGTACAGCTGTCCATAATTATGCGAACAGGTATTATTCTTCTTCCCTCCAGCAACCAAAAGTCCACTACCAGTAAATCGTAAACCCAACCACCAATACTCCATAACTTCTCACCGGTCCTTCAAAATAAAGGTCGTCAAGCCCCTTCACCCGAGGTGAGCTTCGCAACCCTCGGTAAGGTCACCGTTTACCGTTTTTGTTGTACAGGTGTTGCTTGTTTGTTGCATGGGCACATTGAGAAATATGCTTTTTTTTTCCCTCGTGGTTTCTGGACACAACAGACCCCCGGGATTAGACGACGGATTATGGGCCGTTTTGGCCTCGAACCCCCCCGGTCCGGTTTCCGCGTAATGCCCTAGCACACGTTAGTAGTTTTCCATGTGTTTCGAAGGATTAGCGATCGGGGTAGGGCGTAGTGGAAATTTTTGAATCATTGGGTAACCTCTTACGATCTATGAAGGGGTTTGTCAATTATGAGGCGGCCTGTATTATCCAGGAGGCATCCAAGGGGTAACGAACGTCTGGGAAGATCGGGAGTTATATTCTTGACAAGGGTAACATGCTACAAAACAAATTATGAAAAGTGGTCCTTGAAAATCAGTTGTCAGGGCCAGTAGAGATGTGGTCAAGTGGGTAGATCAATTCTGAGCATACATAGAGCTCTAGTTATAGGGTTCGAGTTAACAATGACAGTTTTCGGCTCGAGGTAAAGAAAATCAGGTAACCTAAAACCTCAAGTTATCAGATAGCTGCGCTTTTCCTTTCTTCCGAGATTTCCAAAACAGAAATCCACCAATAGTGAACACATATCCAACACATAGTCGATAACAATATAAACGTCTTCATAGTGTGCCCAAGATTTGACTGGCAAAATTCATCTTAACCTGAGGGCAAGGCATGCCCTGACTCCAAAAACACCAACGTAGCCTTCCACCCATCTTGCCCACAAAACACATCTTCATCCCTGCTTGGGGAAACCAAGGTACTTGCGCCTAATAATGCCGCTTTTTTTCGTACGCCATTCGCCGATTCGATAGCTAGTAGATGTATGGAGTGCAATGTAAGAAGAGGCGTATAATAATCCTCCCAAGTATGTTGTATGAACACAGTACGGTCCAAGTGTGTATTTGTATGCGTGCGTGCTCGATGCTGTCATCTTTTTTTAGGGGTGTGTGTATTAGAGCTTGGAGCACGCAACCAAACACCGAAACAATTTCGTCATCGAAATGCTGGTTGTGAACGCGCGAGAGCGCATGTAATACTAAGGACAAGACGTCATCTATAATATGACGCAGCGTCCTCCGTTTCCACCTCCACCTCGGCGGTTCCTCCTGTACCTATCCCCAGGTTCCCTATGGGTAGCTTCTCCATTTTGAGGTCGTGGGCGTCCCGTTTGCGGCATCGGCCGAGATGCTTGTTGTCGCTGTCTGCGTAGGATTCTGACGACGTCATAGAAAGCTTTCTCGACATTTATGCAGTTCTTTGCGGAGGCCTCGACGAACTCGCAACCTAATTCCCTCGCTAGAGCGTGACCTTCTTGGGTCGAAACTTCTCTTTCTGTCACCCGATCGCTCTTATTACCGACCAGCATAATCGGTACGGCACTGGGGGGTGTTACTGTGGATATCGGCGAGCCAGGATAGGTGGGTGATGCAGAGCATGATTCCTTTACCCTCTGAATCTGGTGATGAAATCTCTTGATTCGGGAAAATGATGACCGAGATGAAATACTATAAACTAGTACGAAACCCTCGCCATCTCGAATCCACTGGTCTCGTAGGGCTGTGTATTCTTCTTGGCCAGCTGTGTCCAATACTTCTAACATACAGGCTTGGCCATCTATGACTACTTGTTTTCGGTATGAGTCCTCAATTGTAGGATCATACTATTGAGCGTGGTTAGCGATAATGTTGTAGGATGATATAGCTGCGCGCGCAGGCTACGAGGCTGATTCGAGGCTAATCGCGAGCATCATCTGATTTGAAGAGGGCGAGTGTACTCACAGTTTCAACGAAATGTTGTAGACATAACTGAATTGTCAAAGCTGTTTTACCAACACCACCGTCACCGAGGACCACCAATTTATAAAGTACCATTTTTCCCGCCATGTTGCAATATGGATGTGGTCGCACAGGACCAAGTAATATTCTTTGTGTTTTGTTGTTGTTGTTGTTGTTGCTGCTTTACCAGGCGTGGTGAAGAAATGGGGGAGATACAGAGGGAGGTAAGAGGTAAGAGATAAAATAATCAAGAGAGCTAGGATGATAATATTACTATGTAGGAAACTCAGCACGGGTAGTAGGGCGAGGTGGCTAAGTTGATCGGGCCGTAGAAGGTATTCGGCTATGTTGAGGTGATTTGGTATATTTGGTATATTTTGGTGAGGCAGAGTCGGACCCAGACGAGATGGGAAGAAGAGGGGCGAGTCAATTCGTCGGGAAGAAAGTATGAGGAGTAAAAAGGACTGTATTGATCGCAGCGACGTCCGTACTTTTTAGCTCAAGACGAAAAACGGAGAAGGAGAAGGAGGGAAGCAAGGAGCAGGAGACGAGATAGGGCCTTGTAGAGGATTGTGGAGAATTGAGATTTTTGGGAGGGCCTGAGCTCTGGAAAATTAAGCGTAGGCGGGTAGGGTATTGTAAGGTAGTAGGGTAGGTAGCGTATGGGTAGCGCATGAGATAGGGAGATTCCAGACTCCGATTAACAGTTGAGGGAACCTAGGGAACCTAGGAACATGTACGGAAACCTGTACTAGTTTAGGTACTTTAGGTACTTTTATATGTAAGAAACCTGCGCCGGGGAACGGGCGAGAACGGGTAGGTAAGCTAAGTACTAGTTATGTACCTTATGCTGGGTTATGCTGGGTTTCGTTGCTAGCCGGAGGTGCGGTACAAGTACCCGTTGCCGGGATGATTTTTTTTTTTTTTCTTCTTCTCTTTTTTGAATTGGCGAAGCGGAGGTGGAGAGTGACCCAAAGCCAATGTTTCCCTGGCGAAAGGCCCTGGGGACTTTTCCAATGGCTATCCTGGAGTCCTTGGTCAAAACAGCCGACCAATCAACAGCTGTTCCCAACGCAATAAATAACACAGGTGGCGCTGGGAGAAGAAGAGACCACTACTATGGGACCCTAACCTGGGAATTAAACCTGTTAAAGCTGGGACCTAAGGACCGAACCTAAGGACTGAACCTAGACAAGCTCGTCAAGGGGGTAAGAGCTCTTGTGGAGTTGACGATAAAATACCTAAACAGCTCGGTCGTTATATAAAGCCGTGCTTCGCAGGTCTTATTATTATTTGACCCCTTAAACCATTAAACCCGCTGTTGTTCGTTCCAAATTGGTCTTGTCGTTCGCCTGTCGCTTGTATGTCGCTTATGTTACGTTGTTGTCGCCCGCGACGCCCGCGACGCCTCGACGCCTCTCTGGGCTGAGCACAAGTTCCACTCCGGGAACTGAATTTTCTATCGTATCGTACCAAATAGGTAACGAATAGGTCCAATGCATCCAATGTGTCCAGTGTGTAGATGCAAGGATCAAGTTCGTAATTATCAACCTTGTCGATTTCTGTCTGAACCAATGTGGAACCACGTTGACGAATTTGAAAAATGTTATTGAAAATATTGCCGAAAGGTATAAGGTTGAATGAGCAATGCAGACTTAATATTCTTTTTCTTTTTTTCCTAAAACTAGGTGTATACGATAGATATGTCGGAGAAGAATATATTTTATAATATTAAGGTATACAAGATGCGATAGTTGGGTTTAGATATGGTAAAAGAAAAAGAGCAGGATGGTATGTCATTCTTAAGAGGGATGTAAAATTAGAAGGAAAAAAAGAATTACTGTATATTTAAAACTGATCCGTATTTACAAAATGTTCTTTTTTTATCCAGTAGTTAATAGCAACAAATATACTTCTTACCTCAATCCTAAATTATACTTACCTACTTCCTTTCCTAACATTCATTACCTAAAGTACCCGGATTGCCAAATGTGAAGCGCCCGAGTGAGATCGGATATGGAAGTTGAGTAGGTACGTTAGTAAGTATATGTATTTAGACTCTTACCAATATTCACGTATAACTACCTGATATTTTAGGTAGGTCGCCCGTGAGTTTGGAAGTATCCCTTGTACCCAAATATTAGGTACATTAAATACTAAACGTACTGGAAACGCCTTAGACTAGTACGACTCAACTAAACAAATACAAACCGCAACCGTAAACATCTTGAGCACTCGTCTTTGGGAGTTTTTAAAGGGAGTCAATTATCAATTACCGCACAATACAACTCAATATCACTCAATCTAAAGTCATAGAGTACCATAACAAAAACCAGGTGTGATGCAATCCGGCAGAATCAACAAGCACGTGCCTATATCACTTTGCTGCTTGTTCAACCTGAGCAAGTATCTTTACTCTTCTATTTCCTGATTTCTCGTCCTTTTTTTTTTTTTCTTTTCTAATTCCCTCCCTACATTCTTCCTTGTTCCATCAACCGAGTCTTGCGCTATAAATCATCCTGCATTTCATACTGAAATGATGCATTGGTTTCTCGGCGTGTCTAAGAACAAGTGTCTTCTTCTCGGGATTTCATTTTCAAGACGTGAGGGTTTTGAACTCAGCGGCTCCTAAAACAACCGACGCTCGACAGCCAATGTACGTACGAGCATAGTCTCAAGCAATAAAGCTATATGCTCGAAGAGCTGCAGCATCCGGTTTTCGCAGCGTCTAAAGGGTTGAAAATGTATACCTTGCATTTTTCATTGCTACTATGCCTGCGAGTATCATGTCGGCGTCTCTCTTCTTTCCCCGTACGACGCCTCTCCAGGTCCGCAAATACTGTTACTGTCCAATACGGACTATGAAAGTCAGTCTTTGACGGTCCAGTTTCGTTCACCTGCCTGTTACTTCATGTCAGACCTCTCGTATGACACCAGGGCTATTCGAGAAGGAATTTAGAAAATAAAATAAGACAGTGGCTTATACGGCCAAGTTAGAAAATCAGTGCTAAACCCGTATTCCGTCACCAACGATCGATGTACGTCAATCACCAAGTACCCAGTTTTGAACGACTAATATAAAAGATGACTATCACGGCTAACCCCATTAAAGATGCTCTCTCTTAAAACTGTAGCATTCTCACAGGTCCACGATAAATCCTTCCGTCGACCTCTTTTTTATTCCGCAGCAATGTTACCATACCTACAGCTCATCAATCCAAACAACGAATAGGCGTAGTCATATATCTCCTGGCACGCACTTCGGTTAGGAATATTTACCCTTTTGATCGTCCAGTCGCCTTCATCGCCTTTATCATTGGTTAACATGAGGAGGTGTAGTCTACCATATATGCGGCGTATGCGTGCGGCGTAGGTCATTCACATGGAGTTATTCTATCTCAACCGCCACGCCTTGCTGATCTCCAGTCACCTTCCCAATCACCGTTTTGATTACGTTTCACAGGCGCAAGGACATTTTTTCGTCTTGGCAAACCCCTCCAAAAAAAAAAAAAAAAAAACATTGTTGAGGGGCGCGCCATTGTCCATATATTATGCGGTACAGACCTAGCGGCGCTTAACTTGCGATACTGCATATGCGCAAATTCGCATGGTGCGAATAGTAAAGCTGTACAGGCAAAGCTTCTATGGCTTGGGCTTGCACAGAGTTGCCATGGAAATGGTCCCGCCGACGCCCGTGCCGCTCACATTCTAAACCTAGCTTAGACGTAGGCTGATGTGACGAGATGCAGGTAGCAAACTATCCCCTCTCCGATTTCTCCTTTGGGACGTACTTCGGTATTAGGGATCTCTTAGGACTTTGGGGTTTTCCGACTCTTTCTCTGATGCCAAAGTTGTCTCAGGGGGTTAGTCGGTTAGTCTGAGATAAGCAACGAACCGATGGTGTAAAGAAAGGCCTCCAATCCTCCTTTCCGGGTCCAGCTTGCGTTGTCGGAAGTGAGCAAACTGTCTAGAATGACTACCTATAGAAGCATATTTGCTTCATTCTACGAAGACCCCTTTTTTAATCTTCAAAAAATTATCATCTCTGATATTCGGCCACTTATAGAACATATGGAGAACGAAGAGGAAAAAAAAGAGCACTAAATTTATATTTTATTGTTACACCGTTCCAGTTACTATTAACTACGTCCAACTTATTTCCGTCATATTCTAAACAGCCCATATAAGTCAAAATGTTTAACGTCGCAAGGTGAAACAAATTATATATAACAAATACCCGTGACCCGCCTCACGTATCAATCCCATCATAACCGTCGAACGTCGATACAGACATAATTGCCCGTAGTTATACCATCATATTCAGGCAGTATTACTTCTTCAATACAACGCAAAAGATCCGGTGTGTCTACGTGGTTAGCAGGGCTCATCCACAATCATATTCCGCAGTCATCGCGAAATGTTCTAGTGCGCTGAACTACTGCTACTCTCAGACTTCCTACCTCTCGGGGCTGCAGCTGCAGCTAAGATTAAATCGACAGCTTTGAGACAAGTATCCAAGGAGCTGGGCTCGGAATTTTGGAACCCTTAGATGCGGTTGGTTAGGTTACCAATCTTCCTCACATCTCGCTATGATACATGACATATCATTCAAATTACATCTTATTTTCGACCGCGGTGAATTATGAAAACGACAAGTCCTTTGTTTCATCCTATAATTAAGGATTATACTACAGGGCCCTAGGCAGTTCTCACTCAGGTATACCGAGTCGCTTTGCGACTTCGAGAAATCCGCCTTCACCTTGAGCAATCCAGAGATCAACCCATCCTCGAGCTTCTTTGTAGCGGTCCTCCTCCACACCCCAGGTCTCTTCCATAGGTCGCTCCACGTAGATCGTTCTCAGACCGTTCGACCGCGCTCCTGCGAGATCCCCTAGATGGGCCGCAACCATAGCCACCTCCTCGGGCCGAAACCCAAGGGCATTCGCGGCTCCTAGATACGTACTCGGGTGCGGCTTATAGGCGCCAAAGTCGGCAGTTGATATTATTCTCCGGAAGCCCAGACCCCCGTACTCGTTAAGGTCCCTAAGGATGGAATGGTTGCCATTGGACAACGTCGATGTGACGAGTCGCGTTCCCAGCCGTTGGATGCCTGCCGCGGAGTCGTCCCAAGGCTTGAGCTTGTGCCAGATCTGGCTTATGGACCGCACCTCGTCGTCCGTGTAGATACCAGCGAGACCCCATTTGTCTAGAAGTTCCCGCAGAGCGTCGTAGAAATGAGTATCGACATCCTTCCACTCCGACTTGCCAGGCACAAAGTCCCGCGTAAATACGTAGTATGTTGTCCGCCATTCATGAGTAAACGTGGCCCAATCGTCGTCGGTCATTGCTTTTAGGCGAGCTTGCGACGGCTCCGGCAATGTGCCGAACGTCGGAGACGTCATCTTCTCCTGGGCGTGCTTCTTAAGTCCCTGCTGGACGCTTGAGCGATAATCTACGACCGTGCCAAAAACATCGAAAGTCAAGGCCTTCACGTTCCGAAGTGCTTCAGGAATGGAAGTCGCCATTTTCTTTTGTTCAACGCTATACGTGGCACGAAGCGAACCAGTCACTATCCTGCAATGAACCTACGAGATGTGCTGATGAGCGAAGTTATTCTATATTGATGAAGTTGATCCGGCCATCGGAAGTGTGGGGTAGCTTGTACGCCCTTTTTGACTTACCGAAAGTCAACAAAGCATATGCCGAGATTCTCCTTCGCAACCCATTTTCAGGTATGGACTTCGTACGCTCCCCAACACGTAGTAATTTCGAGTAGTTATATCACCAACGTCGGCTTTTAAGCCGCGACCCAAACCTTTTCATTTAATTGGATCAATATCTATGATATACCTTGTAGACAGGCTCTTTGTTACTACCTACATCGCCATCCAACGTGCTTTACTCATCCATCCGTAACATCCCATACACTGCTGCCAACTTATCTTGCAGCTAGGCCAGCATAATATAGGGGCTATATGTTACGACAGTGTAACAGTTCTCTTCTTACCAACTACAGGTATGCAAACTTATCACTTCTTATTGTTTGTACAAACACCCAAGCCGCCCCTGTATGCTTAGGGTTGCAACTAGCTCTACCAACAAAGCTTGAAGGAGTTTGATCACTATACTTACATCTTGGGCTATCGAGGTTTGCGTATTATAGATTCACATAGGACGCCCTACGTCATTGTAATAGATCGAGTACTCGACGTGGAAATATCCTCCATTGATGAGCTCATTTCTACTATTAACATTGAATTCTACCAATATAGCTAAATAGTTTAACTTAGCCTAGCGGAATCGATAGTATTTATTAGTAAAACAAACTTAAGTGCCTTTCCTTATTCTAAAATGAAATTCCATGTACCATTCTATGTACAAACATTTATGTTCCTCGTACACAGCTAGTTGCCTTCGCAATCCTTAACAGACTGCCTTGGCTGGCCATAGACTAGGCAGCTCCTATCGTCGAGAATAACTATCTAGGTAACGATGCATCCCTAGCATAGAGTGCGTTAGTCCACTATCAAACAAGTACTTCTAAAGGGGGACAAACTACCTACCTACCTATGTAGTTAACGTATTTGCGTAGCTATTTGATCACATCCTTACCAAAGAGATGTTTAAAATCTATAACCTTCTCAGCCACCGCCGTACATGCCTATAAGTATAATAAAGTTCAAAACCAATAGAGCTTGACTTCACATTGAGCAAGACAGGTATGCGTTGAACCGAGCATTCTGGGCTCCCCAGTATACTCCCTTTTCGCGGGAACTATCTACGTTTGTACTTAGATGCTAACAAACAACGCATAGCTACCTAGGGATCTTGATGTGTTCTGTTAGTTTGTCGTTTCCCATATCTAGTCGTATTGCCTGTTTGCTTGGGCGTAGCTAGGCCTTCTATGAATCTGTGTGTGTGATTTGTCTTTCGAACTATTTATTTTGTCATGGGCTAATGGTTGACCATCTACTGGCGTCGTATAGTTTTCCTTGAAAATATTTGATGCTCCCTTATAACACATCACACCTCCGATCTCGCTATCCAGTTTATGATGAGGCATGACAAAAGATGGATGATATGTTCGTGCAGCCTTGAGGATCGAACCAGTGTCACAAAGTATACAGAAGGTTGCTCGAGAGTTGATTATAAGTAACTCTCAAGCCACACGTTGCTATTAGCCATGTATAGGGAAGTATTCGCTGAAAGTAAAATGAAGTTTGTCTGCGTTCTCGTGTGGTTAGCGCTAGTATAAGCCGTGGTTTTTTGACTCCTTAGTTTTAGTTGATAGTCATACAAGTTTGTTTCTGTTCGTTAACAGGTATAGTTATTGGAACAAGAAGGTTGTAAACCATGCCTCTTTAGTACTGTTGCCGATGACTTAGGATCAATGAAGCTCTTACTTTATAGGTCCCAACAGCGGACCTGTAGTTGGCCTTTGCCACTCAGAGGAGTCTACAAATTTTGATAGTATTAAGGGGATTATTATATGTAAGGTAGCTACCTAGTCCTCTCAAGATATGTATATATTTGGATTGCTTTCTATTTCCTGTTGTACCGCGTGGCTCTAGACATATCTACGACACAGGGGTTTGTTAGTCGAAGCCGCGTGTCCGTTCCGTAATTTACCTATCTTAACGGTTTCTAATTAGGTGGCGGCTATTCCCAGTTTAGGGGCAAAATGCCACTCGAAGCCGGCGAGTTTGTACTTCTTCTCATGGGCTATTCGGTTGTCCATCCTTTCGGTTATGAAAACATAAGTTAAGGTGAAAAATCAGCAGGTATTCATCAGATCACATCTTGTTGGTATCTTCTCTACGCATGTAAAAGCGCAGAATATCACGGGAACAGTACAACTGTGAGTCTCAACGTCTTGTTGGTGATGTTGTGTAAGCTAATCTTAGATTCTTAATTAAAGCCACTCTTGGGCTAGAACCAGGGAAACACTGTGGCTGCCGTAGGATCATACGTTCTGTGGGCAATAAATCTAACGCCGCGGAAGTTCTATTAGTGTTGCCTCAGGTGAGAAAACCACGGTAGCCATATAATAGCCTTTCGGGCTACCGGTATATGGGGCCGCGTAGGGCGAAGAGATCGACAACAGCGTTGGTAATGGACTCCACTCGTGGCTTATTAACTGTGCGTGTACATACGCCTGATCTTAGATCGGGATGTCGATAAGGACACGTGAAAAGCTTGGCGTGCAGAATATTTACGAATTCTCATCAAAAGCTAATTGAATCTAAGTTCGTATATACACTCATCCATGTTCGTCCTACGTCGTTCAAGGAGCCTACGAGGAACGGTAGCACATCGTTCGAGTAATACGCAATATTGGGTCTGTGAAATACATATCACAGCTCTAGCTACCTAATTACTTCAGGTAGGTTATTTTTCAGGCACACAATACATAATCCGCCAAGCTCTCACGATGCGTAGATTCTGTGGTGATAGTTGGTTTGATTGGCTGGGGCAGACATGGCAGTAATTTGACCGAAAAGTCCGTAGTCTAAGTTCTGGATTGACTTCCCGGGTTTAGAGCACCGAGGTTCACCTTACACACCTCTCGGGACCTCGGACGGTAGGGCCAGCCAGCCAACCTTCAACCAGCCATGAAGTCTCAGAGTCGAACTGTCTTGGATAGGGGTGGATAGGTAGAGCGAGGAAAGATTCAAAAGCAAAAGAAAAACCCATCCTATGGAAATCAGAGAACGCCACGCCTCTTAACCAACCAACCAACCAACCAACCGCTTATGAAAAGCGGTCTGTATAATCCGACTTGTTAGTTCTCATTAGCAAACGGGACGATTCCTGAACTAGCCCGTGCAGTAGTAGTGCCATGTTTATTACTCTCAAGCACAGTCCAGCTATATTAGTTTTTTGTTATGCGGAGATGATTGAGCCTCAACGTTCCCTTGCGTAAGAACCCGTAAGAACCTTAGTAGTGCGCCTTTCGGATACCGCACGTGCATAAACGTATGTTTTCTTGACGGCTGATAATCTATGTACTACCGTCAAAGACAATAGAGCCCTTTGATTGGAGCCCGGACTGCGCTGTACACACTAATATTGCGCAGAGAGCCGGCCGTTAGATACTCGAACCAGTTACGAAGGTAAAGGTTCCTTCGGCGGCCTGTCGTGGAGGATCAACAAGGCATGAAAATCTGGGGGTATTCGTACGCATTAGCACAGTGACCCCTATTAAGCAAAGCGGTGGATAACAGGAGGCATCTAACTACCTAGCTAGTAAGAATAGTCTGCGAATCTCGGTCATGGGCCTATGAGCTTGCGTTGTAAGTTAACACAGACACGTAACATCGGATATGAGGAAATAGGTCTACCATCTACTTGGGTATAATTTTCTCTCTCTCCCTCTCTCTTCGATTGCGAACTCGGGGCTCGTATGCAAGTGCGTTGAAAGCGGTACAAGCCCCGAGATGTGATTCTCCTTGCATACAAGCAAGGCCGATCGCGCGTGTCCGACAGCGCGATGCGCACAGACCATATGGGCAGCAACTCATACGTGCGTGTAAAGTTGGGAATTAGCGGGATGAGATCCTTATTTCCCTTTATTCCCCCTCCTCCCTTTTCATATCTAGAAACAACACTACCGCTATACTGGCTCGCGGAACTCACATTCGGAATCGCGCGGTCTGTTTTAGGAGGTGGGATTCCCCAAATTCTTGTATGAAGCGACACCCGCAATATGAGATAGTAGGGAAGGTTACTTCGTGAGTAACTACGCGTAAATTCTTACGTGAGAGACGGGCCGCGCGCACAGGGAGGAAACCATAATACCGTGGCTGTTGGTCGTGGCCATCTATCCCACCGGCCGCTTCTGTTAGCGTTATTTGATCCGAGTTGCGGATCTGTTTGCTAGGAAATTCTTCCGTACATACTAATTACATAGCTAGTCTGGAAGTACAACTACAATCAAAATGCTTATCAAAAGCTGACGAAAGCCTCTATTGGCGTTGGCTCATTTCTCGGAAACCCCAGACTGTCGGGAATATTCTCGAAATCCTTCGTGGATCCTTACCGGCTGTGATGAGAGGGATGGGATAGTCTTCTTCGTAGGGAAGATGATTTACACCTAGCCAAGTTTCAGAAGACCCTAGTGAGAGCTCCCTCGCATTAAACCCGACATCTCATTTTAGCCTCGTGAAGGACGTAACGGGTAAGGTAGCCCGCCGAGGTTGGTTAGGAGGTGACCGCCGGGTCCACGCTGAGAGGGTCATAAAAGCCTCTAGTTTAGTAGCTCTGCTACCTTGAACGGGGGGGGTCGAGCTTTTGGTAGAGAACGGCTAGGTTCTCATAGATCTTGGAACAACTTGGGCTTCTGATCCTACTACTGTAACCCAGACTTGGCGTCCAACGCGTCGGAGACGCCATATTCCGCCTCGGCCAGCTAAAACTGGCCTGATATATGTAAAGGCTGAAACCAGGACTGTTAATGGCGTCAGGGCTGGTTGCAAGTCCTCATTCTTTTTTTGATCATTTTTCACAATCTATTTAAAAGCCTATTTACAGTAAATATCGTTCTATATGACTGTGCTTTGGAATAATGGTTATTAGCCTATGAATGCGATATGATACCTGTTTTAGGCGGGTCGTTAACGTCTTCTGATGGAGGGACGGAAAGTCATCTAACATCTTTGCCGGTATATCGTATATCTGAGATATTCAAGGATGGAGTTTATTATTAGGGGCTGTTATTTTAGTTGAGCCTATCATTCAGCCGCGCGCAGATGGCTACTTATCAAACATGATGGTCTGCTAAGCCTCGAAAACTGCCAAGTAATTACACAAAAGATCAACCGTTCCATAGTGTGAAGAAATCTGTTTCTTCCCGGCTGTCTGTATTCAAGGCAAGGCCTGGCTAGTGGCGTGGAAACACGTGCTTCATTTTTCCCCCTGAAAAAGACCATGGGCAAGGCTTAGACTGAAGTGCTTGGTTGATCGCAGAACAGGGCTCCGTTCTCCAGACCGGGGTGACGCAGGTCCGTCACATCGGTCACCGTTGCATCCGGCTGTCAATGGAAGGGTGATTTTGTCGGGTCGTCTGCATCAACTACGCCCACGCGGATAGTGCCCTTGAAACATGTGAAGTCGATACAGATATGATTAGTCTCTTCGCCAGTTCGGCAGCGAGGCGTTTGGGCAGCCTCAGAAATGTTGCCTCAGAGCCCAACTTATCGTACGCGACGACCACAGCCCCATATAGCTGCTACCGGAATGTGCCGAAACTCACCTGTCAAGTTTAATAGGCTGGTCCTTGCACCCTGGCGACTTACTATGTAAAGATTTGTAAAATGCTTCGCGAACGAAGCGAAGGAAATCACCGTATTATCAAAGGGCTTCTATAACCCTTTATAACAAGGGGAGCTGGTATATAACTCAAATTCGGAGAGTGACTTATAGGTTTGTGGGCTGGCATGAAACAATGTCGATGGAATATTCCGAAGGGCTTGCGATACAGCTTCATCTTGGTTACGTATTGCGTATTGAGATGTCTTGCAAGATATCAAAGGTGCAAAAAACTCGGCATTGGATATCACCGTAGGCTCTGAGTGTCCACTGTCCGAGCAATTGGGTTCCAGCTGCATACAACGTCTGATCTTAGGTAGTTCTATGATTGTCCGTGCCCTCCACCCACAGACTCTACAATCTGGGGAGTTGACTTGCAGCTGAGAGTACGTCCAGGTAGCTAAAATCATAAGCGATATCTTTCGCTAATACGAAAGCCCTGGTGTATGCGTGGTGCTAATGGTCCTTTTTTTAAGAGTTGTATTCTATTCTCAATGAGGCTAACAGATCATGGCTAAAATGTTCATCTTCGAGGTTGTCCCTGCTGTGGTCCTTGTTGGTGGCCCGTCCCATCCATGTTTATCACCGCTGTGCCTTGCATATGCACTTTAACATCACTCGGGGTGGGATTGGTCCTTGGGATACCTAAGCGATCATTTGGGATGAATGCTTAACATTAAAGAGTGGATAATAAAATCCGAACGTCTGTCTACCTTACATACATAGGTAGGTACCTACATACTATGTGCTATTGCCCACGTTGGCTCGTTCGGGGTTACCTACAGATAACCACCATACGAATTACATGTACCTACCTACCTATCCAATCGTGGGACATAAACAGTTACATGTACAACGGTACTACGGCATGCAGCAGTTTGAAATAGGAGGCACAGTTGGGGAAATAAGCCAGATCGGCATTGTAAA
Organism: Daldinia eschscholtzii; assembly: GCA_037126485.1. Lineage (NCBI taxonomy): Eukaryota > Fungi > Ascomycota > Sordariomycetes > Xylariales > Hypoxylaceae > Daldinia > Daldinia eschscholtzii. The sequence goes on from JBANMG010000007.1 coordinate 1,664,896, forward strand.
TAGCTGCCAAGGCTTCCTATTCGACATCACATTTAAGATACCACAGTTAGTGTAGGAATTATACTTGGGTGGTAGCTTTCCATCTGCACTTGTTCGGAATTCGGTCGCGTTTCTTCTTCAAAATTCGTCACCCAGGGGGACGGGATACGCCTCACTTCTCTCAGGCGAAACCCCCCTGGACAGCCTACAGTACTATGTCCTATGTAGAATGGGCCAGCCCAGCTTGCCAGCACTAAAATACTGCTAATATTCCCTGTAAATTACTACTTGTGACTGGTCCACATTCCGCAGCTTGTCCACTGTCGCTTGTTCTAAATGCGCTAATGCGCCGAATGGGCGTAGAAGCGGCTCTTTGCAGGTGCCAAATTCTGCGTACATAATAATATGTAATATGTAATAATATGAGGAGAAATACGTGGTTGAGTGACGAGAACAAAGGCCTTCTTTAGCAAATTGATAGGATATAACTTACTTGATAGGGATATTTATTGCATGACAAAAACAGCCATTAAGAGCTCTCTCCAACTCAACAAGCATCTTTCGCCTCTTATAGCTGGAACAGCTTCTTTCCAATTATATCTCTTCTCCTTAAGGTCGTTAAATTGTTCAGCGCATTTGCTGGCAGTCATTAGTCTCCATGTACTTCAACCGTAGCTTCTCACCCTACTACATAGTATATTGCTATCCCTTTGCAGTTAAGCCCCGCCTCCCAATTCAGGTCGCCGTTCTAACCTCCCTGGGAACGGCATGGCCTTGCTACGGTAGTGTAAGTGTGCATGCCAAGAAGCCAAGCTATTACGGCGGGCCATTGGGCGACAGTTCCATATTAGCCATTCAGGGGAGCCCCCGTCCGGTACCGTTCTTGATTTTAGCACCTGCTTATTCCACGGATTTGGAACCGCTTGGTCAAAATTTTGACCCCTGATAATCTTGTTAAGCGTGCCTGTCACTTGCCTTGTCACCTTGTAAGTTAGCAAGCTCATAGGCTGTGATGCTGTAGAATGCTTGTCTAGGTTAGTGATTGGGCTTTGCGAACACGAGGGTATTACGGGCATAGTGTAGAAGCACATAACAAAAAGACAGAAGATGTTGAGCTTCTATCATTACTCCACATATGCAGAGGACCTGGTAGTAACGCACATCCCGCTTCGTCTAACCCATGCTCCGTGTATGGTCGTTTCTTGCCTCTTGCGCCTTTTACCCTTCGTTGAACCTATCACTTAATTGTATATCCTGGCGTCATGGTCTGGCCCTGTGTCCCTTGTCCAGTGGGTATTTTATTACGGATCACTTCGTAGCGTACATACGACGCTAGAACCTGGTTTGTTGTTAGGCTATTCTCTTTGCTTCTGACATCTTGATGTCAGCCTGTTCCACGACCACTCTATCTTGCTTTTCCTTCCCGTCTCAGTTGCGACGACGATCCGGTACGGTTGTAAAGCGCGAACTACATCCTCTCCTTTTTTGGCTTCTCTTTCTTTTCTCGGTTTGTTCTACCGTCTACCAGCCCATTTGTTCTGTCTTACTTGTCTTGTCCTTGCGTTCTCTGGGGAAACCCATTACCCCAACTCGTGCATATTCAACCGAGCGTTCTTGGACGTCCGACATAACGCAAAGACTCCCGGCCTATGCTTTTGAATTTTTTTTCTTCTTTGGATTATATTCACAAGAGCGCGAACTTCCTTTCTTTGACTAGCATATCTTGACCAAACCGTTTCATTTCGTTGTACAACTTTCAACTCGGGGTTTTGTAAGTTGAGAAACACCGATGTTGTGGTTTCCATAATCCTTTTTAGGACTATTAAACCCCAACTAGTTGCGGAGTAATAGCTAATTGTGGTCTTCCATAGGTATTAGTTCGCTTATAACCTGCATGCTTCAGTATATCTTTTCATAGGTGTACACGTCACTTTGAGCTTCGTCCAATTACCTTGAGTAGGCTGGAGCAGATCTATACTGATTCTAATTCCTATGGTTCCTCTAATGGAGTGCCAAGCCTAAGGATAATGCGTTGATGTTCACTCGAACTTTACTGTTATCAGCTATCGGTACTCAAGCGAGAATTATACAGGGACGAACTATTGATCGTACATGAGGGGAGCTTGGGTGAGTGCAGATAATTCCTTACTACTTTGGCTCTTGATCTCTCGAGCTAGATGCAGATCTGAAGCTGCATAGCCTTATGCTGTTCTAAGCATAAAGACGAACTGCAGCAGAAATGACGGAATCATACTCTGTAAAATGACTGACCGAGGCTGACAATACAAGTTAGAATCGGTAATTTCCATCACTTACCATTCATTACGCCTGGTATGTTTTAAAGCGTCCAAGCTCGCATCCATCCCTGGCATCCCATGCCTCTGCAAGGAATAGTGTTAATTGTGGAGTTAGTTGTATTAATGCAGAGCCCACTCGCACATCGTCACTCTCTCTCCCACGCAGAACAATCACCCCACTGTCGACAGGGGTTAGCATAGTGGAGCCTGGTGTTTGGACCCTTTTCTAAGATTGAACAAAAGAGGTGCAAACCTGGAGTCGATGTGAGTTGATTTGCTCTGCTCTGTTCTGTGTCTCATAGACGCCACTATCTTCGACCGGGAAACCGGGCTAGATCGTGAATATCAGCAGACATGGCCGTATGGGAAACCGAAGATGAGTTGAGTAGTGTTGCGGCCGCATCACCATCAGCTCCCAGTGATAGACCTTACCGGACGTCCTCACGAAGTTCAAAGAAGTCGCGCCGTTCTGCTACTCCGCCTGGTGGTTCAGCTTCCCCTCCTCCCCCGTTACCACAGGATAAGATGGAGAAGAAAAGCAAGCGATCCTCGAAAGATGTCAAAACCGACGAGAATTTCGGCATTCTCGATCCGCGCCGATTTACACCTACCCTTCATGCGAACTTAGTTTCAGAGATCCTGTCCTTACGAAGGGACCAGGAAGAGAAACTCAAGATAATCGAAAGCCTCGAAAGTACACTACATGCTACTCAGGAGGAACATGAGACTCTTCAGGCCAGCCTATCCAACACTTCCAAGGAAAGCAGATCTCTAAAACGACAATTGTCCCTGCTCGAGGGAGGGAGTTCATCAGCCATAGGCGAGCTAGCAAAGGAACGCGATGAAGCAGTCGACGCAATAACTGAAACTAAGAGGCGGCTTGAAGCTGCGCAGAAAAAAGTCCGGACGCAAGAGGAAGATTCTCAGAGAGTCCATGACCTTTGGGCCAAGGAGAAGGATGCGTGGGACGAAGAAAGGCGCCGGTACGAGCGGAAACTACATGTCGCTGAGACGCGACTTAGAGTCGTTCTAGAGGAGGTTGCCAATTTGCAGGCGGCACAAATGAACGGAAATCATGATAAACTCGAGAGTGATGCCGAGAAGGATAATGATGGCGGTAGCGTGCGAACGATGAGCATGACCAATAGCGTCCGGTATTCAGTGATGAGTGGCCCCGGCTTTGGCAAGATGAATGGGTACAGTCTTGCTGATGAGCTCAACTTCGACGACGATGATGACTACCAGACGGATCCGGATGGTCGTCAAAGTGTGCTCTCGCTCGCAAGACACCACCGGAACCAGAGTCGAGACAGTATAATGTCAAAGTCTCATCGACGTAACCAGAGCAATGATAGCTTGATGCGGCCAGGTAGCATTGTGCGAAGTAGGCTATTTATGAACCAAACTGTACTCGATAGGCTCGAGGGTGGAATTCGCGAGGATGACGAGAACTCTGTGGTATCTCAGAAGGTACAGTATACTGACACGGGTGTCCAATTTTCACCACCTCCATCTCCTAAAATAGCACCAGCAAAGCCAGCAACACCGGAACCTGCCTTGAAGAATGAGAAGTTGGGTCAAGAAAGCCCATCTCGAGCTGAGGGTGAGATTGAAGCAAACCAGAGTCGCAAGAGGGTATATCTCAACAAGCAAGTACCAACGGAGTTACCTAAAGCGAAGCCGATGGTATCAGCAGCATCTCAGACGTTAGAAAAAGCGCCTTTGCTGGCTATGTCTCAACCAGTTATTGTGGAAATGAAGCCCGCTGCCGCCACGCCTTCGATATCGGTTGCAACTCAGACAGAACCCGCTATACCTGAACAACAGCCGGTCTCCGAGCCACTTTCGATACCAAGCATCAGCATCGTTCCACCGGCTAGTAGACCAGCGAGTCCGCGTGAGCATCGCTTACCTCAGTACGTCAAAGACTTTGGATGCCAGGTTACTATTTTACAGTCGAGTCCGATGAGGTCTGCTTCCGTACAAACAGATGAGATTCGAATTGACAAACGACTTGACAAATTGCCACCGCATCTTCATCCGTCTGCGATTACCTCAAGACCTTCGTCCCCTACCACTACTCCTACTACTGCGGCGGTCGATGAGAGCAAGAATTTCACACCCGTTCCCGGACACGTTCCTCCACGAAACCCGCGCCGCCTTGAAAGTAGCCGACGAAGCTTCTCCGCCGAATTGCCTTCCTCGCCCCCGGAATCGCCATCGGTTGACGACCTAGAAACGCGAGACGCGTACCCTGGCAACAACGACGATGGCCCATTATCCAGTGCTAGGGCTCCCGTAAGGCGACCACACCGGATCAGCAGCCTGTTTGCCGGTTTCGATGTCCAAAGCTCTGATGAACAGGACGAATTCGATGGTGACCAGAGCGACTCCGAATATCGTACGGCACTTGCCCCGAGACCCAAAACTGGCCCTAGTAAACCTAACAAGCGAGTAGCACCAAGTATAGTCCCCACTTCTCCCGAACAAGGTAAAGCCATTGCCAGGCAATCGACGAGTGTTGTGAGCAAGATCGGAAGTCCGGAAGTCTACAGTAGTTTCCGCCTTGCCGACCCCCCGGAGGGCCTATCACGGAAACCGTCTCTTAGGGTGTCCACCGGAGCAGCTGGTAGATCGCTTGGATACGCTATGGGTTCCCGAGCTAGCGTTATGCGAAAGTCAGCAATGATCCAGAGCGGTATTGCTTCACATCAAGGCCTTTCGAAGAGTCCTGATTTGCTAGAATCGCGGGATCCCCCGTTCCCAATCCCTACGCGAGCAAGTTCGAGGAAGCCACCATTTAGTGCCAGTGCCCCGAGCGACGGCCAACGGAGCCCTACCCACAATGGGGAATATTGGCCTCGTCGGGGCCGGAAAGCTGGTGCGTATAGAACTAGTAGCATCCGCAAAGCCCGTTCGGCAGCGGCGTTGCCCCAGAACCAGAGATCTAGGAGACATGCTAGCCGTTCACCACCACCACCTATGTCTCCTTCGGAAGAGGCCCCTGAGAGTCCGGGTCTCCCACCACTGCCAACCAACGATATTACTACCCCTCGACGTGAACGTGGGGGATCTCGGTACCGTACTCATAGGTCTCAGCCTTCAACTAATACTGCAAACACCGAAAATACGAATACAGGCTCCGTCGGCAGCAACCAACAGTCATCCAGCGTAGTAGACGCAATCGCACAAACGATGGTTGGTGAGTGGATGTATAAATACGTTAGAAGACGCAAATCGTTCGGTGTAGCCGATGGCGCCGGCCGCGGGGAGGAGAATAGTAATGACCGCCACAAGCGATGGGTATGGCTCGCACCTTATGAACGTGCAATTCTGTGGAGTAGCAAACAGCCTGCAAATGGCAATGCATTGATGGGTAAACCAGGCCGGAAGCGTAAGTATTGCCAAATCGCTAGATTTCAGACGACAGTGCTGACCATATCACAGTGACCATACAATCTGTGCTTGATGTAAAGGACGACAACCCTCCGCCTAAAGGCAGTACCCAGATCTTCAATCGCTCTATCCTCATCTTGACACCCCAGAGAGCATTGAAGTTCACTGCCACAACAGCTGAGAGGCACTACCTCTGGTTGACATCACTATCGTTCCTAGCTCATTCGCAGCAGGATGTCCCGGAGATCATCCCAACAGCTAACCCACCAAACATCGGCCCGGCGCCCGACTTCGAGGCGCCTCAAACGAAAGCTAAAAGACCGGGAATTCGTGACTCGATTAGGCTAACGAAGGGGAGGAATCCTGCTTTGATGGCTCGTCACGACCCTGTCCCAACCACCAATCATCTAGAGGAAGCCCTATCAGCCCAACAGGAGTCATTCCCTCCAATACCCACTCATCAGCGTGAGCTGTCGCGTGAAGCAGCGGAGCCTCCCTTTATCCCGAGATTCCATGAAAGATCGCATGATCGAGTACACGAGCGGGCAAACCAGGTTGTTCTTCACGGTCGTAAGAGGAGCAATACTGGCGGCCATGTACCCCCGCCGCTCTCGTTCCGAGGCTTTTCGGGACCGGCGAGCCATAGTAGCTCGTATCATGCCTCGACAAACAGTACCGCGGGTAACAGCGTAGGTACAGCGGGCTCGTCTGATATCTATCAATCACAGGGATCTAGCAACATGACTTGGGGTAACAGCACAGCCGGCTCCCAACGAACATCGGAAGCGTCATCCCGGCCACCAGGCAATTTCTTTGAAGCGATCGGTACTGTGCGGATGGAAGCCTTTATTAGCCCATTGACATTTCCGAGATTTGATGACCACCCAGATGAGCAAGAGGAATGGCGATACAGAGCTCGTCGACGGAGTAAAGAAGCACGCCGTCGTCGTAGCCGAAGTAGACATCGGGACAGCTACGCTTCTCGTGGTACGCGCGGCACAGATTCCTACTATTCCGGAAGCAGGGCAGGAGAAGAAGATTACTTCCGAGATGATCCGTTTAAGGGATTTTAATAAGCTGCTTGTCTTTCCAGTACCTCTTGTGCACGCGGATATACCCCCGGACTTTCATCACGACAAGTGATAGCGTTTTTTTTAACAAGAAAGGAAGGCTAAATCATTTTTAAATATGGTTTGGTTTCCATTGGAGTTTTGGAGTTTTAAGAATCTTATACTCCTGTACCTTTTGCCGAAATCTCGGTGTTCGAGTACGACCTTTGTATTCCCTTGTGTCATATTCTTCTTTTTAGCTTGTTTGTCATTTGTCATTTTTATATGTCGGGAAATAGTCGTTCATGCTGACAGTCTTTCTTTTCTGTCGAGTATCATTGTACAATAATTGTTGGTAGCTTACCAGGCTATTTCATGGGGTTGGAAAAAAAGGAAGGAGTTGGATGCCTAAGGAAATAGGATCTAAACAAGGAACCAAACAGGACTGGAGGGTGGTTAGGGTAGCCCGGTGTTATTACCAAGGCAAAGGAAAGCAACCTTAGATGAGCAATTGGCTCAGGTCTCAGGACCAATTCTGGGGTTAAAAAATAGTTGGCACAACATGATTGTTGGCAAGTTATCTAAAGATAAGCTTAATCTCTAGCTAGAAAGAAGTAAATATTTATCAAAGAACTTGGGAAAAGCTAAAATTGTATGTGATTTTAGAATGCTTTTTTTAAAATGGGATCGTTTGCTGAAGGGTTTGTATATGATTAACTTCCATAGATGGATGTGAGATACATGTACAGAACATTCCTGTTCACTTTGGAGGGGCAGATTGGCGGGGCGCACCTCACTAAATCGATAATCCGGATATTGAGCACCTAAAATATTACGTACTTACCTAATCTACGACTTGGAAAGTGCTCATCTTACAGTACTTAGAATTTGAGTGGGTCATAACTGCCCAGCGTGGCAACGCGAGGCTTCTATTCTAAACTTATGCCTGAGCCTGAGCCTTCCATTTTTGTCTTAATCACGCGAAAACGGCGTCTGTTATTCTGTCCTTCCTTCTAAGGTCCTCTTTACTTTGTAACGTCATAAAAGCCGACGTAATCCGTTACTCTTCGCGTCACGTCCGTCTTCAATACTTATTTCAAAGCGACTCCCTCTCTTTCATACCCGTGTAACCCCCATACCGGCAAATCCGCCTCTACCCACTCTACGATTTTCACGATGTTGAAGATATGGTCTATGGTAAGTTTCGCATATTGAAATGTCCCACTAGATAGCATTCTCTAACGGTATATCTACAGAAATCTGCCCAGCAAAAAGCAGAGAATGCTGATGGCGCAGCTGGCAAGAAAAAGAAAGTCACCCCTGCTCAACTACGGGTACAAAAGGGTAAGTCGATAGTATTCTATTATTTATTTATATAACTTGACTTGACTCTATATGCTAACAAGTCTTGTTTCCACTTTGGATTAGACCTCTCGGAATTATCTCTAGGATCGACTATGAAAACGGTATTCCCCGACCCCGATGACATCCTCAACTTCGTGCTAGAAATCACTCCCGACGAGGGCATCTACCATGGCGGACTCTTCACCTTCACATTCACTATGGGCCCGAACTACCCGCACGAACCTCCCAAGGTGCGCTGCCAGCAGAAGATTTACCACCCCAACATCGACCTCGAGGGTAAGGTGTGTCTGAATATCCTGCGCGAGGATTGGAAACCGGTACTCAACCTGAACGCCGTCATCGTTGGTCTGCAGTTCCTATTCCTCGAGCCGAACGCCTCAGATCCTCTTAACAAGGAAGCTGCAGACGACCTACGTTCGAGCCGAGAGAACTTCCGACGAAACGTGCGTATTGCAATGGGTGGTGGCTCGATACGTGGGGTTACATATGACCGAGTGCTTACCACTAGGTAAAACCGGAAGAGGTCTAAGGGACTTGGCGATGGAGTGTTTTACGGACAGGTTGTTCCATTTAGTCCAGTCGGGGCTATATCATACTCGAGCTGGCACAATGAGAAAGAAACCTTATGCAGAACCGGTTGAGCTGAAATGAAGAGGACAAGATGAGACGAAGGAAAGAAGCTTTAGACTAGCTTTGCAGACGGCACCATAGCAAGGCGTTTTATGAGGGACCGGATTTTACTTCAAGGCATCAGGGGAACTGTCCGTTCCGTCTTTTTATTGTTGTTATTCCGGGGTTGCAAATCACTTCACGGCCGGCATAGCATAATGCCTTCCACAGATGATGGACGACAGTATCATGATAGATAGATACTAATACATGAATATAACGAAATCTTCATCCTACGGTACTTGCTGTATTGTTGGTTTTTCTTAATAAATAGGTAGGTACCTACCTATGCTTGTCACCGCCAATTGAAGGAGTGTAATTTTCCCTTACGTGCCTAACCTATTCCTCAAGGTACCTCTCTGAATAACTACAGGTACATGTAACCTCTAACTACCTGGGATACTTATCGATGTACATTTTTCAATGTAACATGATAGTACCTATACCCGGAGAGGGCTTCAAAATCGTAGCTGTATAGCGGCTATTTTAGGGTGCCGGGTTGTACCTGTACGGTGATATTACTGCACCCCAGGGCCCGCTTCTAGACAAGACCGGACCGGCGATTCAACCCCACCATTGGCTGCGGGCAGCGGATTGATTCGACTCAGCGCCGAAGTCGCAGTTTAAGCTCTTGTGCAGGAGCTCCCAAGACCCTGGAAAAATTAAAAAATAATGAAAAAAACGTGGGTAAAAAACTTTGATCTGTGAAACAACAGCGCATTTATAGACATCGTGAATACCCCATTCAGTTTTTCCTTACACCTCTTCCTACCCTCAATCTCCACTCAGCATACTTTTCACGATGGCTTCCAGAGGGTTTTCCAAGGCTCTTCGTAGCCAATTGGCTCGTCGAGTGGCTTCGCCCGCCGTTCAGCAACGTTCTTTCGTTGCTGCTTCCAACATCGCCAGAGCTACCATCAAGGCTCGTCCTGCTTTGGCTGGTGCTGTTCAGCAGCAGGTTCGCGGTGTCAAGACCATTGACTTCGCTGGAACCCCGGAGGAGGTTTACGGTACGTTAACTAAATAACCACCTAATTATACCTATAAGAACAGTAATTATAGGTATATAACATATAAGGTGATGTCTGCTAACACTATTTTATAGAGCGTGCCGACTGGCCCAAGGAGAAGCTCTTAGTAAGTGCTTAGATTTGAACCTCGATACGGTTGGAGACAATGACTAACATCACTGAAAGGAATACTTCAAGAACGACACCCTCGCCCTCATCGGCTACGGCTCTCAGGGTCACGGTCAGGGTCTTAACCTCCGTGACAACGGCCTGAACGTCATCATTGGTGTCAGGAAGAACGGCCAATCGTGGAAGGATGCTGAGCAGGATGGCTGGGTTCCCGGCAAGAACCTCTTCGAGGTTGACGAGGCCATCTCCAAGGGTACCATCGTCATGAACCTTCTCAGTGATGCTGCCCAGAGCGAGACCTGGCCCGCCATCAAGCCCCAGCTTACCAAGGGCAAGGTATGTTAATATGACTCATCGATTCTCAGAAACAAGGATTTGACAATTTACAGACCCTGTACTTCTCTCACGGTTTCTCCCCCGTCTTCAAGGATATCACCAAGGTTGATGTTCCCAAGGACATTGACGTGATCCTCGTTGCCCCTAAGGGCTCTGGCCGAACCGTCCGATCTCTCTTCCGTGAGGGCCGTGGTATCAACTCCTCCTACGCCGTCTACCAGGATGTCACTGGTAAGGCCGAGGAGAAGGCTCAGGCCCTCGGTGTTGCTGTCGGTAGCGGTTACCTCTACAAGACCACCTTCGAGAAGGAGGTGTACTCCGACCTGTACGGTGAGCGTGGCTGCTTGATGGGCGGTATCCACGGTATGTTCCTTGCTCAATATGAGGTTCTCCGAGAGCGTGGCCACAGCCCCAGCGAGGCCTTCAACGAGACCGTCGAGGAGGCTACCCAGAGCTTGTACCCTCTGATTGGTGCCAACGGTATGGACTGGATGTACGAGGCTTGCTCTACTACCGCCCGACGAGGTGCCATTGATTGGACTCCCCGATTTAAGGACGCCCTGAAGCCCGTCTTCAACCAGCTGTATGACTCCGTCAGAGATGGTACCGAGACCAAGCGATCGCTCGAGTACAACAGCCAGAAGGACTACCGACAGAAGTTCGAGGCTGAGATGAATGAGATCCGCAACATGGAGATCTGGAAGGCCGGCAAGGCCGTGAGGTAAGAACCACTCTCTACGAGTCTGCGTTACTCTATTGATAACTAATGATTTTATGTATACAGATCTCTCCGACCCGAAAACCAAAAATAAGTGCATTTGGCGTTAAAATTCAGAGCAGGTATCGGAACGGTAAACTAAAAGGTGATGGCATATTCCCCAGGGGTAAAAAGGGAGAGCTTTTGTACTTATATTCGGGATTCCCCCCAACATCGTCTCGCGAAGATTTAGGGATAATCCCAAAAAGTGTTCCTAGTCGGATCATCAATGAAGTTTTTTGAAATCAATTGTTCATTGGGCTGCTTTTCATTCCTTGCGGATTCTCAAAAGTGTGCTATTCTCCGTTATCGGACCCTAATAACAAATCGTAGATTTTTGACTGGACGAAGTTCTTGCAGCTTGGCCAGCCTTACATAGTATGTAACATTTACTTAGTCCTTACCACTTTCAGTATAATCCCCATTAGCTCTAACTTGGGACTTGAGAGTATTGTATCTGGGGAGGATTGGTTAAGTTTATGATAACTAGGTCTTGGTTCGCATATTACGTTTTATAAGACTTCCATCCATTCACTCCCTCTTTGGCCTGCCTCGTATGCTTCCCCTCTCGCTGCTATATTAGTTTATCGGATAGTCCCCTCGTTAGCTTTAGAGCGGACCGTTTGGTTCCAAGGAAAATAAAAGTCCTATCATGGCGGACCCATCGACGTCGCCGCCCCTGACGCGGGAATCAGTAGCAGCGGCCAGGGAGCTCATCAAGCCGTTTGTGCACCGGACGCCGGTAATTTCGAGCACGTCGCTTTCGGCACTAGCTTCAGAGGTGGATGCAGGGTCGGGACCAGAAGGGAAGGCGAAACCGAAGCTGAGGCTCTGGTTCAAGTGCGAGAACTTCCAGAAGGTGGGCGCCTTCAAGGCCCGCGGCGCGTTCCATGCTATCGAGAGGTTGAAGAAGGAGCCTGGATGGCTGGAGGGAGGAGGCGCGCAAAGGGGCGTAGTTACGCATAGTTCTGGTTGGTTTTCTTCCCCTCGGGTTTTTTATCATCTACTTTTTACTTTGAACTTGGTTTTGGAGAATATTGGGTATCATGAGGAAAGCCAGGCTTCCTCTGAGAATAGCTTTATTAGTGTCTTCATGGGGCCCGAGATTCTAGTTTGAATTCGACCCTACTATACTCATTGCGTTTCAACATTGCCTAACACCCGCTACAAGGAAACCACGCACAAGCGCTCTCCCTCGCCGCCCGCACCAACGGCATCCCGGCACACATCGTGATGCCCTCGATCTCGGCGCCGCCAAAGATCGCCGCGACCAAGGGGTACGGCGCCCACGTCGTGTTCAGCGGGAGCACGAGCGTCGAGCGCGAAGCCGTCACCATGAAAGTTATCGAGGAGACCGGCGCGCGCCTCGTGCCGCCGTACGATCACCCGGATATCATCCTGGGCCAGGGTACTCTCGGCCTCGAGTTCCAGGAGCAGGTCGAGGCTCTGATTGCTGAGGAGCGTGAGAAGGCGGGGGCGGGGACGGGGGCGGAAAAGAAGAAGAAGAAGGGGCTGGATGTTATCATTGCGCCTTGCGGCGGTGGCGGTAGTAAGTGAAACCGTATATTTGATTATCCCCTTCCATATCCTTGTGTCCTCACATTCCTTTTCTTTATGAACAACCACTATGACAAGCACCCAAGGTAATTATCACTAACGTCCAGCAGTGCTCTCCGGTGTAGCCCTCTCCTGCGAAGGCACCGGGATCCGCGTCTTCGGCTCGGAACCCTCGTTCCAGGGCGCTGACGACGCAAAGCGCGGCTACGAATCCGGCACCCGTATAGAAACTGTATCTTCGCTAACAGTCGCGGACGGCCTGCGCACACCTCTCGGCCGTATCCCCTGGTCTGTCATATACGAGCGCCGTCTCGTATCCGGCTTTTACAGCGTCAGCGAGGCCGAGATCATCCGCGCACTACGGCTCGCCTACGAGCGCCTCAAGGTCGTTATCGAGCCTAGTTCCGCCGTGCCCCTCGCCGTTGCCTTATATAACGAGGATTTCAGGTCGATGGTAGAGCGAGAGGCCGGCGAGGACGGTTGGGATGTAGGCATTGTGTTTAGCGGAGGTAATGTTAGTTTAGACGCTTTGGGTAAGCTGTTCTCTGAGAATTCAGAAGTAGCCAAGTAAATAAAGAGGTTTATATTCTTTCAAAGTTGGTGGATAAATAGGTATCTATGTTAAATTTCCCTATCTTGGAGTGAAAGCATAGGTGTCCTGGTGCTGTTCGACCCATATAACCAAAGAAGATGATGTTATGCGACTAAGATGATACTTTACCTCAACCTATATTTCCTAAAACCTTCATCGCATCGGCGTTATCTCGTTATGTCATGAATAGGGTCACCCAAGCTCGCGCTGGCTAAATAATCCAAGATAATTGTCAGGCTCATTTACTTAGAGCCCTGTCCATCTGCTCCCTCCATTTCCGACTATTCTTTCTGAGGAGCCAGATCGCGAGATTGCCACTCACCCATGAGATCAAGCCCACCATGGTCATCAGCCACCCAATACCCATGGCATTTACTAGAGGCTGGCCGACTATACCGCCTACGCAGCTGAATATGTTTCGCACAAAGTTGTTAAGAGCGACACCGTTACTACTTTTCCGCGGCATGAATTCAGTGAGCATAGTGGTGGCAGCACTGAAGACGAGCATGCTGCCAACACCGAAAAAGAAGTTGGCTACAGACGGTGCCATCCAGTGGATCCCGTATTGCAATGTCCAGCCGGACCAAATTAATGCTCCGGGATACAATGTGGCGGAGATCCACGCATTCTCGCGCATGCGATCTTCGGGTAGATATATGAGCTTCCCATTGGCGTCGTATCTTTGGGCCTTCTCCGCTGCCCGGACCATGATCCGGTCGATCCATCGGCCGCCAAGCAACGACGCTGCAAAGTAACCTAACGAGCTTGGCAGGTACAAAAGCCCTATGATAATGGCTGAGTAACCATACGGGGCTGACGAGAATGCCGACTGTAGAGATATGTTAAGTATGTACAGGGATCCAAAAGTGATCGCAGCATAAAATACTGTAGTTGCCACTGCGGGAAAACGCAGGTACATAATTATCTCAAGAGGGTCGACGAAGCACTTCTTGAACTGCGCAAATGCCTGCTTAGTGTGTACCTGCACGGATCGCGTAGTAGAAACGCGCGATAGACCGTCAGGATGAGATGCTTCGGTCGCGGCCACAGGCCTACGCTTTGCCAAGGTTTCCGGCACGCAAAACAGGACAAGGACGAAAACAACAGCCCCATAAGCAGTTAGAAACCATACGGTACTTCTCCAACCAAAACCCTCCGTGAGAGCGCCGCCTATAATCGGAGCTAATAGGGGTCCCATAAGCGGTCCAAGGTAGAAATATCCCATAGCACGGCCGCGTTCTCGGGGTTCCCAGCAGTCGGCAATTGTGCCAGCGCCAACAGCTTGGACGGAAGCGGCAGCTCCGCCCGACAAGACACGAAACACGATTAACATGCTAATGTTGACACTTAGGCCACTCAATAGTGAGAAGACCACGTTTAAAAAGAAGGACGACAGATAGATGTTACGGCGACCTAGAGTCTCGGAGAAGGAACTCCACCAAAGAGGGAATATTGACATTGCTAACATGTATAATGCTACCGTCAAGTTTACGACTGTCGGTGAAGCACCGAGATCTTTCGACATTTCCGGAAGGGCAGCTAATACGATCAGGTGAGTCCTCTAGTTCACGTTGGCCAAGGGGGTTCGTGCTACACTATAATGGAAGGTATTTGTATGCTTACGATAAAAGATGGCAGACCCCATCGGTGCCGCACACGCTGCCAAAGCTATGAAGACCGTTATCATCCACTTCACTTTGTTTGGATAATCGTAAGGTCGTTCAACTTCTGGGATAAAAGTCAACTGCGCAAGGAAACCCCGTCGTTTCAATCTTGGTACTACAGACAATGGTTTAGATCGTGCAGAAGATGCTTGCGACCTAACTCGCTCCACTGGCACGGTAGTCGCAGCCTCTTCATCTACTGATATGCCATTTGGAGTTAATAGCTGATCAGGAACAGCGTCTATGGATCCGTCTTCCATATCATGGTTGGTGGTGCTTATAGACCCGGCAGCATCCTCGTCCTTATCCTCTAGGCGCGCTCCTGTCGACTTAGTATCCTCTGTCTTCTCGTCTATCTTTTCTGGGTCGACTGCCATATTCAACTATTTGGCTTGTCAAAGCAGTAATATTTAGTGGTATGTTGGTATTAACCAACAATAACTGATAACCGATATCGGTAGAGCAGAAAAAAAAAGCTAAGGGTAATGGATATTGAGATGTTAGAAGGCCCTCGGTAGCGGAGGCCTCATTTATCTATTCCAAGCCGTAGTAAACGCGCAGGTGAATTAGAAAATAGATAGCTGTGGGAATAGAGATTGTCTGTTTAGAGATTCAAGGCTGGTGATAGTTAATAAATGGGTAAAACAATGTGAATATTAGAAAAGGTAACTGTCAGGGGGTTAAGTAAAAAAAGAGGTTAGCAATGAGCTTGTCTGTCAACATCGCTGAATGATTTGCTGCTTTGATTTTGTGTGGAGAAAGTCTGCAGAAACGGGAATTGTAGTGCATTGTAAGTCGAAATGCCGACAAAACCGAGATCATAACTTGAGGGTCTGTTGGGTTGGCGATTCCGTTCGGGTATTGGTTCCGATACGCCAGACCATAGCCGGTAAGAGGAGCGATCCCCATCGCCGGGGGTCAACAAGGTTGTAATCCTCGGTACACCATTTTGAATACATGCAGACATGTTAGCAATATGACAGTTCTGACTCTTATCCGCGTATAAGGAAAGATGCCAGTGATACGAATGATCTTTGGGTAGAATCGTAGTGGCGACAACTATCTCAATATATTACAGTACTTCAAGTTGAATGATTTTATCGGGGGGTCTTTCAGCAGATCGTTTATATACCCACATCCGTAATTAAGTGGGTTACGCTTTACTTCACGCCGCCGCGTCGTTGCGAAGTTCAATTGGATGAATCTTAGGCCAGAGGAACAGGCTCGAGCTATATTCCGGAAGTTAACCAAGCTGATATTTGTGGATTACCTGGTATTTAACAGGACCTAATGTAGGTATGTGCTGCATGCCTAGGTACCTACCTACCTATACACCATAAGAGGAAACCTGGTGAGAAGTTATACCTAGGTAGCTAACCCAATCAGACGGGAGGTGAGCAAGGGGATTAGAAGGACATCTGGACCGAAATTCGCAGTCCACAACGTATTTCCACAACGTATTAAGCTTCGTCTTCTACCCGATGCTTATGGTGGCTTTTGTCTTTTGTGCGAATTGGTCTGCTTATTTGGAAGATGGATCTCCATCGGCTATCGCACCTTGAAAAGCTCCACAGTCCTGTTAAAAAAGCCAACAATGAGAGAAGACTAACGCCGAGTCTCGAATAGGATGAAGGGAGGTGTATATTAGCTCTTGTTATCGTGATGCGTTACGAGATGTCGGCATTGTAATTCCCATTGGAGGACGACATTGAGTTGTAGAGTTGCACGAATCCGAAGTTTTGGGTTGTACGGAATATGTTAGGTGCCTCCAACGGCAGCAAATCAAGGCCGAGTTCCACTGTGGCTTGTTCTTAGGCAGTTAGGGGTAAATCTTCGGCGGAAAACGAACCGCTAAAATCCTTCAACCGGTATCAGCCACTTATAACGTTTTCTCAGCGCTATGATACTTTCATAATACTTCCGATATAGGCACATCCCACATTCCTCAAAGGTACCTGCTTATAGCTTTAAGTATCTACCCAACCTAACATATTACAATGTCCCTTACAAACGCCTCTCCTTCAGAAGCTGCCAAATCAGCCAAGGAGGCATCTCACATTCTTGCTACACTGTCTGAATCCGCAAGAAATGATGCCTTAACAGCTATCCACTCTAGCTTGATCGCTGCTAAGAATGACATACTTGCGGCCAATGCTCGCGATCTAGAAGCTGCACGATTAGCAGCAGAGCATGGTCAACTTAGTCAAAGTTTGGTATCGAGGTTAGACCTTGGTAAGAAAGGAAAATGGGAGGATATGCTGAAAGGGATACTGGACGTTCGAGGTCTTGACGACCCTGGTGAGTCCCCAGAATAATTGGATTGTTAGATTAAATGTGCAGTAAACTGATTGATCGCATTTAAGTCGGCAAGATTACTTTAAGAACTAAGCTCGATGACGGACTGGAGTTGACAAGAGTCACATGCCCTATTGGCGTTCTGTTGATCATCTTTGAAGCGCGGCCTGAGGTTATTGCTAATATTGCCTCCCTTGCGGTAAAATCAGGCAATGCTGCTATTTTGAAAGGCGGCAAAGAATCAACAGAATCTTTCATTGCTATTTCAAAGGCCATATCCGCAGCTTTAGACAAAACCGAGGTCCCTAACGGTGCTATCCAGCTCGTTACCACAAGAGATGTAATACCTCAATTGCTTGATCTAGACCAATACATTGATCTTGTGATTCCCCGGGGCTCCAACGAATTGGTCCGATATATCAAGTCATCCACCAAGATTCCGGTCCTCGGTCATGCCGACGGCTTATGCTCCATCTTTCTCGAGCATTCGGCAGACCCGAGGATGGCTGCAGATGTAATTGTTGACTCCAAGACCAGCTATCCCGCAGCGTGCAACAGCTTGGAAACATTGCTGGTGCAGGAATCCGCTCTAGACACGCTTCTCCCCACTGTAGCTGAGGCCCTAATCGCAAAAGGCGTTGTCCTACACTGCGACACCAAGACTAAAACGGCGCTTTCCGCGAAGTTACCTTCCGATATCTCGACAAAGATCGAGGACGCTCAAAGCGCTGACTATGATACTGAATTTCTCAGTCTTACGCTCGCAGTCAAGGCAGTTGCAGACATCCACGAAGCAATTGCCCATATCAATGCCCATGGTTCTAAGCACACGGACGCAATATTAACCAGCTCATCCGACCTTGCAGAGCAGTTCATGTCGAGCGTAGATGCAGCAGGCGTGTACTGGAATGCTTCAACTCGCTTTGCCGATGGTATGAGATACGGCTTCGGGACAGAAGTTGGCATCAGCACAAATAAAATCCATTCCCGAGGTCCCGTGGGACTAGAAGGCCTAATGATATACAAGTACAAAATCCGAGGCCAAGGCCACGTTACAGCAGCTTATGGCGAAGGCGAAGGGAAGAAGAGTTATAAGCATGAAAGACTGCCCTTGTAGATAGCTATGCTCTAGGGGCGGTATATATTCAAATATCATGGCGTTAAGGAAGCATAATGTGCTAGTGAAAAGATGGAAAGCCCTTTTAAGTCACGCCATATAGCAAAAAGATTTGTTTGCATGATTCTTAATACTAGACAACCAACACAATGCTGAGCGAGTTTACCAAACTTATCGATACGGATCGATTTTTACGATGTGAAACTTCCTTTCGGACTAAAACATCTCAATTAGAGTTATTCTTTCATGGGAAATCATAGTCAAAGACTTCGAAAAAAAAAGCAACAAGAACTGATAGCGTCTGCTTTCCTCCGCAGCATGCTTAATTGGTGATTGAGAGATTGAGACGCCCCGCCTGTTGCAGAGGAAATAAGCGTATCAGAAAGGGGGGGTTTGAATGAAGCTCCAATCGAGACTCTAATTGACATAATTCGAATACGGACAAATATCAAACGTATCGGCGATCTTCCGATGGTTTATGCCATTTTAACACCACCAAATATCATAAAAGAATGAGAAGACGGTAGTTGATTTTACAGCTACCTAACCTAGCATGAACTGTCTTAATGCATGCTAACGAATGTTAACATAGGATATATGCACCTAGTAGCTAATGAAACTAGGTGTTCCCGGGGGACCGTATATATGGCATTGAACACGTATCCGGCAATGGGAAGTAGACTGGAGATTCTTAGTACTCCAATAAAAGAACGGCTTTTGCAACGGGATTATTCCAAGGATATTTACGGCTCCTCTTCCTTAAGCAATACCCCTTAAGCCTTTGACGGGTCCCAGAGTTTGGGGCCTGGAATAGTATAGTTCTACGTCCTATGTTAGCGAGATAATTCAAGACATACCTAGGTAGGTATACAAGAGGAAGACGGTAATACTTACAAATAAGCGGTGTCCAATTTGATCGGCATACAATTCGCCAGCCATCCACAAACCTTCGTCGTTCCGGTCGTACGCGCCAGGGAATTCGACAAGGTAATCCTCGGAGGGGTAGGCATCACCGTCTCCAACGACCTCTAGCTGTGCGCAATGAGGGTAGATCTGCAGGCTTATCTCAAGGTCGATGGCTTCGTGTCGAATCATGTAGTGACCGGGCTTCAGGTTAGGAACCGTGACGTTCCAGGTGCCTCTGGATGATCGAAGTACGTGGTCTTGCCACCAACGGTCGCCGTTTGCAAGGTCCCTCTTCTCGCCAGGATTGTAGGACCATTCCCATCCCTCGGGCTTAAAGCCTGCCTCCCAGATCTTGAACCAGCGCTTCCCGTGGCCGTCCCATTGATCGCACTAAAGACGATTAGTCGCCGCCACAATCGTAGAGACCCGTATGTTTAGAGTGGTCGCTCGAATTCAAATATAACAGAATAGTTCTCTCACGACAGCACGGTGCTCACGGAAAACATATGTTATGGGAATATAATGTGAGAGATTTTTACTACTAACAGGTCCTTGACAGTCTGCCATATATACTATCATCGGTCCCAGGCTGACTGACCATGGGTACTCGTTACATGGCGAAGGCGGGTTTTGGTCCTCGTAGCCCGGCACGGACGGCTTCGTGGGGTATGGAACAGGCGGCGATGCAGGGCAAGGAGGGGCGCGATAAGAGGGCACAATCCAGCTACCCGGCTTCACAGTCGCATGTAGCGTAGGGTTCTTAGTAGCGAGAGGATTTCCTCGGTTGCAGGCGAGATAGGGGTGGTCCGCCCGATTGAGTGGGTCAGCGTACCAGCGGCGCTGGATCGACTCCTGGCCTTCTTCGGGAAGCCAGGGGTAATGTCTAAGAGATCTCGTTAGTTAAAAAACGTGTCGGAGATTTAAAATCGGAGACAAGGGTATTCGGTTGGCTTACCCCGGGTAGTCCACGCCGTCAATGGTATAGTTGAATAAACCTCCAGTCTTAGTGCCAATACCATTAGGAAGGCCATTGGCAACAGCCGCTAAGTTAACAAGGAGGAACGAACTTGACTTCATCTTGGTCTCGTCTATGAATTTCGCAACTTAAGATTCAGCGAAGTGAAACGATGTGAAAACAAAATGAATGTCGGATCTATGTAATATCTTCAGTCGGCCAGTTCCTTACGAAACCTATATATATCTTCATCTAAGAGTAAAAGAAAAACCTTCCGACAAAAGCCTCCGATCCACGAAGCTCAAAGGGACTCCTACTCGAGAATATAGATATCTACCCAAGGTGTGCATGCTGCAAGATCCCGTTGTAGTATTGTCACTTACATACGGGAGTTTCCAAGCCTAATTCTGCCAGCTGACGCGGGGTTTGTAGATGAACGAACAAAGTAAGACAGGAGGTACATCACATCTACTAGACGGCTAAACTACAAGCTACCTATGAAGTTACAATTATCAAGAGCATCGGGTTATTATAGGCTATTGGAAGTAGTAAGATGATAGACGGTGTTACCAAACGAATTCCCGTTTAGTACCGCTATGAAGTGTAAGTTCCGGGTTGCAGTTCGAGGCCTTGACTTGGTTGTATCCAATCGTATTCGTCGCCAATAGCAAGACTACCGTATGTTGGAGATAATCCAACAATCCAAATAAAAGCGTAAATTTGTTGCAATGGAAAGATAAAAAGGCATCGGCGGGGAGAATGATTCCGTGCCGTGAATACGGTAGTTAAAGTAGTAGAAAGAAGAAGAAGATAGAGTCAAAAAAATCTTAACTTAGCTGAGAGGTATTACACGGAAATAGGCTTCCCAGGTAGGAAGTCACGGGGAAAGTACGCAACAAAGACTCGTATTAAGTCGGATGATAAAACATGTTTGCGTAGATAGTATCGTGAGATGGAAAAGGTAGAGAAACATAGGTCTCCATTGCTCTGAGGAAAATTTCAACTTGACTACGAAAGCTCGTGACTGATTATACGTAACATTGGGGCCTACCTATCCTCTGTCAAGATTCGTCGTCGGAAATCATGTGACATAAACTCCGGTGACAAGAACAATGACTGAGGAAGCAAATATTTAGTAACAGTTATATGAGGTATGTTGACTATAAGAGGTTGCTAAGGCAACTTAGTCCGTTAGAGGGAATTGTTCAAACACATGTTTGTTAACTGACCGTATGCTAAACCTCGGCACTTGAGCTATCTAGATGGGCACGGTACTATCTACCTTATTACTATCCCTAAGTCTTTTTTATTGTAATAGGGTAGAAGAACTGGGCGGATGTCTCCGACAGACCACATTCCCCTGAGTCTTGGAGTAGTTGATCAGCATCAACACTAAGACTATTATAATACACTTACAAGAAAAAAAGAAAGAGAAAAATCCAAAGATGAGTTTCTTTTGGGTCTTCTTAGACCTGACTTAGCTTTTTCACTACCTAATTAGATCGTTCGTAGCAATATCGGGAAATATTTTCTACCGTAAGTGACTCTTATGCATCGTCTCCACAACTCTTGTTCTTGAAAACCTGCAAGATGCGAAGCTAATCGACCCATAGAAGATCCAGTCTCACGTGCCGGGTAGTGCTAACCGTATTCTAAGAACTTCGGCGCAAAGCCAAGAGAGGGATTTAGTCGCTGTCCCCGTCCTCTCTGAACTCCCGGTTCCGTACCGCATACTTCTCTGGTTCTATGCAAATCGAACCCCTAAGGAGTAAATATAAAAACGAATAGGAATTTTTACAATAGTGAAGCTGACTAGTCGCATATACGAGCTAAATCTATCACAAACTGGTTAAGCTTATACAGGTCTCCTTTAATGGCAACACTTGAGATCGTTATTTATGGATAATGTATTAGCACCTGCCTCTTTCGCCAGCATACAGTATGCTGTTTGAGGTAGAATTTCTAATCACCCTTCTTTAACAATGGGGGATGGGCAGGTAGATTTTATGCAGTTTCTATTCAGTTGAACCAGAGGTACCTAATGCATTCCGTGGTAGTAACAGGACGCATTGGGGACGCGAGGGAGACACAATAGTATATTGGGTATTTCTCGTATTAATATTGTTCATCGTCAGCCAAGTATTTATTATACTCACGGCTTCCTATTCTTAGAACTTATTGCCCAACGTTAGGTTAAACTCTACGTGTTATCGTGACAAACACCTTACACGAAAAGCTGATGAATGTGGATGACTCACGTAGACTGACTTGTGTTAACTGGCGTTGACAATTCCGTACAATGCACTAAGAGAAATTGACTAAAAGTTGGAAAAAGTGGTACGATAATGCTGCATCGACGACTTCTGGACTATTAGTGCATACCACTTTTAGAGATCTAACCTGTCATTACCTTTTTGATAGTCGTCTGCATGCGCTAATTACCAAAAACAACTGACAGATGGAAAGTGCTTTTCAATAATACTCCCGGTAACTCTTGGAGGTTGTGATGAATAATGCGCCTTAATCGGACCCTTATGAAGCTATCCACAAGTCTGACTAGATTCGACGAATAGCATCATCATAAATAACGATGATGCTATGCAGGCACCGATCCGGTATAGCCATACAGAGCCTGCTTTCGCGAAGGGCGGCACATCAGGTCACGCTTTATACGGCCTTTGCCCTTTGCCTTCGTGATGTGTCTGTCCACGTTGTCGCGCACCGGACCCGACATCACGGGGTTCATATAAGAGAGCTCCGCTGGAGGCTGGAGACTGGGGGGCTGAGTAGGACCACCTACGATCGGCTCTTCCGACCTCCCGAAGTTCTCGTGGCGCCGAACAATTGTTGGTTCGTTTTGACGTCAGTGTACCACAATCGCGGGTTCGTGCTTCGCATCATGGACCGTCCGTTGTGGGTTGAAATAATGGACTTCCTGCGGATTCTCGAAATGCACAAAGGTAAATCGAACACCCCGCAGCGGGCCGGGCTGCCCAGATTTCCAGATTTCTCTTCCAGTCCATAGGCGGCCGTCGGACACGCCAGACCCGATCAAGGAGGAATGTTCGAGAGCTAAGGCGAGAGAGAGGGGTGGATGGGGTGGATGGGGGGGGGGGGGGGGTTATCCGTCTACCTATTGCATGGCTGGTGAAATTGGCCCTTATCTCAAGAAATCGTTTGGAGTTGGTAGGAACCAAATGGCGGTGACGATGTGGTCGATTTTCTCTGGCTAGCTGAAGGGCCCCAGGATCCACTTCGCCGCCTCACCCCCGGCGTCCGTCGTCCCCCTTGTGATCTGGGCTGACCCTATGTACCGCTTAACTAGGATATCGGCGGGCAGTGGAGCCTCATCGTGAGCTCTGGCCATTAACGACTACAGGAGATATGCATATCCGGTGGAGTTGATGGAGTTGGGCAGCATCACCGCTTAGACAAGTTCGACAAATAATAAGGGGTTTCATTCACCACCAACACGTGCTAAAGCAATACTAGCAAGAAAAAACTCCCCTCCCCCAATTACTGCTCCTTCTTCTCCCTTCGAAATTTCCCTAATATATCTCCGAAACGAAACCGGCCCTCCCTTCTTAATGCCCCCTTCCCTCTTTTCTTCCCTTTCTTCTGGCTTCTCTTCTCTCTCGTCAGAGATGGGACCCCGCGATCAAACTACTATTAGAAGTGACTCAGGTTATGGGGACGATGCGTCCGAGGTGCCGCGGGACGGGCCAGATGCTCATCCGCTGAGTAAGTTTTGATTTGTAGTGTTATGGAAAAATCTATGATTTCACCGTTTTCCCCGGTGCGAGCCCGTTCAGTTTTTTTCTTTTTGGATATGTGAAAATTATGTGTCGCTGACGTTTATTCCGCAGCCCTTAAGGGATACGATATTGGGCCCGCGTCCAAGTTGCAAATTGGCGACGTGAGTTTTTACCCTAATTTATTTAAAATCATAAGAAAAAAAACAAAGTTGGAGTAAATGTGCTAAATATCGCACTCAGGTATTCGAATTCCTCTGGGCCGACGCTCCGGAGTTTGAGTGGGAGTGGAAATGTCTCGGATATACTCGCTTCATCGTTTTGCGCCATAGCGATACATTTCCTCATCATTGCGCTTGCATGTAAGTAAAAAAACGACCCTAACCATTCCAGGTTCACCAATACCACCTATTCCCATATCATGAACTCCCTTTTGAACCACTCGAGTGTTTGCGCATCAAAACACAAGACCGCGAGCGAGTTAGCTTCACAAGGGATCGGTTTCATCAATATTTGACTGACCGTGACCTAAATCAGACCTATTTCCGTGGGAGGCAAGCATGAGTTTGCCAAGCCTGGAATTGACCATTTTCAGCAAGGATATGTCTTCGCCAACGGTGAACCGACCCCAGGCCTCGACCAGAACGGTGTAGGACAACGACTACCGTATTCCCCCGTGGGAATTGAACTGCGTCCCGGAAAACTCCGCGTGAAAGAAGACTCCCGGGCCAATTATGCCGATATCGTCGATGTTGACCACGATGCTCAGGTCATGGTTATTGGCGATGTAGTCCGTTACTTCGACCGTGTCAGGAGGAACGTCAATAAAGCGTTCATGCGTCAAATTCTGAGGAGGGCTCTTGAAGAGTACAAGCGCCATAGGGCAAACCAAGCAGAGAGCAACAGGATGTCCAAGATTCCCCAGTCCGTGATCGACGGCGACGAAGCTCAATTCAGCGCCTGCGAAAGCATTCCGCCCTCAGAATCGGCCAGCACAATTGGAGAGACGAGATACGAGAGGGAAGGGAGAAGACATAGGAGATATTCAAATTCTAGTTTGAGCTCTCGAAGACCGAGGCCTGACTCGCAGGCCAGCGTAAGAGCATCTCGGGAAGCCGTCCAAGACGGCCGCCGCGAGATTGATTACGACGTCAAGTCCATGCACAACGTTGCGATGGCCGGATTGAGATAATAACAGAAGAAAAAAAGGAATCGGGACTAAATTCTAATTCATGAAAAAGAAAACCTTACCCTGCATGGATTTGGCGTACGGCGAGGGAGTTAACTCGAGCAAAAGGGGACTCGAGCATTACCCACATGCAACAGAGCAAACATAGACAGGCAACAGGTACGACGTGTATATTTACGATTCAACGACTCCCCGAAAGTCCAACTTAACGACGAAACAACATATTATGATGATTTATGCCAGATTAAATAGTTAAAGACGCGAAAAAAAGAAAAAAAACCGCGCATCAATGGTTATGAATGATATTTACCTACTTATACCAAGCAAAGCACAGGAAATCCTTCAAGGAATTTGTGGAATCAGCTGCCATATTTGGCAGAGGACCAGAGAGTCGGGTCCCCGCATGTGATGGGCTGCCTTCAGCTTTTTTATCATCTAGATTTGTTTGCTAGTAGAGCTTTTTGATACCTCAGCTTGAAGATAAACCAAGCTACACATGATCCACACTGATAATATATAATGATCCTCAATTACCTCCCACGACTCCACGAGAATGCGTCAGAGTGAAATAACATGTCTAGCTCTATACTACAAGTTACCTCTTATAGGGTCTGCAGACCATTCAATCTGATTTAGCATCCTGTATGTCTTACTTGCTGGTTGCGAATTCGCCCATTTGCTTTTGCGATCTGACCCGAAAATGACACCAAAAGAAAACTCGAAAAGTGGGACGTTCGGATCTATCCTTGATCGTTCAAGAGAACCTCCCTAACCACCCTGGTCTCATGGACCCTGGAGGCAGAACCGAGGCAGCCGCTAAGAATTGAAGCCATTCGAACGATCGGGCGAGATTAGTTGCATATGATACAGGGAAAAGGATCTCTGGGACGAAATTTCTCGGGACTATTATATGTGGGTTTTGGGAACGAATAAGTTGACCACCTCCTCTATTGGGGGGACTAATCGTCAACGCAAACGGGCCGATCTACCGGGTGGTCAGAAGCAGTACGACCACCCGGATATTGACTCATTGGCTCGGTGGAATTTCATATTACCGATTCCAGCGATGCCTCCAAGTGTCCTGACTCCGTCGTCATTAATGTAACCTGGGAGTTTGCACCGCGCCGTCTTACACCAAGATGTCCAATATTTCAGCGCCAGGTATCCAGGGAGGCGGACAGAAGGATGGATGTAATGTGCTTGATTCCTAGGTAGCTAGAGAGACCTTGTCGATCCTAGCCTCTGGGTAAATACCGACATGCTTGTAAGGCTTTTATATAATAGATAAACCAATGGCCGCACTATCTTGTGATTTCGAGCTTATGATGGTGGGCATAATATGCCAGTTTCTCTATGGTATATATCATCACTGGAATTCTTCAACTAGGGATTTTAGGGTATTTTGGTAATTGGTATAACCTAATCGACCCGTCCTCTAAAATAAGATAGCCCAGAATGATCCCGGCAGCAGATCTCTGGCAGAGGCTGCCCCTAGAGTTGATCGAGCGGATCTTAGACCTCTTGGTAGACGACTATGACCAGGACCCTGCATATCAATGGACCATCTTACGGCATACGGCAAGAAGACAGATGCGCCGCATCGAACGCCACTTCTTGCAATATTGGGTGCCCAAGTTAACAATCACTCTCTACTCGGGACCACGATGTCAAATCGATTATAAGGTATCTGACCACGCTTGCGAGAATCGCCTTGGAACTAGTCGTGTTCGTTTTCAAACCTCGGGAGCCGGCATCTCTAGCTCGTTGAACAAGAGAGATATCCAGACCTTATGGGGCCAATATAGCTTTGAAAACCGAGTTGCTCACCTTAGGTTAGGTGAAGGCATCTTAAAACAGGGCATGACAGGAGGCTATATCGTCAACGACACTGATATCGTTGATCTAAAAGTAGAAAATGATGGTCTCGATATCATATTCGACTGGCGTCGAACACTAAACGCTTTGCTTCGGGAGGAACTGATGATGCGTAGGCTGCAAGAAGAGATGGTAGGCAACCTTTATTTCCACCCTGTTTAATCCCTCTCGGAAACCTCTGCTTATCGTCGAGCAGACTATGGATAAGAAAGCGGAATTAGCGGCTAAGAATCGTTGGCCGCCGTTCCCTAGGATACAGAGGCTGGCCTTGGTCAAACACTTCGTACTGGACATACAAATGGCCAAACGAGTTGCCGTCCAACTGCATCGACTAAATCGCCATAATGCACTCAACGAGGTCAAATTAGGGAGCTTCACCCACGAGTCGCAACACCTGCACAAACAACCTCTACCCCCCTTGCCTCCATCAACAAAGCCCAGAAGAGCGTGTTGCGTGATGTGTTCTCGCCAGACCGGCCCGTCCATATTCGAGGTCGTCGCCTGCGAGGAGAGCGTGGTGCTAAGCCTAGACGGATGGGAGAAGCTCGACAAAGACGAGTTATTAGACTTGTACGCCGAGGCGTACGGCTGGAACTGTTACCGAAGCCCGGGGCAAGAACATAATTACGAATGGCAGCAGGCGAGCAAGAACGACTGGCTCACGGTATGCAGTAGTACTACTGAAAAACTGCATAGCGTAAGAAGGTGGAATCCTTGGTTCTAGGTGTGATGATGGAAGTAGGGCGTTTACAAGGTTGTTTTCTCTTCTTTAACTGATGGTTTCGTCTCCAAGCCGAATCACCTTCATGCCGTGTATAACTATCAAAACGCCAAGTATGTCTCAATCATACTTGATTATTAGGAATTTGGAATTATTCTTGCACTGAGTGACAAGAGGTTTACTATGATTCTGCGTGACGCACCAGGGACAAAGATCATGTTCGGTGATGTGTGAATCGAGCCCGCGTAGGTAGTCAGATTTAGAGTCACTCGCGGATCAACTTCATTGTTTTCATACTTCCGGTCAGCTTGTACTAAATATAGGACGTATATCGTTTCTCTCAGATTAGTAGTGGTTATTTTACGAGCTCACCTGGCTTAACGAAGGTATAATAAGTATAAGCGTCTTATGTAACAGGGAATCAGGGGTTGTGGTCCCTATGCATTTCGGATTGTAGTCAGAGATACTTTGAAAACCAACTGATGCTCTCCGTTTCCTGGTTTTGTAAGTGTTTTTGACCAGTTTTACACCTAATTCTGGTTGAAGGGAGCTTAGGAACCGTTTTATCCAACCAAAACATAGGTATATATAGCAGCCCGTTGCAAACTTTCTTGGACCTTTCGACTGAACCTGGTCCACCAACAACTATTCAGACAACTTTCCTTGCCGTACAGCGGTGAAAAGACCAAAAAGAAATCAGGCTTACTACCTTAACACTGCCAACGTTACGATGCCCTCAAGCAACGCGACTGGTGACGATAGTTCGCGTGGAGGATCCAACTCCAAGAAGGACGATGCGCGCCATCCGAAACTTATATGGCCATTCTCTCAGACAACCGCCCGCAAGGTTGGCGGTCTACAGCTCGTTGCTAATTCCTTTCGGTCGTCCCAGGGGAGCTCTAAACCGGGAAAGAAAAGCGGCAGTGACGGGCGCAACGCCACGGTAGAGGGCTCAAGCCAAAATGAGACCACTATAATAGTTGACCCGGCTATTTTGAACGGTGACCTTACTTAGCATATGATAGGAGGACAGACCGCTCTCCTAAGTTAGATTCTGGAAAAAAGGCGAACGGCAGACTCGGCGTTTTCAGAAGGGCAGCATCTTTCTTTCTTGGCTAGCGAACCACCGTTGTCCTAGGTGTGGCAGTATAGAATTTAATTCAAGAATATATCTTACCACAACACCATGTCTCGTTTAAGCATAACTTCGCATGTAAGGCTTATGTGCTTAACTACGAGTACTTATAATATTAACAATATATAGTCTCGAAGAGTATTCTTCGCCTAACCCTTCAACACAGCCCGAGATGTCAAGTTACCTTATGGTGATTAATCCGACTATACCCTAACGTAGTACCTGGTCATGCTAGGCTACGGGTTAAGTGTGGAAGTTTGGCCTACTCCTGTTAAGGGGGATAGTGTTGTATTCAAGGGGCTAGAGAAAATGTAAAGTAGGAGGCGAGTAGTAGCTGTGCCGCTATACGTAGAAGCATGAGCTCATCTGATGTATGATAGCGCCCTGAGATAACTGCGAATAGCTGAGCTACCTTCCTACTTGACATTTGCGTTTGCAAATCTAACATAGGTATATTAGTTAGCGTCATCAGATAGTATATTATAGAGCTCTGCGTCTTAATTCTTGCTAAGAATGATTAAAAGCATTATTGTTATGTTGTGGGAATTCTACTTTTAAATACATACCTAGGTATTAACAGGAAGACAGGTAGGCACGTATCTAAGGCAATATGATGTTATTCGCGCCTAGTAAGCCTTCATTCAGGTTTTAGGTTTTGTATTAGTGGCATTCGAAGTGCACTAGTAACACTCAGAAGGGTATATTGTCTATCTCCGTATCTCGTGAATTCATGAATACATCCGTACAGCATCAGTGGTCCATTACAGGGTTGAATATTTCATGGAATGCGCATAGTCGTTATTCTTGACCACTGTAATTTATTTTATTTATGCCGGGTCCTAACCCCAATATCTCTGTAATATTCTGTTGCGGTGTTCAACCAGATTCGAGAATTCCTCTACGATTTCGGTAAGCCTTCGGTCCTCCCATCTCAGCCCTTGGTCGAGTAAGAGGTGGGTATAACTGAACACTGCAGCGTCGAACAGGCTTGGCTTAGACGCCCCAAAGAACCACTCGCCTGAGCCTAGCACTGTCGATAAGGCCTCAAATGCTTCTTTCGCCCCGTCGTATAGCCTTTCCGGGTTCACAACTAACGCGCCTATGGATCTCAATATCTCTTCTTCCGCCGCGTGGCGCAACTGGTATAGAACCGTCGTCTTAACAACCCGTGATGTAGAAACCGGCGCGACGTAGAGGTGAGAAAGCAGGGCGGAGTTTGGACGGGATAGATATAGAGCGTATAGCCATGCATTCCGTATCCGGTGGTTGAGGAGCGCTTCATAGGCTTCAAGTTTCAGGCTCGATATTTCGGAGATCTTGCGCGTGCCATTTTCAGCCGTGTACTGCTCCAGTTTGGTGGAGGGTATAGGTTTAGCTGAAACGAAGCTGTTTGGACTCGACGGAGGAATCAGGAATGGCAATGCGCCTGTGGGAGAAGCATGGTTGTTTGAAGGTATTGCTCGAAAAGCAACCCCTGCTAGCTTGAGAAAGGTCTGTATCGGCTATTAGGTATAGAAACTTGAGGCGCGAACAATGTGCTTGTAACATACTTGCCATTTTAGGCAAGATGGGTTGAAGCTTGGTAAGCCATTCAGGGCATCTTGGTCCGAAATAAAGACATAAAGAGCCGCAACATCTCTAACTCTGGGGGAGCGAACGGGGAGTTCGTTAGGAGGATATGTCAAGAGAGGGAATCTCTTGAATAATCGAGCTAAAGGAGCTGGTATGGCTAACCAGCCAGATGCGCCAGGTGACTTCGTACTGGCAGCGCTAGGATTTTGGGAAGACATGGCTGAGAAACTGTGGCGCGTATGGGAAACGTGTTGCTCTGAGTGCTTATGAGGAACTGGATTCGAATAAACCGATCTCAGACTTTGCGAATGTTGTATCTCTGATCTCTCTCCACAAAATTCCGTCACTTGAATAGAATCCATAAAAGAAAGTCATAGCTTGGCGAAATCTTATCTAATCTAATCGATAAAAGATAAGATGGACAGCGGCTTTAAGTATAATTCTAATGTACAGATGTATAAAACTTGAGTAAACCGAAGATTTAGCGAGTCAGCGAGTTTCCGACAAATTTACGTATCCTAAACCTAGGCTCACTAGATTCCGTTAGCTTCGGGCATTATGTGGGGCATGCAGACATTTTTCAGGGTCCAGATAATCCTCGAATGGGTATTCCGAGGTACAAAACTTGTACGATGCTTTGACAAAGGAGGTAAGTATCTCGTGGGCGGGCTGAAATCGAATAAGGAGTGTTAAACACCATTATTAAACATATTAGAATACTAGATTTGGAGATGACATCTATTTGCTTAGACTAATATGCTTCACACTATTGATATTAGGTCACTAATCTAAGATGCACACAGTTATCACGTACGCAGAAGGATTCGCGCGGAAGCAGGAGAGCGCCGATCACGAGCTAATTGCTGCGATAATGCTAGACATCCAAGAGTCCGGGGCGCATTGCGGGGTGGAATTCTATTTTGCGCTTGGGTACAGTAACAGGTAGGGTACATACCTAGGTAAACTATGGAAGTCCACGCCTACCTAAGGTAGGTACTAAGTATCTTTATCCGTGGGGGTACAGACAGGTAATATTAATGGGACACACCAATGGCAGTAATATTGGGACGCTGAGGTTCAGTGGACGTCTTTGTTAAAAAAGTGGAACAAAATACATACCGAAGTCCACGTTAATAGATGAGCTTTTCCGGCTTGCAGATGTCGGGCATCAACTCAGCCCATACCGTCCTATCTGAAGAGCTGCAGGCTGCTTGCTGCTTATAGTCAAGTGCCGATTGATAGCTTGATGTCTTCTTGGTGGTCAGATATAGTGACTCACAAGCTTCGAAATCCATCCGCAATTCTTCGAGAACATCGCGTAAACTTCCATTGTCCCATTGCCAAGAGAAATACATGGGTAATAGAAGAGCTGGAAAGATGATGCTACTCTTGTTCTTCCGGTGGAAAAAGATATTTGGATGAGTGGGGGGCACGATAATGATGGACAATGATGGACAATGGTGGACTAGAACATAACGAAGCATGCTATAATATTGATTTGCTTGATTGCTTCACTTGCGCTCGTCGGTGCGCGAGCCGCTCATCCGTTCATACGAGACTACCGACAACGCCATCAAGTCTAGAGCAATTGGAAAATGGCGGTTATATTTTCGATAGATAAGATCTACCTTACTCATTTGAATCTTAGACTATATTTGTATGGGTTCATACTATGTACGGATTCATACGAATTCAAGCGGAAGGACAGACACTTGCTGTTTCTGGTTATGGTCGACGAGATCAACTAATTTTTCCGTTACTAGGCCGAATTTTAAATGTACTATGATGTCGATTCTCACTAAATAAGATCTGAGATCAATGAGGGGGATCGATACCCCGAAAGCCCAGGACAGCTGAACATGATGTTCCATTGCTAAAGTCACATTTTGCGATCTCCCTTAGGTAGTTACGTAGTACTCATTGCTACAATGCCTAGTGACCTTTCATGTGTTCTTCGTTGCTTGCGGATTACTTTTAATAGTTTGACGTTTCAAACGAAACTGAGTCTATATAATACCTACATGTAAGTGCCCAGAGTAAGTGCATATAGGTAAGTGTCTGATAGAGGTATTGTATGGACCTTAGGCACCTGTGAATGTTATAGGATAAATTACCCACATGCATGTAAGCCGGGACGCATAGTCGCTGAAAGCTGGTTACTGGGATCAAGAGAACCAACATTGAAGGCTTTTAGGCTTACTCGGTCATCTTGGCGATATGAGGTAATCGACTTGAGTACTTGCTGGAACATTCGGCGACTACATGTATCTTAAGTGCTAATAGTAGGTAGGTATGTAAATATATTCAAGGCATTAAGATACACTACTCAGCTAACTAAAATAGGTTATCCTCGGTCATGTCATTAATCTCCGGGTGGTTGGCGCGATTAGATATAACGCGCTTAACTCAACTGGTCTAAATCGTGCGATAGTGCGATAGTTTGTTCCGGACGGCCGCTGGGCAACCTACTACCTTAACACTATCAGAGAAATTCGTCCCTACCTACCTAGGTAGATGGATATACGACGCAGCACTTACACGATACATTTTGTTTCGTTCGGATCTCGCCTGACTTGCTGCACCGGACCCTATATGCAGTCCCCTCTTAAAACAGTTTTTGGTTACTACTACATATATATCACGTATATTAAATGGCTCGATATCCATAAATCTTGACTGTTCATCCAGATCCAGCCCATTCGACAATCTGCATGCAACTTGCAGCCGCTCCTTAAAAAAAAATTAAGGGCCGGTTGGGAACCCCTGGTCTTGAAATGTGCGTATTGGGATAGAGGACCTCTGTACTATGTAAAAACTGGGAATTGGGGGTCAATACAGTAAAAAAAAAAAAAAAAAAGACCCCTCCACTTTATACTACCTAAATTGTTATCAGACAAGCTTAGAACAAACAAAGGGAAGAAAAAGACCGCTATTGATCACGATACCTTAATACCTCAGAGGTACTTAAATACATATAAACGACTTCTTCCATTTCTCTCTTCTTACGGCTACTTACCTAGGTATATTAATATTTATAACTACCTAACCTATATATTTTCTACTGAAGAGAAAGAAGAAAAAGAAAAAGAAAATAACTAGGGAGCAAACATCAAGATTGTTCTCCAACTCAACCCACCTTCTTCCTTGTAAAAAAG
Source organism: Daldinia eschscholtzii (assembly GCA_037126485.1). Classification (NCBI taxonomy): domain Eukaryota; kingdom Fungi; phylum Ascomycota; class Sordariomycetes; order Xylariales; family Hypoxylaceae; genus Daldinia; species Daldinia eschscholtzii. The sequence continues at coordinate 1,698,368 of JBANMG010000007.1, forward strand.
GGGACTTACGATACGATATATTCTTCACACCTTCCACACACCAATTTCGTCACCGCTTAACCCAAAACAATTTCTGCGTTGCATCGTGATCGACGACTTGACCCTATAGTCAGATTCGTCTTTAAAAAAGGCCTTTACCGCCAGCCTGCTTTGCCAACCTAACGAAAAACTTGCTCGTCCTTCTTTTCTTTACCTCCACCATCTCCTTCAAACCTCGCCTACATCCAACTTTTGCAGAGCAAAGCAAAGCGAGACCCTACGAAGCTTCACGTTGCTGCCGTTGGTAACTATATTGCTATAACCGCTTCTGCACACCAGCAGAAAACTCCACCTGTCGTACGACATCGCACCATCTCGTGCTTTGCTACCTACCACAGTCACTTACGCCAGGATAAAAAGGCCGACGTGAGACCAGACCAGACCAGACCAAGCGCATAAACTCCATTGTGTGCATTCCCTCCCTTTCTACCGAACAAACCACCACTCCCTATATATCAAAAAAAAAAACAATCCGAGAAACAATATGAACGCCCCGATCACTTCGCCTACTATGGCCCAGCGCCAACTACCATCGGCAACAGCGGTTGCAACGACTACGGCGACGCAAGGCTTTGCAGCACCACCCCCACCACCGGTGCAGAAGGCACCCAGTACGGACGCCTTCATTCAGAATCTCAACCTGGTGGCAGAAGCCGCGAAGCGTGCACAGATGGCGGTGTTGATGCGAGACCTCGAGGGCATTGCCATCTCGTGATTTACTCCTTACCTCATAATCCCCCCTTTCCCTCCCTCTCTATGCCGCCCCTGAAGAGCCTCTTGAAGAACCTCTACGTTGTGTTGCGACAGTTATACTATACGATACTACGTAATAGTTATTCTCATTGTTTTCTTGCTTGCTTCTCATCCACCAACTTTGGAACCGTTGGGTACACAACCGAGGTTTGGAGAAAGAAAGTTGGGCCATGTCGAGAGCGGCCGAACCGGTTCATCATCACTTTTTGCAGTGCTTCTTTGTGCTACTACATCTTACGGAATTGGGCACCTGACAATTGGCGTCCCTTTTTTGGGGGTCACGGATATTATAGTTAATGACGTTAGGCGGTTTTTTTTATCATCCCCCCTCACTTCAACTCAACTCAACTCCTCTGCACTCTCCCCCCACCATCAGCAGAAAGCACACCAAAGCAGCGAAGAAACTTTTCATCATCGGCATAACCCGGGAAAACTCTTTTTTCTAGACGGCTCATCATCATAATCATCATGATCGCTTGTTTCTACATACATACAGTATAATATGGGGAAACTAAACTCCGGCGAAGAAAGGTTGAAGAGAGGGGAAACACCTTTGGGTCCAAGATCACAAGCAAAGAAACAAATCATAAACTCGATAAACTAACAAGACAACTCAAATACATAATGCTTAATTCTCCTGGGGCTCTTGTTTTACATGATTACTTACTTACTACTTACGACCTTTTCGATCGTTCGAGTTACGGGGTGAGAGAGGGGAAGAGAACCTGGGCTGGCTGTAAGGGGGGTAATTGGGGGGGAAGGGAGAAGGCGGAAGGGGGATGGGATAGTTTATTGGCACTGTTGCAGTTAGGGCAACCGGCTTCGATTCGCGAACTTCCCCCCCATGCCGCTGCTGCAATGCTGTTGCTACTGCTGCTGCACGCACGCAGCAGGAGAGTGCAGAAACAGAAGAGGGAGGTGGTAGACATTTAACATTGTCGTTTTTTTCAAGGGAAGGTCACAGCGATCGCATCTAGCTTTTTTTTTTTTCTTTCTTTCTTATTCTTCACCTATTTCTTATGATTGTTCATTCATGAAATGCATGCATGCGGAATCGGGATGCCTTTCCGGAATACAATGGATTTGGGGGAGATGGGAACGGCGCTTCGGCTTTGGAACTTGAACATAGCCCCCACGATGATGAAATGGATCAAAGGACCCAAATATTTGATCCATCAATTTAAAGATACCTCAGAAATAGAAAAAATAAAATAAATAAAATCAATGAAACAAAACTCGAGATCTCGATCTTATTTTATTAACAACTTCTCCAAAAGCCAAGCTTCGTGCGAGGGCGCATTGCTTCTCGGTTTCTTAATTGGTTTCGCTTTGTCTCGCGGTCATGGTACTGCTTGCGTCTGTGTGCATGTGAAGTGAATAGCGCCGCCCGGGTCGCGGAGGTTGCATGCCTGGGACATCTTCCCTATTCTGCCGGAGCAAATACCTAAGTTCCTAGACTGAACAGATCGATCGAAATCTCATGTAGGGAACAGCTGTTATGTCTTCTTTCTTTTTTTTGCTCACATATCGACTTTTCAATATTTATCAATGCCGTACGTCTGACGCGTTGTGATCAACTTCTTTAAGTCAGAACTTGGTCACTAATATATCAGTTCCAAATAGCCTCTAGCGTTTCTCACATGCCTCATATACGAACTAATTTAATTGCTTACTACTACTATGTAGTCTGAATGAGTCGCTGAATTCACTTATCTTGCATGCTAATAGCAAAGTCTAATTCACCTATTTATGAATGAACATGGGTGACTTGCAACATTTTGTACACTGGAACACCGGTCTTTTCTCGCCCAGCTAACCATCAACTTGGTTAGTCCATGATAGGATAGACTACTAAAACAACCGACTACCAGGGGAGTGTTCCATTCCATTCTGCCCCGCTGTTTATATGCACCTGATTATAGGATACCTGTGGTGGAAATCCCACGAAAGGGAGTGGGCGACGAGCGGGTAAGCGACATGACAATTTCGCGCAATAGATGCAGAAGAAAATGTACTAAGTTGAAAAGAAAAGCATGTTAGCGTCCACCCTTACCATTCTAGATGTGCGCTGCCATCGCCTACGTAATCTGTGATTGAGTAGCGTTTCTTCCTCTGGAGAAGCTTGGTTCAGCGGAGAGCAGAGTGTTTAGTCGAGGCACGAGTTGAGACCGAGATGTGTTAGATGCTCTTCTATTGCTTTTTCACATGATGTGAGGCGGGCTAGTTCTATCATCGTTTGGTACTTCTGGGCCTCAAGTTGTACTATCAAAACGACACAAGAAAGCTCGGGTTCTCATTAAGTCTATCTTGTGAGTGGCGGTCCGGTTGTTGATGAAGAGCCAGTTTCATGGTACAAATCCCGCCACAGCTTGTACGCATTGCTCGCTTGGTGAACAAGGTCTCGGCAGGTAGTAGAAGCACGTTGTAGCGTATCGTCCCAACTTAGAAACTCGTCGTACTAGAATGGTTGAGGTATCGAGTCGATAACCGACTGAATAGTGATGAATGAACCTGGGCCACCGTCTTCGCGCAGATAATCCAACAATACACTCGTTTGTCCATAGAGGTTCTCTAAAGCCGACCGCGACGACTTCCCTAAGGACGCTAGGTGGATTGGTAAGTTATATATCGAGCTTCGTAGGTGGATACCTAAACTTACAGAGTATTGCCGAGTTGAGCTCCTCGGCCACAGCTACTCTACCTTTGCGGTCCAGTAAAGGTGCGACCTCCTTAACCTCTAGGGGGTTAGGATATGCTAGAAGTGAAAACACCTCGTTCAGTGTCTTGGTGGTCTCTGGTCTCGAATCGTCCCTGAAATCCTCTTGTAATGATTGACCGTATTGGACAGCCTTTACAAGCCAGTCCTCCTGGTCTGTTTGGCTGTCTAGCCCATCTTCTTCCATCTGGTCCGAGAAGCCGTTCTCATCGACGTCCATCTTGTTAGGAATGTCGTCGTATGGATGCCCGTTACTTCTTTTAGTGCCCGAGTTGCTTATCTCGGCGGATTTCCGCACCATTTCGATGAAAGTTCGGCATCGCAGTTTAAAATACACATCGTAATTTTCCTCCAACACACCTGGATAGTAAGTATAGGTATACTTAACAGCCTTCTCGATGTCGCCCTCGAGGATAGCTCTTCGGATACCTAGTTCGGTCAGTATAAGGTATACCAAGGACATAACTCATACGCACGTTGTCTATGATGAGCGTCCTCGTCGTCTTTAATGTTGATTCCGGGTATAGCAGTTCGCTCATCGATTTGTAAATCTCGCTTCTCTGCGTGTATCTCCTCGGCAAACGCCCGGGCGGTTTCGACATATCCATCGTGTTGTAAAAATTGTAAAACCTGATATAGTCAGCTATGCGACATGGCACTTTGAGATATATCCGCCATCTTACGAGTTGCTGGATCAGCTCCGTCTCACTTTTAGGAGGTGATACTAATCTCTCAATACTACATCGCAAAAGTCAGTTTCATGCGACGAAATAGCAGCCACATGTTGACCTGCCTTGTCCTATTGATGGCCTCCATCATTTTCTCTCGCTCTTTCTAAGCAATAGTTAGCTCCGACCAATACCCCCAACGAGAAAAACCAGGCTCTTAATATGAAAAAGTACCTTTACTAGGTTGTCGATTTGGAACATGAAATTTGTCTGGCCAAAGTTGACGCGAACATGTTCCCCTGGTTTCTTCATGCCGACGGTAGGGTAAAGGTCTCCCTTTATGTCTCGGAATGCAGTTTCTGTATACAATGTTAAATCCCGATCCAGTTGTGCGAATGTGACGGGGTTGTATGCACCGGGAATACATACTGAACTGCCTCCCATTCTTTGTAAAAAAAGCCTCGCGAGTTCGGAAGTTAACTCCACATCCGATGACATCTGGCGGCCCGAAGTTCTTTCCCTCGTACGGCTTTCCGATCTTATCTCCAGAATAGATATCGCCATCATCGCCATGATAACCCCATGAATCAGGCTCCCAGCCCGGTGGTCGGGCTAAAGGGACGTTCTTTGCCGAAAAGCCAATACAAACCGTGGTTCTGCATTCACCCAAGTTAGACCAAATCAGAAGCATTGAAAATCCTCGCTTAACACGTACTCGTCTCTTCTCCTAGATAGAAGAGTGACCTCAAAATAGTAAAGACCTGCTTGCCATGGCATTGGATGGTCTGCCCGAATCGCACATGCCTCGTGCTCCTGCTCCCTCGTGTTACGACCTGAAGCATACTTGACCTCCAAACCGTCAGCCAGAACCTCCAAAGAACCTTGCTTATCGTCCTTGTTCCACTTTGTTGGTAAAGGTGGCACCGTCATCTCATCTTCAACAGGAGGCGCCCGTTCGATCAAATCATATGTCATTCCTAAATGTGAAGCCGCTGGCTTATTCGCGAGTGCGCCCGTTGTCGTAATGCCAGCTGGTAGCCCAGCCCCCGCCTGATGCTGGACCTCTTTCTGCGCTTGCTTTGCCTTGCGCGCTTCCTGGAGCTTTCGTATATAATCCGAGCCATCTAGATATGATGGCGTGAACGAGACGTCTTTCTTGTGCCCTTCAGTATGGATAAATGGCTCGAAAGCTCTTGAATACAAGGGTAAATGCGGGACATGAGTCTGGGAGGGTATAGCCCCATCTGAATAACCATTATTCATATCTGTATCCATGCCGCTGTTAGGTATTTGTGTAGAAGGGTTTGCTGCATATAGATCTGAGGTTGGTTCGTATTGGGAATTCAGAAGGTACGAGAGGCGGTTGAGCGGCGAATGGGGCGAACGTGTAAAGCCTGCACTAGTTCCGGGGACTGCAGGCGGACTCGGCAGATCTCTCAGCTGAGAGTAGGAACGCGTATACGATACGTCTGTTTGGAAGCGATCATGATGGTAGGGGTTTGCCATAATCGGCCTTGAGTCCGAGCTGTATTGCAGCACGAACAAGAAGGACCAAGACCTGGCTGGATATGCTTAGAGTATTTCTTGCCTTTGGTACGCCAATCCGAATAAAGCGGAACAAACGGTAGATGGTGTAGGTTTAAAAAGTTATAGTATCGATATGGCGAATTATTAACTCGTATAAAGTGATATGAGATTAAAGATGTAAAGCTTTAAATGTAGGTATGCGCACGATATGGTGGTGTTGATCGAGGTAAGAGGTGATCCGGTTTCGTGATGCAAGGACGCCTGCATTAAGTGACAAGGGTATATGTCATGACCAGCTTTCTATTGACGTTAGTAATTAATAGAATTGCTCTGCTGCTTATCTCGAAGGCGGTGTGCTCGATGGGCAGCAATGATGCCGAGTGTATGTCAAGTGATGATAGGTTGTTGCGGAGAAACTGCCAAAAGGTAGAGGGAGGTTAGAAAGAGGCATGTACAGCACATAGAGATGTAAGTATGTAAGTAGTATGGTATCAATCACGAGGTCACGGATACCGTTGCTGGACTTGCTCCGACTTCCCCCAGATAACGTCCACTACGGGGCTATGAGCAGGTACAAAAGATACCTTGGGTACGTAGAGGAATCCCATACATCTGTAAGTACTCTATGCACGGTGCGTTTATCGAGCGCCAATCGATATGAGTGGGTACATGTACGCTATATACAACATGACTACCGGCATTGAAATGGTAAAACGTACCTAGAGTTGAGGTCACTTCTATGTAGTCCGCTTGTCGCGTTAGACCAATACATCAATGAATACCTACATCAAATGCATGCGGATTTAAATGCCTACCAGCCGGCCAGCCTCGATAATACCTACCTAGTACATACCTACATATGTATCTCATCGCTGCAATTTGATTGTAAACATCTCTTGGAAGTGGCTGGCATTAGAAATTACATGCATGTACCTAGATATTAGGTAGATTGCATTCAAGCCAAGATACATATTTGCTTGTTTTCCTTAGCCATGGCTCTTTGACACGTATATTCCAATGTGACTAAATAGGTACTCTGTGAGGTTATGTAAAAATAATGATAGCCCAAGCTGTCAAATCAGATGATGCAACAATTGCCTTGCATCGCATCTTCTATATGAGCTATACATACCTACCTACGCATTACAGGTACGATGAAGAGGGGCCGATTCATTAAAGTGGCTCTTCCTCATCATATACCTCTTATATAGAATATGTACCTCACGCTCATCAGGTTACAATGAGTTAGGTACCTGATCGAGGACAATTCTGCATTATTATATTAAGGGGCAAGATCGGATACGCATCTTCTTCCGGATATAGTTTCCTATTAGATGTGCACTTTTAACCATGACTACCCAGACACCCAGAGACGAAGTTAAAACTAAAGAATCTCCATGATCCGGGAATACGTGGATCACTTATACCTAGGTAGGTACCTCTTTATACATGTACCTAACTGATCCCATAGGCCCATGGGAGGCTAAAATATCTCTTAGCTTCAATGGGAATGGATCAAAATTCAAGTGAAAATAGACTGGTATTTCATCATAAACGTGCCCTTTTCAATTGCTGAGACTATGTGAAGATCGTGATAAAAATAGTATGTATAGAATAACGCAATACCATTAGCTACCTAGGTAGGTACCTAACTATCTAGTCGCCTTCAAAGCTCATCATGTAAACAATAACAGGCTCACAAGCCATAGTAACATAGACCCTCTATTCTCCAGGACATCTGGATAATGACAATAATAATAACATTGTGTGTACGCATTCATAGAAGCCATGACCGAGGCGACAGATAAATGTATGACTTTGCTCCACGATTAATCCCTATCGACTTCCCGTATTTTTATATTCGTAACGCCGGAATTGTAAAAGCATAGCGCACAATCCTCTCCCTATCCCGTTAACGCCGAGTAAAGCAAATCTGAATCTGCCTTCTAAACCGAAACCGCATCGGGACCTGAGGCAAACACCTCGCAGTCTGATTAGTACGAGTAATATGACCCCTCGTCACCCCTAAGCTCGCACCATAGCTGCGGTCCTAAACGCCTTGCTTTTTCGTCGACCCCATAAACCTATATCAAATACACATGACTGCCGGTAGCGTCATTAGAATAGAAGAATCCAATGGTGATGTAAAGCATCGCCTAAGAAGCAGCAGCAACAGGTGTGGGAGCAGGCGAGCTAGCGTTGATGCTTGGGGGTATACTTGGCTGTTCGCCATCGACATGACTGTTGCTGTTCTCACTTTTCAGTTGGCTCCCATCCTTGTTTTCTTTATTGCTGCTCTCGGCAGAGGCAGCGGCTTCATCTGTAGAAGGCTGGGGCTTAGGCTTGGGCGGCGCGGTCCAACGGGGAATCTCCCAGACCACACCCGTAAAGCTTTTAACCCTGAAGCCTCCTTTGTTCCACTTTCGACAGGGAGCACCCGAGCGATCAAGTGCGCGAAGTCCAGCATTGATTGCACCCTGATTTGCCTTAGGCCCGAGTTTATGATAGGCGCCGCCATTGGCTCGTCCGTTAGGATCAATAGTGCCGTCCTCTCTGATAGATATCATTAGTAAATAATCATAGTAATGACAGGCGTTAAAAGCGTAGGCCCATTGATTGCCGCGCCGTAGAAGAAGACGATAGACAGGGTGATAGTTCAAATCAATAAGGACGACGCATCACACTTACAGTCTAGGCTTTTTCTTGGGGCCAGGCTTGCCCCTAATCTTGGCTGTCGGGTCGGATCCATTTGCGGTAGCAGCACTTCTCTTCACGCCTTTCTTCTTGGGAGCCTCTGTCGGAGGTCCCATAGGCACCTGCGATGGCGTTCCCGCGGCGGCTGGGGTATCGGGACTCGACGCGGAGCCATTATCTCCATTTGACGCGGCAGGTACCGTTTCACTAGGCAGAGTAGTTGAAGCAGGCGAGTCCTTCGCGGGCGACTCTTCTTTGACGGACTCTGGGTCGAGAAGTTTCTTAAGTCTAATAGAAGGGACGCGCAAGGTGATGAGATTCGAAGTTTTGCCGGTGGATTTTCGTCGGTCTTTTTCCTTGGCGGAGGCAGAGGCCTTGCTTGGAGTAGGCATGGTGAAAAATACGCGATGGTTTGATGAAGTTTGGGTTGTGGTGGTGATGCGCGGATGAGGCAATAAAGAAAAGTGTGGAAATGTGGCAGGAATGTGAGAGAGTAAGATCTTTCTTGGGGGGAAAACCCTTTGGTGGGATTGTGCACTTTGTATTTAGTTTGGGTTGGGTCAGGTCATCAACCTGGCAAAGTGTGAAGTGATCCACCCGAGATCCGACGTCCAAAAGCGATTCTTGTCCTAAGAGGCGTCGGTACCAATCTGCCCTTTCGGAGATAGGCCCTGGGCGGTGCGGTGCCTGCGGTGACTACGGGGACGCCTGCGATGCCTGGGGATTTGCCGGGCGAGGCGGTGGTTTTGTAGAGGCTGGGCACGGGTCTGGCGAAAAAGTGAGGAGGATGATAGGAAGGGTGGTGATGGTTGGGATTACAATAGTAAAATTATCATGGGATGGGAAATGGAAAATAGAGATGAGGGTGCAATGGCGATGGCAGGGTCAAATTATGAATTACGGGGGCAGCCATTGTGCTCGTTGGTGGTATGTAATAAGTTTTTGGGGCAGTCTAAACTGTACAATCTTTTTTAAAACGGCCTCCCGGGCTGCTGCTCTCTGTCTGATGGCTCAAGATCCAGCTCGTCGCGAAGAAATCCAGCTTTGGTGGTGCACGCACCACATGCCATTCGATCCATTTAAGTCACGTGCCCCTAGTTGCTCGATCCAACCAGATCCATGCCGATTTAAAAAAGGGGTACATGTCTAGGGTACCCAGCCTTGGATAGGTACGAGTATACATCAGGTTACCTTAGTTACATATACCCGTAATACCTCTAATACATTATGTAGTACCTGGTAGTTCTTCGTACATATGTAAATAACTCAAAATCCTCCTATCCGTTTTCATCACTCCCATGCACTTTGAAGGATTTCGAGCCTTTTCATTCGCAAAGCTACTATGTAATTCATCTTCTTTTTTATTCTTTTGCCATCATCATCCCATTAGGTAGTTCTTTTTTTCTTCGAGCTACCTACCTAGGTATTCAATACACGTACGCTAGAGGAAGGTAAACTAGGTGGTACCCGACTTAGTCTCAAGGTTTAAGACCCCACGGTCGCCGGTTTTTCATACTTTTGCAAAAGCCCTTGATTCTGATGTATCAGGAGGACTTTGACCTTCCATGGGAATGAGTATATGTACCTAAGGGTAGGTTGGGTACTTACTCAGCCCCCTACGAGCCTGGTAGCAGTAATTCACTCTGTATCACCCGCTGGCGACGTCTGTCCTCCTATCATTATCATTGCAGTAAATGAGCCCAACAGAGTAATGGGGACTGGTGATCGGGAATCTGTGGGCGGTACTTCTTATTTATTCACTTGTCGCGCGGAGCGAAGGGGACCGACAAGTTCGCCAAGTCAGGAGCCAGCTTTACGATCCAGCAAGCCAAGTTTCAACCCGAATAACCGATGTATCTCGTTATGGTCAGGCTAGCCATGCTACCATATTACAATTTGGCCTTATAGTTGCTTTTTGAGTGTCGTCACTTACTTCCTAGTGCGCCACCAGCAGCGCTCCAGCTCAACGAAATTTTTTTTTATCCTCGAGACAATACGTAACTCTGTATCCTGTATGTAGTCAAGTCGAGGCAGATGGAACTATGTGTAAATGCCGCAAGGGATACTTAGCTAGATCAAGCCCAAACCCCAACAACGCAACCAATTTCCGCGCGCCTAGGAAGCAAGTCTTGTTTTTGGTCGCCGTATAATTCATCACGTAAATTGGGTCACAAGACAATTTATGTAGGTAGTCACGAACTTCACATTAGAGTCTGACCACATATCCTTGTTGACGTACGCATGGACAAATACCTTCTTTTAGCTTCACCCATACGCGCGTATACGTTAGGCATTCATCAGGACTTCTAAGTCTCCACACAGCCATAAATCAAATTCAGATAATCAAGGCATAATGCTACCGAGTGAATCTGATATCATTGGAAAATGTATTCCTTATTAAAACCATTCCGCACGCGATGCCGTTAGCGTCATTCTTCCAGTCTCGGTCTAGAAATATGAAGATATCTCTATTACATTGGAACGACCTCTCCTAAATAGTATAAGCTTTTCTCAGCCCTGACTCGTATTGTAGTCTGGCCCGCGAAGTTATTCGTCGAAGCCGTAATCGGTGCCTTGTTAGGGTTAAACTACATACGAAGCATTGAATTAATTATAAGAACTCGACGGTAGATAAATATTCTCAATCCAATATTCCGGTTAGCATCATCGGGCCCCGCACATCACAATCAGCCTTCACTACCAAATGATGCAGTTAGCTCATTATCGTAGTTTATACGCGGGTAAGTTTAAAATCACGGGTTACATCCTAATTCAGGTTGACATAAAAGATGTTAATCAGGTAGATATATACTTGTCTTTTCCAAGTTAGAGGCAGGTAAGACAGGTATAGACATGCCATTGATCAGGCCAGGTAGGTATTTGGGCTGAATTAATAGCAAAGCGTACGTTTTATGAATAGATCTTGGACTACTTATAGAGTTGACAATAGCCTTAGACTAGTAGACGTTAATTTTATAAAAATATAAGGGACGAGACTAAAATCCTATTGACTCGATTACTGATGTAGTCAAGTTTTGCCCGGGGAGTCAAAGTGGCATAGAAACCCAAGTTTAATCCAGCTATCCATCCTAGGCTAACAGAATAGAACGAGACCCTTTCATCGCCCTTCTAATATCTCGAGATAGCAATGTCAAACCCTCGAGTTGACAACGTTCTACCTTTTCGTTGCGTAGTGGCTTGATAGCTATCTCCCGAACCATTACAAGTATTGTTATTCCACCAGTTCGTTCCTCTGTTGAAACAGTGAGAATAAGTTATTTTGACTCTTAATTGGAGGTAGTTATGTGGTAGTAATCCTAATGAAGGCTTGCTAAGAAAAATAACTACTATGAGGAAGCAAGAATCCGGGTTTATAATGTACTCATACTGAAGTTAATACCTCCTGTTCCCACCAATATATAAAGTAGAACCTTATGATGGTACTCGAGATATTTCTTAACTTGCAATATATTCCAAGATGTTTCCAAAATGGTGAGACTACTACACAAGTGCATGGCTCTACATTTGACTTCTAGATTACTATTAGGGGTGCTTTGTGCTAATCATTCTAATATAAACTACAAGGACGGTGATAAGACGACAAGAGATTTTAAGCTTGATAAAGTTATCCCATCCATTGAACTCATCCAAGGCTTCTATAGGCTACCAAAAGACTTTTATCTTTGAGTATATAGCTACCTTTCCCCGTAGTTTATTTATGACCTATAGACTTCTTCATAGAACTAGATACTTCATTAGATATAACCATATGTGAAACGTATTTAACTAGAGTTATGAACCATTACCTACCTACTTTAAGACAGATCTCCAAGAGTAGAACATACGGATAGTAAAGCTTCGGTGCACCTTTGAGCTATTACAACCAGAAATACTGGCCCTCGATTATCTATAAATGTCCCTGATGACTTACGCTTGACGTGAAGCACCTGCACTGGATGATTGGCTAGTCCAACCCTCAGTGATGTTGTTTACTGAATTTTAATTAGTCATTTAGTCGTATACGCGGGCCTGCACTGTCTTGAAGATAATACCAGCACCTTTCCCCCACGCAAGGATTCTACGGAAATACCCCCTTCGGATAAGCCGACGGATACCCACAGCATGTCTAGTTGGGGTTTCGGTAGAAGTATAGACTTTTAATCCTTGGCTACCCGTAGTAACTCGCCTGCCCGCGTATTACTGCTACCCCGACCCCCACGATTGGTGTATGGTGCATGTAGAAGCATCACGCGAAAGGTCAGGGACAGGCGATATTGGAACTTAGGCACGCGGCCGGTTACGGATGGGGCGTATTATAGCCAGGGGCTAAATTCCATATCTCCTTAAAGTTTCTAGGGATACGGAAACTCCAGAGGTATCTAACTTTGACCTTATCGATTGTCTGGGGAGTTCACGGGGACAGTTCAGATTATCCGGGTTTTCAGCTAGTTTGCCATCACATCCTACTCTACAACGTGTGAGTGGTACGGACACAATTCATCGAAGCCGGCCTTTTGAATATCAACTTGCATACCTCGCTAGTCATGGGCTCTAACGACGTTTCATCTCTCGTCAACCCCTTACATCCTGCCTTAGTCGAGAGACTCGATCCGGCCTTTACCGAGATCTACATTCGCTACCAAGGTATTGAATACCATGAAGTCACTTTTATATAACCATATTGTTTACTAACGACCGAGTCTACAGCATCACGACTACGTGCTGATCAAGTTCCATATGAGGAGTATAATCGTGACCGAAAGAAATATGATTTCCCGACAGTTGAAGTCGCCGGGCCAGCGCCAGACGTGGACAGCACCAAGATTTACCGAGTTCCGGTCTCGAACCCTTCGGGCGAGATAGCCATACAGGTGTATGTGCCCACGTCTGATTCAATTATTAGAACTGGACTTGAGCGAGAAGGCTTGTTACCGGCACTTGTGAACTTCCATGGCGGTGGTTTTGTAATAGGAGGTCTCGACTCGGATGAATCTCTGTGCCGCAAGCTTTGCCAGAGAGTTGGCTGTATTATAGTAAACGTTGCCTACCGACTCGCACCCGAATTTCCTCATCCAGTCTCGGCTACGGATAGCTGGCAGGCACTCAAATGGATTTTCCAAAATGCACGCATGTTGAGGATAGATCCCTCACGCGTAGGTGTTGGGGGACTGTCTGCTGGGGCATGTCTTGCGGCTGTTCTCGCGTTGCAGGCTAGAGATGACCCAACTTTACCACAACTTGCCGTGCAGCTGCTTATCGTGCCGGTAATTGACGCGAGATTTATTCCGAAGGAGGGCTCATGCGACCCTGCGACGACACCGTATAAGAGTTACATCGATTTCGAATTTGCTCCGATGCTGCCTCTTAACCGCCTCGTATGGTTTTATAACTTGTGGTTGGGAACGGATGAGAGCCGCGAAGAGAAGGCTAAAGACTTCCGTGCGTCACCAATCGTCGCGGAATCGCATGCTAACCTAGCACCGGCTATCATCCGTTGCGCTGAGATCGACCCGCTGGTATCAGAGGGAATTGCATATCATGAAAAACTGGTAGCCGCTGGTACTCCTAGCAAGCTCAAGGTTTACAAGGGCCAAGGGCATCCATTTGGTCATTGGGATGGGTCCAACCCAACGTCAAAAGAGTTTGTTACCGACTGTGTCAATGAACTTAAGGCTGCCTTTTCTAGGAATTAGCGAGTCAGTTTTTGCTTTGTTAAAAATGGGATATATTACGATGAAGCGGAAGCGTTTGGTAGATCCATGACATGCATGTAGTCTTATATGGTTCTACCGCATGATCAATAATTGCATAAGTGTATATGTACATACCTTATATATGACTTACTACGTAATACCTACATTGAAGCCCGCTGTGTTCGAGTAGAACGCAGGTAGGTACCTAAGAGAATATCGGAACGGGAAGGTTCGATCATCAGGCAGCTGGTAATGCCTCTGGGTACCAGGCACTTGACATAGCTACCTACCTACCTACCTAGGTAAACTTTGAGTTATCCCCATAGCAACTTCAAGTTTCAAAGGCAATTTCCTTACCTGACCTTAGTACCTACCTACCTTGGGAAGGTGTCTTAGATTAGGTAGTACGTAACATTATACATACGTGCTTTCCAAACGGCGTAATTTTAGGTTTTCTGCCTACCTAAGCTCGCTCTTTCTTCCTCACATAAATCTCCTATAAAGTTGAAGTAGTTCCTCTCATCTAACCTGACAACCTTTACGCTTATTTTTATTTTCCTCCATCCATCATCCATCAATCAAATAACCTTAACAAGATAGCTTTGCCTTTATACTGCGCAAAATGACCCTATTCAATTTGACTCAGAGACTTAAAAAACTATCAATAGCACACTTATGCTACCATTAATATTGTCTATCTCTCAACCTTTTCTACTGCATCGCACACGTCTGCTCAGTCCTGGTTTATTAGACTTTGGATACGCAGTTAAAGTTAAAGCCACCGGTCAGACCTTCGCGAGCAAACCCTCACAGACAAGCGAAGTAGCAACAAAAGCCTGAGACTAAAGTGTCAAAAACTTACGACATGTTTGAAGGAAATGACACTGGAGTGGGAGACGTACAAATGAACGGAAATGCCAGACCAAGGAACGCTACGGCAACCTCAATACTTATAGACATGGGGGGAACTAGCAGACAACATAGAATACCGAGATTCCAGCGTATTTGACGTGGGTACCTAGCCAACTATATGAATTCGAGAAATATAATACTAACATCCGACTAGCAGTTATATTATTCCCGGCCAGGCCTTGCAACCATCTGCGAGATCTAGTCTCACCGCTGTTACCGTAAATTTGATTTCCTGCTAGGCAAGGGCTACCAGAGCCACCAGACCAGGATTGTTAGTGAATGGAATATTTCATGGGATGGATTTAGGCGCCTCGTCAAGCAGGAAATCAGAGTGCCTCTTGCCCAGGCAACAGACTAAGAGGTGTTAGCCTTGAGGAGACGATATTCATGTCGAACACACTCAAATAATAACTACTATAACGCGGAGGGTCTGACTCTTCGGCGCCCTAGGGGCCTGTCTGCTCGCTATTCTCATACTATTCTCCGAATCCTCCCACTAGAGACGGCACACAACAATGCCGACTATAACCAGTGCACCAGATATCTGTCTCTATTCACGCTTACACGGACTTTGGCGAGAGTAGAATACTTGACAATGGAACCAAGTCACCCGAGATTTCGGGCGAAGGCTTATTACGCTATAACAGGTCAGATACCTAGATACTTTTATCGTTTTCTTGTTCTCTTACTCTTAATGTATGCCTAATAAGAATGCAGGTATAGCATTATATTTTGTCGTCAAAAGCCATTCCTCGAAAAGGGTTTAGTTTTGCTATTGGTACTGATAAGACTGACGTGGTAGAAGCAACTGACTATTGAAGACTGATTCCGAAACCCAGCGGACATTAAGTATGATTATATGAGTATAGCACGGATCATAGCTGTTAGGATTTGATAGATTATATTGTTGTTGCACGAGGAGGGAAGAGATAATGGTAAGAGGACCCCTATCTAGCTACTCTGTATCTACCTGCCGGTAACCCACCGAGGGGTCCACGGGATCGTACCGTAAAAATAGCACGGAGCTATTGTGAGAATACTCAAAGGTTCTTCCCGAGTATTATCATATATTGTGTTGGGTGCGCGAAACAGATAAGTCACACGGCTAGGCAATATAATTAATCTAACCTGTGCCACTATAGTGACATAACCCTAGCTTTATGCAAGGTACCTAATTCTAAGCCAATAGAGACCCGTTTGCTCCCGATGTATTAGCACCTTATAAGTATTCGAGGCCTACTTGAACTTTTTCATTTTATGTAGACCAGAAAGCAATTGAGACGGACTATCTTGTTAAGTTGAAGCTGAAGGCGTTGAGCATAGAGAGTCTACTTAGGCACGCAACCATGTTCTTCACACGTCCTTGGGTGCTACGCCTGGGGAAACTACCAATCACGAATCCTCCTACAGGCAGAACGCTACCGAAAAGCAGCCGTTTGCGTTTACCCTCGCCGTTTTCAACACGATCATTTTCCTTTTCTATTACCCGAATGTCGATGACGGAACAACCTCTATCTCCTGAGCAAGCCGAATTAGTAGATATCATCATGAGCGGACGTAATGTGTTTTATACAGGCTCTGCAGGATGTGGAAAGTCTACAGTTCTGAAGACATTCACCAGGAAGTTACAGGAAAAAGGAAAGGTAGTCCGTATCATTGCTCCAACCGGCCGGGCAGCTTTAGAAGTCGGTGGCTATACTACATGGTCATACGCTGGATGGACTCCGGACATAATAAAGCAAGGCATAGAAGAGCTTATGGAGGAAGCTGAAAGAATGCCTTCCAGGAGGCGGGTCATGGATACCGACGTTCTAGTAATCGATGAAATAAGCATGGTTGACAACTTCCACTTCGAGCGACTTAATGTGATCACAAAAATAATGAGGAAGTCTAGTAGGGTTTTTGGAGGTATTCAGTTGGTGGTTACCGGCGACTTCCATCAGCTTCCACCAGTTCGGCCTTTCCGCTTTTGTATTCATTGCGGCAAGGAGACCACCATGCATCGTACGAAGAAATTCTATATGTGTGAGGAACACGGCCGCTTTCACGATAGAGATAAATGGGCTTTCCGGAGCAAGGCTTGGGAAGAATGCAACTTCGTCCACTTCGCTTTGAAAACAATACACCGACAAGAAGACGAGAAGTTCATCAGAGCTTTGCAAGCGATTCGAGTCGGGAACCCATTGACGGAAGGTCAAATTGCCATGCTTATGAATCACGACTGTGTTACAGCAGACGCAACTAGGTTGTATCCATCTCGCAAAGAAGTGCAAAAGTTCAACTGCAAGGAGCTCGAAAGGATAAACAAAAAGAAATATGCGTACAAATGTGTCGACGATTTTGTGTGGAAGCGAATTCTACATCCAAAACTCGAAAGCAAGAACCGAAGAGCAGGAGACAAATCCTTATTGGCACTCGACCAGCATCAATACGAAAATTATGTCGAGCTAAAAGAAGGCATGCTCGTTGTATTACTCTGGAATTTGGACCTTGGAAAAGGACTCTGTAATGGCAGCCAAGGTATAGTTTGCGGATTCGAAAGATTTACATCTACATACGAATTTAAGCCCCTGAGATACCCTGATTCTGAATTTGCAGAGATCACTTTGGAGCAAACTGAGAAGTTTATGGAGCAGGCCGAGAATAAAGTCTGGCCAATTGTCAAATTCCACAACGGCGAAGTCCGAACGATTAAAGCACACTGCTCTATAACCTGCTTGGGCGACTTACAGCCTTACAGTCTTCTGAGCCGTACGCAGATACCGCTAGCTCCGGCATGGGCAATGACTATTCACAAAAGCCAGTCGTTAACGCTCGACCGCGTTATCGTAGGTCTGTCGAATGCTTTTGTTGAGGGGCAAATCTACGTGGCCTTATCGAGGGTGAGGAGTTTAGAAGGTCTAAAGATTGAGGGTAGTTCAAAGCGCTTGGCGGCTGGAGTAGGGGCCAATCCCGATGTACGCGAGTTCTATAAGAAGAAGTTTGGGAGTGATATTTAGGAACAGCCTTGTTTTGGATTCTTGTCGTCGAAGTTGAGATACTAGATATTGTGACCGAGTACAATTGAGTCGAGGTGTGGAAGTTTGAGGAAGGGTAGACGGCGCAAGACGGGGACGTTGAAGAAAAAAAAATTAGACCTAAAGGAGTTGAGCTCTGGAAGTTGTTGATTAGCGGCAGGTTATTTTCGCCCTATCTAAGGTTGGTGTAGCCAGCCGCAAGGCCTCATTTCGAAGCCGATGGCATATGAAGTTGGAAGATAGTTACTTCAAAGGCTTTCAATGAATACAGCGGTAGGCCCGAAGGTCTAGACTGATAGGCTATATCGGGGTTGCTGGGGGGCTTTCCCTTGTCTTAATAGCGGGTACTGTGTAATGGTTCGGGAGATAGCTATCAAACCGCTACATTACCAAAAGGTAAAACGTTGTCAACTCGAGGGGTTGACGTTGCTATCTCGACCTATAAGAACCGTATTGTGACAGTAGGTCCCCTCTTTAAATTGATTATCCTTAATCAATTTAAAAACTATGATAGGTATACTACCGAAAACTTGCGCTGATCTTGTAAGTTTTTGACCGTTCGTTCGATTAAACAACCCCATCCTCGAAGTGTTGCGTTAACTAGTTATTGCTACGCTCCATAGGAGTTCCACCGGAACACGTAGCAAAACAAGGGATGAGCACGGGATAAACGCAGAAATTAACAAGCCTAATATATATAGGGAGTCGAACGGACGATTTTAAATAAAGTTAACAAACTATAATAGTTCGGGAGATAGTTATTAAATCGCTACACTACCAAAAGGTAGAACGTTGTTAATTTGAGGGGTTGACGTTGCTATCTCGACCTATAAGGACCGTACTGTGATATACTGTATGTTTATTTCCATCACATATTCAATATGAATACTGCGAGCGAATATAAGAAGGTTCTAAATACACAGTAGCTATAACACTAAGGTTGATAGCTCACGACATCTATATGGGAGGTAGATACTGTCGTCTAAATCCAAGCCCTATATGATGCATATAAATCCTTAAGCCGCGTCCGTGCTTCTATCTACCTTTTTATAACCGAGTAACGAAATCTGACGAAGAGGACGGGCCGATATCTCTTGATTATGAGCCGAGGTAAGTATACCATGTTTCTATATAACATCAAGAAAGCAACGTGTATTTTTGTCACATTTGGAATCTTTTCCCTAGAGCGATTTACAGCAGTAGCCGAATAAGGGCCAACTAATGCATCTGAATTTATCCGGGGAAACATAAAGCGCTTGGATGGGATGTCGAACCAGGTTATGTAAGTTTCTATTTTCCACTGCCGGTACTACACAATCCGGGGTCGTGGCCTATATGATAGCTCCTAACGCGCCAAGATCAGATGCAGAGACATCCTATTATCACTTGACTGTTGACTTGCAATCGGGAAACGTGCCATCTAGCTACCCGACTAAGCTTTATGTGAACCTCACGGAGGCAGACCTGTAGGATCTTACTGAACTAGGCATCTCCTAGGTATTATTATTACCATAATAGTAGCTAACATAGCTGGTCCAGAAGTGACTTGGGCCCAGCCGCGATCCTTGGCGTGATAAGGTAAGGCGATGTTTCGGCCCCTCAATCAACATCTACAGTCGCTAGGTCTCGCTTAACTCCCCCACGATTTTTTTCACGGCTCGTGGCAACCAAACCTAGTAGGTAGGAACCTAGGTAATTAACGGCAGTGGTCTCAATATACTACTTCAATGTCAGGGACAACGTGACAACTCCCCCTGTGAATTTTCACGAATGCATATTCGCGGCTCATCATTCTCCATGAGAAACAAGGACCAGGGGATGGATTTCGGCTATATTCGCAATATTAACCGCCACGCTTTTATACGACGACACCCGTGACAGTACGACAGCATCATGTAAAAACAAATGAAAAAAATAATTGAAGATGCCCGTAAAAGGGCGATGCGTTCACCCGGCCACGAGTTTAAATAGGGGACGACTTCCGCATCGTGACGGCGAGCCTGGATAAGTCTATCTGTAACGATCGCCTTCGCTCTTCTCAGGATGCAGCTGACCGTGAACTCGCTCGCCGCCAGCCTGGCGTTGCTCGCGCCTAGCGCCCATGCGCTCCTCCGATTTTCGTGCTCGCAGCTCGTCGTCGAGCGTCTTGACCCGTTGGTCTTCCCCGGCGTTACGGGTTCGCCGCACGTCCACCAGATTATTGGTGGTAACGCTTTCAACGCGTCCATGGAGTATCCGCGCCTGGATATCCCAAGCGAGGCTACATGTACTACGTGCACCTTCGCCGAGGACTTGTCCAACTACTGGACCGCCGTCCTCTACTTCCGTGCCCGCAACGGCACTTTCAAGAGGGTCCCGCAGATGGCCAACTCTGGGTTCGAGGGGGCCAAGGGCGGCATGACCGTTTACTACACACCCAGCTACAATAACGGAAAGGTCACGGCCTTCAAGCCTGTGAGTTATCCTAGTGTCCTAAATACATATAAGTTATTTGGTTGTGTAAGCTGATCATGGATCTACCCTTAGGGCTTCCGAATGATTGTTGGAGACCCAACCTACCGAACCGAGGCACAGGCCAAGAAGTTCCGCCAGCTTACTTACACCTGCCTCGAAAATATCCTCACCCGCACTGGTGAGACCCTTGACATGCCTAAGAAGCCATGCAAGGCTGGTATCATGGCCAACATCCGATTCCCGACGTGAGTATCCACCGTCAAACCTATGTACCGCCCCTAATAACGGTAACAATCCACTGACCCCTTTGTAGATGCTGGGACGGCAAGAACCTCGACTCGGCCGACCACTCGAGCCACGTAGCGTACCCTGCGAGCGGTACCTTCGAGAGCGGCGGTGCATGCCCCTCAACCCACCCCGTGAAGATTCCCCAACTCTTCTACGAGGTTATCTGGGACACGCGCGCCTTCAACAACCCCAACGACTGGCCGACGGACGGCAGCCAGCCCTTCGTCTGGTCATTCGGTGACCCGACCGGATACGGAAACCACGGTGATTACATGTTCGGCTGGAAGGGTGACGCTCTCCAGAAGGCCATGGACTCCAACTGCAACATCAACTGCCCTCAGCTCAAGACCCAATCTATCTCGCAGGGCAACCAGTGCACCAAGCAGGTCACCGTCAACGAGGATATTGATGGATGTAAGTACTTAGCATTGTTATTACTCCTAGGCTTTACGTACTCTATCATATGATATTCTAACACTCGGTGTCTAGGGCTTAAGGAGCTTCCCGGTGGGATGCCCGTCACTGATGCGAACGGCAAGGTACTCTACTAAGCGGACGTGTTGAAAAGATTTTGTAACGCTTGTATTTAATGGCTACCTATAAATAATAACTACCTTATTCTGGTAGAATGAAGATCGGCGCATAAGCGCGACCTTGTCAAGACTACGTCTGATACTAGCAAGATACATATTCTAGCTAATGGACATTCAAGTCATCAAAGTTCAAATACCTACCTCTTAATATTCGTTCGTAAGAATGCATTCCTCTTGATGTCAAGGTGCTTTCAATGTGCATCATCAAAATGTCAAATCGCTTGCACTTAGGTCAGGTTAGGCAGGTACCTACCTATCACCACGGAAACTCGCTTTCTAAATCACAGAGGGACGGTTCACGCAACTCGTGCTTGGATACTAGGGCCTTCCGCCACGCTCAAGGGACTCGAGCGCGCGTTGTTGGCGCGGGTCACTCGGGTCATGTCGCAGATCAGCAAACGATCCTGAATCTCTGATTCCTGCGACCAGCCACGGATCTAGAGGAATATGTCAGTCAAAGGGAAGAAGAGCTGGGTTAAGGGGCTATATAAACTTACACTCGAGGGTTTCGGACACCTGTATGAGAAGAACGTCCCACTTGCGCGGAGCAATGTCGAAGGAAAGCTGTAGAGTGCCTTCTGGACTGGCGGTGCAGTCATAGATGATGATGGCATCCCAATTGGTCCCTGAAGTCAAGTCATACGGTCCTCGGATGAGTTTCATCTTATCCGGCATAGACCAGAGGAAACCTGTGGTGCCACTTATCGCACCTGGTCTCGTTTCAGGGACGAGGATTCTGACATGGACTAGAGGCTCATTAGCAAGGACATATTGTGTTTGTAGAACCGGGATATAAGATTACCTTTCATATCATGATATCTTCTTGTGTGAGGGTATACCGGTAAGAAGAATCCTTGGGATCGAGCACCATTCGCGACGACCATTTCCTTGCACCTCTGGTCGTTCGTTTTCGTCCATTTGGTTGTCTATAAAATAACTGTTAGTATCTAATATGATTTTTTTTTTTTAAAAAAAAAAAAACATTCATACGTACCGGTGTGAGGCTCTCTGGTCGAAGCTGATGAACCTGCGTTATAGTATTAGCTGAGTTATCACTACCTACCAAGAAATGAATTTGCAAGAGGACTTACGATCTTCCTGAGGTAGCTTGTATCATCATAGGCGATAAAGTCGACTGGCGGCGCGTTGAAGAGATCGGAATCTCTCTGAGAGAATGATTGGTGGTTGTCACCCCAAAGATCGGGGTTTGTGGCCATCACCTCCTTTGCACGGACAAGTAGCGCGTGCACATTGATGACATTGTTAGCCTGACCGGGTTGCGCCATGGTATCGAGATGGGTTTAGATGAATAAATTTAAGAATGAGAAAGCAGAAGGAAAACTTTCAAGGGCTTGGATATCTTATATCTCTGTCTCTACTGTAGTAGTAGATGTGGTAGATAGTGAATTTGAATTGCGATGAGAAAGGGAGATGAAGCCGGGGGACTGGGCTTGTTTATATAGATTCCATGGAGAACAATTATCGTGACTCTGGATGCGGCTTCCTCAAAATAGACAGTCTCAAAATTGAGGCCATCGAGGAATAGGAAAGCTTATTGCAGTTTGCTGATGCAGATGACCTTCGATTATGACTACGAATCAATAATAACTCACTATGTTGCTTCCTCTGATAGACTTTTAGCCCTCGGTCATACTTCGATGCGAGGTGGTCATCAAGCAAACAACGTAGTCATACTTACTGATTCCTTTCGATTTCGAGGAATCGAAAAGTTATCAACAACCCTTCGGGACGAAATAAAATCTAAAATAGATATTCCAAAGCGATTGGAATGCCCCCACATTTGACAATACAGTAGTCTTAAACTAGAGTCTATTTAAACATTTTATTTTCACATAGTGCAAACTGAAACAGGTACCCAAGGCTTTAATACAACTGCTAGGAAATGTGACACAGCAAGAATGAGGCAGCAGCAGCCGGAGTGAAAACTTTCTTGAACTTTTGAAGTCAAGAGAAAGAACCAAATAGTAAGGAAATGACTTTGTTGTTTGTGAGAAAATCCAACCTTGGATACTTGTTATGGAAGCTTCTAGCTGCACATATTGGAACTGACCATTGTTCTTGATGGACCATCAAGAATTCTGACATTACCATTTAGTATTAGTCATATATTCACTCGTTCACTCTTTAGGGATACGATCATGCGATAGAGTTGTCTATTGAGAGGCTCGAGGCTTGAGGCAATTTATTGAGGCAGAATACTCGATGGAGTGAGTCGAGGTTGGCCATCGGTGGTTAATTATGTCACGTTCCTTATAACAAACATACCTACCTATCTACCTAGGTCGCCGCTGGCATAATATAATACAGAATCAGGCTCTTCGTTAGGTTATGTACCCGTACCCTATATGGATGCTAAGATGGTTTAACTCTTCTTCTCCCCCCCCTGATTACTTGATACTGACAAAAAGAGACTCTATTCAGCTCAAGCCTTATTCTAATACATTTATCGTGATTGTTTCGACATCATGTTCAGATCAAAACTTATGTAAATGCATAAAGGCTTCTTACATAGGTACCTTGGATATCACGTACCAAAATATCTAGTATGTCAATCAATAGAATCCAGCATTCTGATTCTATTCAGCAATGCCTCATATCTAATAAGTTATTTCCAGAATAAGCACTTCTTATTACAGCTTTTAAAGGTACAGGTGCCTCAAACGAGTCCAGATAGGAGTGATACCGCAATGGCTGTGGGAGTGGCTGACACAGCTGTTTAAGTAGGTAGCAATACAAGCAATACTCGGTTACCGTACACGAAGCTTGGGCACCTAAATTTAGCGACGTGGCACACGGAAGATAAGTTTAAGTCAAGCAGGTAAAATTGGGATTTGTGATAACAAGCGAGATGGGACGAATTGATTCTCCGTGGCTTGCTCGTACGCGATGGTGAGCGTCAAATAGAAGGTGAAGTTAGCGAGGTGTAACCTTGGGCTTACAAGATCGGGAAAAAAAGTAAAGCTCAGCTGGAATACAAGTAGACATAGTGGCTTTTATAATTACGCTACGACAAGAGAATATGTGAATCTTATATTAATCATGCTTATGATGTTGGAGGCTCCTAATATAAAGTAAACATTAGGTAGGTACTTATAACGGAAACACCATCTAATTCAATCAACACCATTCCTCCACGATGTTAGAGGATTACGTCACAATGGTTGTTCTAAACCAGGAAGAGTTACCAAAATCCTGAACCAATAAGAATGTTCGTCTTACCCGAAGCACTTATATAATACCGCCAACTTCATGCAGTCCCCATCTGCGTGTATGATAAGTGTAAGGTTATACACATTGTCTCAGGAAACGCGCCGCGCCCGGGCCGAATTTACACTAAATAGACCTCAGGTGCCAGGATATTGGTATGAATAACTCGCTATGAAGAAGAACATGGCTGCGCTAAATTTCGACGAGGCTTGGGAGTTGGAAATACGCCGAGCCCCGAGCCCCCTTCCTAGTCTGAACAGCGATGCAATGCAGTGTTGACTGATGATACCTTGGGAAGAAAGAAAAAGGGGGGGGAGCAAGCCTCGGTTCTTGGCTGCCATCCTAGGCGAATTTCTCCACAGCTTCTAGTCTGATTTGCGGGGATAGCGGCCGGAGAGGGACCATATCAGTCCAATCCAATTCGTCGCCGTCACTGTCTCCTATAGTGTACGCTCTGGAGCCAATGGTAAGGCTCCCATAGCGAAGAAGCTATACCCTGCATCACAGGACGGGCCACGGCACCCAGCAAGACCATTAGTTCGGCTCCGCACCCGCCGCGCCCGAGCAAGCTTTACTAATACGATTTCTCTTATACATACATCTAGATAAGGTAGCTATACAGCCGTGTCTTGTTCTCAATTATATCTTAGTGCCGTAATGAATCCTAATCGTTTAATATTTGTGACGGTGGTATTTTGATCGATACAGCCCCCAAAGACCCCTCCTTTCGATATAAGTCTGTCTGCAGCACGACGAAGGGTTGATAAACCACTTTTATCTCAAGGAAACTTTCAGAATTTGAAACTTTAACTTAGAGAAGTGACCTGGGAAGGGTTCCTAACGCTCCTAGTTGCGTTCTTTACTCGCCATCGTTGTTCGCCATCCTCACGATCTGTTTTTCCAGCATGGTGCTTGAATCGAGATGGACGGTACCGATACCGAACTGTTCCGTGCAAAAATGGGTGTTTGGATCCTCCTTCGGCGCGCTCCCAGATAAACCCCAATTCATCGATGTTGATCATCCGGAAACACACTTCATCACTCAATCTGATTTTCGGCTGTGGTCGAAGCGGCTGGCCCTGGGACTGACGCGAGCAGGCCTGAAGCCTGGTGATCGCGTTCTCCTCTTCTCCGGCAACTCGCTCTTCACCCCCATAATTTTCATGGGGATCCTAATGGCAGGGGGTGTCTTCACAGGCGCTAATCCCAGTTTTGTCGCTCGGGAACTTGCTTACCAGCTGAAGGATAGCGGCGCTTCGTTCCTAATTGCAGCCGACGCTAGCATGGAGATCGCCGTTGAAGCTGCTGATACGGCTGGCTTGGCGAGGAGTCGAATATACAGCTTCGACACGAGCGTGCTGGATAAGCGACTAGGCAAGGCGCGACTCGGAGCTCAACATTGGACTTCCCTCATCGCCCCTAAGGACGATGCCGCCAAGTATGACTGGGTTGAGCCCGCCGATTCGAGGACGGCGATATGTGCTCTCAATTACAGCTCAGGAACAACAGGGGTACCGAAGGGTGTCGAAATCACGCATTATTCCTACGTAGCGAACGGCCTCGGGGTTAATCACATGGAACGACTAGATCCTGACTATGAGGAAAAGAAGAAACGATATCGCCGTTTGGGCTTCTTACCGATGTATCATGCATACGGCCAGACGTTCTTTGTCTGCATCTACCCGAAAGAAGGCGTTCCGGTGTATATAATGTCTTCGTTCAACTTCGAGAAAATGCTGCAGTGTATTGAGAAGTTTCGTATCGACTCTCTCACATCTGTGCCACCTATTGTGGTTATGCTTGCTAAAAGTCCTCTGAGTCGCAAGTATGATCTTAGCTCGTTAGAGAGCATAGCCTCGGGCGCCGCACCATTAGGAGCCGAAGTCAGCGATGAAGTCGCTAAGCTCTGGCCGGAAGGCGCTTTGAGTCTTCGCCAAGGATGGGGCATGACGGAATTAACATGCGCAAGTATGGGTTGGCATCCCAAAACAGCTGGTAAATCGGCAGCCGTCGGAGAGTTATTGCCAAACTGCAAAGCGCGCATCATGAGGATCGACGGCTCGGGCGAAATCACTCAAGCTAATGAGAGAGGCGAGGTATGGATGGCTGGACCTACGCTTCTAAAGGGTTACTGGAATAAGCCTGAAGCTACAGCAGATGCTCTTCATGTCGATCCAGATGGCACCCGTTGGTTCAAAACCGGCGACGTTGGGTTTGTTGAAAAATACGAACCGGGTGGATTATTTCACATCGTCGACCGAATTAAGGAGCTTATCAAGGTGAAAGGTAACCAAGTCGCGCCAGCCGAACTTGAGGACGTATTATTGGAGAATAAAGGTGTCCGCGACGTCGCTGTCGTGGGCGTCACTATTAATGGCGAAGAATTGCCCCGCGCATACGTTGTACCAGACCCTGAAGTTAAGCAGACTGAGCAGGAAATCGCTCAGTGGATGGAGTCGAAGGTGGTCCACTATAAGCGCTTACGAGGCGGCGTGAAGTTTGTAGAGGCGATTCCTAAGAACCCGGTGAGTTGTCCAAGTCGTTTTTATCTAAAGAACCCCACAGCTAACAGTTTTCCACAGTCCGGCAAGATCCTGCGTAAACTGCTTAGAGACCAAGCAGCAAGTGAGGTCGGCGATAGAAAACCAAGCACGGCGAAATTGGCCTAAGATTAAGTCCAAGTAATTTGTAGGTAGCTTTAATAGGGTTACTCGCCGTTGGCGCAGGCTAGGGACGTGCTTGAACCTCGCGATATTATAGGACTCCTATTCTCCACCGTGGTAGTACAAGTATCTAATTTCCTCAAGTATAAGCTAGAAATACTTAAGTTCGCACATAATCGCGTTGATGGAATTGACCTTTGCAGTACGACTAACGTCATCAAAATGGCGCTTGGTTCCATTGTGGCTATAATGAGGAAGAAGGCTGATTTTCTAAGAAAACAAAAGACTACAATGAAAATGGAGTTAATCCTACTACTAAATAGGTTAATATAGGGGCTATCCAAACCATAGGTGGCGTTACGCCACTAAAACAAACCTGCATACGAGTAGAAAGGGATGCGTGTTCTGTATTACCTAACGTTCTCTACGCTCCAAGGTTGCAAGCAGCAACGCTGGGTATGAGCTTCCAAAATAATATTATGGTAGTATCATAATCCTTACAAGAAACAAAAGAATAGGATCATGCCAAAGCATAAGATGCAAGGAACGTGTAGTTTAGAAAAAAAAAAAGGGGGGGGGGGGAGTTTCTGGATTATCTAGCGGGTCAGCTACTAAGAATGTATCAGGTAGTTGACGAATAGGGGAAAATAAAGCTATCACAAGTCTGGACTTTATCAATGGGCTCTATATCAGTCTAATCGACTATGAGTATAACAAGTTCTCTATTGTTTCTATAGCTTAAACTTACAACCCTAATTAGTAGTGTTATACGCTTCGATCTTTGATGCCGGCTTATGCTTGATCGTGCTCGTACGGAGAGAAACTAAAGTTACCAATATGGGTGGACTGAAATGGCTACCGAAATGATAAAAACTGCTTCTTCTCGCTCCAGGATATTACATATCATAGTTAGGTACCTAGTCGTATCCCTGGTTTAGACTAGAATAATTAATGGTATTCATGTTGCTCGTTTGGCGAGTTGGCTAGTAAAAAAGATCCCCCAAGAGTATCGGCGCCCGGGACTATTCTAAGAGGATTATACTCCTCGTCTTCGTACCCAAAGTGGCCCGTGTTAATCTGCCCAGGAAGCCAGCATTGGCGCATAAGGTGATCTGCCTCCCTGTAGAAAGATTGGACTCCAGGTTTTCTTTCGAAGAACGTCTTCATCCTCGCGAGGACCCTCAGAATCCAGAAACGGCGGCCGCGGGGCCCTACAATAGACTCTGGGTCTTGTACGAGAGAATAATTAGTTAGAACGTCGCTGTTTCTGTTTATGTGATATACAATATCCTTTAGCTTCGCGCCACTGCACAGGCGGCGCCCTGTAGAATAGACGCTGTTCTGGATGAGTTTGTCAATATTCTCCCTGAGATTATTATCATCAGTGTAAGCACGGAAAAGGATCAACAGCGGCGGGCTAGGGGAGTCGTCGGGCGACTCGGACTGTAGCATGCAGTCGGCGATCTCGAAGACGATCACTCTCCCGCCCCGAAGCTGCATGGCAATCCTCCATGGGTTGGGCAACGGATAAAATCGATCCCTCGTTGGCATAGCAAACAACCAGACGCTCCTTACGGTTTCATTCCAAATACGTGGCCAGGCGTCAACCGGCGTGGAGGGGGAGAGGGCAAACCATAAGTCCACGTTGAAGTTATAACAAGCCACTTCGAACACCTCATGCTCAGGGGTAATAGCACGGGCAACAATGTGTCTAACTTCCGACTCCATTTCAGGACAATGTTAGTGCAAGACGGAGTGCTTGGGCACTGGCCTTGAGGTGGCTTGGAAATATTAGTAGGCAATGAGTTTTGACTTCGAAGGCGATGTACCTAGGTAGGTAGGCTTGAAAACTGAATTTGCAGATACGGCTTTTTGAGTTGCAATCGGAGTAGTGGTTGATGGAATAGCTTATTTACATATGAAACGGAAAGATTAGAACTGATGAAGCCTAAAGAAATTGTTCCGTGACACTATTAAATTGCCTTGCAGTTTCATTATAACGCCAACACCTATGATTATTGTGTGTGGAATAATATGCATGACGATAAAGGCAGTGTTATCAAGTTGCGATCCGGGTTTCAATAGGATGGATAGAGTGGAATTTGGTTGAGTCTTTGGAGCAGTAGTTCTACTAAATACTTCTTATTATTAACTATTTCAGATCTGATTTTAGATTCTTTAAACTTAGATGTATTGCAATAGAATAGTTATGCTTGGATTACAAACTCTTTGTGATATACACACAGAAGGTATAACATGTTGAAGGACCAGTACTCACTTGTGCACGCTCAAAGTAGGTATTGTTTGATACTATTGCGAGGGACACGATTACCTGCTACCTTTATGCTATCAAGCGTTTGTGTATATTCTTAAGATCGAATATTTATATTATCTAGGTACTTAGGTACTGTCTGTTCTATATGTCTTCGGCAGTATTGTTTTCTTATTACTCAATGCTGTTTATTCACTGTCTATATGACTAAGGCCAACAAAGACTCAGATCGTCTTGATTGTTATCCTATAGTTAGCACAAATCTATAATGTAACAAGTCTATTCAGCAACTAGTCTAAGTATATTCGAAATTATTAACCACGGATCACTTATAGTTGTGTATGGTCAAATCTAAACAACAACTTGTTATTGCTATCCCGTATATAAGTTAATCTTAGGCGTAAATAGTCTAATTAGATACGTTATGTGGTATGGGTAAATTGTGTGGTGAAACTATCTTAACCATCGACATACTAGCTATCTTATTATCAACACTGCCACTATGATTGCCTAGCACATCTTCTTAAAAATATAGAATGGTAGGATCGTGCGAGGTTACCAAGATTTACCTGCCTCTTAACCTTACCTCTTGTAGGCAACATTGAACAAGGACGAATGTTAGCGCGCTGTATACGAGGCACGTTTAGGGTATTTAGCATATAAATCAATTGAGAGCGATAATTGGCTCGGTTCAGCTACTCGTACATGGTCCGAGCGCATAGCCCCTTTTAGCACTAAGAAAAAAGAAGGTGGATGAAGCGAAGCGTTGTATCATGCTAACGTATATCTAATTCGTATATGTCGGAGACCTGCAGCTCATGCGCGTTTATCGTTGATAGGACATACATAGCAACCCTGATTGCACTAAAAAAGGAGGGAGGTCGATTCGTAGATCGATCGACGAGACAGAAACATCCGCGGGAACGGGAAGAGTGGGAAAAGGTGTCCGTCATTCAGCCCACTGATTTATGCTTGGTCTTGTCTTGTCTTGGTCTTTTTTTTCTTGACCCCCCTTCGAAAAAAGAGGCTGGGCCAATTGACAGTGGGGACAAGAATCGCGGCACCCAACCTCCTCTATGTACAATACGAATGGTTCTAGCTATCATAAATCTGTCAATTTACAATCGAATCGTCACCGCTTCCCAAAAAAAAAAATATTTCCCAAATTTCAAAATTTCTTTGTTTGCTTTTGTCTTTCTCGCACTTGCGATAGCCACCAACTGATACCCCTTGGATGTCTCTCGTATTCCCGCTCCCGAGTGTACACACTACCTAAACCTAACACATACCGCCGCGGTTGAGGTCGCTGGATTGAAATGAGTAGTAGTACATCTCGCCATCGTACCACTATGAATAATTCACCCTCTTCTAGACCACGTCCGCGCCAGGCCCAACAACAACCACGTGACTACGACGACGCAATAGCGGCCGCGGCGTACCACAACAGCGGGAAAGCCCCGCGCTTCGACAGCCACGACGACTTTTACGATTTCCTCGACAGCAATCGAGGTCCCATGTCCGGCCCAGGTGCCAATCAACCCCCCCACGCGAACCACGGCGCTGCCATGCAAGGGCAGCCCTCACAAATCCCCCCACAACAACTACAACAGCATCAACAACAGCAGCAGCAGCGATTTAGCCAGGGCGGCCAATCCAATAATAACAGCCCTTCGCAGAGCAGACCGCCATTGACAAACTCGTTTCCGCCACAGGGAGGAAACGCTCCAAACCAATCCCGACCTCCGTCATACTCCGGCAGCAGTCGTTCTGAGGAGATGCTCGTAGCAGACCGCGCAGGCGGTGACGGTAGAATCCAGCGCCAGAATGGCCGTCGCACCGGCCCAGGCAAACCCGTATCGGGACCGCGACCACCCAGCAGCTCCGGTGGGTCGTCTCCTCCGCGGAACTCTACGGGCTACCCTCCGAACCACCCGCAGATCCAGCAAGCCCAAGCCCAGGCCAAAGCAGCAGCAGCAGCAGCCTCCGCGTCGGACCCGAGCCTAGCCGTTCCCAATGCGAGCCTAGGCGCATCCATCCAGCGGCTCAAGAGCCCCAGTGTTATGGACTGCGTGCTGCAGCCGCTAGGCGCGAAAGTGCACGAGTACTCCGAAGTGATGCATCGCGAACAGGATGAGATGGACCGCCTGGATGCTGAGATTCGGGCACTTCAGGAACGACGTGCCGACGCCGAGACCCGATTCCTAGAAGCCAAGGGCAAACACGACGACTACCAACGGCAATACCAAGACGTCGAGCGTGCTATGCGCGGCGACCCATTGCCCCCGCCTACCCCCCGGGAGCAGCCCCAGCAGCACCAGGTACCGCTTGCGCGACAGCACACGCGGCCCATGAGTTACCAGGAAGACGACGATGACGATGATGACGAGTTCGCGCCTCCTCCGTCATCGCATCGTCGCATTAACTCCCAGCAGTCATTCGGGCGGTCTTCGCAGAAATTGAAGGGAGGTCGTTTCCGTTTCAGTTTGTTCGGAGATAAATGAGACAAGACAAGTCTGGTTCAAAGGTTAATAATTAAGGGATCTCAAAAGTAAAAAAAAGAAGGATTGGGATGACTGCACATGTAGTAAAGATGGAAGGACCTAATGATTTATGCTAACATCTTCCCCTACCGTTGTAATATGATAGGATAATAGTAACGACAATTAGAGCATGTGGATGGGCGTCGTGGGAAATGAGTTTAGTTCTTTTCAGGCCCGTGGTAGCTAAAACCCCCTCCATGTTATATACACCTCTAAGGAAGTGTAATTGAATTCAGAGCAAACGATTGGAGAAAAAAGAAAGCTACTAAGTAATATACTTTTACCTGTTCGGAGCATTACACACCCTTATGTTCTGTTAATACCTTGTTAGCCAGATCATCCCCGCCTGCGAGCTCAGCACGTTCTAGACATCTCGCTCTGATCTTAGAATATAGATCCACTACCATTCGACTCCCATAATACAGAGTCTCTCAAGCTGAGATGACCAACCAAAAGTCAATGTGATGCGTGTATAAAGAAGTTGTTCCTCAAGATCTCGCAGCACAGCAGTGTCGAAAACTGTAAGATTTTCCCATGATTGCTCCACGAGGTCGGCTTCCGAGGCATTCTCGATTGGCGTCTCACTCGATTTGCTCCCAAAGAAAAGTTGAGTCCAAGCATCATCATGCCACACGAGCTTGCCAGCCATAATCATACCGCTCTCGTCAATCATCGATCCAATTATACGTGGATTCGGTGATAGGTTCCGTCGCATATCGCAGTTTTTACATATTGCGACGGGTTTGTTTGCGTAAACAGGCATGCCACAGCTGCCTAGGTGTTTAGATGGGATCATACGAAATGCTCTTTCGTACTCTACTTACCACTCAAAGCAGCAGAAAGTGCGTTTGCGCCACTGTTCCATCAAACCCATCTCAACAATAATGACGCTTAATTTTCCGGTGAAGTCGAGTTCAGACTCGGGATTACGCACTTGGTCCTCAATATCGGCGATTGTGAATAATGTTCGGTTAGGGCCATGGATAGCAAGATCAACGTCCCAAATATCAGCAGGGAAGGGAATATATATGCTCTGCTTGATCTTCATGCTCTTCACCTTATTTCTAAGCCAGTTCGCGTCAGGGAACTCAGGGTCGACCTCGACGATTGAGTTGTAACCAAGACCAAGTCCAGACTGTGAATCATCCTCACGACAGGTCGGTTTTGATATCAGGAGGATAGTTTGATTTGGAATCCATGCTTTAGCCGAGTGAACTTTATCCTGCCATAGCTTCAGGATGCAAGTTGCCGTATCGTCGAAAATGCTTACGTCCACCATGTCAAGATCACATTGTCGTTTTTTTGAGTGGACAGTTCTACGCGGCCCAACGCTTCGCACGCAGACAAGGATCTTTCCTTCTGCCATGTCGTATCCGGTCGAAAGATAGGCTTTTAAAGTCATAAGGGCAGGTAGATAACTATAATCTCTTAAGTTACAGTCTAAAGGACAGCGTAGTATCCGATGGCCATCTGAATCGGGTGGGTCCTTATAGAGGGTGATGTGTGTTGCAATATTGCGGCCAGGATAGATCTTAGTAGATGATGCACAAAACGGTATATTTCCCGAGCTACCATGAGCTGAATTGGCAATGAAAGTCGCCCAAAGTGTAACTCTCTGACCGAGGAGTAACTGGTAGTCGGACGCTTTCCCATAATAAAGTTTGACCTATAAGGCCTGTCAGTATGAAGAGATGAAAGATGAGTATGAGGTTCGATGGATCCTAATAGACATACTGCAATAGCACCCGACCCATCCGACACAACAAGGGAATGATAGCCTTGGTCTTGGGGATTACTAGAGAAATTTACAACCCTCCCGGAGATTTCATAGTTGAAAGGACCTGTCTGGAGAAGCGAGATGGGGCATCGTTCATATGATCGTGGTGGTTTCCAGGATCGTGAAAGAGGATCTGTGACTGCTTCTACTTCAGATGACGTGAAACCATCGCCTATAATACGTGAATTTGAGGCATCACTACGTCCTCTTTCGAAACCGGACTGCTCCTCGCGAGAATAGAAGGTCTGGATTGAAGGGGATGTGGTACTCATATTGATAAAATGGCTTGGTAAGAGTCAATAAGAAACATTTATGCTCCAGGGTTCTTAGTGAGAAGATCGGAATGTTTTCAAAGATGTTGATGACTCAAACGCGGTGCTTCAAAAGTTTATGTGTTAGCAAGGAGGATCCTCTAGCAGGAGCTTTCCAGGAACCCCTTATAGCTTCCCTATTAGTGCGTGAGGTAGTTTCGATTGAGGAAACTTCCTTCTATACCTACCTAGGTATACATTCTTAGGTAATCTGATTAGTCTCTTGAATATTCTTCTAATCCCTACTAACCCAGTACATGTCTAACTATTGAGTTAGACTCATTTTTTATGAGGGCTTAGGGGCAGGGGGTTCATTGAGCCGTTTCGATAAATGAGTTGATGGTTTGCGGCTCTTTGATTGTGCCTGATAGTCCATCCGCTATTGGAACCCACGCCGCTCCACGGAAGCTTGTTGTGGTCACCAGTAGACGCTACGCAAGTTGGTTATACCTGAGAGCTACCAATCTGAAATGTCCACGACATTATCCACTTGCTTGTCCATACCAAACTTCAAATATACCTAGGTAGACAATCTCAGCTTCTGTTTCCATGCATCTTGGATGCGATCTGGTAACCAGCGATCCGCTTAGGTTGAATCGGACCCGCTACCCAAAGAATCCCATCGAGCACTCTCCACTGGACGCTTGATTCTGTCTCAATTGACGTACATTAGGTATGCTCTCAATCCAGTGCCTCGGCTGTGGCTGAAGAGGGAATTGGTCGACAGCCCAAATATGGTTTTTAGTATTAAAGATGAAATACATAATGTGGATAATAATAATAATGGACGGGATGAACTATTTGGGCTGCACATGGCAAACACACCTAACCAAGCGGTATATCATCCTAAGAGTCGACATACACTAGATCCTAATCATGTCTAGGTATCTACAACAAATCCCAATCCAGAATTCTTTGATCGAACTACCTAATTGGGTATCTATCTCTGATATTGGTGTATGTGGTCTGGTATTCAATAGATCTGTGTACCTTCCTAAAATGGCCACTGCATACTTCGGGTCGCATTGCATTGATACTATAGCTTAAATCAACAGCGTCGACTCTAGCATCCTTGATGATCGAAAAATATTTTTGAGTTTCGAACAAACACAGTCAAGGGAGACGATGATTGCATTACTAGAGTATTATCCAGTTCTTGGTTGAGGAAATGGTTCAACCAGTCCAGCACTGTTACTACCTACACTACGATATTAGCAGGGGGGCGAGGCTATCTCCCTCAGGTAATTCAATAAGTAGAACAGTTGTGGGACTTCCCTCGTAGATCCATTGGGGTTTGAACTATACAATTTTAATGACGATCATTAGACCCGTTCTTCAGCTATAAGGTTATAGGTAGGCGCCTATGTAAATGAGCTGCTGTATGCCAATTACATTTAATTTCAAAAACACGAGCAATATGATTTCTATTGCATGGATGCTTATGTTGATATACGTATACCCCGTACACGTTTTATATCATGATTTCTGAAGCAGTCGGACGTGGATTATTCTGATCTGTCTTGAGCTGCCCTAACATCTAAAGATGTGGGGATAGCTTCTTTGTCTATTTCCCTTTTCGGTGATATACACTAAAGTTGGATTGTAAATTATAGTAACATATCGATGGAGTTTAGAGGAGTTTACGCTAAATTCGCTCACGGCTAAAGTGGGAATTCAAAGAAATTCTCTATTATGGCATGGACTACGTGTTTTCATGTATCAACGTTGTTGTGGCACATCGACTATCAGCTGGCTCACTTAACACCCCTACCACAATATGGAAGACTTTACCGAGCATTGTTGTTGTACAAGCTTACGGTTCCGTGCCTGTGGGGTGCAGATGGTAATGTCAGCATTGCTTTAAGCTTAATTGATAATGGTGAGAGAATATGGGGAAGATTCTGACGACATTCTTTATCCCCATGTGCTGTGTAAAGGGGCAATGAGATCCTTGGCTTATGCAATGGAGATCAACCTTATAGATCATGGAGTAAATCTGACTTTTATTCTTCGGTATAGAAAGAGTAATAGCCATTGTACGAGCATTCGGATGAATATTTCTAACGAAGGTTTTGACATTTTCTTGTTCTCGATTGTCAGACGTCCAATGACCTCGGCGCCGGCCTTGGAAGACATAAATTACCTAAGCTGCCCGAAATATTCTAGTCTTAGAGTGTTGTAATAGTAGGGCCATGCACGTAAGAGCATCGAATGTGTTTTCATAACCTTTCTTTCCCCTCTCTCGACTTATAAGGTTGATCAACGTGGAAGATCCAGCCCACTAGTTTATAGTCGTTGCATATTAAGATGATTCACAGTCGTGTCCAGTCTAGATCGTGGTCATGCGTATCGGAAGTGGAGTATTAAGAATAACAAGATAGGTCTAAGCGTGATGCTAAGCTAGAAACTAATTAAAAGGGCCGCTAATTTGAATCTCACTGACTGGGGGGAACATCCATAGGATTAACCAAGACTTAAATCAAAACATCGGACAACAGAATGTGAAGCTTCACGCGGATTACCATTTAAGGACTTCCCAACCGTAAGGGAAAATGATTTCGTCATAATCGAATGCGCTATATATAGAACGGGGTTTATCAAGGAAAGAATTATGAAAGCGGAGAGTTTTACAGTGGTTATCATTGGTTGAATATAACGTAAAAAGACGGTTGTGTGGTATTAGCCAACCGATCTTAAGAGAGCTGTGATACGGTGTTGGAAGCACACAACTTACCAGGCACCCCTCTTCAAAAATAAAATAAATTACATATAGTAGTACATAATGTAAGGTAGTTACCTAGGTAGTTAGTAAGTTTCACCACGTTGTGTGTTTGCGTACCACAGTGAAGACAATAGCGGTTGCTAGAGATGGTAAGACGCGAGCTCGCCGAATTAAGTACCTACAGCAAACCATACATCTTGACAATTCAACACGTTTTTCGTCATGCATACATAAAGTTCTCGACTCGGGCTTCGTCCGTCCACTATGCAGGTGGGTAAAGTACTAGGTAAAGATGGGATATTTGTAGGCTAAGCCGAACCAATTTACCTAGGTACCTGTGTATGTTCAAGTATTCAGTACGTTTCTACCTAGGTAAGTAGAAGCATGACACATGTAACGGTTATTAATTGTAAATCAAGATGGACAGACAAAGAAGATGACACTAGACAAAAGGGCCTACTTCGAAATTCGATAAAGTAGACTCGAGTTCCTCGATGCAACAAAATACTAGCGCAAATAAAGTCCACGTCTCCGGGACCCTAAACGGTCTTCGTTAACCGTTCCAATCACTGAAACAAACGTTAGAATGCGACGTAGATCTGGGGCCAATCTGGGGTAACTAGCGGTGGTTAAAGTGGAGAGGCTCCTTATCCCTGTAGATTTCTAAGCGTATCAACGTCATCCCAGCGGGAAGCTAGCGAGTTCCACCAAAGTGGCCGAGCTAGCGAAGGCTGTGAGAGCAGCTAGCTAACAAAAATTTTTTTTTTTTTTTTTTTTTTTTTTCGCGTAGCAGAATGGCGTCAAGAAATAAGCCCATACTGTGGTGGCTAGTATGGGGTATCTCTTTTTTGACGCCATTATGTACGTCTGCACAAGCAATACCTACCTAACCTAAAGTACTTTTTTCTTTAGTGCCCAAGTCGCCAAGGGTGGCTAAAGTAGTTATAATTGCAAGCTTTAGGTTAGGTTAGGTTAGGCTAGGTAAGGTACATACCTGGAAAGGTCTTCACACTTACATACATTTGTACTTTCCGAATCTGCAGGACAACTGGGCAACTCCTCCAAATAACGCCAAGCTGGGAAATCGAATTACAGAGAAAGAAAAAAAAAACATCTCATTACCGACATCTAGCAATCAGTGCATTTCAGCAGCCGAGAAGTGCCAAATTTGCGGCTTTTCTGGTTTACTAGTATCCTTTCAATCCTTTTAGGCCTTTTTTTTTCTTCTCTCTCTTCTTTTCATTGCACATACACGTATACCCTTACGCACATACGGGCATATCCAAATTCGCAAATACAACTCGCACACGAGTCTTTGTGCATCCGTTTCCATTCTCCATCTTCTTGATACCTCCCACTTACCTTTTTCTTTCTCCCTCGGTTCAGGTCATTGTCGCTCACCTATGTTGGTCGCGGGGTAGGCGGTCTTGTCTGCCTCATTTACGATAGCACCAGCTCTCCTCACCGCCACAGACGTATCTTTCTTACCCTTTCTCTCTTTTTTTGCTCCCCTCTCCTCTCACTGACACTATTCTTCGTCTCCTTCGACGTCTCTGGCCAATTCCCACGGCCTTTGGCTGACATTGGGCTAAATCAACACACCCCCCACCCCCTTCCCCTGGAAAGTTGGTCTTTCGTACTCCAATCACGGCCTCAACGACAATTCGTCCTCAACGTCCCACCGGGGGGCTGCACTTATATAAGCGCGCTGATTACAAGAACTGACTAGTGCTACATTGACCATATTCACTTAATGTCCCCACATAGAATAGACCCAGGAAACATAATTGCCATAACTTTAAACAGTACCGCTTCGGTCGATTATACTATAATTTACGTCCCCCTAAAGGCATCTATCTCCTCCAAGGAGCGGATACGTTCTAATGGCCTTACTTGAGGTACCTAGTCGCAAACGACATCCCCATTCTAAATATGTCGTCAGGCGATTTCCCCAATCGCGGTCCTGCGGTCTTCGCTGTGACCATAGCGACGCTTGTCCTGACTAGTTGCATCGTTGCGGCAAGGCTGTTCTGTCGGATCCGTATCGTACGAAGTGTTACTTGGGACGACTACTTCATTGTCATTGCTTGGGTCATTGCTTTTGCTCTTAGCTTCGCCATTGATCTGGGTGCTAGCAAGGGACTTGGCCGACACGATGAGGATATACCCGCTGAAAATTGGAACACTCTGCGCCGCTCCGAATATGCCTTTTCAGTTTTATATGTAAGTCCAGCCTTCCAGCCTTATAGTAAAAGGCTACGTCGAGCTTGAATCTGACCATATCGCAGAACCCGGCCTTAATGGCTACAAAGACGTCCGTCCTGATATTCTACCTTCGCCTGTCTAAAAACACACAGAAAGTACTACGATTAGCCTCATGGGCTGTTCTGGTTATTGTCAACCTGGCTGGCGCGGTCCTGACATTGATCAACATCTTCCAATGCCGCCCGGTCCAAGCGGCGTTTGATCCATATCCCGGTACAGCTTACTGCATACCTTTGCTTACCGAATTCATATGTTCAGCTCCGGTCAATGTCGTAACGGACCTCGCGATCCTAGCTTTGCCATTGCCTGTTCTGACTAGTATGAGACTTCCAAGGCGACAGAAAATCATCCTAATTTTTACGTTTGCTTTGGGTATATTTGTTACCATCGTTGATGTCGTCCGAATCTATTATCTCGAGCAAGCCATCACTCAGGTCTCCTCGACAGTCTCAAGCAACCCAGAGGCAACTTTCGGAGATTCATCTCAGTTCGCTTGGAACGCATCATTCTCTCTCATGTGGTCTGCCGTCGAGGTCAATGTCGGTATAATCTGCGCATGCATCCCAACATTGAAACCCCTCGTCCGTCGCATCTTACCTGCCATGTTGGTTGACCCTAACGCGACCCGGACATACGATAAGGACACCTCTACCG
The DNA here is from genome assembly GCA_037126485.1 of Daldinia eschscholtzii. Taxonomy (NCBI): domain Eukaryota; kingdom Fungi; phylum Ascomycota; class Sordariomycetes; order Xylariales; family Hypoxylaceae; genus Daldinia; species Daldinia eschscholtzii. The sequence continues at coordinate 1,738,154 of JBANMG010000007.1, forward strand.
ATGGGAACGGAAGTTCGAATACTGGGCGGCCCCCGACTTCTGCTATGTTAACTGACGATCAGGTTACACCGCCTTCCCAGACGCATGCTGCAGGTAGTCGGGATAGTCAGGTGTCTGCTCTTGATTTTCTAACCACGCCGGATATGAGTTCGCAACCTCTTCCTGCGCCGGACCCCCTCGATCGATCGCCTACTGCGCTAACGAGCGTTACGGGAACCTACTCGGCATTTGAAAACTCGGTTTACTTCGGCTTTGTAAATATGCGTCGGCCGAAGAGCATGATCAGAACCTCTGTCCGCGACTCTTTCAAGTACTGCACTGTCGTCACAATCTTATTTTTGCTGTGGGGCTTCTCTTATGGTCTTCTCAACCAGCTCAACGACGCCGTCTCCTCGGTCTCGGGCATGTCGGTTGCCGAAACGATAGGGTTATCTTCAATCTACTTTGGAGGGGGCTATCTAATTGGCCCGTTACTTGTTGGCGAGTGGATTCTGCGACACGACGAACATTCTCGGTCAAGAAGGAAGAAAAATGGCCCGGACCAGATCGGTGGTTACAGAGCGACGTTTATTGTTGGGCTCTGTTTCTACGGCGTGGGAACAATCATGTTTTGGCCCAGCGCTGTCCTGACTTCGTTTGCCGGCTTCATGATCTGCAATTTTGTTGTCGGATTTGGTCTGGCGATCATTGAAACAGGGGCCAATCCATTTCTTGTATTTTGCGGTCCGATGGATTATGCAGAAATGAGGCTTTGTCTTGCCCAGGGAGTCCAGGCTATCACCACTGTTTTAAGCGGGCTTCTAGCTCAGAAGATCTTCTTCAATCCAGAGACGTCCGACAACCCCGACGAGACGGAGACTCTATCACTACTAGATGTCCAATGGACATACTTGGCCATTACGCTTCTCTGTGCAGCACTGGCCCTCTTCTTTTATTATATGCCGTTGCCGGAGGTGACTGATGCTGAGATGGAACACTCCACACGATATCTCCCGGTCGACCCTAAAAAACGTAGCTTTGGTGGGTTAGAACTTCGGACTTGGACCTTAACCTTGGCCGTTTTGGCCCAATGGACATATGTTGCGGGCCAGGAAACCACCAGTATCTTTTTTCACGAAATCTTAACGCATCAGGACCGCGTGCAATCGCCGCCTACTTCTGAGTACACGATAAAGAAATCGTTGCGGCCTCTAGCTGGCCTCACTCTTTCAGTTCCGAATTACCTCCTCATTGCACATACTGCTTTTGCAGTCTCTCGCTTTATTGCCGCGTATCTCGCTTATCTATCCCCGAGTCATCCAAAAGTGCCACAGCCACGCACAGTTTTGAGCATTACGACCGGATTGAGTATTATCTGTGGCGTTTTAGTGGCAGCTCTCCGTGAGACGAATCCGAATCTTATCGCCATTCCGTTGATCCTATTCTTTTTCTTTGAAGGGCCTATGTGGCCCCTTATATTCACACTGGGGCTTCGCGGACAGGGGAAACGTACGAAACGAGCAGCGGCGTGGATCACAATGGGAGCTTCCGGACCGGCATTTTGGCCATATGTCATTTATGCAATCACCGAGCAAGGCGGCAGTATTCAGACAGCTTTTAGTCTGGTTCCCGCTCTTCTCGTGGTTACCGGATTCTTCTCTCTCTTTTTAGATTTAAAACGGGATGCCCGCGCGTTGGTCGACGCTCGAGTCGGTGCCGAGGACCAATCTAAAATACAGGACCGAGCTAATCGGGATATGGATCTTGATACTATTCTTGCGGCGCGAAGAAGGGCTTCGGTGGGCGTCATGCCAATGGATGAGTACAAGACCGGTTTCCTCAAGCGCTTTTCGGTTGCCTTGAGCAAAGGAAGCACTGCGCTCCCCGGAAGAAAGAGTTCTGACCCTGGGACAGCGACAGAGCTCCACGAGATGAATCGTGACAGTCTCGGTAGTCCTGTTAGCCCAAGTAGCCCCGGCAGCCCCGGCAGCCCTGGTTGAGGCAAAATATAGAGAACCAAGTCTCAAATGAAATTTACAGTAATTGCATCAGCAGCCAGTCAGCATAGTACTCCTAGGCGGAATTCCTGGTAATGACGAAGTACCAAATCGATTCTCGCCAGCAGGAAGTATCTTGTTTTGGGTACTTCATTACTTTGATAAAAGAGGATGTCCACTGAGAACCTTTGGCTTGCTTTGCTTCTCATGCTCCTCGAAGATGTTCCGGGAATACTCATTGAGAGATATACAGTGAATGGGTTCGCTTAAAACTTCTATTGTCAAGGTAGGATCATAGGTGTTTACGAAGATTTCTCTATGCTAATAGGATTTTAGCAGAAGATTATAAGAGCGAAAGGACGTATATAATTAGCATATCAGCGGATAATTTGCATTCAGGAACGCTAGAGCATCTAATAGTCCTCAGGACTCAACTAAAGCTAAGCGGTGATCCCCAACGAGTCTGTTACGTTTGGAAACCGAGCTACGCGACGGGGTTCTCCATGGGCAAATCACCATTGCGAAATATATATATATATATATTAGATAAACCGAATGAATCCCAATCCAAACCGGATGCAGTGGTACGACCAGGTAGAAACACCATCAAGGTTCGATTCGATGGTGGTATTTGTCTTTGGAAAGTTTAAAGATAGATCTTGGATAGCACCAATTTAGCCAGGGACAATTCCAGTACCAACCAACTTAGCCCACGGGTAAGCTACCGTGAAGAGTCAGTGCATCTTACAGATTACCGGAAGCCTCGGGGTATCCAAATCCGTCACCATTTATGGAGTCAGAGACTGTAAAGAAAGTCCTGACTGGTCAATAGTTATATATTCCAATAGCAATCTTCATCTAGTGTGAAATCAACCATTAGGTAGGTAACCTATCGAAGAATAGGAGAATTATCCTAGTAGCGCCGGGGGTAAATGATTGATTTAAAATGCCATATGCATATAAAAGCTTATATGCGCCAAGCAGAACGGAATACTACCAGACTCGTATTGTTCGTAATTTGAGTAATTTGAGCTTACCAATCAGCTAGTACGTAACAGGCATCTTGAATAATGTCTTTCGACTTTTAGAACGCTCATTCCTTTTCATACTAGTTAGGCTTTCCTATTCTCTTTACATAGTACTTTTAATTATATTCAACCTTGTATGAACCTCTGTTTTACGTTAAGCTAATAAAATAAATAGAGGAGGAATAAGGGAGACAGGATTGTGTTCCTACCCCTTGACAGCGCGTCGGCATCGTGGGAAGTTGTGGGTCTAAGATCGTTGGTATTCTTGAAGTCGTCATGGACTCTCAGCCCGAGTCTTCTAGAAGCCTTCCCTCAAAGGCTGGCCCGGGAGAGCTTGTTGACTCTAAAGATAGTCCCTCGGTAGACTATTCCGCTACGGAGGAGACACCGCTTCTACGCTCCGAGTCCAGCTCTCCGGCCGCGGGTAGCCTATCATCTGCAACCTCCGAATCCTCGCAAGATGAAGACTCTCCAGACTTGGACACCCCGAACCAGAGGGTTAGTCGGGCGCGAGGCTTGGCTATCGTTCTTAGTGTCTATCTTCTGATCTTCTTACAAGGTTGGTGTAACCTTAAGCCCCTATTTGCTTAAAGACTACTGATGTTAACCGCAAATAGCTACCAACATGTCTGGTATTACCATGGCGCAGTCGACGATAGCCGCCGACTTGAACTCATACGAGAACGCAATGTGGTTCACAACAGCGTATCTTGTAGCGATGTCCTCGTCGACGCCCCTGGTCGGGAAGCTAGCTTCTATCTTTTCGTCTCGTTCTATGGTACTGGTCTCGTCCACGCTGTTCGCCGCTGGATGCTTCATCACGTCGCAGGCTCGCACGTTCCCGGTGTTTATCTTGGGGCGACTTCTCACGGGAGTAGGCGGTGGGGGTTCCACGGCCTTGGCTATCGTCCTTATCCTCGAGCTGACGACGAAACGAAAGCGGGGACTGTTCGTTGGACTCTTGTAAGTTGAATACGTGACGTAACCCTAATCGCGTCTACTATATAGACTTATATGTTGAAATATAATCTCAGAAATGAGAGGTGCTAACTTTTGTTAACCAGAAATGCCGGGTTTACTACAGGCGTCTCATTGGGAGCTGTCTTGTCCGGCGCGCTGATATCTATTACTGGTTGGGTAAGGGCGCTATCTCCCCATCAAACTAGAATATGTGAACTCACATTGTCGTCTAGCGAGCTCTTTTTTGGGTTCAAGTTCCTCCTAGCTTAATCGCCGGGTTGGGAATCTACTTCAGTATCCCACACACGTTCTCTTCAGGGCAAGGTTCCAAGGAGGGTTCTCTGTCGACGAAGTTAAAGCGGATCGATTACGCAGGCGCTGCATTCCTGGTAAGCTTTATATGCGGATGTGAGTTGCCGCTTCGCTAACTTCACATAGACTGCTACCGTTGTGCTTTTCCTATACGGACTGTCCGGTACAATCGAGGTCATCCCGCTCATCGTTTCATTGGCAACACTCATCATTTTTGTGTTGATCGAGTATTACGTTGCGGTTGATCCTATCATTCCGATTTCTGTCATCCAGAACCGAGGTGCAATCTTGACATGTGTTTCCCAGCTCGGTTTCATGGCCGCTCGATGGACTGTGCTGTTTTATGCTCCCATCACGGCTCTTGCAGTGCGCGGTTTCACTCCCGCGACCAGTGGTAGTATTCTCATACCGACCAACTTAGGATTCGGCCTAGGTGGACTTCTTGCTGGTGTAAGCTACTCCTACACTTGTCGGTCTCAGCGTTCGACTAACTGTATTCCAGTGGTTACACATTCGTCGTACCGGGAGCTTTTGGGCTTCCTGCCTTATATCCTTCGTTCTCTTTGCCGCAAGTCTCTTCGTACTCTCACTAGTATCGACTCCGGAAATCCCAATTGCCGTTTATATCGGCGTTGTCTTCTTCAACGGCCTCTTTACCGGTGCGGCATTGAATTACACACTCGCGCATCTGTTGCATTTGACCTTGCCGGATACCCACTATATCGCTACGAGCTTGCTCGGCACATTTAGAGGATTTGCGGGCAGCTTCGGCAGCGCGATCGGTGGCGGGATATTTTCTAGGACTCTACGAGAGTCTCTGAAAAATGGATTCGAGGCAATTGACGGCCCCGAAGGCCCAAAGGACCGAAGTGACCTGATTAGGAAGCTTATCGGCAGTCCTGCTTTGGTCTTCAACGGTGGTCTTAGACCTAAAGAGCAGGAAATCGCAGTACAGGGGTACGTTGACGGGCTCAAGGTTCTGTTTCAAGCTGCTGTGGTCCTGTCCATCGTCGTCACGGTCGTCCAAGCTGCCACGGGATGGAAGGGCCCGGGAGATAAGAAGAAGTATCAGGAGAACGAATACAACAATGTTCGGCCTAGCGAGGCGAGTGAAGACGGACAGTAGTTCAGTTCATAGAAATTGAAAGTCCGTTAAGCTATCAAATACTTGACTATAGACAATGCCCTCGCTACGCCAGCGATATATACATGATGACCTAATAAAAAAGGTAAATAGGTAACTACTGGTCTAGATGTGATGCTCGTAAATACCGAATGAAGGACAGTACAGGCACTGTGCAACGTCGTCATTTTCTCATCAACTAGTTCAACTGATTTGGAGAAGAGCTCCGACTACATCGTCAATGAAGCTCGCAATTGGTGGGAGATATTGTTCGTTACAACTTCCCCGCCAAGCGGAGTTGTGTTAGTGATCCGGTACTTAATATTATATCGGGCCAAGGGCCCTCCCAAATCTATTATCCTTCTTCAAGTTCTACTATCAAGAAGACGCCACAGACCTATTACTCTATGAATCTAGTGAATTGAATGAGGTTATAGCCATAAAATGTCTACTACAGAAACAATCACTGCCACGACAGCTCCGACCTTCTCCATCACTGAGAGAACCAGGTTGAATGGATCCAGCGGAAAAGAGAGGATTGAGAACCCTCCCCAGGTCCAAGTTACTGGTACTACGAAGAGCGGGAAGAAATTAAACATCAGGACGTACCCCAAGTTCGAGAACCTCGAAGACGAACGACTCTACCGGAAACAGCATCTAGCAGCAGCATTCCGGGTCTTTGCCGACCGCGGCTTCGACGAGGGCGTCGCGGGGCACATCTCCGTCCGGGACCCCATTCTAACCGACCATTTCTGTGAGTCCCAAGCCGATTAGGATAGGTAGGTAGGTATCACGTTTCTAACCCGCAATCTTCAGGGCTGAACCCGCTGTCGATGCACTTTTCGCTGATCAAGGTATCCGACCTGATTCTGTGCGATGAAGACGGCAACGTAGTCGAAGGCGACGAGCCTGTGAATGCAGCCGCCTTCGCGATCCACTCACAGATCCACAAGGCGCGGCCGGACGTGCACGCCGCCTGCCATGCGCACAGCGTCCACGGGAAGGCGTTTTCGGTCTTCGGGCGGGAGCTGGAGATGATCACGCAAGACGCGTGTCGGTTTTACAAGAGCCACGGGGTGTACCGAGACTTCAGAGGCGTAGTTCTCGATAGCGAAGAGGGGAGGAGGATCGCTAAGGCCCTGGGAAACGGAAAAGCAGTTATACTGCAGAACCACGGTCTGCTTACTGTCGGCGGCAGTGTCGACGAAGCGGCTTTCTGGTTCATTAGCCTCGAGAGGACGTGTCAGGCTCAGTTACTTGCCGATGCGGCGTCGGCTTCGGGACAAAGGAAAATTCTCATTGATGATGACGAAGCCGCTTATACGTCGCTTCAAGTTGGAGGTCCTGAGAAAGGATGGCTGGCTTTTCAACCATGTAAGGCTCATGCAAAACCTCAGCACTTCATTTACCCCCTTATAATAGCATTCATATATTGGGATACTTTCTCTAACATGTACTAGATTACGATGAGCAGCTCGCAAAAACGAAAGGCGAATTTCTGAACTAATACTTTGGAATTCCTTTACTTTTATCAGTTCATCGGTGTAGGGAATTGTGCGAAGGGGTAGTAATGGCTTTCATTTCCGCTTTGCACGTTATTCATGGGAAAGCTTTCTATGACAAAATAACTGAGATGCCTAAGTTTCTACCTGTCACTGAAGGTTTGTTCACGGCTACATGCAGGTACTTATGCCAATGTTCCATGCGCCTATAACTTCTACAACAATGTCAAAGAATTAGCATCGCTCATTTGACAAAGTGTCCAGACTACTACCAGAATGGTTTCATACAATCAATCTCCTGTCGCATCATGAGTTGTCACAATGACTTGTCAGGTACCTAATGTATAACGTTGCTTAGCAACACCGCCGCCTCTCATGCAATAAATACAGTCCTTATCCTTGCACTCCGGTATTTATTAATATGGAAGATCCAGATTATAAAAGGGGTTCAAAATAGAGAGGGAATACAAGAATCGATCCAAAACCCCTCCAGCTCAGTTGAACTCCTGGTCCATTCGTCACGACGCGTCTAACTCGAAAATACACATCAAAACACCTCGCCCATGCTGAACTCCTATGTTTTCTATTAGAGCGTTACGACCATTTTTTTTAATTTAACTATCGTAATTACCTCTCCGTTATGGCGGGAAAGCAGAACCAAAAGGATGACGCAGAAGTCGAAGTAGTCTCCAACGGCATCGTGGAGATGTACAATAGGGGCACTCGGCTGTTCACCAAGGATACAATTCGACACATTGCCGAGCAACTTGAAAAATACAGAGATAATAAGCTTGAAAATAACAAGCTCCATTTCACGAATATGAAGGGTGAAGATGTTGAGGTCATACTCGACCCAAGCAAGCCGCCAGTTTGGGTGGATAGACGGTGCAACCATGATGACAGACGGTAGGAACCTAGCGAACTTGCATTTCTTAATCCGATGTCATATACTAATATTCTCAAAGTATGGGACCATACATATACTACCGTTCGATACAATACCTCCTTGCACAGGAAGATATGAATACAGTCGACCCCCAGAAGGCTTGTCTCGCGATAGGGGTTACGTGGCCGGGTCCTCATCCTGTATTGCACCACCACAGGCTGCCTTCAATCGATGAAACGCTATCCAATACTTTCTCTAGAGCAGAGCTTGGTCAGGTATTCGACCATGTGAGACAGCAGTGGGAAGCAAGCGAACAATATGTCCGGCTCAAGAAGCTGCTAAAGTCGAGAAAGGCGCAGCTAGCCAACGTCAAGAAAATCGTCGCTGTCGCCCTGGGTACATTAGCCAACGGCTCTAAAGTATCTCGTCCTTCGATAGTCCAGCATGCGCTTACCCTCAGCCTCCAGCAGATGTTGTCGAAGATGAAAACACCCGATAACAGGATTGTCGGAATTTTTCAAAGCATCAGGGACTCTGTGTTAAGAAATAAGATAGTGAAAACCCCAATCCCGTGTTTCGCACAGGATCCGGCTTATTTGCCACGAGACAAGGCGGTCCTCGCAGAGTTGGGAATCACGTTTCTGGAGGACCCGTGGGCTTTTCTTGAAGTGGACGACACAAGTCTCGTGGTGTCTGTTGATCCCAACATCCCCGTACGACAGATCATCGCTGATATCGCACGCCCTGTGGCAATTATCCAGCACAAAATGATGGAGATGAATGGACCAGATGCTAGCGCCTGGTAAGTTTTTGCTGCTGCCATTCCGATCATCTTATAAAATAGTAACGCTAATCACTTGCCGATACCTGCAGTGCTGACCATTCATCCGTGCGTGTCCAACGAATGCTGTTGGGTGAGTATGACGAGGAACGTCTTGGATATCATGAATTTCTACACGATGTCTCAATGTACATCAGAAAGCCCATACCCAAAACCGCGTAGTTAATCGCTTGCTCAATTCAGTTTGTACCGGCTATGTCTATTAGAACTACTCAATACGCTATACCTAGCTCAAAACCAACAACACACAGGAGGCATATATCCACGCCCATCCTATAATATCATAACGATCCGCGCTCTCAAGGGGGTAATTGGGGGGCATCTTGTAATAGCCTAGCGAGGTAGCACGGCCTTTAGACAACCACTCTTCCCTCAGAAAGAAAAGCCCAGACCAAGCTCCCAACATTTACTAGACCGAACGGAACTCTCATTATAAGAACAAGAAGACCGGCCACCAGTAGTTTGAATAATCCATCCATGAATTTCCGTAACCTCGACCAGTTTCCAAAAATGAACGCTCGCAGCCTCGGAGTAGACCAGCGGTAAGGAGGGCCTTCGACACCCTCGACTAACCTTCAATCGTCATCGCAGAAGATCTTGTGGCACCAGTAGGAGCAGCAGCCGCAGGGCTCGCTTAAGCAGTCCCCAGTAGCGCCTCCACGGGAGCTGTATTCGCTGTTATCACTCCCTTCGGCTTGGGTAGGTCCAGCCCTGGCCGGCGTCAGGTGCTGTGCCTGTCGTCCTTGCGGCTGCTGCTGTTGTTGCTGCGGTTGTGGTTGTGCCTGGCTCAGGAACTGCCCTTGTTGACTGCCTTGCTGGGACCCGGGATGGGCTGGTACGTCAAATCTCAGGTTTTGTCTGGGGACGCGGGTATGTGCAGCCGCGGGTATACCGACGGTCGGCCCCGACGAGACCGTTTCCGTCTGTTCGGGGGGAGTTATCTTGATGATCGGGACGAGCTGTATGTTCTGGGCAGGTGGTTCGCCGCTTTGGGCGCCTGGCTCTGCCGAGTCATTCGGTTCCGGTTTGGCACAGCTACGGAAACCGAAGTTGCTGGGGCGGTTATTAGCGAGACGTCTGCCCTTGCAAATGGTTTTAGGGGCCAAGGACGACGCACCCAAATAATCTACGCTTCTGCTTAGAGCTGCCGGCATTTCCGCCGCTGACATTCCCGGCGCTATCACCCTGGGCAGCATCCCCGTGTTGGGGCTGCGGTGAGCCGATGCCATGAGCAAGGCTCCCACGTTGGGGCTCAGCAACCATCGGAGAGTGAGGTTGGAACGGGTTCGGAACGTCGTAATCCATTTCTAACCTTTTAAACTATATCTGTCGCATAGATTGAAACGATAGACTTTACTGGTGTATTACTGGGCAATATCTGATGACATACTCAATGCTTCGGATCCAAATTGAATGATAATGAACTGCATGATCTTCCAAAAGTTGTAGGTGAGATGTAAGATAGGGAGAGAGAGAGAAGAGAGATTTTGTAGGACCAGAAGCCTCTCCCTCTCTCTCTCTTGCCCTTTGGCTCAGCCATAGTTTCCGCATCCCGCGAGTGAGGGAAATAAAAGGAAGCAATGATGAAGCTACTGGTTTTATATTCGGCATCAGGCAGGAAACATCTGACCTCCAAACTCGTTGGGCAGGTATAAACCTAATGACGTGTAAATCCTCCCCCGGTGGCGCGTCCCGGTGAGTTCAATTTCAGTTTGGTGATCCTGGATCTGATGTGGCCAGCTGAGGCCAACGTTTCACGAAATGTTGGCATACATTATTAAATCACACACACCATGATCCTGTCTTTCTCCCTCTCTCTCTCTCTCGCCCTCAAAACTCACCCATATTCTGCGATATTCAACCATTAACACGTGAGCAGATGAGAGCACGCGGGAGTTTTATCGATATCGTATAAGTAAATTAACGATTGACCGAGGCGTTTCGCTGCGAGGGCCTTTTCAATGGGCCTACGGCATATAACCGATATGCTCCTCAGACCGGTCACAATTATAAGCGCTGGTGATCCGGCATGAATATTCTCAATTTCGGATAAGCGCTAAGCCCATGATACGATTTTCCCTCACCAAGGTCACCTTAGAAATTCATCATGCTCGATCCGGTTCAAATTCACACAGTAAATAGAATGAATTGAAGAGTGATCACTTAACCTGCTTCGGACATCTTCGGTTTCGCGCAAGCCTCTGCATGTAGGGACCGCGTAAACCTATCGATCTCATTTCAAAGGCTGCGTCGTATTTCTTACATGTCTGCTTTAGATAGCAAGTTCACTCTTTAGAATATTTGCCATGGGATCCCAATAAGCAGATGGGTGTTCTCTTTAATCCATTGCGAATATACTTCAAGTGGTTCCTAGGGTATCATGAGGTGGGCTTGGGAGGCGTGGAAACAATTTCGTTTCTCCACAGCAAATCCCAATTCTACGTAAATCTTTGGATACCAATGCCTGAATATGACGAGAGCTTCTTTTTCTCCAAGTATCTCATTTAGTATTCTTACGCAAAGATGTATCCGCCAGCTGAGACTATCTACCTATCTAGATCCTACCTTTTGTAGTTTCACGCTCTTCTGGAGTTCTAATCCTCTACTTATTCCCACGCAGTATCTTAAATGCGGTTTCTGCTGATATGCCCATCATTTTAGTCTACCTAGATATAGTGTTTTTGTGCTTGTTAGAAAGATATGAGGTATACTATCCGTCCACCACCATGTAAGGGGTAAGACAAACGTTAGGATGGATCAATTCAGATGCTATAGAATATGAGACTTGTACACGAGAAGGCACCTTAAATTCCAGATTATGAATGTCTACATTATTCCTTTCTTTCATCTTATAAATGGGGTTGAGGTGTAGTTACCTCAGTATCACAACTATAATGTAGATACCTACTTGCCCAACTCCTACATCACGAAGGTCAAAGGTTTCTTACCGACAAAGCCGAATATTATCCCGCCATACTTGCTACATAGGATATGACCACAATGTAGGAGCTCATTCTATAGTATTCACCTATTTATAACCCTGATTACTGCTGCCCGTGGAACGTAATTAAGCCTCTAGAGTTATTATCGCCGAGGTCAACTAGTCAGTTGCTTAAAAGAGCACCATTTGACGAACATTTTGCGAGCACTACTTATGCCTTATTTCTCTTATTGATTGTGCGGTTGCTGTACAACTACATCCTTGATTCCTTTTCCACTGACGTAATTATAAGTGTCATAGTAACTTCGAAGGTTGAGTGGACACTTATAAGCAACATAAAGGATATAAGTGTGTAACAACATAGCATTAGGGTATGCCACTCGGAGGCTGAGTACCACCATAGTTTGCCTTGTTATTTTAGCATATCGATTTCCTCGAATACTTAGGAGCATATAAGAGTTCATCGAGTATGTGCCCAGCTACCTAAAGCAGTGTAATGATTTGTATACCTAGTTATCCTGTCTCAACTCTTAAGTTTGAATATGAAGCACAATCGATGGCTCAGTATCCCGGCCAGACCGTGATTCTAAATATACATTTTATCTTTGCATATGAATAACACATTTAGCGTTCATGATAAGGTCCAAATCGAATCTATTCTTTGCCATATTGGCTACCAAATCAGTTAGTTGATTGACGTTACACATTACAGAAGAGCTTCAGGACTTATTCGTCCCTAGATACGCCAGAAAAGGGGGAAGATAAATACTATCGAGATTACAGAGCTTGTCCTACCAAGTCCTATTGTATTTGTTATTATTAACTAATGCGCATTCGCGAAATAAGTACTTACATAAATAGAAGAGCGTTCTTAATACAAACCAGTCTATTCGTCTCTTGCAAGGCGAAGGATCAAGGTGAGCGAATGGGCAGCTAGATATAGGGTCGGGGGAGTATTAGGATGGTAACACCGTTGGGTAGTATTGGCGGTTCGCTACGCTGGCAAAGGAATATTCTGGTTTTTCTCCGTCAGCTCGGCTCGGCCCCGGCCATTCTTATTGAGCTGGAGAATCTGCAAGGTCGGCAGTTTGGGGAAACACAAGGGGGGTGTCACGCACATGGCAGTATTTTCTATCGATAGCAAGAGTTGGACGGTTTATAGTGCACTCTGGTTCAGGATTAGTTTGTTGCTAATCTTGGTTTAGAATGCTTAATGCTTGGATCCCCTATTGGGGTGCGTTCGTGGGATTCTGGGGGATGCAATGAATATACGATGATGGCAGATATTACGAATCTATTTTCTCATGTGTCTAAATCTATACAAATCTGTAGACGAACCCTCGTTGAATGGGAAACATCCCCTTCTTCAAAAATACGAATGAGCATTCCATACCGGTTAATGAAACACCTCAGCCCAGCTGCTGCTACTATCGTTGTACCCCGATTCTACTGCCGCAACTATATCATATAATAGGGGGTTGCGCATTTAAATACCAACCTAACCTATTTATAATAGAATGTCTCCCATGAGCATCAATTCATGTGCTGATTTGGCACCGTAGAACTTTGTGAAACTCCGGGGAGATTTAATCAGCCGTAGATGAATGAATGGTTGTATTGAAGAAACTCTGTCTTACGTTCGGAATTTTCTGTGGATTGCTGGGCGCGGGTTATGGGCGGTGTGGTATGTAGGTAGGTAGGTATTCATCAAGACTTACAGATGAGCTGCTTAATCATGATCAAGACCTGTCTTATTGAAATACTCCAAAGCCCATGTCTATATCACATTATGTCCTCTCATCTCAAATTGTGACATGCAATAGCCACACCGGTTCACTCTTATTAGATGTTACCCAAATCAGAACAAGCCACTGGAAAGGCAACCAATGTATATATAGCATTCCTCCAATCACGGCGTTCTCCTGGGATAAGTCAATGACTCTATCTAGTTACACAGGAAAAAGCGAATATTGAATATTGTCTCCCCGCCACCTCCCTCTAGATAGATTTTGCCACGGCCATTTATCAGATGCGCGATCAGAATCCTCTCGCGAATAAGCCTACTTGACTGTCGAAGGGAAGTCATACGATTGGTTGGCCCTATCGAAAAAAGCCCCTCTGACCCCTTTATGGTGGAACAAGTCCGGTCAATATGATGATTCTTGTAAAAAGATAAAATTCAAGAGTCCTAGATAGATCGACAGAGGAGGATTACGGACGGGACTCGTTGGACTGTTTTATGTAGTATCTGCGCCTGTGATTCTTACTGCCAGCCCGTGGCCGTATGCATCGGCATGTCTCAACGATCTGACGGCACAGCACAGGGCAGTACTCAGATTGTAATGCACTCTCTATCTCCCAGCAGTGCGGTACCCCGCGGAAACATGTGGCGACGGTGGGTAGGCCCTACCATGCTTTTTTTTGCGCGCTGCAAGCCCACGATGCGGTAATGCACATCTTTGCCCTATGCCGTAACCTTCCCGCGCATCGACACTACAACAACTTACCACACCTCTCCGGGGGACTGACACGCATTTAAAGCAAAGGGGAAACACCTCAGCATGCCTGTAGTCATCCGAACATTACCGGAGAGGCTCTGTCAATTGTATTGGTCCTCACCTTGCCTGATGACACTTCGTCGACTCATTGGTGTAGGGGCTAGCTGAAGCCTATGAGAATTTTTATATCTTCGGGCTCAGCCGCTGCCCTCCCTTCGCTTGACTAACTTCTATTCGATCATTCTTCTACACCTTTGACCCCGATGTGAAGACAGTCGGTCACCTATGTCTACAGTTCTGTCGGCGGCCAAGTCACGATGAGCGAGAACGTAGTGGTGCCGAAGCTTCCCGCCGAGAATGGCATACATGTACGGAGGACGGCCATAGTGATGCCCTTCATCACTTTCATATTCGTACTCGCGAGATTCTATTGCAGATCCTACATTGTAAGGCGTCCATGGGCTATTGATGATTGTAGGTATTCGTTCCAACATCTCCTTGGAATTACTCTCATCTAGTTGGGGTAGATGTGGTCGCGGCTACGATGATTAGTATCATCGTCCATGCGATACTCATGGGAATTGCTACTTATCACGGTATGGGTCTACACATATGGCAATTTACACCAGAACTCAATTCGGAATACTACCTCTGGATCGGGATATCATCTGAGTTTTACGTGACGAGTCTGGCAGGATTCAAATGCGCATTGCTACTGCTCTATCTACAACTCTTCGGCGTCAACCAGAAGTTTAGGATAGCATGCTACCTCACCATGTTCTACACGCTCGGCTACCTGACCTGCAACGCCCTTACTGAGTTTTTCGGCTGTCACCCTATCGCGAAGAAATGGGATCCGGACCTCCCCGGATGGTGTATCAACAGAGTCGTGGTGAATATTATTTACGGAGCTGGCCACATGACGAGCGACCTCATCATTGGCATCTTACCCCTAGTGATGGTGTGGAGGCTACAGTTTCGGACTACGAGGCAGAAGATTGGTCTCAGCCTCATACTTAGCTGCGGGCTTATGTGAGAGGACTATAATACCCCTTATAATAAGTCACTAACAGTAAGATAGCGCCTGGGCCGTGGCCTGCGTTCGCTGGGCATTCTCGACGTATGACTCGTTATCCTACGACCGCCCATGGTATGGACAGAACCTTTCCTTCCCACCTAACTCACCCAGTCACGTTTTCCAGTTGCACCCATTGACCTTAACCTACAATACGTCTGAACACATGCCCGAATCGCCGCTAACTAATAGGTATCGTAGGTGGTCCGGTATCAGTTTTACTTTTTCCATCCTCGAAGTGAACACAGGTCTCATATGTGCCTGCGCGGCGACCTTCGGTCCATTATTCAACAACTTCTCCTCACAACTTAGATCCTGGTCCGACCGAGCGACGGCAAGTTTACACAACAACTCCCGAAAAGCGACGGCGAGTTGGCGCAGCTCTCGACACGACAGGGACCAACCAAATTGGAGACACAATAGTCTCTCTGGCGACCTGCCCCTGATGCCACCTGCTGCTCATACGAAAGGGAATAGCGATAGCTTGGAAGATAGTTCATATCGCATGGAGCCGATCGTCACATCGAATGCAATACCACCACCAAGCTCCAAGTCGGACGACGAGTTTTCTCGGTTCGATCTCCAGGGACTACAAGCTCTTCATCTAGAGGACGGGAAGATAGTGTAAAAGCGGATATCCCCATCCACTCAGGTCATTCATCCTAGTATGGCCCCCTTTTCAAGTTAGGAATAAGGATTCTGTGATTTCATCCGCGGGCGTATGAAAAATAACGAGCAGTGGCAACGTTCGGTGCGTTCGCCATTACAGCCATGCTGTACGACATACATAAGCCGGGCCGTGCCGTTACCACTTACGCCGTCGACTATTTTAGGAGGCATGCATGGTTATATTTATCCGCAGCTGAATCGGGATGGCCGGCGGCTGGGAGGATTAAGAAAAATATTGGGAGGCGTTAACAGCGAGAAAATTAAGGATTTATGTCTTCAGGTCTGCGTATAGATTTTCTCACGGATACCCCATTAGTTAGTGAATCAGGGCGGCACACTTGAGGTTTAAAAAGGTACACAATCGGAATCGTAATGAATAATATTCGGTTTGGGTATCTCGATGGTTTGATTGAGGTTTATTTGTGACACTAGTTAAATAAAAATAAAAGTTACCGTGTCAAACGGTATAGATAAACGGTCTGACTGTAAATATGGAATTAGGAACGTGCCGTTTTAATAGAACGCTACTTTACTCTACTTACTACTAGAACAATATACGGCAAGCAATACAATACTTAATCAAGGTTACTCTTAATTAAGCGAGATATGTTCAAGTAATATAATCTTTGGCAGCATTTAAGACTTTTAGAACGAATTTCCTGGACCAATAGGCGTTTACTTATGTAGCCTAGAAGCGGCTTGTAGTACCGTACAGAACGGGTACACGTTACTAAATATGCCAAGAAATTTTATCGTCAAGCTCTTTTTCACAACCCATTGAATCCTTGGTTGACCTGAGCTCGCTAACTTAAACCACCCTAAGACACCACTCAATGGTGTTAGTAAATCAGTTAAGTACCTACCTATCAATAATATGAGGTGCGTAAATTTTTACTAAGAGAATGTGTGTTTCCTTGTTCTGAAATGTTGTGTTCAAGTCTAACTGACATCTCATAGCTCACTCCTAAATATCAGCTTCTACCTCATATGAGTGAAGACCGTTCAGAACTCTGGTAGCACACTTGCTATTTACGTCTAAGATAGTCTCAGGCCTGCGGCTAAAGGAGGCGATAGGAAGACGTAGTGATTGGGTACATCAAAATGCGGCCATTACTACGCCAAGTTACCGCGGTGCCTTTCGGTTCTAGATCATGGCATGGGCTGTCAAGAACACGAAGGGTAGATCCTCGACTATTACAATCTGCCATTACGGCCACCTCTCGACCAGCAATACGGAGGCCAGTCCAGCTATCGAGGATATGTAATACTTGTCACCAGATGCGACGGTATAGTAGCACCACTACGTCACCAGTGGAAGAAGGCAGGAAGACGAAGGTGGAGAGTTCAGATCCCCTGAATATCTTATTCTGTGGCTCTGATGAATTCAGCTGCGCTGCCCTCGAGGCGCTGGAAGAGGAACGCTTGCGCAACCCGAAACTCATCCAGAGCATCTCCGTCGTAGCCCGGCCGACTAAGAACACGGGAAGAGGTAACAAGAAACCCACTAGTCGTAAGTTACCTTCTCCCTATACTCATACACATATCAAAAGACGAGATATAGTGCACCGAGATTTTACGTATTGACTAGAATGTCCTATCATGCAGCACCAATTAGGGGCCTGGTTACGAGACTACAACTCCCAGTCTATCTGAGGGATACTTTCACAGGGTGGGATGTGAGTTCAACATTTCTTTCTTGTATATATGCCCTACATACACCAATACATTTATTTACCACCTCCCAATCGTCCAGCATGCACAACGCGCCTATGCTAACGCCTCCTAGATGCCCCCCAACATCAACCTCATAATCGCCGTATCCTTCGGCCTCTTCGTGCCCCCCGCGTCTCCTCCGCGCAGCCAAGTACGGCGGCTTAAACCTCCACCCGTCCTTTCTTCCGGACCTGCGCGGCCCCGCTCCCCTGCAGCACGCCCTCCTCGCCGGCCGCACCCACACCGGCGTCAGCCTGCAGACGCTCGACGAGAAGGCCTTCGACCACGGCCTCGTCCTCGCGCGCACGCGGCCCATCCCCATCCCCCCCGACGTCAACTTCGCCGACTTGCTCCGCAGCGTGTCCCCGCTGGCCGCAGAGCTGCTGGTCAAAGGGCTGCGGGACGGCGTCCACGTGCCGCCGCTCGAGGAAGCCAGGGAACACAGCGACGCGCTCAGGATAAGCCTCGGGGCCTCCAAGGACCTCCTCCACGCGCCCAAAATCACCACCCAGGACCGCCAGCTGCGCTTCGACAACATCGCGGAGCTCAGCAGGCGCTACCGCGCGCTCGGCCCCCTGTGGTTCTGGGCCCGCAATAATAAGGGCGAGCGCAAGCGCGTCATCGTCCACCAGATCGCCGGCGAGGACCCGGGCCTCGTAAAACAAAACATACCGTACACCCTCGACCTCAATACCGACGACCCCGTCTCCCGCTCCGGCCTGAGTCTAGACTACAAGCAGTGGAAGAATGTATACTACACCGCGGAAACGTTCGCCAACGAGAGCGAGATCGGAGCGTGCGGGCCGCGATTGCTAGCTATTGAAGATGACGACAAGGCCCCCGCCATTCTTTATGACACTGGTGTTAACAGTGATGGTAGCGGTAGTAGCAGCTACGGCGAGAAGAAGAAATACCTCGTGCTATGGGTCTCGGGCGATGATAAGGGCGTGATTTACATTGGACCTCACCGCATTGAGAAGTTGAAGGTGGAGGGCGAAATACCGAAACCGGCGCGAAAGGCATTAAAGGGTTTCCTTATTTCTCTAGAGCATGTTGGTGATAGTTGAAGGGAGGTAAGAACGCGTTAGTACGGAGACATGATCGCGGGTCGCCTATTAGGCTTCTGCCCGACCCGGTCCCAGAAATTCAACCGGAGCTAGAATTGGTGAACTTGGCATAACTCAAACGAGTTCGGATAGCTCGGATTAACCTGATACTATGTATCCCTTCTGAATACTAACTGTTAGAACATTTACAGAAGCAAAGCAGAATAACACAGACCCATGGGTCGGAATGTTGACAGTTAAACAGTATAAACCTGTGCACGGTTAAAATAGTCACGCAGCGAAATGGACACCAAATAGAGAGATAATTGAACAGAGATTTGTTAGTACATGACATTTAGTCTAGTTCCTTGTAGAGCTAATGTCGACATGTGATGATGATAATAATACATTAGTGATAGGTTTCTTCCATCAATTCGCCGTCATAACAAAGTTGCGCCGCCCACCGGATCTTGTCCCAGTACATAAGGTAGGTAGCTAACATGAAAGGACACGTACTCATGTCTCATAATAAAACCCCCCAAAAAAATCCCATCCCAAGTTCCAGCCAGCTTTACAGCAAGATGGTTTTCGTGAAATATCCTTCATAGTGGTTTCGTCATAAGTATGTACACATAATAGTAGTAATTAGGAGGGACATTGTAGTGGATGAAGTATATCCGGACAGGGACTTCACCCATGTGGTAGACAGTCTGAGAAGTGGTTACTTCTGCTCGTCCGAGGAGCTTCCTGCGCTAGAGGAAGTCTCGGTCTTGCTCAGGGTGTTTTCGTCTTCGGCCTCAGGACCGTGAAGTCTTTCTTCGAAGACGGGTTCGGGTTCATTAACTTCGAACTTGGTCTTGAAATCCCTGAGGTGGGTGGAAAAGCCACTGCTGTTTGAGCGGCGGCGAGCATTGGCGAAGTTGAAGTCCTCATCGACAACTTCAGCACCTGCTGGGCCCCTGGAATCATTGAGTCAGCACACCTGCATCAACCCGTATATAAAATATATAATATATAGGGGGAAAGGCTTACCAGTTGCCCTTGCCTCCGCCGTTTTTCTTGGTCTTCTTTGGGTCGACACCCTCGAAGCCGTGTTTGGCAAAGAACTTGGGGACGTTCTCATGAGGGGCAACAGTCCCCTCAGCAAGGCCAGCATGGTCCTTGTCGTTGAACTTGTGAGATCGAGTCACTACAACAACAACAACATAGATTAGCAACAAGTCTATGTAACACAAGTGGCACTTCGATGTCGTTGTATAGGGACCGCATTGTCTTATGTTTGCTCCTCAAGAGACATTGGTTGTTTGTCGTTTGGCATACAACATAGTAACTTATCAGAGGCACGTCACACAAGGACAATGCGGGGTTTAAGAATAGGGGAAGAGACAGGAGATGTAAGCCGGCTTAAACTTACTTTTGATGAAGAGTTGAAGAGGAGTGTAGGATGAAAGGCGTGAAGAGGATGACTAGCACAGATAGACAGGTAGATGGTAGATGGTAGATGAGCTCTCTCTGAGATGTTGATGGTTTACAGAGAGGAAAAGATCAGAGAAAAGGATTCGAGAGAAGGAGATAAATAGTATGCGGTGGAGAAAGAAGGTTTGAAGAGATGAGGAGAGCTAAGATCAAGTCAAGGTTGTCCGATATGAAGCCTAGCGGTAGTGGTACAGCTGGTGAGAATGAAAGAAGAGTGGATAGATTCGATCTGAGGGTGGGGTGGCTATGGTAGGTAATTAGTTCAAGGAGGAATTGGGTTGCATCAAGATGCTTTTGGCCGAAGTTGTCTAGGTATATGTAAGTGTCAGGTTGGTTTGTAGCTGTGTAGCTGTGTAGCTATGTAGCTATGTAGTCTTTTATGTACGTATGGATGTATGCTTGTACTCAAGTTGGAGACAATAGGGAGAGGAGAAGCTTCAAGAGATCCGGGCAGGGTCTGTCCTTTAAGACATCGGAGATCCATTAAGAGGACCCTCTCTGCGTCCACTTCGTCCACTTCGTCCACTTTGTCCATTTCGATGGACCGCCCTCGTGCCTCTTTGAATCGAGTCAGAATACATGCTCAATATTGATAATATTGATAATTGGTCACGTCTTTCCTGATACGTGGTAAGGTACTGGAGACCGACATGGAGACCACATGGAGACCAATATGGAGACCACGGTCGATAACTGTGAGGCGGAAATCAAGCTGTTGCAAGATTGCAAGGGAGGCACGCGAGTTCTCGAACGACCTTCATCCATTGCGAACCACTACATCGACTAGGGTGAGCTGATCTTTTTTGGATGGGGCAATTGAAAGTCGACCAGTCGCGTGACCGATTGACGCAAGCTTAAAAGGTACTTTAAAGGTGGGTTTAGCGGTGGTGTGAGCGAATGACCCTATTGGACAATTCCCTCTAAAATCAATCCAAGACGGAAAGGCAACAGCGGCCCCTCACGCCCCATTTCGAGCCCATTTCGAGCCCCCCCGAGCGGCCTTCGCCGTTGAAAGAACGGCACTGAAACGGGAAATCAAACCGTCTCAAAGAAAGTTCAAGAAACTTCTCAAAAAAGGGTCTGCTGCTCATACTTACTACCCGTATTGTCTACCCAAATAGTAACCACCAGTAACAACCAGCAACAATTAGCAACGTTATCGACCCTTCCCCAACAGATCCGGCGCAATACATGCTTTCCACTGTTACAATTAGCTCAGCGACCGGGAGCCATTACCGAACAATTTAGCGGGGTGAGAGACAAGGGCATCCCTGATTTGCTTTGCAGGACCACGACGGCATGCGATTTGATGGTTGGATTAGGTGCACTTCGCATACATTAGATTAGGTATATTAGGTACATACCCAACACTACCTACTAAGGTACCTTTGCTTCACTGCCTCATAGTAGTAAAGGTAGTAAAAGCAGACAATTATCAGCAAGTATAAAGAACCAATAAGACGTAATCTACAGCTAAAATTAGGTAAGTTAAAACAGTAAAAGAGTAATCATCGTATCGTATAGTCTTGGGTGCTTCGGCGATCTTCGAAATCTCGAGAATTTACCCGCTCAATCCGACCCCAAAAACTGAACCCGGGGGCACCCAAGCCCCAAAAACCAAGCTCGCGAAACTTCCCTCTCTCCAATGCCAAAATCATGACCGGTTCAATTCGTAATTATAATTACATCATACTATTTATTGTATCCCCCCTTCTATTTTTTTTTTGTTGGGAACCTTTTATTTACCATCCTTACATCTCCTTCCCACTTTGGTACTCAGCCTCAGGCACACAGGCATGGGAATAACATCACTACACTCACTAGGTACCCATACACGAGTGGGGAAAAAGGAGGAAGCAACCTGAGAAGTCGAGAAGAAGTCCAGCCCTGAACGAAAGAGCTCTGAGCGGAATGAGACAACGAAAAAGACCACATGCAGGTTTATGTCACACGCGCAGAAAACGGAATGCAAAAGGCGTTCTCCACTTAATACCCCAGGTATTTCCACAGTAAAACTGTACATGTACCTAGTGTAAATTCCGTACCGGGTACCCTGCCTGCGTAACCTTCCCTTACCCTTCTTCCTGTCCCAAGCGATGATGAGCCGCTGCGTTATAATGCGGGGAAATCCACATTTATTTTCTCCTTCATTCGCGGCTACCTTAGTCGTACATGTTGTCTAACTGTGCAGCTGCTGCGTTTGTGTACCTAAAGTTGAGTACCACATATGTAGAGGAGGTACCTACCTGTATATGCTAGAAGTCAGTCTTATCTTTTGTACCTTTTAGCGTAGTGTAGTCAGATATGAAGGCCTGCAGGACAAACAACGCATAGTGTACACACTATAGTCGTGATATCCGATATATCTCACCTCTATAGCAGGACTAGGACAAATTATGTCGTTAATCTATGGTCTGCCAAGCTAACAAGGAATTCGGACTCGAACATCATTACTAGTATTGATATTTCCTTTGTCCCTTTCTTTTACCCTTAATGGACAAAGCCTAGGTACATGATCAACGATCCATGCACCAAATAGTCATATTAATATAGCGGATTAATCAATCCTCACGAAGAATAGAGACCAATCAAATTCAATAGTCTAATCCGTACTAAGACACATTACTCAGTTGCTGAATAAAGACCAGCACATAATTAAATCTCAAACAAGAAGCTGCCTAACTACTTGTGTCTCTTTGGTTCCCCCAGAAGCTGTAGCTGACGGAATGACACTGGATGTACAATCCGCTCTTTTAATTTAAGATGGCGAAGAACAGAAGCTGGAAAGTTTGTGCCATCTAATGGCAACTCCATATCGCGAACTGCCACCTTGAGATAGCAGGTGTTCCTGCGCACCGTCTCGGTCCAGCACTCGATAACCCGTGGCTCCAGGTCAAGTTCCCAAGTACCCCGCCATATAATAGCACTAGCATTCCCATCATCGTAATAACGGAAGAAACCACTATACGCCGTTCTCAATCCATTCCAAATTTCCATCACTCGAAGAGCAGGCATATTTCTTGCGGCCATACCCGCGGCATGGAGTAAGTCGTTTACCTCTTCTGGTGGTTGATCCGGATTCAGAAGACTCGACGTGAGAGCTATCGTTTCGAGGTTATCCCAGCTTCGGTTTGCTGGAGCTAGGGTCAAGGGCCAGAACGGTCGGAAAAAGTCCTTGGCATCTACCACGAAAGAAGCGGACAAATGCTCCAAATTTCGGCTCTCCCTAGCTAAGGCCGTAGCGAGCTGAGGGCTATTCGTACTGCTTGTTTGAGTTTGGATCGTTGTACCGTTGTACTTAAAAGGATCTTCAAATATGGTCAGTCGTCTAAGCGTCTGTGGGAGGCTGTGGTCGGAAAGAAGCCAGTGACCTAAACAACTAAAGTTAGAGACTGACGGCTGTCTTATAGAATAAATCTTTTGGTTGGTTGGTTCGAAGGAATGATGTTCACTTACGTTTTCCCTGCCGAGGATTCGTGGTGCCGTCTATTCTCTCGGGTGGCTCGTAAATAATTTGTTCCAGCCCAGTCAGCCTTTCAAAAATTTGAGCGATACGGTCCGGGGACATGTGGCAATAATACTGTCGACGAAGAAGGAATTTGGTGACTATATCGACTTTAGGAACATCATCCGTTGTCAGACCTGACACCTTCATTGCCAACCCGTTAGGCAAGGGCTGTGGTGCCACTTCCTGAGTCGAGGCGTGGTCAAGCGTCAATAGGGACAGCAGATTGCGAAATTCTAGAAGGGGAAACAGGAAATCCTTGCAGGGTTCTGAATACGGATCATGTACGAATCTTTGATGACGGAAGCCATACTCATAATCACGCAGAGACCATGCGGACAGTTCAAGAGTCAATCCTTCGGCGTTCAAGTCATGAGATCTTTCCCAAGTGCTGAGTATCCGGAGGAGCCTCTCGGTTGCATTATGGAAGGCAGGTTCGTCTGCAAGACTTTGGTTAGGTAGAAGTCCTGCGTTGTCCTTATCATGATACAGGGCGCCTAGTTCCGCTCTTAACCAGATATGTTTGACCAGTTTCCTTCTCGGTCCTCGTACAATCTGAGCGAAGCTCTTCAAACGCCGTGGTGAAAGAAGAATCCGTTCAAAGTGTCTTTTCTCGAAAATTGGCTGCCATTCCCGAGAGACGGTGGCGTATTCAGTTGTTTTTTCAGTCAATATATCGGCCACTATTTCGATTATCGACAGCCTAAGCTCGGCTGGGAGCGCTGAAAAGTCCATCTCGTCTGGTCCGGATTCCTCTGACTTGAAAACAATATTGTTATTCGACCAGGGAGCAGTGGTGCGGAGAAGATACTGGGGGAGGGCTGCTTAAATCCAGATACTGGGTTGTAGATGAAAAATATGGTATTTAAACGAACATAAAACAGAAAGATTGATTCACTGCTTTATCCTCGAGTCAGGTGTCATTTGCATTGTTGGAACTGTGTATATACTCAATCCTGTAATTACCTATATTTATATTAAACTTGCATTCGAGAAAATAGACCCTGTGATGCTTCCATCTAGAGGTCACCACGAGCAAAACTTAATATAAGCAGAGAGGGTATGCATTGCCTACCTTGATGCGAAATTCTTAGACCAGAATATTATGCCTGAGCAGGGCATCTAGATGCCTTGGAGGTCAGACAGTGAGTCAGAGAATACCTGTAAGTTTGTGTTTTCGGATTGTTCTTGATCATGAAAGTGATTTATTAGACAGTTGAAGTATTCTATCATAAATTTATGTAGAGTTGGCCTAACTGGGTTAGAGGTCATCACCTTGATTGTTAGAGGTTAGAGATTAGGAACGAAAGTCACAAAGCAGTGCCAGTTTGACGCCAGTCAGCACCCCGCGAATCAATTTTACGTCAAATAGTTATTTTAGGTGCTTAAAGTGTCTACCTACCTACCTAGGGTAGGTAGGTGCCCCCAAATGTTACCATGGAAAGTGGAGTGTAGTTGCAGTAACGAAGTTAAGTCCTCAGTGCCGCAGGAACGACGTCAAAAAAGCTGGTACATTCACTACTAACATATACAAACGCGTTATCTTTTACTAACACTTTTCACAACTAATAAAAGCGATAAAGAGAGATAAATAAGATGTTCCTATAATATAAAGTTATTGTTTATCAGCTTAATTGTTTTATTTATTAAATAATGAAATTATTGGGCTTGGTTTTGTATTTTCAACGTTTGATAGAAAGTATAAGAGAGTTTTTTCGACACCTTTCTGCGCCGCAATCGGATCTGATAACAAGCGCGGAGAAACAATTTCGTCACAGTCAATAATTTTACCTCAGGTATCAACTTGTATTACCTATCAAAGGACCCTTACTTGACATACCGCCGTGAAAGTTTTTGACTTAGGTAATCTACCTAGTGTTACGAGCATCTCCGCCCCATTGTCCAAAATTCAACTTTGCAAAAAATCAATTTGTAATCCAAACGCCGATTAACCTTTCTACCAAATAAATACCTAAAAGGCAAACGCAAGTTATCACTAAACAATTTCCGTCGTAAAAAAACACTAAAAGTCGAGACTGCCTACCTAGATCTTAGTTGCCCCTCGCCTTCGCCGATATCCTTTTGCCCCGCGGAAAGGCACATACCTACCAGGTAGATATTTGAAGTCGCCGATATTGTTACCTCTTGAATTCATTGAGTATACCGACACGACAATCCTTCTACGACTTTTCTCAACTGGGAGGCGCACTGGCGCGCATAAAACACCCATCATGTCTCCCTCAATTGTCACCATCGATAACACATCAGACTTCGACGTATTCAGCTCTACCCCAGCCCAAAATAGTTCCTCCGGTCCCCGAACCCTACTACTTGCCCCTCCGTCTATTGCGAGTCACGAGGAGAAGTTACGAGATGTCTTAGCTGCTCATGACCGGTCTGTCACCGACTTGCAGATGCTTGACCGTCTCTCTGCCGGTCTTGTCAATCTTCCCGACGCAACATACGACCTAATCTTGGTCCTTACAGACGCCGATGGCACGCGCGCCGAATCAACGCTCCTTCTCAACCGCGATGTTTTCGCTAAGATTGTACCTACCCTCAAAGTTGGAGGAAAGATTCAAGCCCAAGATGGCTCCCTAACACAGAATAGCCAAGGACCAGATGCGCGAGAGGCTCTCCTGTCCGGCTTGTTACCCGGTGCCGATGGGTTCTCAAAGCCAGACGATGGTGCTGCTAGTGCTGTTCCTCTCAAACTAGGATTGGGCAAGAACAAGAAGAGAAGTGCTGCTGGTCCTGCTGTAAAGAATGTCACCGTACACCAAGCCAATGGAAAGGATGAGAGCCTTAACATGGTTCCTCCAACTGTGAAGTCAACCCCTGCCGGTGTTGGGTTTGTGGACCTTAGCTATGACTTCGATGCTCCTGACGATGATGACGAACTCATCGACGAAGATACACTACTGACAGAGGAAGACCTGAACAAACCTCTAGCTATTCGTAAGTAGCCTTGCCCCGTGCACTTCATTCAGTTTTGGGTTCTAACCTATACTACAGCTGCGGAATGTGTACCTAAAGTCGGCAAGCGACGTCGTGCCTGCAAGGACTGCACATGCGGGTTGGCTCAGAAGCTCGAGGCTGAAGATGCAGCAAGAAGAAAGCAGGCAGACGAGAAACTTCAATCTCTCAAGCTTGACTCGAACGATCTGAACGAAGTGGACTTCACCGTCAAGGGCAAGGTCGGATCCTGCGGTAACTGTTCACTAGGTGATGCCTTCCGATGTGATGGATGTCCGTACATAGGATTGCCGGCGTTCAAGCCCGGAGAGGAAGTCCGACTGCTGAACAACGTCGTCCAGCTATAATAGCGTCGTGGCCACTGCAGCCGTTTCGGTTCAACCACTTAGTCCATAGGACATACTATCAAGTCACATTAAAGATATAGACTTGGCAACGCATGCTGCCCAAGCATTGCAGGCATGAATATCAGTCACTTTATACGCGAGGGAAACGGTGTTAAGGGGAAACTAAAAAAGGTAGTTATACAAGGCATGGCTTATATCGCAAGAGAGCATCATGCATTCACGAAGATGATGACGCTTGACATTATAGTTAAATTCAGCAGTACGATTGCATTTTAGTCTCAGTCTTACAAGTAGTTTGGCGATGATTTGACGAGTTCTCTGCCTCATGACTCCTAAAAGATTTCCTAAATCCAAGCAATTCCATTTTTGTGTGACGTAAGTCGGTCAAAGATACATAACGTAGCCAACCCAGAGCGTGTCCCGATGGTGTCTCCAGGTCTTGACAGACCCTTGCTTTGATAAGTTATCCACAGGACCTACGAAGTATGCATCATCATGTGCAGATTGCTTCGCTAAATATATTGTTTCTTATATGCCAACCAATACGTCCCCCGTATGACCCATTTCAGATTATACTTAGTAAATGAGTGAATAAAGGACAACTTAAGGGTAAGCCGAGAGAAGATCATGGTTAGCGCAACGGCAGTAGATGCTATCCCCAACATTTTGTACTCGGGCCTTGGCTGTGTAATGCAGTAGAGGCTTCAAATTCTACTCCAGCTCTACAAGGGATATGTGGATATACAGGGGCCTACTGGCTATAAGAGGTAGCCAGCTCCCTCGTAAGATGACGGTGATGATGGTAACTCGAACGTCGTATTGGGTATGTCCAACTACCTGAGCTAATCTATACAATAGGTCTACCCAGCTACCTCATAAGGGGGTAGAGGCTCAGTTGTTACTAGATCTATCCCAATATACTACATGTATGGACCTGATACTCTGTCTGTATACGACCTCGATCACAAGCATCAATCCTACCCGATAAGCTCGTTTGTATAGCATATACCTAATCATCACCCGGCGTCAAAGCCTTTATAGTAAAATAATAAGAGCTAGTCTGTATTTGTATTTGTAATATTATAGATAGTAAAAAACTATAAAGTGCAATATCGTAACAAATTACGTAGGTAGTTAAAGAGAAAAGACCAAGCTGCAAGGGGAGATGATACATGTATGGTTGGTATAATTAGGGAGCTTTTCTAATGACTGCAGAGGCCTATTAATACCATAATAGAAGACGGCATTCTGTAGATGAGCCATGAAAGGTTGACTTGTGATAAAATTGGAACTTAACCGTCTCGTAACTGTCCGTATTTAAGGGGTGTAGACAGTGACACAGAATGTAGCTTCCAATATCATTAACTTTCGCAATGAATATATAGTATCTGGATCGCTACTAATATTTGGAAATAATGTATAAGCCAAACAAACTGAATTGATGAATATCTTGCTTTTACTATTGCTGGGCATCATTTATATACACATACCTGTTAGGTAGTTGCCTATTCATGACTTAAGCTAAACGAGTATTTCTGATAATATACCTGTATGTAGGTCCTTTATATAAAATATGATTCATGTAAAGCTAACATATAGTGATCTCATAATGAATTGGCTTACCTTTAAATTTACATGCATTCCTTGGCCGTCCTAGGTACTACTGTTGCCAGGCAGCGCAGCGCCTTGGGTTAGCAAATAATATCTGTTAGCCACTCATTCACCATTCCTTGACTTCACGTACGGATACGGCCCAAGATAGCTATAGCCGAACATCCTTGGCGAAGAGTTAGATAAAATGTTAATATAGAAAGCATCACCTATTTTCAGTGGCTACGTGGATATCAACCTCGGGAGCCGAGCTACTTCGTCTCCTGTTTTTTTATATCTTCCCCTCACTCCCTGTGCCTAAAAATAAACTGGTGTAGACATGCATGTGATTCAACTTGACACATCCCTCTTTTCACTTGAATCGAAGTTAGATACATGTCTTGTGTGCAGTGTAGTGCTCTGTATCACAAATCTACTCCAAGACACAAGGACGACGCCTCGTGTTTCCCTTTCTTCCGATGGTAGGTATGCAACCTCTCACGACGGAACTAACACGCAAGGAGTGTCGGGATTCTTCTTGCTACCTCGGTTGTGGCTTCATGGTGCATATAATCCCTTTCTTATTAACTAGATGTTGCAATAGAAGTCACGTGATAATAAAGTAAGGGTTGGGGCTGGACCCATGTGGGGCCAACCCCAAGCCACAACTTTATTGGGGGTGGAATCCTAGAACTTTTACATCATCAAGAACACACAATAATCAATGAGAAACCAATTACCAGAATACTAATGAATTCATTATATCGCTATTAAAGTCGATCCAACACTAGAGATGTGACAAATTTATTCGCGGGGCTAGACGAAGTCGAAACAAGAGTTCGGGACCATGCATTAATATACCAGCGGCTCGGGGCTTTGGCCTTTACTTAACTCTAACTTCCAGTAAGGAGGACGTTGGTGGCTGAGTCTGAAACCTCCCCGGCCTTGTTATGTTTGCTTCCCGATTTCAGCTTTTGCTTCGCTCGGAAAAACTCGGCACCCAATGGCGAGGCTGATTTTTCAGCTTTGGGATTGACAAAAGCTTCGCCAAGCTTTTCCGTAGGATTCGACGTGTCGTTGGACAACGTTGCAGCAAACTGCTTTTTGTGTCGCTATTGCTGAGTTGTCGAGACAGATCTACCTACACTATTCTGCTGGCCCTGGTACGAATATGTACAATATATACGTAAATGATCACATAAAATATGCCTTGCTAGGAAATCTGGCTCATGTAAGACGACTTTGTTGGTGTAGTTATGAAAATTTTCTTATTGGATCTTTTTTCTCATTATCTGATGGCAATAATAGTTTAGATATCCTCGTCTTAATATATCGATTATGTAAATAAAAGGCTACCCAATAGACGTGTAAGATATTGATTCATGGGTGGGCGAGTCCAGTACCTTAGGGTATGCCAATTAAGAGAGCCTCAATAATATCACGAGACTGATTGCTTCATGTACCTGCGGGTAAGCCACGACGCCGTCTCTGGGGTAAACGAAGCATTTTATTAATTACGAGTACGCGGACTTATTATGTACCTTGTCCTCGGCTTGTTTAGCTCTCTAGATAGCTGTTTCGCTTACATAGGAAGCTCGCAATTATATGTATCCTAGAGGTAAAATTGGAGATCAATGCAAGCGGATCGATCGGATTCGAAATCTTGTAATGTACTTGGATACGCATCTGGGTCGGCGATAACCTGTTTCCTGGTTGGACGGGATTTTGCCTTTGGGTAGCATGACATAAAGTCATAGATATCCTCTCCTTTGAGAGACTCAATATATGTGGTGAATGGGGATATACCTATCTCACGTAGTGAGCTGGTGATAGCAAAAGGCAAGATTTCCTGGTGTCTCAGAAGTCACCAGGTATCGAAGAGTGATGATAATTGGCCGAATACAAATTCCTGGTTTGGATGGAGATTTAGCCAACCATAGTAGAGTACCTATTTAATCCTTTTCCCCTGTCCTTTTTCTTTGTTGATTGTCCTCGGGACCATTGCGTTAAAGCCTTGCAGAAGACAATAGAATGGTCTTTAATAAATTGTTGCTAGCTAGTTAGTTAAGTCTTTAGTATTGAATGAGGTATTGACGGTTTGAGGATAGGATGCATAATGCGTAGCCAATCCACGGAAAACCCTATGCATCTTTTATCAGGTCTGGTTCGGATCAACCCCCAATCTCACGCTCTCACGCCCCTTTCATACGTTCGCAAATGTACTGAAAAGCAGTTGGTCCGTGATAAGTCGATCATCAATGCGACCATGTAAAACTTTCTTAAAACAAGCAATTGATTCGCACTTGAGAAAATATAACTTAACTCCATTTAGTTAATACAAAATGTACGCACTATAAGAATAAATATTCCAAGGTTCTAATGATGTAAATACAAATCTTGTAAAGATCGATTTTTTTTATCAGTCTAAATTTCTGGACAAAATGCTTCTTTTGGGGATTTACCGCCAGGGGCGTCCAATGATTTTGCCGAATTATGAACATGGCAGCATGGGAGGTACCAAGGTTAGCATAGCTCCTAAAACTAATAGCGACTCAAGGGTCCAGGCGTCCCGGGCGTCCAGGCCATGTAACGGACAGACCGATATTTTGTATTGCTTTCTTCTCCCCTTTTACATTTATTTATTTATTAACAGGTAGTGTTATATTTACACAGTTATTTTGGACTCCCCGCCTTTTGTCGTGATGTTTTGCAGGAGATCTTTTCTAAATAGAGATGCACATTGTATGTATATTGTGGCCAATTGCACGTTATTTACCAAAAGTACCGGTTTGCAATTCGTCGAATGTTATTAATTCACTCCGGCAACTGGCAATCGAATTGTTGCGTCGGACAGCCGTGATTGGAATTTAGAGACCCTGGCCGGGTGAGTTGGAGCCATCGCCCCTCCATTGCCCCAATGCCCAGCCTTTTACTGCCCGCATTCAGTAAAGCTTCTGTTCCGGTGGTGATTCAGGTGGCCCCCAGCACTACCTAAAATTACCTAGGCCCCGCCTAAAATACGCTGCAATTTGGCTAGTACGAAGTACCTGATTGACCCAATTGCATTTCAGGTACCTGAGTACATAGGTACCCCCATGCCAGCCATGGCCATCTCACCTGTGACCTGCACTAAGAAAAATCAAGGCTAAAGGGGGTCGCGGCGCAGTTTGGGCCCTTTCAGCAACTTCCACTTCCCTTAGCCACTCTCTGCTGCCACTCTAGCCACTGCCGTTCCCCGACCGCTTCTCCCCCAAATTCCTCCCTTCCTGATCTTCACTTTCTCAAGTCACTTTTCAATCCATCCCGATCTATCAATTCACCCAACAACCATCTGGCAAGGATTGACTAATCCCGTCAGTTCAGCTTCTCGAGCCCTAATTAATAACAAAATAACTCGAGGGGATGAGCTTTCGGTTTTTCTGAGTCGTTTCGAGTATCTAGGATACTCGTGTCGGACCAGCGACACTCGTTCTCTACTCTAGCTTCCATCCGACCGTGTTGCTCCCGTCTTCTGGTCTTCGACTCTCAATCGACAACGGCTTCATCATACATTCACAATGGCCTCGTCGTCGTCAAACGTCGTGGGCGTCCACTATAGAGTAGGAAAGAAGATTGGTGAAGGATCATTTGGTGTCATTTTCGAGGGCACTAATCTATTGAACAACCAACAAGTCGCCATCAAGTTTGTAAGTTAACCCGTCCATGTTTTTTTTCTTCTCTCCTGTCAGCAAGAGCTGTCATCGTCTTTGACCAATCCCCAACCACCATACAGCCTAAGTAAGACAGCTTATTCTAACCATGAACGCATCGTAGGAACCACGAAAGAGTGATGCGCCACAATTACGAGATGAATATCGTACATACAAGATTCTTGTTGGATGTCGTAAGTCAATTAATGTGTTCCATTCGTACCACTTTCGTCACTAACAAGCTTCGGTTCGCAGCCGGCATCCCTAATGTCTATTATTTTGGACAGGAAGGTCTCCATAATATTCTTGTCATAGATTTGCTAGGACCTTCGTTGGAAGACCTATTCGATCACTGCAACAGAAGATTCACTATTAAGACAGTTGTAATGGTAGCGAAGCAAATGGTAATTCGTCCCTCCGAGTTGATGAAGTCAATTACGCGCAGTAACTAAATTTCATTTTAGCTTTCCCGAGTACAAACTATCCACGAGAAGAATCTCATCTACAGAGATATCAAGCCCGACAACTTCCTGATTGGTCGCCCTGGGACCAAAGCCGCTAATGTTATTCACGTTGTCGACTTTGGTATGGCTAAGCAGTATCGAGACCCGAAGACGAAACAGCATATTCCGTACCGAGAGCGAAAGTCCTTGTCCGGAACTGCGCGATACATGAGTATCAATACCCATCTCGGACGCGAACAGTCACGACGAGACGATCTTGAAGCTCTCGGCCATGTGTTCATGTACTTTCTCCGAGGTGGTCTCCCGTGGCAGGGACTGAAGGCTGCGACAAATAAGCAGAAGTACGAGAAGATTGGTGAAAAGAAGCAGACCACACCCATAAAAGATCTCTGTGAAGGTTTCCCAGAGGAATTTAGCAAGTACCTTACCTACGTGAGAAACCTTGGCTTCGAAGATACTCCTGACTACGATTATCTTCGTGAGTTATTCACCCAGGCTCTCAAGAACACTGGTGAGGTTGAAGATGGCGAGTACGACTGGATGAAGATTAGCAAGGAGTCGTCTAAAGGCTGGGATGCTATGCACAAGCCTGGACCCTACCATAACCCGAACAAGCAGCCAGGTGTCTCTGCTAGGGAAATGCACAATCAGTCTCGTATCAACACACCTGGCGGCCTTACCCACGAGCGTTTAAACGCCGCGCAGCCCCCACCTCCGTCTCCAGCCAGACAGACGGACAAGCGCCGGCAAAACGCCCTCGGCGCCACGGGAGCGCAGCGAGGTAGCGCGGTGGGGGGCCTTCGGGACATGGCTACACCAACTCCTTCAACGCAAGCCCAATTCCAAAACAGCAACCAAAACTTACCAACAAGGATGGCACCCCAAACGAATATGGCATCACCGGCCGCGGGCAATGGAATAGCGTCGGAACCCCAACCGACAGGATTCCAGAAATTCATGAAGGTCCTCTGCTGCGGTTAGTTGGATCGTGACCCAAATCTAGGAATGAGCATAGAGCTGATAGAATTATAGGTTAAATGCAATTTAGCGTGGCATACTAGCGATCTTATAGACTAGAACTGATTCCGGATGGAGTTCCTGCGCCGAATTTTACCACTACTAATGCATCCTGGTCTAAGGTGTTCATCCTACTAAGTCTTGGTCGCTATGTGTCGTTTCACAGTTGTCTTCTCGAAGGATTTTGTTTGCGTGGGCTAAGAGCCTCGATAGTGCTGCCACGTTCAATGTGTACGTTTGAAGCAACACAAACTTACCGACACATTGAATCGCAGCCTGGATCACCCTACGCATATTTGCGGAATAATACCCCTACAGAGCCCCGGGAAGACGGCCAATCGAATACATGTTTTCCTATTAGGATCAAGGCTTGGCGTTACCCGAGACACGAATGAATATCTTTTCCTTTCACGACTCTCGTTTTTTTATGAGATAGACACAGGCCGTTTAATTAGTAGAGCGCAGCACGGCGCTGGTGGGATTTGCACTGTTGGCGAGCATTGGGATTGGGATTCGTTTTGTTTTTGTCGCCCCATTATCCCTTTATACACACCATTCATAATTAAGAAGCAGGGGGAGGAGGGACCCAAGTGTTGAGACGGGTTTTGTATTAAGCAGAAGTAGTGCGGAGGAGGTGAGGAGTGCAGAGTGGCAATAGTAGGAGGGGATCTCGCAGTTGGTGTGTGAGAAGCATGAAGGTGTTGCGTCGGTAGATGGGAGGTATAGGACAGAAAAGAAAAGATTCATAATGATTTCGATGCTGAGCGTTGCATCGTAAGTTGATTCAAAGAGATATACATTGGGACTTCTGTAACGCTCGGTTGAAATGTGATACTAGATCATGTTGGTCCAGTAGTACTACCGTAATTTATTAATATGCACATCACTATCCTTGAGGGTATTCCCTGAGTACCTAAACATATCGTTATAGTAGCTTGTCCCTAAATTCGCACAAAACTTGCAGGGTTCTTCCAATGGGAACAGGAAGTCTATCTGGTGATGGACGGGCTTCCGTTTCTAATATGGGCATGTAATCGATATATGAAGACCTGGCCGTAGTAATAACACCTAACCTCATCCCTCTTCGTAATATCCTCTCCCGTCAACCGTTAGGGGCTGCGTTAACCATAACAGCTTTTTCCGTACAAACCAGAACTCCCCATTCATTGCCTACCTACCTACTTGATAATAACATGATTGATGGTAGTTAAGCAGGTTTAAGTAAGCTTCTGCTTGATGAAGAAAGACCGGAGATGGGACAGCTGCCAAGCGCAGGTAACACCGAGAACGACGAGTTGGATGACCATCCAGCGTACGACGCGGGAGTTTGTGGACTCGGATTGATCTCGGAACTCGGCTTCTCGTTCCTGTGGATTAGAGATGGGATGTTAGTATGGGATTGCTGGATTCTGGGGATGTTTCTAAGCTATCACTAATATGGTCCATGGCATATATATATATATAAATTTCGATCCTCCCTTTCTGGCTATTTCCTACTTTCTGCCCAATACAACCGATATATAAGTTTTAATAATGAGGAAAACAACGCGAGACTTACTCGTTGGAAGATCTGTTCGCGGCGGATATCCTGGAGGCGGGCGTTCAGGTCGCGGACGCGCTGGGAGATATCCATGAGCTTGGTCTTGTCGGTGGACTCGATCTCGGAAGAACCAATGGCCAGGTCGAGGGTGAGCTTGATGCCGCCGTTGGGCTGGTTAGCCGACAGCCAGCCCGCACGTCCGCTGCTGCTGCTCGGCGTGAAGCAGATCTTGTGCTCGCCCGACTCGGCGGCCGTGAAGGTGAATTTTCCCGAGGCGGCTCCCCGCTGCGAGACTACCTGGTGATCGTTGTCGAAGATTTCCTAAGGATGATGGTTAGTGGGGTTTTCCGTTGTTGTGCATTGGATAATTAGATTGATTTTTGTCTTGTGCTTGCGCAATCTGGCTCTGGGGCTATAGATCGAGAGGAAGAGGAAGGGGACTGACATTGACGGAGATGTAGATGCTGATGCCGTCGTGCTTGGTCCAGGCGTGTATGTTGTCGTCCCACTCTTCGGCCGTGTAGTGCCCGAGGACTAGAGTGTCCTTGGGCAGCTCCTCGAAGAAGCATTTTGCGTTGGTGCCGTCGAGGAAGAAGTAGAGCGCATGGGCGACGGAGCCCAGCATCAGGAGGGGGAGAAGTACCCTCATTGTAGTTGGATGGTGTGCCTTTTTAAACTGGATATACTCTGAATTGATCGTTTCGCAGCTTTTTAGGGGTCGGATTGAGTGGTTAGCGACGGAGGGTGGGCGAATGAGGAGGTGTTGTTCGAGTAGTGGTATTGTTAAACCAGCCGTTGTGAAGCTGTCGCGAAACTCTCAAGGTGCCACGTTCGAAAAAAAAATGGCCTGTACAGGGGGTTCGACAAGCCGGACAAGTCGCTGCAGTGGCCTTAGTACAGCTGGACTGCTGGAACGGCTGGAAGGGAAGGCCCTGTGAACTAGACTTACAGGGGTATATCGATAAGTTGATATTGATCACGTGTTAAGACCTGGGGGCTAGGTACCAAGCAGGAAACCTGGCGGTGGAAAGAACAAGAAGTAGAAGCCAGCCATTGGGAAGCAGGGAAGTAATGATGTGCCCCTGTTTTTCAATACTTCTCTTTGGCGCATAAGGTTCGAATAATTTTACAGTTTCAATCAACTGCTTTTGCACCACCAAAAATTAATGCGCGATACTTTGTTTCTACGGCATAATAGCGTCATTCCATTCTCATAACTTAAACATCAAACTGACGCGCCGATAGTACCCCAACTATCTCAATTAACACTCATTTCTATTCTTCTGCCATGTGTTAATACGCGTATCTAGTTTAATACTTTTATATCCGGCCGTTAATACGCCCCTCTCATTTCGTTGCTTTCCGTCTCTTCTTTTTCAGGAAGCCGTCCCTCCACGATAATATAGAAGACATATAAGCTCCAAACCTCCAATAAATAGTTTCATACTATGGCTTCCCACGACGTTCGCGATGTCCTTAACCTACCACTCGATGCCGGTTCGCGACCAGCCAAAAAACAGAAAACTAATGTCCCGCGACCGAGTTTAAAGGGCTTAGCAAGGGAGGTGCAGAACTTGGGAGGCGATAATCCTATCGCGATTGTTCCAGAATTGGCTACATTTAAAAAGAGGCGGTTTGGAAGCAGGAAGCCGGCTGCACGATGGGAATTACGTCCGTTCCGCAATTCGGCGCGAAGCGACCAGTCACTGCATTTGCGACACTGGAGGAAGCAGACGGAAGATCAGGCAAGGGCACAAGATGAGAAGGATGGACAAAATGGGGATAACGTGGAAAAGAAGCCGGAGGAGCTCGAGGACTCGGGATTTGCCAAGTTTAACGTGCAGGTGGATATTCCTCAGTACAGCGACGACCAATATAATTCAAACTTGAAGAGCGATGACTGGACGAAGGAAGAAACAGATTACTTATTCGAACTCGCTCGGGACTTCGATCTTCGATGGCCTCTAATATGGGATAGATACGACTATCAGCCCAAATTGGATGAGGGTATGACGAATGGCGAGGGAGCAGATAGCACCGATCCTAAAACCGCTGTAGTTCCAGCATCTAAGGGGCGGACTCTAGAGGATCTGAAGGCTCGATACTACGAAGTGGCAGCCAAGATGATGGCCGTTCAGAAGCCTGTTCAATACATGACCCAGGCCGAGTTTGCGCTCCACGAGGTCATGGCTAACTTCAATCCCGTCTCCGAAACAAAGCGGAAGATGTTCGCAGCAGATGCATTATCAAGATCTAGAGATGAGGCCCAGGAGGAGGAATTATTACTTGTTGAAGTACGACGAATTCTTGCCCGCCAGGAGAAGCTCAACCAAGAACGTCGCGAACTTTACAACCGCCTTGATTATCCACACACGGAGCAGGACATCAATGTGTTTAAGTCCAGCACTGGATTGCAGACGCTCCTTCAGAACCTAATGAACGTGGACAAGACGAAGAAACGGAAGTCGATTATGGAAGCTAACGGTGCGAACACGCCGGCATCAGCTCATCCCTCAGCTCACCCCCCCAACCATCCCAACTCTACCCCAGTATCAGAAACCCGCCGTGAAAGCATTGCAGCCTCATCAACGGGTCGCCGTGATTCTGCCGCGGGCGAACGTCCCGAGCGTCCCGCCAAGAAAGGAGCACAACCCGAACGTAAGAAACTCACCGAACAGGAAGAACAGATTTACGGTGTATCGCACCATGATCGTCTACCTTCAGGGCCAACGTTCCGTTACGAACGGATAAACAAGATACTCACAACCAAGAGTAACGCCCAACACCAGCGTATCACTAATACTCTGGCCGAACTGGATATCCCAAGCAGACTCAACATGCCTACGAAGGCGGTCGTAGAGGAGATGGAAAAGCTACTCAACTCTATCGGCGTTCTTCTCGATATGCGTAAGATGAACGATAAGATCGAAGCTGAGATTAGGCTCGAGAAGGCGAAGAAGGCTGAGCGCGAGAAAGCGCTGGCTCCTCCACAGCCAGAAGACGAGGCTAAAGCTGGAGAGTCGGAAGAAACTCCTACGACAAATGGTGAGGACAAAAAAGGGGATGCTGGGGTGAATGGAGATGCTGTCGACAAGACCAATAGCGAGGCGCCTGCAACGAACGGTGAAAGGAACGGAGATGCCGCCGGCGAGAGCGGCCAAAGCGCAAATGCAGAGAGTGCGGAGAATGGAGCCGAGGATAAGGGGGTGCAGCCAGAGAGCAGTAATGGGCATAAGAGAAGTGCAAGCGTGCTGAGCGCTAGTAGCGATAAGAGCGCTAAGAGGCAGAAGAAGTAGCATGGTGGGAAGTATAAAAATGTACTTACAATGAGACTAGGAAAAGGCTAGGAAAAGAATACCTAGCGCCGTTGTTACCTAGTAGAAACTGGTATCAGGGACAAGCTGGATGATGTTACGATAGTAGATGAAAATAACATGCTCACGCATAAGGCTGATTATGCGGTATGTATTTGATCGTATTTGTCCATGTTCGCGATTAACTGGGTGAGTGTGCAAGGCCGGGTTATCGAAAAGCTGGTTAATTGTCTAACTACCTAGGTAGGTAGTTATACACCATGTGTCGGTAGCTTGTTTGAGCCTGTCGATGGTCTAGTCTCGGGTGGAAGCTAGTTGGTCAGTTTATGAACTTGGTATCCTTTAGGGAATACTAGTTGTAGAAGCACACCCAGGGCGGATCTGTGCATTAACGACCTTGTAGCTGGATAGGAGGTAATGGCTGTTGGAATACACCGTAATCTCTATTTAGATCCTGTTAATGAACATCCGCGAAAATTGTCCCCGGTAGTTTTGTTTTGGTGGCTTAGAGACTAATAATAGGAATGTAGAGTTGAGAGAAAGGGGTCAGATCCCTAACTTGTCTGATATATGAAGATGATGTATCCCAATGCAACCCGGTTGGGTTCCTCCTGGGTATCCCGTAGAGACAGGGAGAATGATGTTTTTACCAGGTACTTAGCTCTTCTTGGGACCTACTCGCACAAAGTTTACCTGGCTCTACCATGACGTATGGAGCTGTATATACACTTACACCTAATTGTGTTAGTTGAGCTACGTGAGAGTCGGTTCCTCTCAGTTTATAGATTTTCCATCGTGCTAGGTTAGGTACCTAGGTACCTAGTATACGCACAGGAGCATTAATGTAAAAGGTACCCTATTATATATCAAAAAGAATTAACCAATCCATTTCCTTCTCTAATAAAACACCGCGAATAGTTCCACCAACGTTACACACATCATTCGCACTCACTTCTTAACCAATTTCATTTCACAAGCAGCAATCCACAATCCTACAATACGTACATTTCCATGCCTACCTAGGTAAGGTAAGGTAAGGTACCTTAAAAACAATAACTACCTTAGCTTGCTTAACTTGCTCTATAATGCCTGAGTAATCTACGTTTCACTCAAAACGTCTAATGCCGTCGAGATCCCACCGGAGGTATGTATTACATATCCATCATCCAATACCATACTAAGGAACCCATTCCCGTAAAATGCAAAATAGCCTATTGCTCACTCCTTTATAAAATCGTCCCACAGGGGCGAACGGAATACATAGCAACGTCCCCCCAACTCGTATCGTATGGTATCTATCTCTTATGATATTATTTTTAATTTTATATATGCGTTTACGCATCCATTCCCCTAACAGCTTGTCATATTCCACCAACAGAGCATTTCACAAGGAACTACATGATAGTTGTTTAAAGAAAAAAGCTCAATTCCCCTAATAAGCTCCATATATAAATACAGCAGGTCGATCCCTTTGCATATAGCTTTAAGCCAAACTGCAACCGACAAACCATAGACCGGGTATCTTAAACATAGATCTCTCTATAATGCCGTACCTCCCTCTCTCTCTCTTCCTCTTTTCATCGAAATCCTCGTCTTCGCGTGAGGGCCCAACTACAGCCCGCCTTCGTTAGAACACCATATATATGTATGACGGCCGTGATCTCGTTAAGTAAAGCTGGTCCCTATCCACCCTCCCAAAGAACACATCTAAGAAACGCGGGTGGTAGGAGATTCGTGAAGCCCGTATATATGCACCCCTTGCAATAAAGAAAAGAAATACACTTGCAGCTACCACCCGAATCTACCATATAGCTACCGGAGCTATCTGGTGTACTCTTATTAGACGTATATCAATCCATCATATATATAGCAAATGCGTCGTCATCCCACAACTTGCTGCCGAAGCCCCGTGTTCCCGGTGACGAGTGTTTTTTTGGTTTTGTCGTCCTAGATGTATCGGACTTTTGCGGCACAGAGTATCCAACGGTTATCGGCGCATGTAGAATGCGGTGTAGCGGAAATGACGAGAAATACCTATATAAACAACAGCAGTGACGAACCTAGATATCTAAGTCGATATCC
The DNA here is from genome assembly GCA_037126485.1 of Daldinia eschscholtzii. Classification (NCBI taxonomy): domain Eukaryota; kingdom Fungi; phylum Ascomycota; class Sordariomycetes; order Xylariales; family Hypoxylaceae; genus Daldinia; species Daldinia eschscholtzii. Next base: position 1,778,724 of record JBANMG010000007.1, read on the forward strand.
AGCAATTATAAGCGACGAGCATCGGTATCCACCATGCCATGTCAGCTAATAGCACCGCGCGTTACCCGAGCAGGATTGCCGGCAACCACCGTAAATGGAGGTACATCCTAGACTTTTATTAGTACCGTGCCTCAAGTATAATGCTATTGTCGATTGAAGACCTACCTTGGTAACCACCGCACCGGCTGCAATTGTTGCCCCCTTTCCAATCCTAAGACCAAGAAGGATTATAGCGCCACCTCCGATCCAGACATCTTCGTCAATGTAAATAGGAGCGCCTCGGTGGGGGCTTTTACTGCCTTTGCGTTTCTTGGGGTCCGTATGTAGGGTGCCGCCGAAGAGGCTAACGTTCGGTCCGATGTAACAGTTGTTGCCAATTATGACTTCCATAGGATCGATAATGGTACAATTTCGGCCGATAAAAACATTGTTCCCGATAGCAATGTTGTACCCATAATCGCAGGTGAATGGCGCCTCGACAACCACTTCTTGCCCCACACTACCGACATTTGTAATCGACGATTGTAACTGCGGGTTCATGAAGATAGGCTCTGTCGGGTGTAAAATCTCTCGGAAGAGGCGAGACCGCTCGGACGCTGACACTCCAACACTCGGGTTCGTAGAATTATTAAACCTAAAACATGCCGCGCTACATCTCTGCCTCTCTAGAACTAATTCTTCGTCAAACGGATAGTACTGATTTCCTGTGAGCATTTCTTCCTTCTGCGTTCTCTCCCGGTCAGGGGGCAAATGATGCGACAAAGCAAGGCGTGCCGCTTCCTGAGGGTCAGTTGCAGTAGTTGATGGAGGTGGTGGCGGTGGCGGCGGCACAGGTTGACTTTGATGACCTGGAGCTGGCGGGCTGCTGCTTCGAGTTGGCGGAAGAATGTTAATTTGCGGGAGCGAACCAGAATGCGAAGTGTCGTGCTCCGTACGTGTAAGGTCGTGTAACGGTGGCACTCTCTGGTAATCCTTGTGTCGGTCGACACCGCTTAACGGCGTTGGTAACTGCATAGTGCTGCTCGTAGCGCTTATCGGAGTGGGAAACATGGTTCCTGGGTTGGTATATGATATCGAGGATAATTTATTGTTTTCCGGGCTTGTCGCAGACGGAGTTGGCGTGGGAAGGGTAGCAGAGACAGTTTGCCGGCTGTCATCCGCTAAAATTGGCCGGCCCTGCACCGGTTCTATCCGGAGTGGTTGACCGCGGTAAGCCTGGGCTGGTTGATCACGTTTCGGAGGCGGTGGGGGTGGAATTGGGTAGCTACTTTGCTGAGGCATTCCATAGGCACCTGGAGGTACATAACTAGGGTCCTTAGATTCGAGCGGAACAGTGGCCGGTTTGTTCTCCATTTTCGGGTAACCTCGCTGGTTGGGATATCCGTGACACACGAAACCGCCTCGGACACAATTGGTACCTACTCGGTCCATAAGTAAAAGCAAATTGCGTTTTCATCCGGGGAAAAGCTCACATTGTGGTTTTGTTTCGTCGCACTTCTTCTTTCTCTTTCGACAAGTGAGGCAGCTATAAAAGTTGGTATGGGGAGCCGATACCTCGCCCTTACGTATCGAGGTGTCTAGGCACCTACAATACGTAAGAGGACGCGGAGCCGGCCGCCATACCTAAAAGTCAGCAACGGGGTCCTGGAAGCAACGCGTGAGACAGGCGAAATGATGGGGTCCTAGTTACCCAGTCTTGGTCCGGTTACTGAAATTCCGCTTCCTCTTCTTTGGATCGGACTGTATCACAGCATCGCCTTTCCTCTGTTCCTGGCTATAGGAGCCACTGCCGTAGAGTACGGAACCATCGTCGCCGTCGGGACTCGTCGCTGTGTAATCATGCTGAGATTCCATGTGGGAAGTTCCTCTTCGAAGTGTATCGCCTAGTTGCTCATCGGTAGGCGAGGGAGCCATGCCTGCGGAGCTCTGCCGGTCGTATGCGCTACGTTCATCTGCATGTCCTTGCCGCGGATACCAAGGCTCGTGATGTTCCCGGCTCTCCTCACCATACTGCCTATATTCACGGTCTCTCTGCGGAGTTGAATATGATTCACGTGACTCTACTTGAGGTGCCTGCTCTCGCTCTCGAGCAATTAGTCCTTCTCTACGCGGCTCATCTGAGATCGACCGTTTGCGCTTGTGGGCGCTTTCAACATCTGGATAGTTAGTAGGCTGGTAAGATGAGCGCTCAGAGCTTAGCCCCGACCAGTGCTCTCTTTGGTTCGTAGAAGTCTCTCCAACCTTGGGTTCCTGGGTGATTATTTGGCGAGCGGGTCGTTCCTCAGAGGTAGCTCGTATCGAGGTAGGACTGCTTCCAGGCCTCTCGGTACCTTTTTGCTCACCTCCGTTTAAAGCCGTAAAAGTCGCCATAGTTCGTCCAACAATGTCTTCAACCCAACAGTCTTGCGTGAGGTGCATAGGAATCCGCTGATCCAGACGTATAGTAGCAAGATGATGATTACTATGTGATAAATCCTTAAACCAGCTGAGTCTGCATCTAAGATCTGGCAAATCTAGTGCAGATGCTCGTTGAGAACTCCAAGCTAATAATTGACGGCGCGATTCCGAGCGCGATCGAAGTACGTAGTCTTAGTTGACTTGACGTACGACCTGGTTGAAAATGCCAGTAGAGAAGCTGGAAAAAATAGCAGAAGTGAAAAAGCTAACGAAGGAAGCTGCAAACAAAGCCACCCAGAGATGATGGTGCACACAGCAATAACGTTATAATCTGGCAGAATTCCCGAATTACAGTCCCTGAAGGTCAGCGCATTGAAATGGAGTGATGTCAAGGCCTCAAATTGACCAAATTCGGGCCCTTAATCGATGCGCGTGTCGTGGGGCTGAACAATGGATGATCTGCAAGAAAACTCTAGGTTTTAACTGTGACGAACTTCAAAAGCGAGTGCGCGGGGAGGCAATTTTGTGCAAGCGAGCGGGATTGAGCCAGCCGCACCTCGTTCTTATCGAATCCGGCAGCGTAATACGACAGTGACTTTGCAAGGGCTGATGCGGTACGTTGCGTAGTGCCGTGTTGCGGTGTAAGCAGCAAGCTCGCAGGCTGCTGCGCCTAAACAACTGCACGTTGGTCTGCGCTGCTAAAGGGATTCCTATCCAGGGAACGTCCCCTTTTTTTTGTTAGTGATAATTGGGCCGAGTATAGCTATCCAGGCTCTGTACTGCGTGGAAAAACTCTAGACTATTTTTTTTTCTTGTGAGGCCCGGCCCACGATGCAACTTGTCGAATTTGAACCAACTATATTGGAAATCCCGGGTTCCCGCTTGTTTCTCGTGTTGGGATCCTACACCTTTTATTTAATGTGTACACAAAAGGGACCAGCCAGCGCTTGACGATTTTGACGCGCGATTAATTCTCTTCCTTGCTGCGCCTGCGGGAATGAATAGCTTTTGGGTGCCTCTCGCTCTACTCCCTTTACCAACGCTAGGGGTAGAGAGTAAGTAAGTTTCAATGTTAATGTTGATAGTCCCTTTCTTCACCTCCCTTCTACTACAACAACAACCAAGGTACCACCGGAAGAAGCCAAAATGAACGGATGGGGAGGGGGATAGAGGATAGGCGAAAGTGATTCGCAATAGGACAATTGAGTAATAGTAATCAAAGCAACATGTAGCAGTAAGAAGGAATATAAGAAAAATATAAAGGAAAAAAAAGTACGTGGCTAGCCAGCAGCACCAAGCAGCATCAGCAGGGCCCAGGCGGAGCGGGAAGTTGATGTAAGGCAAGGATAAGGTCTAGGTAAAGTAGGACGGGTAGGAGGCAAGTAGGTAAGGTTAGGTAGAGGGAGGTAGAGGGAAGTAGAGGGTAAGGTTAAGGTACGTTGGTGGATTAGGTAGGGTAAGGTATAGGTACCTGTAGCTGGGGTAAGCTAGTAAGGTATTGTACCCTCTCCTTCCTCTTGATCAGAGTACCTATAGTAGGTACGTATAAAGTATTTGTATTTGCCAGTTGCGTTGTAGGTACGTATATGTATTGTATAATCAACACAAATACAATAATACGGTTATGTACCTACTTAAAAGTACCTTATCTGGCATGCACGTATGCAAGGCAGCGAGTGTATGTAGGTGAGTGTTAGGTAAGTGGTAAGTACCGTGCCGTACCTAGGTAAGCGAGCGCGAAGTGGGAAAAGAATTGGAAAGGAGCGAATGCAAGCAATTAACGTTGCGTTAAGTTAATGTAGCTTGGGGATTGGTACATGTAATATGTATAAAATCGTATGTGACGTACGCAGGTATATTAGTAGTAGTAGTTGCAATGCTGCAGCTTTTCAGGACGAGAATTAGAAAATTTTATTCCCAAAAAAAGAATTGACTATGACCTCCATGTCCCTCCGCGGGATGCCTCGATACTTTTGTACCGCCGACGATCGACGAACCCTGCACATGTGGTTAGCTGCCCCAGTAAACGTACCTATGTATTGGGCGGCATGGCGCTTGGTGATCGGGCAAGGTAGTGATCGAAGCAGAAATACAAAGCGCCGAAGAAGGTACTAACCCTAGGTACTTAGGTACTAGCTTCATGTTCAATTCTTCCAGGGATCAATATGTACCTAGGTAGATGTAGGTATGTGGGTAAGTGCGTCCGCGCGCAACGAGCATCCATTTAGAAAGAACCTTCAACCTGGAAGCGAGTCGAGGAACGTCGGCTCCTTAGCAAGGGTATCCGCACGTTTCGTGTAGTACATAACTAGCACTAATAGTAAGAGGTACCTTAGTAGGTAGTTATATTATGTACCTACCAGGCCATATCCGCTAATACCGTACAAGTATTTAGGTATTTGTACTCCCACTACGCTAGCATCTTACATAGACGCCTATCCTGTCTACAATTCCGCGGCGGATCTTACTTACATGTGCGCAGAAGCGTCCGAGCGTAAATATTATAGTTAAGACTGAAGCATATATAAATGATGTTTGTTATAGGTAACTACCCAACCTAGGTAGTATATCTGCGATCTGAATAACCTTTTGAAGAAGCATTTAACTAATATCATCTTAGAATATCTATGGATAACTATATCTAAACACCAAACGAAATCGTATGCTTAGGTAGTCTTTTCCAAGACCGTATGAAGCCAAGCGAGTCCCGAACCTTAAAGCCGAGATAGTAGTGTATAGTATCAAGGCCCTATAGCTGCTTTCGTCCCTACTTAACCTTGATCATTCATATACGTACCAAACTTAGGCCTCGATAATCAGTCTTATGTCTCCCGCCATTCTTCATTCATGCGATGTTACCGAATCTAAACCGGGTGGCACTGCCGCAGGAGTATTCATCATCGAATACGCACCCAAATACGACGAATAGAGGCGCGTACCTGATTTTGACCCCAACGGCGACGAACTTGTCCTGCTCCTCTTCAAACCCCATAGCCTTGCGGGGAATGTGCTTTATTTTCCTGTGCAGTCTTAGTCAATCATACCTCATTTAACAGCTTCTTATTTGTCGCTCGTCGTCCAAGACAAAATGCCACCGTCGATAAGCTTCCTCTACATAATCGTGTGCCTTACCGTACCTCTCTTAATGCCACCAACGGCCCCCCTTTAACGTTGCACCGGGGTTTCTCAACAAGTGCCATTGGGCTATGCCATTCACTACAGTATTTGTCACGTCTCGTCTCGAAGCTACGCTATGATAGGTGCAGCTGCACTTTCGGCCCGCAACAAGTCCATCATCGTGGTCATCTTTAAATGCCACTTTCGTATCAACGCGATATGAGAGTAAAAAAGCGTAGATATATATAAGTCAATAGAGGTCACTTCTTCAGGCCCAGTCGCGGTCCTACGAACCCTTGATTCTGATGCTCCCAACCCACTAGCCCACATAATTTTCAAGCCGCCACTAGCTAAGAGATCAAAATAGCACGCGCAGGTAATAGCAGGTTTGGTAAATCTGGCCAGGATGCAAAGTACGCTATGCGATTGGGAGGATCTAAGTAGTTCGAAAGGGACCTCGATCTTGTAGAAGTGCACGAGCGGCACAGCAGAGGTGCAACGTCAATTCCCGCTTTGGGTCGTGGAATTCTGCCAATTCTTGTCGCGGCAGCACTGCTTCCAACCAGAAAAGGCCGACCCTGGAGCATTGCCGGCAGGTGTGGTCAGAGGAGTTTGCGAGTCTGGTTGTACCCTGTCCGCAGCCAATGGGCATCTGTGGACAGGGATATAGCTGTCATGCAATTTGACGCGGGCGTGTGATGTCGAAAATGCCCAGGGCTCTTATTTAGGACGCAGCGAATACCCGCGTCTAGAGCCGACGAGAGGCTGTTGATTTGCTGCTAACGCATGTGCTCGCCCCGTCGTCACAAATGTCTCGTATTAGCTTACAAGTTACATCCATCTTTTGACCCCGAGGAGTTTGAAACCTAAAAGCAAGGCATAGAAGACATAAAAGAGGCCGCTAATACAAACAAGCCAACAAGCCTCCGAGCCCCCGGTCATGAGAATAAAATACGGTTGATGGTTGATGCTGAGCCGAATGCGGCAGTGCTACTCTGCAACACGACCGCCTTGCTGACCTAGCTACGTAAGTCCGTTATCTTATATCGGGCTTGTTTCCTCGGTCAAGAAAGGAGTAATAAGGAGTTAATAGGGCTACATGGATCCTTTTCACCAAACAAATAGAGACCGAAAAGGAATCGTAATGTCAATGCTGCTGCCACTGGCCCTTCCCCTGGATCTTGTTGCAACGTAATCGATCCGGGCGCTGCACGTGCTGACCTTCTTAGCTCCGGAATCTTTTCCATTTTCGACCATAGTATATTGGCCATGCACCCTGCCGGCCGGATAACACCCTTCAAGCCGTGACTCGAAGAGCCCGTCGCGCACGGCACGCACGGGGCCACTCTGTCCTCGGCGTCTGACGCATTAGCCAGCATAGCCATCATCAATTTGCTTTCGTCCGAAGGCACCTATTCAATAAGGAAAATTCGCACGAATATCGAGTCCGTAAAGCTTGAACTGTAAGTGGATCTGTTACAAATCTGGAGACAGGACTAGTACTTCGGATAGGTTTTTTTTTTTTTTTTTTTTTTGCACTACTGTTTCCACTCATTAAACAATTCCTCGAATAATTGTTCGTATAATACTTACGTAGAGAGGCCACGATGTTCGTAATCTTGAATGTTTCCTATTTTTACTTTTTTTCTTCTTTGTTACTTTTTCCTCCGTAAGCGTTTCTAAATTACTTCTCTGTAGCACGCTCTGTGGGGCCAGCGCTTTGCGCTTGTCGCGAATCATCGAAACGTTGCTCGGATGCGTTTGCCGCCGTTCGGGAAGGTGATCGATCCATAAGCGGCTTATCACCGCTCATTGGTCGGAGGTGATAGCTCTTAGCTGGTTAGCTTACAACAAGGTTAAGCCAAACATCGGACGAGACAATCGATCAACCGCGTCTGCGCATAAAAACCCATCTACTAGCCCGGGTTTTCTTTTCTTAGAAACCGGCGGAACATTTCTAGGTTCCAGGTGTGACCCGCTTGGGAAGCATGGTAGGGTATAAGAAGCTTTTGATATTATCATGAAAACCTGTGCATAAGGACAGCATGAATTCTCATGCGGCTATTGTACGTTCGTAGTATTATTGTGCCCTGGTCTCCTTGTATCGACCTGTGATAAGGGCCGTTGCTACCCCTCATAACACCAATACTGGAAAGCGGAGGTGAGATTGTATGATGCTGTGTCAGGCTGACGGCCAGGTCGCTCGTGGGTCTCTAGTGAGGCCAAAGCCAACAGAGTTCTTCATCGGTGGTTACCAGAGATCTGCATGCTCTTCCTGGATTTCTGACCGCCTGTAAAGCCCCTCTTCTATCCGCTATATATTAGTGCGACATATGTGGCACGGCGTTGATAGAATCTTCGGTCTATCAAATTGAGACAACCGTTGGGGGCCGTCAGCCTCCCAAATATGAAAACGAAGTGGAATAATCCCCATTGGACCCAGGTAGAAACAGGCCTCACCTTAGGTAGCTTTTACCAAGTTTCGGGCCGTTACGTAGCAATAAACACCATAGAGTAGGTGGCGCTGTCAAAGTCTTGATGATTGACGTCTCGGTCTGTTTGATTATTACGTGGGCTTGACCTGGCGAGACTCAAATGAAGCAGGTTATCTGCAACTTGGAGGCAGGTCCTGAACAATATCGAAATCATACCATACCAAAAGAAGATAGGGTTCTGAGGAGTGCGCCCCAAGTCAAAGCGGGAAAATGTCCGTTAGTATCCCTGCTAGGCCCTTGTCACCACGAGCCGGCCGTCATGTAATAATAAGCGCGAGGTACGCCTCAGAGGCCGGCCGCGCTCTGACAACAATAAATATAGTAGTGACGTGAATGACAATAGACCGAAACTTGAGCAAACTGTGAATATTATAATGAGCCCTAAAGACTGTGGCTTGCCACGTAGGGAAACAATCAGGTTGGAAACCATCATAATGACAAGACAGTCCCAACTGGTTGGCCAAAGTCTCGGAGTGTTAGTTGTTAGTAGTTAGCAGGAAGTTGTGTAAAAGAGCTCCGCGGACATCCAGTATGCAATCTACCTACCTGTACCTAATTAGTCTATCCAGATTAGGTACATACCTATACATGTATGTAAATAGAAACCCATGTGGAAGATCCAGGAAGTGAATACACTACTTACATAGTCGAGATGCCGGGGGGGAGCCCATCGCATGTTTGTATAGGTAATACCTAAGGTACCTAAGTATGTACTACAAAATCCGAGATGTTAGTCGTCTACCATGTCTTTCGCGTCGCTAATTCGGCGTAAATTCCTTTTTTTAGGTAACGGCTTGTTCCCGGTAGCCAGGCAGGACTTTAACAATATGACAAGTCATGAGCTTGGCCACGTTGTCGGAGAGTGAAGACAGGCTAAGGCACTGCACAGGCACCCAGGTAGCTGACTTCATGTAATGTACGAGACGTATATATATGTACCATCACGATGGTGGCTTTTCAGACAGTCCGAAATGATAAATGGGGTAGCACAAGGATGGTTGATGTTGGTTGCAGCACTACGAACGATGTTGGTGGATGCGTAGCGCGACTGGCCGGCCTTCCAAGCAAAATTTCTCGTGGCTGGCGTTGGTATGATACATGTGACATGAAAAGGACTTCATTTTAGGTTGTTTGTATAACATCGAAGCATTTTGAGGTATGGATAAGAAAATTGGAGTTATTGGCTGTGATGTTTTGTAGTTTGTGTTTGATATCGGTGGATTGCTTCAAATTCAACTTTGCATAAGGAGAGCAAGTCAGTTGGTGCCTTCCATTGAATTGTAGAAGGTTTATCGGTACCTACTATAGGTACATGTAGTTAGTAGGTTAGTAGGTACGGTACTTTCATGTTTCGTACCTGCACATTGTAACTTCGATACAACACTAGAAACACCCTGTACGTACAGAATTATGTAGCTAAGGTACTGTGTTAGCTAATGCACCTATCCTCAATATCACATGACGCCTATGTACCTATGTAGATAAGCTTTTACTTTACCTAAGAGCCCTTTGAAGCGTGCTCTAAATTCCAGGTCGCTTCTACGGCCGCCCTAAACATCAACAAAAAATACTGCATATTTAAACGATGGCCAATCTTTAAGCCTCATCATATCTCCCCCGCAAAGATATGCGATATGTCGGGCTTCAAAGGAATCCCGCAACTCAATCTCTAAGGTAGATCGGCATTAGTTACTTTTTTTTCTTCCGCAAGTGTAAAAATACAAGTAAGTAATCTCCACCAAAAAAATCCCGTTCCTGTCTCCCGAAGTACCTGATCATCCTCAAATCAGAAAATGGTTTACCGCCTTCTCGTCTGTCCAATAAGAAACAGCCAGCCTTGCATAGCCGCCCACTGTTTAACACATCTAAGCGCCCCAACATCGCGCGGTGTGAGGTAGCTTGCCGCTCAAGTATACGCTGAAATATCTTTTCGAGAATATTTCCCCTGCGCATGAGCGATGGTTCAACGTCGCGGTGACGCTTCTTTACGTCTCGCGCACATTTATTCGCTATTTTTATTCTAGATCACTTGCAGGAAATCTGCCCGTCATACCCTCCTGTCGCCTACCGCCGTCATAATCCTCCCTGCAAGCCTGCAAGGCACCAAGGCGGCATTACCACCTTACGTCCAGGTTATCTTCACCTGGTTGGATACCGGGAATCTGGGGAAGGTCAGGAGTAACGTGAGCGTTTCGCCGCCATGTACGGGACTACTCGGTGATGATACCCTTGCTTGCTCGAAGAAGCGCCTACAGGTCTTCATCTTGCATATCAGCTAGGTTCCAGAAGCGCCTGCGAGCTCTCGGTCTGTCCTTCATTCGTCAGTTTTTCTATCACCGTTTGCCGTTTGTGGCAATTAAACTCGGGAGTTAGAGGTTCAGACCGCTCACAGGTACATGTAAGTATGTCGTTACCATGTCCCCCTATTAGTGTACCTGATGCTACGAGGCAGAGTCAAACTTTGGGATTCCAGATCTTCTCTACGCCCCTTGCGGCCCAGCCTTACGTTAGGTACCTGCCGCTCGTGACATATTTGACCTGGAGGCTTTAGTACCACAAGGGATCTGCTGGGGCGTTTATTTTTAGGGGTGGTTGCTAAATTAAGAGATAGCCTCAATCTGCAACCGCCTACAAGCTGCAAGTGTTAATTAGACGTCACCTCCTGAATTGAAAATGCCGAACTTCCCTAGTTTTTACACAAGAAAGAAACGCAATATGTTTGCCTTGATCTTGTGACTATCTTAAGCGCGCTCAGCTAGGGCGTATTAGATTTAAGCCGAATTCTCCTCCGAACTTACCATCCCATATCACTCACATGTCTATTTCCTTCCAATCGAAACGATTCTTTCTGACTTATCGCCCATCTATTGGCGGTTGCTCTCCTCTATCAATCTCCAAGGTTTCAGATTCGTCCAAATGTTATTTCCCCTTTTATCTTACTACCTGTTACTGGCGGCTAGAGCTATCATCTATCCTCCCAGCACTACCCAGCAAGGCAAGGGTATGATAACCTCGCGTGGATCTTAAGTGAAACAAAGCTTTACTATAAGGCAGTTATATAGCCCTACAAGCGCGATATAAGCCAGGAGTTAGTTATTTTGGGTGTCATGAACCATTCATTATAGTATTTTTAGAGGCGACTTTATCCCGAATAACTCGCAAGGTGTAATAAGGCCTCCACACACATCAGGAGTATTACCGCAGATCAGCTAGGCCAAGTGGAGAAACTGACGGTTGCCTCTAGTTTCTAACTTCTCGACGAGAGCTATGACGTTCTTCAGTATAACCTAGGTACCTGTTTATGATCCAACGACCGATGCTCATACCTGGTTGGCCCCTGGAGTTGTGTCCTATAACGATAGAACCACCCGATATGATTTGTCTAAAGCCGAGAGCCAATACGTTAAAGAGACTATATCTTGATTCGTCAATCATCAAACCGACCTTACCGGCTGCTAAATCACACAAGGTAGCTTGGGTAGTACTGCAGAATACCCCGGATGTCCCTAATGAAGCACACGAGACTCAAGGTTTACCCCTTTCAGCCTTCCGTCTCGTCGCTGCCCAACGCTATCACCTCCGTGGGAGTGAAAAGTAGATAGCATCCAAAACATCGAAAAGCTTATCTGAATTATAGGGGTTTAACTTATTCCGCTGTTAGCGACGGCTTATCATGATGTGACCTAGTGATAGGATAATAACCGTCGTTTCGGATAGGTCCCCTAAATTATTGGCTCTCGCGTTGGAAATAGGGGTAAGCATGAGGTGTATGGCTCAGTCGCAAAAGGCTTTCCCCTCTCAACGTCCCTGGAGCTACAAACATCCATCACCTCTCACGAGGTGGGACTAAATGGCATGAAAATAACGAAGTTGTTTCGCTAGGGACTGTCTTGTCTACCTAACTCTGGGAGCCTATGGCTGTACAAACTGATAATGTTCTTGGTTCTAGATGTCTCATCTGGAATAATGGCATTACCTATCACGATATTGTATGGTGCGGGCCTACCATTAAGGCTATGTTAAGATTTAAATATAGTACATCTTGTCTGGCCGATATCTTCTCAAGTATGAGGCCACTACATGTAAACCCATTAGTAAAAAAGTAGAGTTATATGGCATAATAGATGCTGATATTAGAGCAGCGACAGTCTACATGAAACCGTAACACATAACTATATCTTCCAAAGACCCCTAGATTTCATAACCACCCCCCAAACAAACGGTCCCATCAACCCTCCTGACGCATACCCTCCCATCTAACAAAGTCCTTCGCATCCAGCCCAAATAAATCCAACAATCTCCCCGTCATCTGACCGATGACCTGTTCCACGGAAGACGGCCTCGTGTAGAACCCGATGATGGGCCCCGCGCTGGTAACCCCTACCATGTTCCGCAAGTAGATCCCGCTGAACGGGGTCTCGCGAACGGCGAGGACGAGGCGCCGCCGTTCCTTAGGACAGACGTCTGCAGCGCGGGTGATGAGGTCGTCGCATATGCCCGCATTGATGGCGGTGAGGGTTCGCATCGAGCAGGGCGCTACGATCATACCGTCTACACGGTAGGAGCCGCTGGAAATAGGGGCTGCGAGGTCGTGGGGGCTAGCATCGCAGTCGATAAAGTTAGTAGGTTAAACACGTAGTGCTGGAATTAAGACTTTTTGCATGAGCAGCCAGAAGTACTTTGAATACTAGGCGCATAAGGTGTAGGAGAGTAGAAAGTAGCTAAACGTGCTTACCTGTAAGCGTGGTCGGCTAATGCTCGTACAGTTGCAACCGTATAATCCGTCTCCCAATTTGATTGTCTCGCCCGCCCACTTGCTAATGATAGCATTTGTCTCGACGTTGAGTCGGCGAAGTGTCTGTAGAAGTCGGATCCCGATCTCTACCCCCATGGCTCCTGTAATGGCAACAGTTATTCTTTTCCTCTCTTCTGTAATGGGCCCTCCCATGGTTCCCATGTGGCTTGCAAACTTGATGTAAGCCTTGATCTTTAACTCTTTGGATTGTAGGTGTTGTTTGGAATTGATCTATGCTCTAGGAAGGACGAGTGGTTGTGGAAGCTATAGACACATTAGAGGTAGTAAGTCTTAGTAGGGATGTATTAATCGTTAATTATTGAGCTTGGTGGAAGAATTAATCGAGATATCTTAGACTACTTACCCATATTGCTTTTTGAAACCCAAAAAGGAAGCAAAAGGATCCAGTACCATTTATCTTGCGTTCTCCATGTTACCCCTATCTCGGCTGGCGGTCTCGACGAGTATTTCTACGAGAGCGTCCTGGGCTACCCGTTGATCCCGTACATGGGCCATGGAGATGGGGGCCCCTGGAAAGGCGGGAAGGTCGTTTCGGATGCTTTGTTGACGGCGGAATATACTACGGGCAAGACTTGGGATACGGCTAGTTTTAAAGACTCGTACTCGAAGGAACTCCAGGAGAAGGTACTAGCACAGTGGGAGGCTCTAGGGTATAACTGAGAGGGTACTCGCACATAGATCTCCTCCTTTCTTTTTGCCGTCTCTAGCTTTTTTTTTCTAGCCACGGATACAATCATTTACAAGCATATAACAGCAAGCTCGTTCAAAGCCCTCGAGTGGAATCACAAATAGTATACGTTTATTTCCTTATACTGTCACTCTTTCCATGAATTTCCTTCCAACTATGTACTTCCTCATTTCCTCAACAAATGTTCCTATCGCCTCTTCGTTTGCGAATGGCTCTGACATGATAAATTCAGAAACCCCTAAAGACGGATCTCCTGAATCGAAGGACACCAACCATTCAGCCATATTCCATGACCTGTACTAGTGTTAGCTGGATCATAGAGGGGAGAAGGGTTGATCTTACTCAAGTTGGCTAGCGAAGTCGATTGGATCTGGCGGTGTTTGGAATGATATCTCCTGCTCCGATAATTCTTTTACTGCTTGTAAAGCCTATAGTGCCTTGTTTATTGAAACTGACAATAGATCCACCTCTGCTGAATCAGTACTTAGACTATAGTCATTCCTTTCTTGCTGCAGACTAGAAATTAATTTTTCTTGCAGCAATTTGGTCTCCTCACTATGTCTAGTTTCCTTCATTAGGCTCAGAAGAAGAACCGACGTTAATCCGTTGTGAATGAATGCCCATGATCTTCTCGCAAGGGGGCTTATAGTCCGTATGCTTATGTAGGCCCAGCTACTGTGCCCCAGAGAATTTTGCAGACGCTCTAGCACAGAGCGGCTTTCGTCATCTTTAACCCTAGGACTTATTTTACCTGAGAGATATGGGCGGCAGATAGCCGAAATAACAAAGTTCTTATGTATGGTGAAGGCATAGCACTCTTCAACATCCTGTGCAGAGCTACAGAAATGCCGATCTTTGAGATGGGGAGAAACAAATTCATCAATACGATCAATCTTGCTGAGGGTAAGCAATGAGCTAGATGATCTCGTTGTTTTCCGTGGGTCTAGGTGCTGTGCCCCAATGTGACAAAGCCAGCTCATGGCTTGCCGATATGTCAAGCCTTTACTACCGTTGATGAACGTAAAAGTAGGTAGATCATCTTCGAAACTCATATCGCCGGATGAAGGGTGACGTCCAAAAGCCACAGAGAGTAACGTCTCTTGTCGCACAATGGCAAGTCTAGTTAAGTCAATATATAAACACTTAAGCTAGAAATTAGTTAAGACAAACCGCAAAAGCACCGCATCCTCCTGTGATATAGGTAGATACCTGGATATGGGTTGCCGTGTGTGAATAGAGAGGCTTTGTGCAAGCAGTATCGTTGTACCCACCAAAGCCCACGCTGCTTGGGGTTTAATTCCGTCTTGAAGTATATTACCTAGTAGAAGGAGCGTTTGGATAGCTTTTTAGAAGGCCGAGCCAGGTAATCGACCCTTCTTAGTAGCTCAAATGAAAGTTTTGCTAAGCAATACTAATGGTTCGAATATCAAATATTACGCTTCTCTATACCTACTATGTTCTCGTGATGATAAGGCCCGCCGTTCTAAGGACAGCTCGGAGAATTGCGCCCCAGATGCTAATATGGCATGTAGTAAGCAAAGCCATCGAGGAATTCTATCTACCTCTAACCCAGCCTCAGCCCCTGGATTGTGCCTGAACTCGATGATAGCGCATATTCTTTTCTCCATCTGGTCGAGGTCAATAGGAATTGTGTTGAAGGGGTGGATATGGAGCTTATAAGATTGGAATAGGGCGTAGGCGTCCTGTTCACCGGATAGGAAGTCGTTAATAACATCACCAGGTGTTGATATAGGCTGATCAGTGTTCATATCCTCATTCACGCCGAGGAGAGTCAAGACGCCCGTTTCAAATGCCGAGCGACCAGCGAAACGATTAATAAGATATGAAGAGGATTCTCGAGGTACCGTCGCAAGAGAGATTAGATTGCCTGCGGGAAATTTGGATCCACTAGTCTTTCGTTACTAGTCATCTCAAGATCAGGGTTATCTGGATTTGTGGCAAGGCACACTGATGGTGAGCGTTCTCTTGCAGTCTCGTGGGCCAGAGCCGGTTACATCGACGCCAGACCATTTTCCATGTTATGGCGCTGTGGCCGGGTATCGCAGTAGGCGCGCAAATCCGGATAACCCCGTCTATTGCACGTTGTACATGGATATCTTCTATTACATCTGACTTTACTTTCTCGACATGGTTTGCAGCTTTTGCGATTCCTAGCCTCCTGACGACTACGAAGAATATCCCTCAGACTTCTGCGAGGAGCGATCGACATGTCCGGCATGTCCATCAGTGTCTGATTCGTTATCCTGCCGCACTTGGCAATAAATATATTTATCTTATATACGCAACCCAAACCCAGAAGTGGAATTGTAGGAAACATAATTACGGACTATACATTAGGACGAAGTCACCTTATGCAAGAGCTGCCGAATCACCCCTAAACCCGTGTTATGCCCTTACGAGCATTACTATATCGTTCGTGTTCCCCGTTCATTTTCCGATACTTCGAATCAGAAACCAGAAGCTCATATCGCTTATGTCCGAGCGTTATCATTAGATCTCATGCTATTGTTGAACGCAAAGTAAAAAAAAAAAAAAAAAGAAGAACTTTATAAAAAAAATTATAGAAGACAAAGAAATATAAAAAGTAATTGAACGAGCTCAGCAGGGATCGAACCTGCAATCTTCAGAGAACAGGAAATAGGACCGAAATCTGACGCCTTACCATTAGGCCATGAACCCGAATGGGTTAAACGATTCTTCATGATGCATTATATTTTTTTTTACTGTAGTGTGGATCAGTAGGCACAATGTGGGGATAATGACCCATTGGCTTCAATAATGAATACTAATTCTTAGAGCCTCTACTACCGGATCAGTCATAAAATAAATTCTAGCTATTCACGAAAATTATTGAAGCATCTTCGAAAGTGCTACTTATGGTATTGGTAAACTTATATAATATAATAATTTTGGCATATTGCAAATTACGCACCAGAAGGTATATCATGTCGAGATATATCATTGATGGAGAACTTGCATTATACATAGGTAATTGCAAATAGGTAATTACCTAGGCGATATAAGATCATATTCTCTTCTATATCCATCTTAGAGACGTCCACTGCAGCGTAGCCCTAACTGCCAATGAATAGGTTAGGTTACCTAGGTACCTAGGTATTTGAGTAAAATCAGAATTAATGGATTTAATTACCCAACTGACCCTGCTTCTTCGGTATCCTCCTCATGTATCTAATAACATATTTTCCCCATCTCCCGCTCCCCTTTTCTCCCATAACAGGTTCATCCTCTGTTGGTCTCCTTGGAGCATACTTATCTAGGTCTATATCTAACTCCCTCGTGACTTCGAACCCAAATTTCTTGTATGCCTCATACGCCTGATGCGACGAATGCACCCATATAGAGAGTCCCAGATTATCAGCGATAGAGTTGCCGTATCGTAACAGGGCACCTCCTACGCCCTGAGATTGGTATGAGGGTGACACGACAAGCCCGGCGACGAAAATGCAGGGCGTATCTGAGGGGACGAGGTTGGACAACCAATATTGCATATCGGCGTCTTCAAGGGCGTTGAGACGTTCAATAGAGTTCTCTTTCCTTTCCTCTATGCTCTTTTTCCCATCTCCAATTTTCAGCCCGTCATTGTCCCATTGCAGTTTCTCGTGATCTCCCTCCAACGGCTTTGTATCCGTGGGTCCAGTCCACGGAACTGAAGCCGGGTCACAGCCCCTGAATGCCCATCCGGCATGCCCAACAATTCCACCAGTTTCGTTGTCCACGGCTTTGACGTAAATGTACGTTTTCTTGTGAAGGGTATCCAGAAACCCGGTATATGATATGTCGTACATATCGAAAGGCTTCTGGCCTAACTGTTTTACAACGGTGTGTGGGTCAATGGAGAAAGCCGATGAGGTAATGCGGGCACATGCGGAGATATCGGCGTAGTTGAGAGGTTGAATGGAGACCGAGAGAGGCTTACCGGAAGACATGATACTTGGTAGCGCTGTTACGAATGTTAATATAGAAATGTTGAAGAATTGTCTTCTCTTTAGTATCCTAAGTAAGCAGGTAACTCCCTAGCCTTGTAGATGCGTGAGTCGGTTCGAAGCATTTCCCCGCTCCTCTCCCCTGCGGCGTAGCCCGGTACCGTCACCCGAAGCTAGTTTGTATAATCCGCTTAGAAGCTGGATGAAAGATAGAGATGTCTCCAAATCAGGTACTTTTCGAGTGCAGTCAGTATTGAGTCATAAAATAGCCATTATACATATCAAATGCGTAGTCCATCCGGCTTGGATCAGGTTCCCAACTCGACTTAATCTCTACGAACACTTTTTTTCATCAGCCAATATAACTTCGGAGAGTTGAGTATCATCATGTGAAAAGCATGTAGATTTTTACAGTTTGCCTCTACTCGCCGTTGAAACTCAGGAGGAAACGATGTTGTCTGCTCACACAACACGACACTGCGAATGATGAAAAGGAGTAAGAAGCGAGTCTCTTTATATTGCAGCTCAGCGTTAAAATACGGGATCATATAGAGTCATTAAGGCTGAAGACGTGTAGGATCTTACTTTAAATCCGCCAATGGAGGCATTACTCGCGTATATAACTTAACGTACGGCTTGTTCACGCACCCGACTGAAATAAGATCCTGGATGTAAAAAGTAAACCTGAAAGGATAAGGCTTACTAGTTCAGGCAGCTACAATATGGTGACACCCGAGTAGCTAGAAAAGAGGAGGTATTTATGAGAAAAGGCAAAAAGATGCGGTATAAGAGGAATCTAACCTCTTCACATTGGACTCGCGGGGAATCGAACCCCGGACCACTCCCAGTTTTACAAGAGACTATCGAGGGATAATCACGTGCTAAGGGAGTATTATACCACTAAACCACAAGCCCCAGACAGTTTCCGAACCGAAACCACTTCAGATACGATACGATTCGTGAATGTAATTCTTGGTATCCCAAGTATTATACTTACCGTGTTGGTTGAAGAGGTAGCGTGCCCTAATCGACCAAGTGGAGCTTGTTTAGCGCCTTTTCTGGAATAATCCCATTTCTCTCGAGTTAGGTTAATTAGGCTACCTAAGTACCCAAGGTAGGTAGTCAAGGCGCGTGCATCGGGTCGTATTAAATCAGCAAGACTTTACTGTTGGCAAAGAACAGCGCTATAGGCTAAGGTCTTAGGTTAGAACTTGGTCTGTTCGAGACTACCTTAGATATAGTCAGAATCGCTTACCTAATACAATGCAACTATTTATCCTCGTAGACTCTTAGTATATTCCCAAATAGACGGAAGAGAAGTAATGTAAGAATACCTAAGATAATAAAACCCCCGTTAACTTAACTCTTCACCTGTAATGGCAGATAATGATTAGGTAACAAGTAATGGCAATTAATGTTGACAGGGTGAGATAACGTTAACTACCTAGCAAACGCCTAAGTAGAATGTACCTAGGCTTACAAGGGCACTTTGACATTTTGCAAGTATTCGAATTCAATAACCGTAAAGCTTAAATTGGGGTACATGCTGGAATGACATGTTTAGTATCAGTGGGGAACCGAATATATTCGGAGGTGTCAACGAAAAGCGTCTTTAAGGCTGGGTACGTCATGTTACCTGTACACCGGTTCAGAATTTAGGGGCCAATAGTATTATTACCGGAGATGCCGGACCGGCAAATTCGGATTGGGCTTGTCGGGTGAAGCATAATCGGAATGAATACTACCGGAAGGGCGTTTAAACTACCGCGGCTTTCTGGGTCCAACATCTTGCGACTCGGTCTGAATCTCGACCCCGCGCTGTCGAGGCAAGAATGCACAAAAGGGAAGGATGGCGCTGGTGGTAAGTGGAGATATGTCAAAATGAGATGAGATGAGAGATTAGATCTCGATCCTGACGTTTTGGTTCGATTCAAAGTAAGATCATCACACTAGAATTTTCCTCTTAAGTGAATGATGGCTGTTTTGGGTAGCATAGAAGTCACACGTTTTTTTTTCCTCCCTTCTAAAGCCGTTGAACGAAATGAGCTAGTCGTATTTGCGTCACATCGTAAAAAGTTCAAGTCGGTGGCGCCTTGGGGGAGGTAAGAGATACCCCATTAGGAAAATTACTACTACATGTAATTGCGTAGTTTGGACCGCTAATTTGCAAAGTATGGTGCATCTATGTACTTGTATATTCAATCCGAAGCCACTCGGAATATAATGGCCCTGGTAAAATAATGATAATAATAATAATAATAATAATGAAATGTCATAGTAGCAATTTGAAATCATCGGTTAATAAGTGGCGCACCGGACAAAAACGTAAGTGGATATGTGTTTAAGTGCAGAATAGCGCACGGTAGTAAGGATTTGAAATTTTTATGGCCGTACCTCGTTCGAGGTTTACTACGAATACATGTGTGCTACATCTTAGAGCCATGTAGGTAGGTACTTAATAGGAGATAGTTATGGTTATGTAACTAGAAGGTTTAGGAGTTTAGGTTTAAAAATAACTCCCGAAAGAAAAGCAACGGGTTAAAGACGGATCGGCGTTTTGGCCGTATTTGCGATACAGAAAATCAGAGTTAAGGAGCTATCTTTAAATCCAGCCGGGGATAATCCGTCGGTCGCAAGTTCCAATGAGGCAATGCCAAGACAATATGGTAGCTTTCCTAATTAGGAATGGTGGCAGCGGAGTTTCCAGGTGTATTTCCTCCCTTGTTTCCGATAACCGTCTGCAGTCTGCAGTCTGCACCGGGGAAACTCCAAGGAAGGTTTCATTAGTTCAGCATTCAGAGCCGTTTGAAGGTATTTGCTAGTTACTACCTAGTAGCTTTTTTTCCTCCTTTTTTTTTTTTTTTTTTTTTCTTTTCCCGCCGTACTACCGGACTTCTTCTCAATCAGGTATTCTCTTAAGTCCTCGTCTGAGCAGCCCGCCCGCGCGGACGGGGGAGCATTCCCTTTTGCACTGTTTTGATTTTCCCTGAGGCCGTTAGCTGGGACTTTATTTCCGACCGGTCTCAATCCGATATTCCATCTATTGACTGGTCGTGAAATCTTACCCGGGCACGATGGACTCTCGGCCCGGCAGCTATCAGACAAGTGTCTTTCGAGCGCAGCCGACCGAGGGGGTCCAACGCAAGATCCAAAAGCGCAATCGTCCTCCTGTATCTTGTCTACTATGTCGAACGCGCAAGTAAGTGGCGTTTCCCTGCCCCCCATCTATTATTATAGCTCATCATCTTTTTGATAGGGTAAAATGTGACCGCCAACAACCCTGTGAGAGGTGTGTCAAAAGTGGCGAGGCCAACTTTTGCGAATATGCGCCTCGCGCTTCTCGCAAGGCTCGCACGGATTCGCGGCCGCAGGTAGATGTCCGGCCTAGACATGAGCCTATGTCTCGTCCCGTCCTCCAGGTCCGTCTCCAAAAGCTTGAGGAGATGGTTAATAATTTGGTCTATGCTGCGCGCAGCCGAGAGCCCGCTCTTGATACCCCTTCAAGCTCGGACCAGCGAACGGAGACTGAGACTCGCTCTGACCTAAGCTCACCACCGAGCTTGGCCGCGTCCGCATCGGGAGCTCCGATTCTTTCTACTACACTTGGCGAGCAAGGTTATGTCGGGGCTACTCACTGGGCTTCAATTCTTGAGAGCATTCGCGATATTCAAGGCATTCTTCGAACTGAGACAGATGAGCCTCCTACCCCTTCACCCCCCACCACAGAGAGACACCGCGAACGGTGTGGACGGTGCGGACCTTTTATTCGGCAAGTTACCACCCATAACTCTTACACAGGCTGTCGCACGTTTGCCGCCCAAATCCAAGACGGATGCGCTCATCTTAGTTTACTTTCGCCATAAGTTCATGACGGCACCGTACATTCATACGACAAAATTTCAAAGAGAGTACGATGCTTTCTGGGATGATCCGTCTTCGACTAGTTTACTGTGGTTGAGTTGTCTCGCTTCTATGCTCTGGGTCGCTGCATCAATAACCATTATGAGAGGGGAGAGCGATGAATCAGTAGCAACGCTCCCGGACAAGCTGAGGGCACTGTCAACTGAATGTCTTGTATCCGGTGATTATCTATCTGCTAAACCTTATTCTATTGAAGCACTCTTACTGCACAGCTATACGGAATTGCAACGGAATAGGGAGATCGATTCTGGTTTATGGGCTAAATTTGGACTTGTCGCCCGCCTTGCACAACGTATGGGATATCACCGGGACCCCAAATATCTCCCTGGCATCAGTCCCTTTGAAGGTGAACTACGCAGGAGAGCATTCTTCTTTATTGAGGTCTTCGACGTTCTCTTTTCATTCCAGCTAGGGATGCCTCCAATCATCCGTGACGATGAATGTGATACCGAGTCACCTGGCAATCTGTTTGACTCTGACTTCGACGAAAATGTTATGGCTCTACCACCTTCACGACCGACTACCGAGCCAACTTCTCTTTTGTATTTAAATCATAAATCAAAGCTATGCCGACTACTACGCCGAGTCATTCGCTTTGCGCTGTCAATCCATCCTCCTCCATACGACGACGTTATGAAGTTGGATGATGAACTACATCAGTACCACGAGCATGTCCCTCCTTCATTACAAATAAAACCAATACGGTCATATAGCTTCACGGATCAGACTTATGACATTATGCATCGTCTCATGTTGGAACTGATGTATCTCAAGAGTCTTTGTGTTCTACATCGCCCATATCTCAACCGCGAGAAGGATAACCCCCTTTATGATCGCTCGCGGAATACGTGTCGAGACGCGGCTCTTAGGATCCTTGATTTACACGCCGAATATGAAGAGGAGAGTAGGCCTGGTGGCCGCATATACGAGGATAAATATATGCTATCGGCCCTTACGCTCCATGACTTTTTGATAGCAGCGATGGTATTATGCCTGGATCTCACGGAGAATCTACCGAGCAGGTAAGTCTGAATTAAGCAACATCTTTAGTCACTGACTCATGATTTCGTAGCCCGGCGGACCGATCAAGGAAATTGAAAGCTCTGGGAACATCTTACAAGATGTGGGCTGAGAGAAAGCACACTTCTAGGGACGCGGCGCATGCCACGCGGGTCGTGGGCGCCATTCTCCGAAAAGTATCAATGCAGGACCCTGCAGTTACACGTTCACCACCGCCACCACCAAAGCCGGAAGTCCGGGACGGTTCGCTAGCTAGCTTGCTAAACAATGACGTTCAGCCAGCTCCAGCTCCATCGCCGCCGTTTGATCATATAATACCGACGTTTGATTTTTCCTTGGACTTTGCTAATAATGCACCGCTGGATAATGTGTTGAATAGCAGCAACACAATTGACTGGGTAGGGAGCGCCTCCTTGAGAAGACCGACTATGAACATTATTGACTTGTTTGCAGAACGCAATCGACCAGTTCCTACTAGATAGGGACGACAACGGATTAAAACCTGTGTCCTCCTAGACCACTGATTCGGGGCCCGCGATTTATCTATTCAAATTTATACTAGATGTTTAGAATTTTATCGGCGACGGAACCACGAATTATTTGCTGGCGTGTTCTATAGGCTAGCGTAAAACTACCGAGTATCTGGATGCTGTAAGAGACATATGGGGGTTTATAGCCATGCACTTGCTACCTGCCACGATTTAGATATTTACTTTGTTCTTTAATTTTTTTTCGCGATGTCTACCTTGTATAGATACCTAAGCTGGGCCTTCGAGGGCGATTTACTATAATGCATTCATCAAAGGGCGTCCGGGCGCCTAGTCAGCAAAAGAAAGCAGGGTTGTCAATTGAAATAGCGGTTGATTTTACGAATAGTTTTTTTTTTTTTCTTTTTCTGCCTTACCAGAGTTAATGGTATTAGGTCGTGAGGCCTTCGTGTTCTAACGTGCGCTCTTTATTGGATTGCTTTTTTAAGGGTATTGGGGGATGGGAGGTAGTTATCGTGTTACTCGTTCTGGTCTGGATACGGTGGATAGTCTTAACTTGTCAATAGAAATATCCTGAATGTGAGAGTACATGCTGGTGATAAAACAGGGTGTAAATGTAACCTGAATTCTGTGTTAATGAATAGTTGGAATCACCGTCTATTGTAGGTCGAATGGCCGGGGAAATCTGTTTCTGATAATTAAGATAATACCTAATAACCTTGTAGGATACTTGTATGCGTGTGGTTTGATACTTGAATAAAATGATGCATAAATGAAGACCTTTGATTATGCGTGGCAAGGTTTCTAAATGTCTTGTGTTCCGTTAGGTACCCGAGACAGAGAGAATTTAACTCATTCTTGTCTACCTATACTGCATGTGGCATCGAGGTAGTACTTATTCTTGATCAGCAGGTACCCAATACTTATAGAAATCCAAGTCTTACAGGACATCATAATACCATCGAAAATGTCTTTAGTTGGAGATATAATTCTATATTTGCTGTCTATGATGATGATAGGGAGAGGGTATCTTCCGTTTTACTAACTGAAACCGTCCATCATGCCGCCCCAACCTAATGCTAAGTGTAGGTACCCAAGTATATATAACTACAGTATATGCTTTCTTAGATTGACGAGAGTCGACCTTGAAGCACTTTATCTCAGTGTACATTGGTGGTACAATGTCATCCCAGCAGGATAATCAGCTTTGAACAGGCATATCTGCCATCCCCTGCTCGCTCTAGGTAGTACAGGCAGTATCACAAGACCACCCCCACGCAGCCATGTCTCAGCTCAGGTTTTTCATCAGACGATTCCGCTCAGCTGCGTCAACTTGGGAAGCTTGTTAGCGGCTGTCTTGCGACTTTTGCTCTTGTGTCGATGGTCTATTAAGCGATTGTCCCCCTTTTCCCATCTGCGCAGTAGGGATCTGGCGAATGAGAGCTGATCGCTCGTGTAGACACGGTCCTCGCTCATGAGTTTGAGAATATGCCGCCTCTTGTGCTTCGACACTTTAGTAATTTCCTGCACTGTGCGGGCGTTCGACTCGAGCCCGACCTGCTTCAGGTTTTGCAAGACCCTAACCGCTTCCTCTAGATAACCCTTTTGGAGCAAAGCTCCGATCACGGCATTCCAGGTAATAATGTTGGGCTCGATGCCTTCCTTGATCATCATGATAAGAGTTACGATTACTCCTTGGGTATGATGATGGTTTCTGAGAGCCGTTATCAAAATAGTGTAGGTGTGAACTGATGGCTGTGGGTGGAGTATGTTCTTCCCAAGCTTTTCCTTCTCCTGATTCGCACGGTCATGCATGCCTTGGACCATCAAGAGACCTTTTTTCAAAGTCGATTTGAATTGCATAAAATCTCGTAAGAATGTGTCGAAAACCATGGTTCCTTGATCTTTGACGATCTGGGTTATAATCGGATCACCTTCTCTTAGTTTCTCCATGAAGTGCTTATAGTACATCTGCAAAGGTACTGGGTTCTGAATGGTCCAGAAATGGACTCTGAACATGAGTCCCAGGGTGATGCTGTCCGGCTGTAAAAGCAATGCATTTGGTAGCGGTTTTAGGCTGGCAGTAAATCGATCAATTCCTTGCAGCTTCGGAGATACCTGCTGTTGACGTGTGGCAAGTAGATTCTCCAGTGGGAAGAGAGTGAGCTTCTGCAAGGGGTCGGGTTTAAAGAATTTCAAGTATACCTGGACCATCAACCGCCAGGCCCGTGCGGTGTCGGTTTTCCGTTGTCTCCGCCTGTGTCCTCGTTGAGACTCATTGTATTGGTATATGAACTCTAAGAGATCATTGACGAGGTATAAGAACCACGCTTTGCGCGCGTCAATCATGTTGACAATGCGTTGCAGCGATTCTATATCTAACGCATGCTTCGCCCCGTTAATGAGAATCGAGAAGATGTGCGCATCCGGTTGAATGTTACGATGGGCTAAGAGGTCAAATATGTCCAATGCGACCTCGACTCTTCCGCGAACGCAAAAGTTTCGCATGAGTGTAGATAGAGTAAGGATATTCGGCTGGAACCCGGCATCCAGGAGCATTTTGAAGAGCTCATCTGGAGCTGCATGATTTCCGGGTAACTTGCCTTCTTCCACTGAGAGAAGAGAAGTACAAACGCTGATAGACACCGGGGAATTTATGTCGAATCCAGGGACGCCCGAAAGAGAATGCAGGATCTCAGCTGCCTGGACTTTATGATTTGAACTACGGGCGAAGCGACTTGCGAAATGTAGTAAAGTGTTCTGGTTAAGGGGATGCTCGATATTTTTCAGGCGTTCATGAAACTCAGCTACCCTGGACGTGGGAATTAAGGACATGACTTTCCAAATGACCCTCTGCTCCAAAATCATAAATCTTGGGGTGCTGTTCTTGAGTAAGAAAAATACGAGTTCAATAAGTTGCCATTGGTCATTCTTGCTGGCCTGGGCATTATCCAAAGTCCGGGAAAGGAGATAAACCACATCTTCCACAATATAGCTTGGGCACCATGAGGGTTGAAATGTAGCCCGAATAAGATTCGGTATTGTGCTCAAGTGTGAACGGAATGTAGATACGATTGTTTGAGGCCATAGATACTGCCGTCTTGTTTGATCCTGTCTCTGCCATACTTCTTTCATTGCTTCTGAATCGTGTCTGACCGAGTATGTCCATAAAGGATGCTCAGGTGAATCATCATCGTTCCCAGGGGTAGGGTGCGAACCGGAAACTATTTCTGATAACTCTTTGAAATGAGATTTCCACAGGTGAAACTGTTCAAGCCGTGCTCCAGCTTCCGCGGCTTCCCGGCCCCCAAGTAACCTTTCTAGTTGACTTATCGCATGACGCGCTTCTTGGGGTGAGAGACTATAGAAGCGTATCAAATCGTCATGTACGATTCTATAGTCTCCTAGACATCGTAGTATCTTCTTTTTTAGGTCTTGGCTACCTAAAACTTGCAGCTTACCGAGCTTTTTCACTTCTGGCCGGCGCCAATTGGTAAACTTCACCAACTGCCCATTCCACCTGGGCTGATCTTCTATAACCGAGTCATACTGAAAATCCTGCAGGCCTGAGTTGTATGTTGGGGATTTAGTCCCCTGGTTACCCGCAAAACCGTATCCGGTCGAAATCTCTCGTTGTTGTTCTGCCGGAACACTCCATATTGGCAACGCGGCTATTGATAGGACGGCTGGAGCACGTGGTTCGGAAGGCCTTGGTCGGATTCGCACAGAATGAAACTGGGAGCTCCGGGTTGTGCATTGACGGCATACAAATGGTGTTGACATAATCGGGAAGATAAAACTATCGTCAATGCGGGTAGACGGATTCGATCGGTATGGGGTTGATGATTAGGCATTTTTATGACTATCTGCGGGTATCGCTCTCTACTTAATTATAAAAATAAATAGAGACAGGACTTTAAAGTTGTATCATTCTAGACATTTGGAGGTAAAATGTCTATCAAGTACGAATAATATACAGAATTAAACATGGTAGGGCGGCATTTCTTTAAGTTTTAGATGTTGAAGAAACATTTTTAGGTACCTGGTAACCAATACAAATTCCGCTAAAAGTTACCTATAGAGCAGGGATTAATTTCCTTATCTTACCTGAATCATTATCGATAAGAAATAAGAAATGACTACCTTCATGTCGCATGCACTTACCTTCATTACCTTTGCTACCCATTTCTAAGCTTAGCTTAATCCCATCTTTGGCCTTTTTCTTAACAGCTTTACTAGGTATACTGCCTGGATATTCGGAATAAAGGAGAAAATTCAATTGGCATAATACGAAAATGTCGACGTCACACGCAACACTCAGCGCGGCAGCCGACGACCGTAAAGCGCGACTTGCCAAGCTCAAGCAGCTGAAGCGCAAACAACCCGCCGACGAGATCGCGCCCCCAGAATCAGAGCGGTCCGCATCACCACCCGTACCGCCCGCATCCACCTCCGCAGAAGAAGCCCAACAAGCCGCAACAGAAACAGAAGAGGCCGTAGCGCGCCTCCACTTATCAGGTCGCAATTATGACCCTGAGATGAGAGGGCCGAAGTTAGGGTTCGAGGCGCCGCCGACGCTGGGCATGGAAGGGCCGACGTTGGAGGAGCAAGCCGCCGAAGTCGAAGCCGAGATAAAGCGGAAGGCTGCCGAGGAAGCCAAAGACGACAAGGGCATCGATTTATTTAAGCTCCAGCCCAAGAAACCCAATTGGGATCTCAAGAGGGATCTCGATAAGAAGCTCGAGATTCTCAACGTGCGCACAGACAATGCCATTGCAAAACTGGTCAGGGAACGCATCGCGAACGCCCAGGACGCGGCGAAGAAGGCGGCTAAGCCCGTGGAAAATGGTGATGAGGGAAGTATCGAAGCCGCGGGCATGGATGGTGTTGCGTTGGTCGAGGGCGTACGGGTGCGAGAGAGGGAAGAAGAGGAAGAGGAAAGGAGGGAACGCGAAGAAGAAGACAACATATGAGGATATCGTGGCGAATTGAAATTACATGGCTACGGCGTTTGGTTTATAGCATTGACGGAAAACTAACTCAATTACAATATGTGTAGGCTTAAATAGAACTAGGTCTACCTTTCTAACCTAATACTATGATACCCAATCTTAACGGCCCATATTCATCGCCTGCGTAAGAGCTAATCTCTTGGAGAATGGGCTTAAACTGCGCTCACGCTGCTCCCGGCGTGGTGGCGCTTCACCACGTCTTCGATCATTCCTATAAGAAGGTGCTGGGTCCCGACTTGCTTGCCTTTCGTAGTCTCGCGGAGGACTCCTATCACGCCTCCTTGATCGGTCCGGAGATCTTGATCGAAACTGCCGTCGTTCACGTGGCGGCGGGGATCTGCTAGGGCTTGACGAGTATCTTCTACGCTGGCTGTGATGAGATCTTTGGCTTCGAGCTTCATCCCTTGCATCATAATGACTTCGTATGGGACTGTCATCCCGTGCCAAGGACCTTGACCGCCTAGGACGTCTACCTACTGGGCTGTCGTTTCTAGTCGATCTTCGGGTGCTGGAAGCATTGCGCGGGTCATAGTCGCTGGCAGAGCTATATGAGTCCCTTCGCACGCCATGACTGACGGGTGATGGGCTTCTAGTCCCTCTTCTGGGAGAATCTGGATAAGCCCTAGTAGATTGCTGGGCCCGAGGTGGCGGTGAAACGGACCGCCTCGTAGAGATAGAAGATACGGAATCATAAGAAGCTGATCTTCTACGTTTAGGAGATCCGGTAGCCGATTCCTCTTCTTCTAGTTCTCGCTTCTTCGCCCTCTCAGCCTCTCTTTTAGCCAATTCCTCATCGGCCACGCCTTTCCTGTAGAACTATCAGCGGATCAAAGTTTTAGCTTATCTAGGGATTCACACATACTGCTTCTGTAGGGCATCTGAGGTGTCACTAGCCAGCTTTGGGGCAAGTTTTGGGTTGAATAGTTGCTGTGTCCGAGACGGCCTTGAGACGTAAGGCCGGTCCTGTGTCGTGGTTTTACATTCGTATGAATAGTGACGTGCTAAGGATGTTAGCGGGATACTTCAGAAAATTGGATGGATGAAACATATCTTTTTTAAGGCATTTTTGACATTGCACGTTTGCGGGAGTAGACTTTGGAGGACCTCGTCGATACATGGTCGTGAAATCGACTTAACTAGCTCTTATGATGATTGGGGGATATTAGAAATATTAAAAGAAACGGTCCGGTATTGAAGACAAGTTGAAACGTCTGTGAGAAACGGGCTCGGCGTTTGAATATTATAATGAGATGAATTGGTGTTTGATGAGATATTCTAATTCAAATTGTAGTGCTCGATTTGCTTGACCACAACCCTTCGTAGTCTTTAATAGTAGGGCGGCAGGGTTGACAACCTGCAGCAATCAAGACCGTCTTCTAGGTTAGTAGGTACGTACGTAGGTACTAGGTATGCAATACATGTACCTAAAATATCTGGAGATATCAAGTATACCTAGGTATGTTATGTATTATGTGGCGGTGCGGACGATGTCTCAGCCGTAAATTATAAAGTTTCTGTGGTTTAAATTGAGCTGAAACTTCAAAACAGTCCCAAGATTAAAGCCTCAGGCTGGTCAGATGTGGAAGTTTTGACAGGTAGGTACGTACATGTACTGTGTACACATGTACGTGGATACGTCCATGTACTAAAAGGAGTGACCAGCCGCAGTCAGGGGATAAACGGCTCCTACCGGCAGGTAAACTGAGGCGCTAACTCGCTAACTAGCGCCTCCCCAAGTATTATTCCCCAAAGCCCTGCCCATTTTTAATGTTCCAATGTTCCAATGTTCATCGACCGAGAGAGAGACAGAGACAGGCCCAGCCTGGGAAGAAAGATTGAAACTTGATTTTACTTCACCTGGTCCTTCGGTCAACCATTAAATTTCCCGATCTTCCCAATCCACCACCGCCTAAGCCTCATTTTGTCCTTCGCATTTTGGAGCAGACGCAAGGACATTTTAATCTATCGCCCTCTTAATCACCCGAAAAAAAAAGAAGGTTGAGTGCGACGGCGAACTAAATTTGGGAAGAGAAAAGAGAGGTGAGGTCGATTGTAGCCTCATTCTCCTCTTGTTCGATCGCGTTCAACGCTCAACGCTTATATCCAGCCATCGCTACAAGTTTCGATCCACATAAAAAGAATATCGACGGTCAGAAGAAGGACATAAAAACAACATTTGAACACATCGGTGCCTGAGGTGGCTGATGACTTTACCTAAATACGGACATATCACCACCTGCGCATTATTATACGTCTAAATCTTTTGCGACCGAAGTTCTCTAGTACGAGCCATACGCCATAACTTTTTTTTTATCCCATCACATCCTCCATAGACGCTACACTGCCTACACATACATACATACGACTACATACGACTACATACGACTTACCTACAAATGTGCGTGCAACCCAACTCCTTCTCTATATGTATATACTACCGCTCAACTATTACATCCTCCTCAACCAATCCAATTTCCACTTGGTCCAGTAACTGACCTAACTGATCTGTCTTGGACCTAAGCCTACCAGTCCCCTTCTCTTCCATTCATCAACCACCCCCCCCAATCCCGCATCCCACCCTGATCTTCCTTCCCATGCTGACAGCAGCCCTATTCTAGTCTCGGTCACTCCCACCACCATTATTCGGCACTTCATACATAGTTCATCGTACCCGTAGCTTGATAACCTCAACTCGGTAATCTGCGCTCCAATAATCGAACCTTGGAACCTCCCGATACGATCTCGAGATAACCAGATCACAACAATGATTAGCCGTATTTCGTACTCCCCGAGGGCTGCTTTTGTTCGTTTTCTTTCCTGATTTTCGGCTAGTCTGACGTCGTTATACCGAAACTATCGGTCCTCTCGGTCGTTAAGTGCATTTGTTCGTACGGGGCTCTAATTAGAACTTGCAAGATTGTCGCCGTCTTTCTTTCTGTCCTTATCGAGAACGAGTGACACGCCTTGTCGACCGTACTTTAGGTAGCTTTGAACGCGACCCATACAAACTATGGCGACCGCACCCCCAGCAACCGCTGGTCCTAAGAAGTTGTCCTTCGCCAAGGTATGACCACTCTAAACTCCAACGAAGGACACTTGCCTTCCACGCCTTGCTTTCCCTCCTCTCGTATCGGTATTTAACTGACAAGCAATCCAGGTGGTTGCGTCTAAACCTAAAGAAAACATGCCTATTGTTTCGGCTCCCCGAGTTGCTGTACCAGCTATGGAACATCGTTTGCAGCCTGCTGCGGCTTCCAACAACCCTGTCGCCACGACCAAGAATACAAATGCCACAACCAACTCTGGAAATAATCCGGCAGCTCCCGCGAAGCCTCCCTTGGCTTCTAAAGAAAATGGCACAGTGGCTGCTCCGCCTAGTAGCACGACCGTTGACGGTCCCAAGCTTTCGCAAGGCGGGAAGGACGCGCAAGCCTCTCTTTCTACTGCTAGCGCTTCGTCCACGCCTAGTTTGGTCGTGAATGGCTCATCGTCTTCCGTAGGCGAAACACATAATAAGAACGACAATGGGGCGTCAGTATCAGATGACGCTTCGCAAAGGGCTGATTCTAACTCGGAAATGGGCACAAAGGCACCTAGTCTGGACGGCAAGAGTATTACATCGGGTACTACGTTTGCGCTTGATGAAAAGGAATCCCTACGTCCGGATGATAGTGCTAGTGTAAAAGCCTCTGCAGAAGATGACGAGGCTTTTTCGATAAGGGGTTCACTGATTGCTAACTCCCGAATTGGCTCTGAAGTGGCTCGTATCCATCGTCTTAGGATTGGTGATATGCCGGAGAGGCGAATCGTTCAGATACTTCCTGAGCTGCAAGATAAGGGAATTGCTACCCCCCAGAGCGGCGTTTCTAGCCAGCAGCCTCCTGTAGAGCAACCTCAGGCCCTAGGAATCGTGAATGGGTCGTCCGATGCCTTCACCTCGACATATGGCAAGAACCCGGACGAAAAGCTTTTGGAAGCTATGCAGTCCCCAAAGGACCGGATTTTCCTACTACGGCTAGAGCAAGATGTTATTAACTTTGTCCAATCTTCCAAGTGAGTATAGATGTGTTTCTCTCGAGCCTCTCGGGTGCTAATATATTCGACTAGGGAGCCTTATATGGATCTTCCACCGAACAACTCATTCTGCAGAATGTTAACACACAAGCTCGCTGACTATTATCACATGACGCATTCCTTCGAAGCTATCCAAGGCTCCGTTCGTATCTTCCGAACCCCATTCTGCCGAGTGCCTCCATCCTTGGCTAGCATTGTGGGCAATACCACTAACAACAATACTAATACAACGCCTCCCCAACTTTTACCCAAAAAGATCATGCGGCGTGGTGAAGATGGCGGATCAGGACAAGCTAGTACCAGTCCATCCAAAGCAACCTCCGAAGTGGGGAGTGACGGCAAGGAGAAATCAGCCACCACGAAAGACAAGTACGTATCCTAAGCATTATCGCAGATCTAATGCTGACTGTACCTTAGACCTACTAGAGAGGAACGCGAAGAGGCATACAAACAGGCCCGCGAGAGAATCTTTGGCAGTTCAGACAAACCTGGAGAGACCACGCCAGGTGAGATACGAGCTTCGTCATTAATTATATCTACAAGGTACTAACTAGTAATAGATAATGACGATGCGAATGGAATCTCCCGCGCAAGCTCTGTATCAGCAAAAGACAAGTCAAACCTTGGGAAGCGAGGAAAAACGGGCAAGCAGCGGAGAGACGATTCTGAAAGCTTCGATTCTCGGTCACAATATCAACCGTATTATCACCCTCATCAACCTAATTGGACGACACCTCATTATATCCCCATTGGGCATCCGCAATACAATAGTCCTGTTCAGCCGCCGTACCCAAACCCGATGCCGCAGGCTTATGCACCTCCTGCGCAACCCTATCCAGCCATGATGCCTAACGCGGCATTTCCGCAGTATGGTAACATGCCAATGGTAAGTGTCATCTCAACACATTCTCACAATTGTCGTAGTCATAACTAACCTTATTCAAGTACCCTCCTCAAACGCAGGTCACTCCACCACGGTATACTGCGTCCAACAATAATCCGGCTACTTACGCTGGCCCGGTCCAAACGCCTCCTCCTCAACAATGGCAACCTAATTATAATCAGGCCCCCTCACTGAGTCCTTATCAAAGTCGGGCTGCTCAACCTCAGACTCCAGGAAACCCAGGGCCAGTGGGTATTCCTTACGCATTTGGACAACTTCCTGCAAATGCCAATCCGCATGATCCCAAAAGCCAGCATCCTATTCCAGGGAGCTACAATAGACACGCATTTAATCCTAAGACCCAGTCTTTTGTCCCTGGCAATGGCATGGTGCAGGTCCAACCTCCACTACCCCCTTACAACATGGGCGGGCACGGGAGCCCCCAGATTGGTTCACCTCATCTAGCCTACAGTGCATATAGCGGTTCTCCCGCTCCGCCTCAACCGTATGTAGGCGGTCCTGGCTATGGGATGAGTCGGCAGGGATCCAACAGCTCCTTGCCGGCTTACCATCCTCCCCTCCCTCAACATCCTTCGGCACACCTACCCCAGGTCCCGGCTCAGATGCCTAACAAGCCGAGCATTCCCCCACCGGCCGGACCAAACCAGACTTACAGCCACCTACCTACCTATGGCAATCCGGCCACCCTGCCGCAAAAGCCACCCACTGGAATATAGACAAAAACTGGCGCAACGCAACACGAGCATGAAAAGTTAGCAAGCATTAGTGGTGTTTATTCTTTTCGGTGAGGACATAAGACACTTTTAAGGCGGATGGATAAAGGGAACCTTACAGAGACAACGACACCGGCGTAAATTGGCGGGTTGTTGTATTGGTATCATTGGCTGGCGTTCTGGCGAAGGGGGAGGGAAGCTTTTAATTGAAGACGTTGATGATAAGATGGGAACTTCTTGCCCCGTAGTGGGTATTGAAGTTGAAGGTGTCCGGTATTATTCCCATTCTGTTTTGAAATAAAAGGGACGGACTCCTCTCAGCAGCGACGGTAACTAGGTTACGAATGCCTAGCATCCGCAAGATATAGTATCTGCTTTATAAGGCGTAGAGTAAAGCAAGCAAGACATCAATTTTACGTTATTCTACATTTGAGGTTCAATTACTTCTCAAGGCAAACACATATCTGCCTCTATGCATGTGTCAATATCACCCACTTTGCTCTTCGACGAGCATGGGAAAAATGATGCTACTCAAGGGTTTCAGAATCTTAATTTTCATTGCTGCAATGGCGTTTCCCTTTCTAAATAAAGACTGAAGATAACCCCCCTGAGTGATAACCGGACGCGAACGCCTAGGATGACGACTTGTGCATCTTTCACAAGTTTTTGCTTCGCAACCTTTTTTTCATCGCCCCTTGCCAATTGCGTATGTATTCACGTGCTGTAGTAGGTAGGCGCCGCACTGACGGCCCCCTTTTTGATCCCACTACCACTACTATCATCACTTTTGCTAGGCTCTCATCTCTTTTTTTGTGCCACTGCCTTCGCTCTTTTCTTAATAACAACTAACAGAGTACAGGAGTCCGACCGGCCGCAATGTAAGACTTATATCTGTTTATCTGTTCATTACTCCGCTTCTTGGATTTAGGAGGGGGGTGGGGGCGTTGCGTGCGAGCAGCGTTCACTCGCCGTTCTCGCGGGGCTCACGGGGTTCCCGTTGCCCGCCGCCTCCTCGGCCACCACCACGACCGCCTCGCTTACCGCCTCGCTGACCCCTCTCGCCACGCTCGCCCTTGCGATCGCCGCCGCCGCCGCCCTCCTTGCCGTCGTCCTTGCCGTCGGCCTTGCCGCTCTCGTCGGCGGCCAGGGCGGCGGTGGCGAGGCGCTGGCTGAGGTCGATCTGGGTGCGGATGCTGTTGGCCAGGTAGCTGACCATGAGGACGTCCTGGATGTGGTTGTTGAAGTCGGACTCGACGGTCGTCGGGTCGACCTTGGGGGCCAGAGACAAAGCGCTCATCAGGTACTGCCCCAAGGCGTTGTTGGGCTCCTGCTCCTCGTCGATCACGCCGCCTACGTAGTCGGACACTCGCTCCAGCAGGTCCTGCGCGTGCTCCAGGCTGCGGGTTAGCGACTCGACGTCCGAGATGACGGGGGCCGCGCGGGCTTCGGCGTCCCGCGCGCTCGAGATAAGGTCGAGGGCCGAGCGCTCGGCGTCGTTGTACACGAGGCGGTGGGGCACCTGGATGAAGAGGCAAGACTCGGAGGCTCGCTCAGCGTTGACGGCGATAGGGGCGGAGATATACGCTCTCGTGCGAACGGGGTTACCCGGCTCTGCAGACACGGTAAGGTGGATAGCCGGGTGGGGGAAAGTGCCGGTCTCGGGGCTCGCGAAGAAGTTCTGGATAAGGGCGCTGAAGGAGTTGAGCTCGTGGGAAGTAGTGTACCAGCCGAGCAGGACCTCGCGGGGGTGGGCGCGCAGGTGCAGCGACAGCATGTTCTTCTGGTACTCGACGTCGACCTCGACCTGGTCCTCGTTCTCCGTGTGCGGGATGGCGAACGACGACGCCACGCTCACCTCGCTGCCGTCTTCGGACCGGGTGCCGACCAGCGCGCCGATGACGCGCGAGGAGCTCGTCGGCGCGGGGCGGATGTCGCGGCGGGTGGCATGGTCGAGAATGGAAAGGATGGCCTATTTATTAGTTACGATCGTTAGTGATATTTAGATAGAATATATAGGTATTTATATATATTATAAGGGTAAGCGTCGACAATAAAGGAAGACAGAACAGAGACAGAGAAGCCAAGAACCAGGTTATAATGGCATCATATAGACGTACTTGTGGTAGGATGTTAACGGAGAGCGGGGAAAGATTGCTGTGGAAATTCAATGTCGTCGGTGCCAAAGGCCGCGACAGATGAAGGAAAGGTTCCGTATCCACGGCCATGATTGCGGTTATTCCGGAGGCCGGTTTTTGAATTTACGGGGGGAGAGCAATGGGTTGACGATAAAGTATCGCTGTTCGCTGTTTTTTTTCTTCTCAGCCCAATTAATCGAACTTTTTTTTTCTTTTCTTTTTTAATCTTTTATCTTTTTTTCGCTGGTAAACGTTGTAATTTTCACGTTCTGGGCGTAGTGGGGTTCGCACCGGGTTGTGGGCAAGGCTGAATAAATTTTTGGGGGGGGGCAAAGATAAGGATTAAGAGTCTGGGTTAACAGGGGTATTTGACGTAGCGATTGGTGTGGAGTTGTGGCATGAATCCACTCGGCGAGGCTTGCGTTTAAGAAATTCTGCAAGGCTGACGGCCATCAATTAGAATTTCCTCTACAAGTTTCAATGCTGTATAAGATTTCCTTAATGAAAAATAAAAATAAAAATGCAATTCTAATTCTTATAAAATTCAAAACAACTTAATTCTGATTTAACCTCATAATATAATATGCGAGGAAAATTTAGAGGAGGCCCTCGTCGTGGAGGTGCTCCTAGAGGAAGAGGAGCAGGTCGCGGTGGAGGACGGGGAGGACGGGGAGGAAATTTTAATGGAAAAAGATCCTTTGGAGGTGGCCCCAAATTTGACAGCGCAAGAATTATCGATACTGAGTAAGTTTCATTTTCTACACATATTACTGTGATAGCCCACAAGAAAAATTAATTATTAATACTTCTTACAGAGAATCGGAAAATGAAGTATCCGAAGCGGAGGAAGAACTTCCATCAGACGATGCATCTGAGAATGATGGTTCTGGATCAGAAGATGAACAGGAGCAGCCTAATACCCGGCCTTACTTTGCACTAATTCAAAGTTTGTCTAAAGAGTCATCAGCTCCAAGTGCTAAAAGGAGAAAGCTTGATACTCAGCCTGAAGAAGCAAAGTCGAGTAAATCTAAGCAGCAAGAAGCTACTTCAACTCACGAGGATGAAAATGAGGACGAAGAACGGGACGTCGATCATGTGGATGAAGCCGAGGAGGGACCAGAAAACGAGGCTGAAGCGGATGATGACGATGATGACGATGATGATATCCCAGATTCGTCTGATCCGTTTGAAACTCACTTTGTCAACCCAGATCAGAATGAGGTGCAAAGACGTCTGAAGGCTATTGAAAATAATGAATATTCACAATCTCATTCCGAGCAAAATGGTTGGAGATTAATACGAAACCTCCCCGGGAAAGACTTGGCCCAACGAGCGCCACTTCCCGCCCCTATCTCAGGACCGTCTGGCCTAAAACTCAAGAATCGACTTGCCGAAACGGCCAACCGAAAACGGCCGACGTTTGATAAGTTGGAGCAAGTTCTCTATCCATTGACTTTTGCCTATAATGATGTATTATTCTGTGGACGAACTACGAAGAATGCTGAAAACTTGCGTCGAATGGCGTGTCTTCATAGTGTTAATCATGTCTTCAAGTATGTCACATCCTCCAGAAAGTATATAAATAAGAACCCTGGTCCGCTAACTATGATTCTAGGACTCGAGACCGAGTAATCAAAAACAATGCTAAACTCGCCAAAGAGACCGAGAATAGCGATTTCGAGCCGAGAGATCAGGGTTTTACGCGTCCGAAAGTCTTGATGATACTCCCTACCCGGAACTCAGCAGTCAAGATGGTCAATATGATTTGCGCCCTGTGCGAGCCGGAGCAGCAGGAGAATAGGAAACGCTTCGATGATTCATATCTCGATAAGGAAGCTAAGTTTTCGGAGGACCGCCCTGAAGATTTCCGGGAACTCTTCGAGGGCAACGATGATGATATGTTTCGCATCGGCATCAAGTTCACACGAAAGACTATCAAGTATTTTGCACAGTTCTACAACTCGGATATCTTGATAGCGTCCCCGCTCGGCTTACGCATGGCAATCGGCTCCGAGGAAGACAAGAAGCAAAAAAAGGTAGACTTCGACTTCTTGAGTTCCATTGAGGTCGTTGTTGTCGATCAGGCGGATGCACTATTCATGCAAAATTGGGAGCACGTCGAGTACATCTTTGAACACCTCAACCTTCAGCCGCGCGAGGCCCATGACTGCGACTTCAGCCGTGTTCGTGAGTGGTACCTCGACAAGCAGGCCCAGCACTACCGGCAAACCCTCGTCCTATCCGCCTTCAACACGCCTGAATTGGCCGAGCTGCACCGCCGCTTCGGTACTAACTGGGCGGGCCGCTTACGTGTGCAGCCCGAAGCGTATCCCGGCGCCATTGAGGAGCTCGGCATCAAGGTGAAGCAGACATTCTCGCGGTTTGAGGCGCCCTCCGTAGCCGGCGAGCCAGACGCTAGATTCGAGTACTTCACCAGCGCTGTCATACCGGCGCTGACAAAACGTGCGAAGGGTCAGGACCTCGGCGGGACCCTGATATTCGTCCCGTCGTATCTCGACTTTGTCCGCGTGCGTAATTATTTCGCTACTTCCCCCGCCTGTGCTGGTCTCGCTTTCGCCGCGGTATCTGAGTACGCCGACGTCCCGGAAGCATCGCGCGCGCGATCCCACTTCGCCAGCGGCCGACACCAAGTCTTGCTATACACGGAGCGAGCTCACCATTTCCGGCGGTACGCATTGCGGGGTGTGCGCCGCGTTGTCATGTACGGGTTGCCTGATAACCCTACCTTCTACAAGGAGATCGTGGGCGGGTATCTAAGTCGTAGCGAGAGGGATTTGAAACTCGAACCAGGAAAGGGGACGGTGAGAGTTATGTTTTCGAAGTATGACCTTCTTAAGCTGGAAAGGGTCGTGGGTTCTAAGAGAGTGGGGAGGATGATTAAGGAGAGGGGAGATACGTTTGATTTCGTATGAGAAGTTAGTAAGAGATAGACGAGTTTATTCACAGGCGAATTTTATGTAATAGATACGTGAATTGGGAAATTTTGTTGTTTTTGTTTTTCTTATATCTCCTGCGAGTACGGTTATGGTTATAGTACAATAGCCATCATCAAGTCCGGCTTTACGAGGACTCGATCTATCTTTACACAGATCATAACAAGTGCGTGTATGTTTTTCTCCCGATAATTCCACCGGCTCAAATTTTCAAAAATTTGAGGCAAGGGGTAAACCATACCCGAACCAAAGCCATAGATAGGACTGAAACTCATTTTTTCTCCTGAGTTTTTCCTTATGGGAGTAAAGCCAGAACCAGGCTTGGATCAGACCCTCCCGCCCATCCTCCTTGCCAGAACTAACCGTAGAATATCTTAACTAGCAGGTGCCTCCCCCTCGTTCTGCGGACCAGCGCCCTTGCCGCCCAACCGCAGGGCGCCGACCTTCTTGACCATCTCGTCGAAGGCGGCCTGGCCTCCCGGTCGGAAGCGGGTAACCTTCTGGCGGTTGAGCAGGGTGATAGGGTTGTGGGAGCGGCCGAGGCGCTGGTCGCGCGCGACGGTGGCGGCGGTCATCGCGAACCGCAGGTCCTTGGGCCCGTCGACGAGCTCGAGGATCGCGGAGTCGCCCTGGTCGTACCGCGACTTGGGCTCCGTACGTAGGACTCGCGTGTAGCCGCCTGGTCGCGAGGCGTACCGCAGGCGGAGCTCGCCGAAGAGTTTGGGGAGGAGGTCGTGGGGGGTCTAATTTGAGGGTTAGTAAAATTGATTGGGCCCGATCCATCTTTTCATCCTTCTTCTCTTCTCTTCCCTTCTCTTCCCTTCTGAGCTATGTATAATAACTACCAGATATGATAACTGATATTGTGACTAAGGGGAGGGGATGGGAGGAGGGAACATAAGAGAGGAGAGGAGAGAGGGGAGGGGAGAACAAATCATACAAATAAGATACCGGTAGCTTTCCTTCTGCTAGTCTCGTTGTTCCTCTTAGCGAGCGTGATGAGCTTCTCTGCCAGACGCTGGGTTTCTTTGGCCTTGGGCCATGTCGTCCGGACGGATTCGTGCTGGACGAGGGCTGTGACCAAGTTTCGTAGCAGAGCCTGTCTGTGGGAGGATTTCCGACTCAAGTGTCGGTACTTGACTAGGCCACCCGCCATCCTTTAGCTCGACCGGATGGATGGCTTTATCCTATGGTTTTGTTGTGAAGGTGGGATGCTCGGTTTGATTTGACGATTGAGGTTCAAATTATCGATTGGGGGGTACAAAGTTACTTTGAATTTTTAGATCTTGGCAACGGACCGGAAGGACCCACATGTGAGGTACGTACCCACGGAACAGTAGCGTGACCTTCGTCATTCCGTTAAACATCGAACTTTGGAATTTACCTTATTTCCATTTAATATTCGCATACATCAAGCAGGTCAAAACTTTCACCGAGAAGCAATTGAACTTAATTTTTAAAGAAAACCTACGAAACAATTGACATTTTAATTGGAGCTTGCATTCATTCTCCCTATTCCCCCAAACACAAACATAATTGGTCTCTTATAGCACCTGCGCCATTGCGCGCATACAAAACAGCTCACCATGGGCTTCACAACCGGATTTGTATGTTTTACCATGAATATCGTCTTATATAGATACACAACCATAAACTAACAAGCTTCTCTTACATATAGACTGGAGGTGTAACCCTCACCCTCTCAGTAGCTTACCTAGGTGTACTAGCACATCAACGACACCGAGAGCGCCAAGCTGCCATCCTGAGACAGCAGACTCGTTTAATATCCGGCATCATCGACCCGCTGCCGCCTGTCCTGCCACCCACAAGGGCCGAGCTTGCGGCAGCAGAGCGTGCTAACTTCATCGAGAGAGCTAAAGATCGCTGGAATGCCGAGATAGAAGGTGCTGTTCATTGGGCTCAAAACAAGGACTGGGTGGAGGCACGAGAGAATGTCGAGATCGCTCTCGCTAGGCTCTGGGCAAGAGCTTTTGGGGATGAGGCTCAGGGACCTGTAGAGAAGGCCGAAGATGTCGCTGCAAATGCGAAGGCAGTTGCAAGTGCGAAACTGGACCAGGGCAA
Source organism: Daldinia eschscholtzii (assembly GCA_037126485.1). NCBI lineage: Eukaryota > Fungi > Ascomycota > Sordariomycetes > Xylariales > Hypoxylaceae > Daldinia > Daldinia eschscholtzii. The sequence continues at coordinate 1,819,505 of JBANMG010000007.1, forward strand.
GGAGAAAGCCGCCAGTGTAGCTGCGGCAGCTAAGAGTGCATATGCAGATGCGAAGGCCAAGGGCTCCGAAGTAGTTGAAAAGACAGAAGAGAAGGCCAAGGAAGCGAAGGGTTCGTTTTTCAGCAGGCTTTGGGGAGCTAAAGATACAGCCGACAAGACAAAGTCGGCAGTAGTAGAAGGGGCCAAGCAGAAGGGCGAGGAACTTTCATCTCAACTATCTGAGGAAGAGAGGGTACTTAATCAACGATACCAGGGGTCAAAGTCACTAGACCAGAGTCCGGAAGAAGTGTTAGCCGCAAGATATGCCTCAGCTGGACAGCAGGACAGATCGCAATTAAAGGCCTTATAGGGGGAAAATGGCAAGTAAGTTGAACACCCCCTGCCTTTCCCATGTTCATAGACCGAGAAAAGCATTCGAGCATTAAGTAGTAATTAATGTATATGTGTCTCTAGAAATTACAACTTCACTTAACTAGACGATTAATAAAACATATAGGTACCTTATCAGTCCGTTCTTGCTATTGGTCGAGTTGGTAGATTAGGCAGGTAGTGGTAGTAGTGGTAAAAGTGGTAGAATCATTCACTTGGACGGCGACCAGTTTGGTTTACCACAGCAACAGGCTGCTAACTTTTTCATCCTGAATCACGGCGCTGCAACCTACCCTATTATAAATTTCCTTTTCATCACGTCGTTTTGTTTTTTATTTTCCTAACGCCTACAAAATCGCCGCGCAATTTCTCGAAACAACTTGCTCATCATTTACCGTTGAACTCGTATTCAATAACGTCCAGAACTGATTTTGCAAGGTAAGATACAATGGAGTTTCCCGTATTGATAATAGCAAGATACTAAACTCCCATTGAAGAATGGGCAAGTCATTCAATTCGTCGCTTCGTCGTGGCAGAAGCCGCGATAGAAGCACGAGACGCCGAAGACCTACCTCCCTTACTTCTGCCTCCGGCGATGATTCCCCTTCAGCTTCAGGACGCAAGAAACAAGTTCCTTCTCAGCCCGACAACCAGAATGGCCCCATACCTCGCATAAGTGTCCAGGCTCCTACTCCCCCGCTGTTGCAGTCAAACTCTGCGAATTCCGAGGCACGACATCAGGAGCAGTCTTACCGTAGACGCCAGTCTCTCAACCAAGAGGCTCCTCGTGCTTTCCATGATAAGAAAGAGGAGGTCCATGACAAAGGAACCGGGAAAGGTAAGACCCTAACTAAAGAAAAGGGTAAGGACTGTGGTAATGAGAAGGACCATGTTGGTCGCTGCACCCACATCCACCATCACCATTACCATGTCCACAATCACTACCACCACTACCAAGTTCACAACAACGTGCAGGTGGGTGAGCGTACCAATGACGTGGAGCATTTGATCTATAGTGCTGCTCCCTTTGACCAGTCGGATCCTCAGGCTACTGCGAAATATCAAGAGGAGCACTACCAAAAGCATGTCGAACAACACAAAGACGCAGAGCAGAAGAAGCAAGTCCAGCCTAACTACCAGAGTTACGATGGCAACAATGACTGCAATGTCCGAGACCCGGGCCCCTCACAGCAGCGTCCTCCGCAAGTTGCTCGTTCCGGCTCCACAGCTACACGAGCTCCAGCTCCAGCTCAGACTCAGACCCAGGCTCAGGCTTCTTTCGCCCCTCGCCCTGGCGCTCAACCCCGCACCTCCTTTCCCAGATCCTTCTCCGGCCGAAGCTCCGTCCGAGCCGTCCCCTCGACGCACCCGTACCGCGAAAACCTCCGCTCCAGCGGCGGACCAACCCCCTCGAGCGCAGACGAGGAAGAAGAAGAAGCAAGCGCCATCGTCCAGGCCAACTCCCCGCACTCCTGGACTTCGAGCCCCAGCTCGACGATGGCGGGAGGCGCTGCTGCCAACAACAGCGACGACTCCCACTCGACGCTGACCACCATCTCCCGCGGCGTCGTGTTCGGCGGACGGAAGCGCGAAGAGCTCTATCGCGAGGACGAGTCTGGTCGCGAGAGGCCCAAGAAGAAGGGTTTTCGCGCTTGGGTTTCGCGACATCTGAGGAACTGAGGAAATCGACGACATTGGCCGGCTGTGGGCCGTGTTTGTCGATTCTATGGATATGGAATCCTGAACGATGGGAGGAGATGAAGGGAATAAGTTTATTTGTGTGCGTAAAGGGAAATTAGAAGTAAAAAAAAAAAACTCTGGATTCAATGTAGTCAGATACTGACATCCAAGGCAAAGATGTGTGCCTGGTAATAAGGGGTGGAATCTGGAATGGGCTGCATACATGCACGCAGATAGTGCAACCACAGCCTGGCTATCCAAGCTATGCGTTGCAAAATTAATTGCAAGACAAGGAGGATAACTGCAATGAGGCTATGGTCTATCGTGTAGACCATGGCAAAGACGAAAATCATGATTCATACGAGGGATGATATTCATGAGCAAAGAACTTTGCAAACGAAGAGTTAATCACAGAGAGAAAAGAAGTGGCCAACTATTTGGCTCTAACCATGATACGGTGACATGTTCATTAGTTTCACGTTTTCTTTTCCTGCCTTTCTTTCTTTCTTTCTTTCTTTCTTTATTTCTGTACTATCGTTTACCACCGTAGCACGCCTACTTACACACCTACCTAGCCTAGGTATCTAGCCAGGCCCAGCAGACCACCGAACCCCCCTCGCTATAGATCGTCAGTCAACGAGTTACTAAAAAAGACGTGCGGTGCTATTGGCACCGTCTTTCTCCGTGTATAATATTGCATCAGCTTCTTATAAGCTCCCTTTCCTCTTTCGTCAGTTCCGCGGAACTAATAGACAGGCTGCTTCCCATAGCACCGTTACTTATTGCATTCTCCATTTACCCTTTCTAAATAACAACCACCTATACGGGTGTGAGACTAATTAACCGTTGTGCTACATCTAGAAAGGTGCTCTGTAAGCTGAGTTGATAATAAGACGTACATCGTTCTACCTTGAGACGACTTATATACCCTTAGAGAAATTCTACGTTTAACATGAATTTCAAAATCATCTAGGGAGTGTAGTAGGAACTATCCATATAACATAACACGGTTGAAATGCCAGTCATAGTAGGGTGTTTACTTATAGTTCTGAGGACTAATGCTAGGTCGTGATTTACAAAGGCGGACCTCCTCCATGATATTTATTAAATATAGAGGCAGCTAGGTAGATACTTCTCTGCATTAGTATCCGCAGCGATGATAATAAAGCCACTGGGTAATAGGCCACTGAGTGCCCTACAAGCTACAAGTTGTGTCATATTGGAAACAAAGCAATATGCGTTTCATTGTTAAATGGCCAGCAACCAACAGCATTCACTCCAATTAAGCAATATTTATTTAGTCGTAGCCAGTTCTCATTTCCTTGTAGTATATCGGAACCTACATAATATACCGTCTAAACACGATCTTGATCAATGATTCCTCCCTTCAGCACTCTTCGTATTACGTTCCTCCACTCAACCTCCGCTAGCAACGCAAATATGTAGAAGAATGCATGGTATCATCTGAATAGCCTTGTCGAACAACCGACCAACCAATGTGTCAAAACAACTAGCAAAAGAGAGCAACCGTCCAATATTGATGATAAATACACGCATAAGATATCCATGGCTGAAATGGTTGGCAACTCCGCCGCTAGAAAAATGGAGTTTTCAAAGCTGCCACCCTTTGTCCCAGCTCTAATGTATTTTTAAGAAGCACCCAATGATTTGAAAGTAAATGGTAAATTTATACACGGAAAACTCGAAGGCAAAATTGGTTAATATGCAGCAGATTTCTTGCGGCGCTCAAACATCCGAGAGAACCCACTACTCTTGCTTTCGCTCTGCGCAGGAAGTGACATCACAGGTTGAGGCGGTGGCTCTGAATCGCGGAGGAAGCTAGCCAAATCTGAGGTACGTGTATTGGCGGAGACGGCGTCGCGCGCTTCGAACTTCTTCATCGGAACACGGCCTGTTAGGCCACTAGGAGCGGTTGGTGGCGGCCTAGGCTCGCCCCCAAACTTCTCTGCTGAGGTTGGGATAACAATAGGAGTGTAGCCTTTGCTGTTATTGCCTGCCCGACTACTTAAAGATCTTGAATCGCCAAAGCCCTTGGGGTTCGATGCTGATCTGATAGAGCTTCCGCCTGATCTTAGACGTGCGATGAGATTTGGCGCACTGGATTTCTTCTTCGGGATAGCAACTGGTTCCGGCATTGGTTCGGGGGGAGGCGGGTAGCTGTTGAGGAAATCGATCAAACTTTCCTCCTTCTTTTGTTTCGGTTGGGGCATGATATCCATATCTTCATCTTCCTCGTCGCTAAAGTCGATGGCGTAAGGGTCACGGACTCGTCGCTGTGTCCGCTTTGGCATCATATCGTCGTCGTCGAAGTTGTTACCAGAGTATTGTTGCATCTTGTTCGCCTTACTCAAGAGTGCGCTCTGAGAGTTCATTGACGATGGAGCTGATGCCTCCGTAACATTCGTTGACGCCTCGGAGTTTCGAATGTTTGGAATCACTGCGTCGATCGCCTTGCCTCCTACTGCACCGGCCATCTGTAGTTGGTCCGAATCCATAGTGCTCCGGAAAGGAGCTACATGTCGTGGAATTCGAGGGTTATTTCCATTGCTATTAGGTGGTCCACGTCGAATAAAATCAATGAGATCCGAGTTTTCGCTACCGGGGTTAACAGTAGCATCCCTAGCTTGGAGGTTGGATCGGTTACTCAAATGAGTCTGTCTGCTGTCGATGCTCGCGCTCTTTTTCACGTGGGTGGGACCCTTGGGACCCCGGATGGTCGAAATCGAGGCCGCATGTCCTCTAGTATGCTGAACGTTACGTTCACTAGGAGGTCCTGTTGATCGAATAAAATCGGCAAAGTCTTGCAGAGACTCCCGAGGGATTCGTGCCTCCCTCGCTTGCGCGGTCATACCCGATCGACTTCGTGGTGGACCCGGATTGGGCACACCCAAGACCGCTTCGGAGAACTTCCCAGCGAAAGGAACATCCGTGGGGGGATTGGAACTCAGAGGATGGATACCTGCATTGATTTTCTTCGTAATCGATGCTGCCCTCTTGATAGACGAAGATCGCGAGCGCTCATGCTTGTTGTCTTCATTTCTTTGGAATCTATTAGGCTTAGGGCTTCCAGTATGCTGTGATGAAGCCGACTATTTATTACATTAGCTATCGCCGCATAGGAAGCAGCTCGAATACTTACGTCAATATCGCGCATATTTTCTGGAGTAAGGGTATACTGCAGGGTTTCCTGGCTATGGATAAGTTGTTCAAAATCGCGGGCTCTGTCTTCGGGGCGACGGGGACTGCCGTCCTCAGAATTATGGACGGCTTTGAATTTAGTTGACGTAGACGAAGGCGAATCACTTGGCAGAGGGCGCGGCATCTTCTGTGATTCAGGTGTGCCACGACGAACGGATGTGTTAGATGTGGTTTCGTTAGAGCTTGACCGTCCATAAACGGGTCGACTTGTACTCCTCTCAGGTAGTGTGGGCATTGGTGGGTTCCTCATTGATTTCGAAGGAACCGCAGGCTTTTCCTCCACGGGCTTATCCTCCACAGGCGCTTCCGGTCCAGAACTGCTCAGTATAGTCACCTTAGTGGTGGTGGGCGCTGCGAGTTCATATACTTCTTGTGAATGGACGCTTCTTAAAGGACTAGGATTCCGGGCAGGTTGGACCGCCACAGAATTGGTCTCTTGGGAATCTTCGAACGAACGTTGAAGAATAACGCCGTGTCTGTTTCCAGGCGCGGCTCCCGAGTCCTTTTCCTCAACAATGGGAGGAGTAGAGATTCTACGAGCCACTGAGGCTGGATCTTGGAAATCCATAGAACTCGCTCGCGAACCAGCCGTCGGGCTACGAGGGCTCTGTACCTCGATAATCCGTACCGATCGGATGCTGTTAGTCCTCACAGGCATAAGGGTGGGCTTGCCGGAATCTGATGTAGAGGGAGATGAACTTCTTCCTCCAATAGAAATTCTTGATGATGTCAATATTTCAGGTTCTTCGGCAAACTCTTCGATTTCGTCCTCTTCAATTTCGGTCAGCGGGGCAATGCTACTGGCTCTCGTCGATATCACAGGTGTGGAATCGTTGGTGGCAACAGGCATCAGGCCGTCTGGTATCGCCTTTTGTTCCACTGTCTGCGAAGGCTCCTCATTCTCATTGGCATTGGCATTGGCATCTGCGACCTCTTTTTGAGAGATGCTATCCTTTGCCTCAGCTGCGGGCTCCCCGGCTAGGTTTTCATCTTTGCTCTCATCTTTGCTTGCATCTTTGACAGATTGGGTTTCGGCCAGAGGACTAGAGGTCATAGAATGGGGTCGAATGCGTCTCCGAGGAGGAGGAAGAGACCGTGGGCGCCGAAGTGACGTATTTGTCAGCGAAGCCCGAAGAGACGCCAACTTATTTTTCGCTGTCGACGAGAAAAGGATAAGACTCTTCGGCCGGCGAACGTAATCTTTATCTTCCTCCTCGCTTTCTTCTTCGTCACTATAGACTGCCTCAACATCGCTGTCCGGCAGAGGTACCTCAGCTGGATTTACTTTCGAATTTGGTCGCTGGCCGGTTTCCTCGCTAGCTGCCTCACCATCTTGCTCTTCTTGTACCTCGAGCGCAGGATCAGAGTCTTTGGGTGTTCGGAATAATTGCACGTGGTCAGTGGCAGCGCTCCCGCGTCGCTGGTTGGGTACCCCGGAGGTGCTCGAAGAACTACGTGAAAAAGGACGAGAATAGTTAGGCTCTGTCGGCGACCGAATCCTCTTCTTCCAAGAACGCCAAAGTCGACCTAGAGTCCGATCCAAAGCAACACGCTCCATGTCCAACTCCTCAACAACAATACGTTCAAAAAATTCGCTTGATGATCGCGTCCCTTCTTTCAACTCTTTCTCGTGTTTGACACGTAATCGATTGAAAGCCGCCTGTCCGGCTATGACGAGGACCTGCTCACCCATAAATTCAAGAATTGAGGTTAAGAAAATAGCAACTGCAGGCGATACAATATCGGAGAGAATGTCATCCGACTCGCCCCTGAGATGTTCCTGTTCCATATAGTAGTCTTCATCCTCCTCTTCCATATCACCGAGAGATGAATAAACCATACACCGCAGTCTCGTTCTTTTCCAAACCAGCTCCAGATCCCAATCGGTAGGCGTTTCAGTGCTCGGGGAATGTACCAAGTCTTCAACTTCACCACCACCCAGGTACTCTCGAAGCTCCTCATCCGCGTTGTTGATGGCATCTTTGGCAAGTTTTGGTTTCAGGACTTCGCTAACGGCCGGTCGCAAGGCCGACAATGAGGTAGACTTGGCGACAGAAATTATGTTGAAAAGAAGTTGATCGACAAAGTTGTTAGCGAGCTGGAGAGCGCCGGGTGAGACCAACGCAGTTTCCTGCGAAGGCTCAATTCCCATCTGATCATACCATGTCTCAGAATGGCTGTCATGATCATTAGTAACTATCTGTGAAGCAGCAGAAGCAGCTATAAAAACCGCCTCGGGCGAGACGGATAGAGGGGGAGACATGAGGTTGTGACCAGTCGTAGATGGTCGGTCACTCGATATGCTCTGTGTTCTGGAACGAACATGTCGCGAAGAGTTTGTGGCAGCAGTTGAGGAAGAGCTCGACATGGTGGAGTCGTTGGCTGGGCAGTTCTCAATTGGGATGTCCGTTGTAACGGCAGACCCTGGAAGGTCGCCCTGACTGGGATGTGGCGACAGGTTGAAATGAAGGGCTGCAGACGACGAGTCTGCAAAGTAGGTCCTGGCGACTTAAGATACGATTATTCGAATTATCGAGCGATAGAAGCTATAATAACATAAGGTATTAATGATGAATTCTCAAGGGAAAAGAAGATAGTTCGGGAAGGATTGCACTGAAACGGTGGTGGAAGAAAATGTACGAAGATCACTAGTAAGAAATCGAATGAATGACAGCTCGCAGGTGAAACATTCCGCAGGGAGACTGGGGGAAACCTATGCGAGTCAAGATGTGGGTGAAAGACATGGAGACATGTTACAAATGGAAACTATATCTGGCTTGAGACTTGGGCTTGTTCATGAGTCAAGCATCTTGACAAGACATTTTAGATAGCTAGTCAAGAAACGAAAAGAAAACGGATGGGAGATTCTTAGGTGAGGTCTTGGATCGTCAGTGTGATGATGATGGCATGTGATGTGATGAGAATCAGCGTAATCAATCAATATGTATATGTTAATTTGGTTGACCACTTGGCCAATAGAACTAATAATTCCCTAGCGAAGGGCGGCCAATTCTTTCTGCTGGTGCTTCCCCTATTTTATGAAAACAAAAGCAGAAGAGAATGAGGCTTCAGAGATGAGCTAGCCCCTGTCGACAAGGGGGTTAAGATATGGTAGTGAAGAAAGCAGATCAAGTAGATATCACTGCCAGATCTTTTGATATCCGGGTACCCGTAAACAGCCTCCGATGAAGACAATTGATAATTAAAAGAAGCAAAATAGCAATTGGCAGACGGGGAATCGGCCAACGTACCCTAATGTTGATTAAAAAGAAGCAAAAGCGCCACCGGGGACTTTGGGAGATTTCTTCCGATTTTCTTCGAGTGGAAGTGGAAGTAAAAGTAGAAGTAATTATAGGTGAGATGTTCTAATCTGTGAACAGGATGTCATATTCATTGTGGGTTGCGAAGGTTAGGAAGAATAACAACGGTGATTGACTTGTCCAATGTCGCCAATCATCGAGATACACTAGAAGAAAAGAGTCGGACGGAGGTTGGAGAAGGAAAACATGAACGGAAGAGAAAAATATTAAGCAGATAGATGAACAAAAATGGTGTTCTACTTTTAGCTTGCCGGCAACGCGCGAGCGTAGGAATTGATACATTTAAAAGTAACCTTCGAACTTTTTGCGACTGCGACTTCCAATACAAGCTACCCTGTATGGATGAATAGCAGGGTACATCCCACCTTGAGAAAGTACGGATACTACCTACCCTTGTCCTTCATTAACCACATAAGCTAGGGCATAGGCCGGCTTGTTAGTTCGTACCGACAGTAGCACATCTCTGTTTATGTCCTGCCGTATGTCGCTGCACAACGCCCCATATAAGCTGGGGGCTACGAGAACGTAATAGAGCTAATTTACAGCTACCTAATTCCCTAAACCGAGCTAAACTCGGATAAGTTTAGTCTTAACCCTTGTCAATGTTTGAATGTGTTTGCGTGCAGCTCGCTCCGGGGAGTCCAAGAAAAAAAAATTAAGCAGGATCGGTATCACTAAAGTGAAACCCCAAATTTAATAAAGTGAAACCCCATCCACTTTTCTGTATCGATAACACTTGGACAGCCACTCATATTAATTTCTATGGACATTTGTCCACTTTTCAACAAGAAAAGAATTCTAGCCGGTCGCATCTTGTATTTTGTTCTTTTTTCTTTCGAATTGACGTTTGTTGGAATAGCTTCATTTTTAAGGGGTTACGCGTAATTGATTTAGCCACTGATTCTAAAGCTTTATAAGGGCCTGTTTCAGTTGAATGATATGCTATAACCATAGTTGAGACCCCGAATGAAGCTATTCCAACAAACGTCTATTTGTATGTAACCTAGGTAAGAATGACCTAGGTAAGAATGACCTAGGTAAGAATGACCTAGGTAAGAATGACCTAGGTAAGAATGAAGCTATTCCAACAAAAGTCAATTCGAAAGGAAAAAAATCAAGATGCGACCGGCTAGAATTCTCTTGTTGAAAAGTGGACAAATGTCCATAGAAATTAATATGAGTGGCTGTCCAAGTGTTATCGATACAGAAAAGTGGATGGGGTTTCACTTTATTAAATTTGGGGTTTCACTTTAGTGATACTGAAGCAGGATATATGCACCCCTGAACTGGGGTCTGAATCTTCAAGAATTATTGAAGCATTCTAAGTCCCCGCAACGCACAACAGAATGCGCATTACATACATATATCCTAGGCCTTTTTTTTTTTTTTTTCCTTTGTTGATACCATTCTCGGTATTCAAAATGTATGTATTCGATTTCCGCGTTATTTACGCCCGACATATCATAATGATCGACTCGAATATGAATATGAATATGAACAAGAACCAGGTAAATCGATTTATGTATAAGATAAATATGCTCTTATAAGGTTTATAAAGGAGGTTGTTATGCTGTACCAATGTTTCAAAAGCTGAACCTCGGAGATTTATTCTGTAAACGTGCTACGGGTAGCACGCCCACGAATTGTTTCTCCTTCGCTCCGATGGGGAAGGACTTTGCTTCGACTTTTTATAAGTCCCCTGTGAATCGGACAGGGTGTCACGTCACAACCTACGAGTTACAAAGTTTCCGTATGTCAAGAAAAAGAGCCGTCCATCAATAGTCATTTTAGGACCAGCTACCGGCAGCCCGAAAATGAGGAATGGCGATAAGAGGGGGGGCTAGACCCTGAAAGGTGGCGGACGAACAGAAACGCGCGGAATTGGATATTGTTCGAGGGATGGCGCAACCCACAGGTGGAGGCCGTGATCTCGTGGGTCTCATCTCATGGGTCTCGTGGGAAGTGGGTTGAACCTACATACATACATGATACTGGACCTATTATGTAGTATGGGATACTTGGACCTAACTACATAGTATTCAAATTCGGTTGATGATTCTGAACTAACCTAGTGTTGCGATGGCACGCGAGAAGTGACAGGGCCGGACGAGATGCTAACTGTTTACAAGATATTATCTTGCAGAACTAATTAATACGTGCATAATAAGTCGGTCGCGCCGTTGCTAAAGCCGAGAAAGCGTCAATCAAAATCTTAAGTCAGGTACATCCCGAATTTCGTAGCGATGGACGGCACGGGCTGGGCTTTTTACTATTACACAATAGTACGTTAGTATCTCGGTATAAGGTAAGCCCACGAACATCGCACCGGGGTAAGGTGATAACTGCATCAGAGGTCTACGCCAATGGGTATTAAACATAGTACACAGAATGAGGTACAATACATATGTAGTAGGTAATCAGCCTCTGAGGTACCAAAGTTTCCTCCTACATAGTACATGCCTTTCTCCAAGACACAGCCGAGGATCTCTACTATGTAATAGTGGAGGGTGCAAGGCGGGGGCTGTAGAATAATATAACCTTGTATTTCTTCTCGACTGATAGAGGTATCTTCCGAGTTTTCTGACGATGACAATCATCCCTTACTTTGAACGATATCTTTGGTTTCTACCTGCCTAACGTACCTAGGTACGTAGTATTCTATTCAGCAGTCATATTCGTGTTACGATATCTAGAGCGCCATATGCGGGTGGATAGATTATACTACTGCAACAGTATGTAAGCTCATGGCTCAGTCTAAGGTGTGTAGGATGTAGGATTTCAATGCTAGTCCGGGTTTTCAAAACATGTCTCTTAACGTAGGCCCGGGGCTTATTGACTGCAACCTATCTGACGTACAGCCGACCATACAATAACTACGATATTTATGTCCACCGCGTGCCAAAGGTTTGCCGATCTGGAACAACGAGAAGGATTCGCTGAATCCTTCACCGCAAAAGCCAAAGGTGCAGTTAATCGAGAAAGTAAAATGTAAAAAATGATACGTCGCATTAGGTAGTTTCGGTCCGTCTCGATGGATACGTGCTGTTTATTCAAACATCAGACGCATGTCATCCATGTTCACTCATATGTTCAATACCGAGTAGAAGCATCACAAATGAGTAAGAATATGGCAAGTCCCGGTACGATCTTCCCGCTGGGGCTCGAAGTGGACGGTACCACACCTTAGAATATATATTGTACGACATATTACTTACTAAATATTCAGCTGCCGCCCATATATATCCAATACAGCGCCTTGGTCATTTCGTTAAACAGAGTGTGGTACCGTAAGATTCGAAGCGCACGGCCACCGAGTGATCCGGGTTGTGTGTACGGATTACCTTTTTTCATATTATTTTATTAACCCCATCTTCAGATGAAGGCTGCTTTATTGCAGCTTACCATTCTTAATCCTTCCAAGCCACCGTTATGCACTTTGCCACACATTACCGGCGGATGCTTACCGCATTGGAGTGTGTAAGTGGTGTCCTATGTAAGAAGTGTGTGTTGCCGACTCGCTCTGCTGCTATGAGTTGGGGCAAATCAAAGATATATCGACTATCCTCCACAATCACAAATCACGTAAGATCTATGTTGGCTGTGCCCTACTGATCTGCATGTATTCCTAGCGTCGATCCCAACTGCGGTGAACCAATTCTTACACTTGATGATACGCAGCATCCTTTTACCTCATCGGCGGAAGAAAGTTAGACACCACCGTCTAATCAAAATACCAACTTAAAGGGAATATAAAAGTAATACCTGACTGCTATTAATGCCGCAGCCCGCTGTCCGGATAGGACCCTGACACGGGCACTCTCCTCAGGCAGCCGGCCCGGACACTTACGCAAGCTTCCTACCGATCCGACCGATCCGCTCCGGAGGATGCACATATACCATACCGACCGGCCAATGAATGCATACCATTCTCCAAAACAACACCATCCTTCCGGGGCTTACGATTAGACACTGTCTGATAGTTTCTCCCGTCCTAGAAACTTGGGAACTCTCTCGTCACCATCTCGACAAGTTGCATATTGTCACGGGATCTCCAGAGTCCAAAGCAGCCTCGTATAATCATTAGCGAACACGGGCCACGTAGAGCTCATGTGGGATATTTTCAGACACTTCTGTAAGGGAACTTTTTCCATCTTGTGGCTTGGTAGCATATCACTCGGTATGAGACAAGTGTCGCTCATGGAGAGGCGTCTGCCACGAGATGTTTGCTTGCAATCTGAATATCCTGGCTCCTGGTACCGCCCGGCTATCGACTGAACCTTGGTCCTTGTCTAAGCTTAGGCGAGAGCTAATTTAGCGCACCATATACTTGGAACCTAGGGCTGGAATATCGTAAGGCTTTTTGTAGGTTCCCACCTAGTTTTTAATGGAGGAATGGAGGGTAGGTATGTATAAATCTCGGTCCTACATCGAATGCTCTAAGTGAGGAAAGACAATGGTCCCCCCACCCAGTGCCTGCCCTCGACGAGATTGGTCCACGACGCAAAGGGATACAAGGCAGGCTAGCGAGCACAACGATGACTCCCCGGGCTACCGCGCAACTTAGGCCCCCAACTGCAGCCTCCCGACAACCAACGGCCTCATGTAAGTGCTGTGCGACGTTGAATCATCTCCACCACCTGGCTGTCTCACTCCACGTCTTCCGAAACAATAAGGTGATTATTCCCTCGACGGATCTCTCAGAAAGGCAAAGGCTGGACTGCCAGCCAACGCATTACAGCATCCTTCCATGCATCTTCGACGCAGGCCGGCTCCGAGCATAGGCTACTCAATGTACGATTCCTCGTAGCGGAGATATGGTCCTGCAAGTAGCCATATTATTACCTTGTCCAACGCAGCCCGCCTTGAGGTAGTCTGTTGTCGGGTCCTCCTCGTGTCTTGGATGTTCTCGTGGTGGATGTAGGACATATACGCAGTACTACGATAGTCGAAACGTGGGTAGTATTTTGGGTACCTACCTAGGTAGCAATGATTTCTCTAAAAAGAAGCCTATTAGTAACATGTACTCCCCGGTTTCTTATATGTGCTTTGTATTTTGGGGGCGATCAAAACCTAGACTTGAAGGCTGAGTAGCGAGTGAACTTGAGTGGCTTATGGAAACTTGGGGGCTGCCAGTCCACCTATGCGCGTAACCGACGTAGTGAATGCCGTTATTGGCTCCCAAATTAACACACGTCATGGATCTCCTCGAAACCTCGGGGTGGCTTCTGCGGCTGAATGTCTGTTTCATGCATAGAAGTGTATATACCAGGTACTGTCAAGTTAGATACCTAATATATGGCTCCCGATGTCGTGTCGTCCACTACGTACGTCCTATGCGAGGGACTGGATTGGTACAACCCAACTCGAAATCAGCAGATGGGGATGGAGAAAATGCCACAAAGCTTACTTTAATAACGCAATGTAAAATAATAGGTACCAAATATCCCTGTCCCCGTTCTCGCCAATTATTCAAACGATGTTCCGTACGTATCTATGGTATGGAAATATGCCTTAGTATTGTGTAACTACACAAATATTGGGATCGTAAGTGCACCTTATTAATCACTATATTACCATGTTGATCAGAATAATATTTTATTTTTACTAAAATAAATATATTAGATTTTGATAGTATGTCCCTGCTACGCTATGTGTGCGTTTTGGAGGGGTAAAGTATTCGAGTGGAATCTTGAGATGATACTATCATGACAAGTAGACACCAGAGCTAAAGCCCTAGCCTTCTGGACCCAAGAGCTCCTCTAGGATATAACTCCAACGAAAATTTAGCCAGTACGGATCAAGTTTTATCGCCATCTCTATCAGGGTAGCCCATGAATACATGGGGTTTACCATAGGGATTTATATGGGAAGGCTTACTCTCGAACTTCCGGATATAATTCCAGGGGTCCAGGTAGCCGCTGGACGGAGTAGTTTGACTTTTACCGCCAGTCTCTGCTCCAGCAGCGGCGACATCGTTGCTTAGGCTTTCTTGCGTTTTATTAGGAGGCCGAGAGGATGTTGAGTTAGAGGTCGAAGACATAATTCCGATTTGGCTAACGGGAGGCCGGTAGGTAGCATGCAGATTAAATTCCCTTGGGGTGCGCCTACAATGTTTATATACGAAGCTTTACTTAGCTTTTTTCATCTGAGCAAGGCGTAAACCACGACTTAGTTGTCGTGAATTATAAGAGGACATGTCATGACCAGAAGTCACCCAGTTGTTTAACGAAGCTGGGTTCTTTTGTGTACATAACATACTCAAACAAAACCTTGTTGTAAACCCTAAAGATTCTGATGTTCTCTATTTTACAAGACATCATTATCCTTAATCATTGTTCAGAAGGTACTACTTTCTGAATTCATGATATTCTATGATTTAGTGTCTATTAAGTGGCTTTGACTTTTATGGTGTTTTCTCGTCGTTTTATAAAGTCACATGTCTAAGGTATAATATTGTTCGTTAGTATGAAGTCAGATCATAATAGCAAGTCTAATAATCTATGGGAATAGCTCTCAGCCAGGTCGTTCCTAGTTTCTGAATGAGATTTTAATAGTTTTTGCTCTCATAGTAACCTACTGACACGGCGATTTGATAGCATGTGAGTAGAACCCGTGTAAGGTTATTTACGAACATTGCGCGATATAAGAAGCTGTTGATTCATCTTTATCTATATTGTACCCATTTGAAATGACTTAGAATACTGCAGAGAGTATCTGAGTCCGTTTGTCTGCTTCACGTAGAATGCTTAGGTTCCAGCGTTGTGCATCTAGAGGCACTCAGCGAGCCAGTGCAAAGCCTCGCCATACCCCTGCCTCTCGACTATGGAACACATGAAAAGCCCAATATTGTCACGTAGTAGATTTTTAAGACCTAGTCGGGCACGAAGTTCGACATCTGATACGGCGTTTGGATGGTCGATCTTGTTCCCTAGCACCAGAAAAGTGACATGGGCCAACTCCTCCACCGTAAGGAGAGCCCGTAGCTCAGTCCTGGCTTCGTTGAAGCGTCCAGGATCCGCAGCGTCGACGACAAACACAATGCCATCAACTTCCTGCATATAGTCATTCCATAAGCGCCTGGTCTGTTGGTGACCCCCGAGGTCGAACGTGGTACAACGCGCATTATCAATCTGGAGCTCCTCTGAAGTTGGATGACCAGTAGGCTCCAGGATACCGAGCTCGTCGGTTACTAGCCTGTGTAGTAGCGTTGACTTACCGGAGTTGTCGAGCCCGAGAAGCAACACCTTCGCTCGCTTGTCCAAAAAGCCAAGCGAGATCAAGGTGGCATGTATCCATTTGAAAAAATACATAATATCGATGGAGATGGCTTGGTGATATTGGAAGGCAAATTTTGAAAGAGAAAATTAAGTAGGGTCATTGTGCTTTCGAAGCCATAGCAGCGCTCTGGAATAATTGGACGGCACATTATCTTATAATTGATAGCATATATGGATAACAATGCCTTCGTTTAGTCTGTAAAAGTTCAGGATCTAACTTTGGATCCTTCCAGGCCTGAAATAAAACGGGAAAGACAAGTTATGTCCGCCCACAGGTGGCACTAAGGAGTTTCAAGGGCAACATGATAAGACCCCTCACGTCATGAGATAGAATCAAAAAGTAAGAGAACAGCTTCGTTGTTCCGCGAGAGACTCCAAAATACCTCCACGGTAACATCTAGCTTACTTAGATAGGTACCCCTGAACATACTCTTTATCCTAGATATCTTATCTAGAATCATGGCACTAGTAATTGAAGCCGATGGTATATACCTACTAGGCGCCTATGTAACGCTTTGCATTAGGATATCTGGTTATACATCGGGTATCTTCATATTTACGCCAGGAGCTAGGCTGCTTACAACAGGCTAGAAAACCCGATACAGCTATGCTTTCCACAACACCCACTAGTTACACTAATACTACCTACCTAACATTAAGTCATTACTAGCAGTACTCCGTATGAAGCTTGCACAAGAACAAAGTAGTCGCGAAAATACTAATATATTAAGAGAGCGAAAGGGGCAGAATATGCTGCCCTAGTCGTAATCTACCCTTATGATGGCCGTGATGTTCCCCGGGGCACGTGACATTAAGTGAGCGGCGAATAGGGGTAGCTTGATACACCCTACTTTAGTAAATTGCGAGAGACCTTTGTAAAAGCTGTCCTCCATTTCAAACCCCATCGCCCTATGCCTAGCAACAATCCTGCCACGACGAAGCCCACTCTTCATAACACTATCTCTAGAGACAAAGTGGTCAACACGAAGAATGGACGAAAGTACAAAGTTTACTTCGCCTGGAAAACAATTAGCTTTGATGTATTTGTGTGAGGTTTCAATATGTCAAAACATGTGGTGTATAATTAGAGGTGCATATGACATAGCTGGAGGGGCCCAGATGGTAATGCCGTATTGGCTTTATCCTCAGAGAGCTTCCTCGGAGAATACTTTAAGTAGATAGGTAGAATAAGAGGGCCACGTACTTTATGTATGGCATCGTGGACAGCTTTACATAGTCCCGACATGTTGTCGTGAGTAGGGAGTTGATCCAAGTACACTTTCCCACCAGCGCTGACACTGATGTAGGCTGTGTGACCCTCAATCGATTTGGGCCTATCATTAATGTACATTTCGAATCTACTATCAGCCGCTTCAAGAGCTTCTTTCAGCTGGACCGTGTTAGGATGACAGTGGGTCGGCCCCCAGATAAGTCCGTCTTCGAAGAAAAGGACGCATCGCTTTGTGTGGCCTTCAACGGAGTGAGGCTTAGGGTCCAACCAGGCTCTTGTATCCATGATTGAAGTCTTCCGCTAAGGGAATGCAGAGTAGAAAATTGAGGATAATAATAGATGATGATGGCGATACAAGGACAAGGACAATAGTCGATGGTTACAGATCTAGTTCTTCTTCTCTTGTGGGCGACTTGGTTCATGATATATATATTTGATATATCTATAAAGGAGAGTAAGAACATACGCACGCCTGAACGGATCAGGAAGTAATGAAGGGTAGAAAGGAAAAGAGAGCGACCTGGCGAAACCTTCTGATCGCCGTCCTCGGAGACGCTCCTCATCTCGATAGATCATCTCTGGCCGTATACTCCAGACGCAAGATATTTGCAGCTCAGATCGCCACCTGGTGTTGCAGCATTCCTAAAGAGTGCGACCAACTGTATAGCTATGAAACAAAGCATCTATGACGCTGAGAATACGTACGTGGTGAGCACATATCTGATCGGGCCCGAAGGCTGGCTGGCTAGCTCTTTTCAACGGCGCAACGTGGACGGGTGAGGTAGATACTGTAGTCCGAACGGACCGAAGACATCGGCGAACTTGCGGACATTCCTCGGCCACGTCACGTAGGGCTGTCATTACCGCATTCAATCCCGGCTCTTCTCGCTTATTTTTCACATTACTTAGGTACATTATAGCGGTATGATATATAATACTTTAGGCACCTGGTATAATGAAGTTATTTTATTATTACAAAATTAGCAGACAAAAGTATATGGTTTGTATAATGCTTTGTGTTTCGTTTCAACCTAGCATTAATTATAACTCAATCGAGAGTAATTGTTTAGTTCAATGCTTCTATCAGCTCGATTAGATGAGCTAGCATCTAGGATCGCAGTGCTAACGTCCATATAACTCAGTGCCTGAAGGCTAGAGGCAGTTAACCTAGCTAAGTCATACCAGTGCTCGACATTTCAACAGACAGAACGACCGCTACAGCTGTTATTCATGGGAACTGATAGCCATTGTTTCAGTACCACATTTCTTTTTACTGGCCGAAGACAGCTTTACCAGGCCAGAATCCACTTTCTAACTTTGTAAGCATATCAATTTTACGACGGCCGCCTTGTTTACGCCGCTAGACGTATCGCAATATATGTAAAAGCCCATAGTAATGTACTGTGCTGTTATCTCTCCGGAAACCCAACTTGTGGCGGAGACAATAGCAAGACAAGTTGTTCAAGCCTAGGAATATAGTGGTCGGCGACCGTGCCGTCAAGGTGATATCGGCGTCCAAATATCTCTTCTTGAAAGCTTAAACTGGAGCCGGAATTGTTAGGATTTTAGATAAGATATCTAGGACAAAGAGCATACCAAGTAATTTAGTACCCAGGCTTGTATAACTACAAGGCTCTCGTAACTAGATAGGTAGGTACCTACCTACCTATCTAGTTAATAGTCCCTTGCGGAACAATGAAGTTGTTTCCCTACCTACCTCGTAGGTACCTTTAAGTTTTACCTTATCACGGAAGGCTCTGGGTCCCAATACCAAGTATGGATTCGCAAAGACTTCTTTATACGCCTAATCAGTGTCAAGAACTTCCATAGACTTCACGGTACCTAGCGTCCATGAGGACAGAAATCTTTGGTAGTTGTTTGCTCCTCGTCCGACCTAGCTGTGTCGGGGATCACCTTCACCAGGAATCTATCAAGTAATTCGCACCCCACATTACTTTCTTGTCGTAAGTATAGTACATAAATTGTCATTTCAGAAGTGAGCAAAATTTGATTGGTATTTCTAGAATTAAACTCCTTCCTAACTAATGCTCTACTAGCCATGATCCAGGGTATAAAAAGAATGCTCTCAAGGCTTTGTTCCGGTTCCCCCTAACAGTTAACAATCCCCAACGTTGCGCCATATTCCATATTACCCAGAAGGCTATCGGGCACAGGATATATACGTATCGGAGCCCGTTGTTCCAACAAAGTTCCATACAAGCAAAATCATAGGTATCTGTATCTAACGAACATCATGATGTAAGGGTTCGGGAAGATAGCTATCAAACCGCTATACTACCAAAGGGTAGAACGATATCAACTCGAGGGGTTGACGTTGCTATTTCCACTTATAAGGACCATATCTTGACAGTTTTAGTTAAATGGACTCTTCATAAGTGCTCTTCTACAAATTCTAGGTATTATGTTCAAGTGGGATTGCCACATCGGAGTGTTTCCAGGCCGGTGAAAGCCAGGACGAAGAGGTGGTTAGTAGATTTAGAATAAATGTCCTTGGCTTGATTTCTTCTAGATACAGTGTACGACATTTCTTTTCCAAGTGAACCACGTCAGCACACCTCGTAGCCACTCAGAATCGCTATCTTAATTCCTGATAGCCTATCTCCTAATGTTCTTTCTTTATTAACCCGGAGGACCATTTGAGCACAAAGCGTGTAGCCAGTGTCTCGGGAGTTTCCTCTCGGAGGCTCTCCATTCGCTCTTCTTTATAGCTCCCTGGTATGCTAAGCTAAAGACAGATCTAGTTATTCTGCGCGGGGAAAACAAAGACGTACTATTCCCTCGATCTCCCTGGGAAAATAATGGTCTCATTTACCCGTGTATTATCTGTGTTCGGCAGAGCAGAACCCTTATGGTTCCTCTTATAGTTTCAACATTTTCACTCCCAATTGTCTATGATCTTCTGACCTTGATAGCGAGCTATCAATGGCTACATGACATAGCAAAGATGCATTAATACTAAACGTCTCCCGTTCTTTTTGTCTAGTCCTAAATACATTTATGCTTCGAAGAAATGAGTGGACCACGAGCTCTCAGTGCAGAGGAGATAACATGGATGCTCGAGCATGCTGATGATAATCGTATTCCCAACTTTATTGCTTGTGTTACCATCAACGGGGCTATAGCTACTATCTGTATTGTCTTACGCCTTTGGTCACGGCGCATACAGCAGCATCGTCTGCATCTTATAACAAGCGATTGGCTCGCAATAACCGCGTGGGTACGTATGGCGTCTTAATTATAATGGTAGATGGCTAAAAGTTTTAAGGGATTATTCGTTGGATTTGTTGTCTTCAGCTGCCTCTCGACTAGGTATGGGTTCGGGCGACACATTATCTTTGCTTCTGATCTTCGTCTCTTCTGCATTGTGAGTCGCTACCTTTACGGTCGTTTCCGCTTACACCGCAATCTTATCCTAAAACGCATAAGTGCTACGCTGGCTTTGCCTATCATGGGAGTCCTACTAGTTAAAGAAGAATAGCTAACTATTTTTATCTGGTAGATAAATATCGTTTCTCAAAACCTATATGTCTTGGTCACAACTTTCCTCAAGCTCAGTATTCTCAGCTTATACAAGGTTATTTTTGGGCCAACGCGTTGGTTCAATAGAACAATATGGGTGGTATCAGCACTTGTAATCGAGATGGGAATTCAGTATCTTCTCACAATCAATCTCCAATGTATACCCCTTGCCAAATTATGGAACCATGCTTTACCAGCAACATGTATAAGGTCCGACATAACTGGACGAGTGGGCTATGCTCAAAATATCATTAGTGATATCGTTCTTCTAAGCATGCCTATTCCACTGATACGAGGCCTACAAATGAGCAAGCGGAGGAAATGGGCATTG
Source organism: Daldinia eschscholtzii (assembly GCA_037126485.1). Taxonomy (NCBI): domain Eukaryota; kingdom Fungi; phylum Ascomycota; class Sordariomycetes; order Xylariales; family Hypoxylaceae; genus Daldinia; species Daldinia eschscholtzii. The sequence goes on from JBANMG010000007.1 coordinate 1,840,472, forward strand.
ATTTTGGCGTTTGGGGCGGGTGGCAGGTTAGTTATACCTACTTCTTCATTATGCACCACTCTGCTCATACGCAACTACATCACAGCACCTGTATAATATGTGTGATCCAACTGAAGCTTTTCGGAAGTTTACATGAAACAACAGATTACACATGTGAGTCCACAGACTGTGCTACCTAGTAAACTAGATTTTAATTGTACTAATTTGCCATAGGGGATTTAATGGAACTTAGTTACCTGGTTACGGTCGAATGTATGACAGGATTTGTTGCGACTTCTATTGCGGTGTATGGCCCCCTCTACAAACGCATCTTTAAACCCCCTGTGCCTTCTAGCCAAGGAACTTCATTGGTAGTTTAGAATATAACTAGTGGCCAACGTTCTCGTGTTGGCGCCCAAGGCTATGCAGAAAGGGACCTAGGTAGCTACACCAGTCTTACCAACAGCATTGACCCTTATGTCTATTATATCTAGGCACATTATATAACTCTACATTATTATGAAAAAAGTGAGGTCACTTGAAGGAAGCCACACGATGACTATAAAGCTACCTATCTAAACATGTCCATATGCCTCATCCGTACCTCATTCTTAGAAACACAAAGTAGAGCAAGACCTAATAACTATCTAGAGTATTATATTTAGTTCCTCTAAATATAATTCTAGCTTCGATCTATATTGAATTATACAGCTACGGACTTGGCTGTTCTTATCCATCATTTGTATCGTCTAACGAGCCTTACTTCTGAAAATGAGTAGCATCTCACTCGATTTCACATCGTTTCATAATGTCATCAACGGTGAACTCCGTAGTTCTACTACGGGAAAGACTCGTTCCACCATGAACCCTGCCATCTTGGAGGATAACCCGCCAGTACCCATTGCTGGACTCGACAATGTGGACGAGGCCGTTCAGTCGGCAAGGAAAGCAGCAAAGGCCTGGTCTCAGGTCTTATGGGAGGAGCGTCGGAAAGCTCTGAATGCGTTCGCCGATGCTGTCGAGGTTAACTTGGAAGGATTCGCGCAGATGTTAGTGAAGGAGTTAGGAAAGCCGGTCAGCTATATCCAATACTAATCTCTTAAAAATACACCTTGACTGACTCACAATATGTAAAATAGGTTAATCTAGCCAGAATCGAGGTCACGATAGCCATTCAATCTATACGAGTCCTAAGCGGATTTTCTCTGCCTGAACAGGTTAGGGAGGATAGCGAAAGTCGCAAAGTCATAACCCGATATACGCCCCTTGGCGTTGCGGCGGGCATAATTCCCTGGAACTTTCCTATATCTGTAGCATGTGTCAAGACTGCGTCGGCCCTGGCCACTGGTAATGCTATTATCCTGAAACCTTCTCCACATGCGCCGTACGGTGTCTTGAAGCTGGCTGAGCTCGGCCAGCAGTTTTTCCCGCCTGGAGTTCTTCAAGCGTTGAGTGGAGACGACGAGTTGGGGCCATGGCTTGTTCAGCACCCCGACATTAATGTTATTGCCTTCACTGGCTCGATCGGAGTAGGAAAGAAGGTGATGGAAGGCTGTAGTAAAACCCTGAAGCGATGCATTCTTGAGCTTGGGGGCAACGACGCTGCTATTGTGTGTTCCGACGTTGACGTGGAAGCTATCACACCCAAGCTCGGGTATTTCGCGTTTGCCAATTGTGGCCAAGTCTGCATCATACCCAAGCGCATCTACGCACACGAATCGATATACGACAAACTCCTCGCTGGTCTGGTTAACTATGCGAAGAATCTCAGCTTTAAACTTGATGAAGAGCTCGCAATTGGCCCGCTATCTAACAAGCCCCAATATGAGCGTATCAAACAGCTGCTTGCCGACATCGAAACGAACAAGCTTACTTTAGCCACCGGAAGCACAAAACCGCTTGCAGATCAGAAGGGTCTTTACTTAACCCCGACGATCATTGATAACCCACTAGATAAATCAAGAGTTGTTGTCGAAGAAGCGTTTGGTAAGCTATCTCTCCATAGAAGATACTTGCATTATTGTAGGCAAATAGGGGTAACTACAAACTAACATGCTTTAGGCCCGGTGCTCCCAGTATTGAAGTGGTCCGAAGAATCAGATGTCATCGAGCGTGTCAACGATACTAAATACGGCCTCGGCGCTTCGGTATGGTCGAGGGATGCAGAGCAGGCAGACAGGATCGCTCGCCAGCTCGAGGCGGGGATTGTGTTTATCAACACGCACGCAGAGACAGACGCGAACTTTCCAGCAGGAGCATTCAAGGAGAGTGGAATCGGCGTTCAGTACGGCGTAGAGGGTCTGCAGTGTTACTGTAACTTGCAGACTATATACAGGAGGTTAAACTGAGATAGTACATGAGCGGCAGCTTGCGACTATTAATATAGTTTAACTAATTGTCCACGAAAGTTACACTTGAGTTACATTGTTGCTTCATGTTCGTCTCGTATAACAGTCTTGGTGTATTCCTCTGGAACTCGAAGCTGATATCAGGGGTCGGCCTTTACAAATATCAACCACTCCCCTTTCAGAAGATCGTACTCCTCACCTTGAGCCACAAACCCCGGCTAAGGAGGGAATGAAATAGGAGGTAGGTAAAAAGAGAGTATTCATATCTAATTCGATTAAATACTCCAAACCAAAGCCGCCGACACCTCATCATGGGGTAATCCACATGCTAACACGTACCTAACGTTAGGTACGTATTTATAAATAACATCATAAAACTTTGCACAACGTGCCCTCTCCACATTACCTTGCCTAGTAAGCCTCCCTCTCTCCTCCGTTCCCCAATCTAATGGAACTGATCCTCCGTGACGCCCTTCCCCATAGCCGCCGTGCTGCTCACGCCTCCCGTGATCATCTTCTGCAGCTCGTCGACGTACGCGGCGCCGCTCCACTTCTGGTGCTTGACGACGTCCACGCCGCCCTCCATCTCCGGCTCCTGCACCAGCTCGCCGTACGCCCGCATCCCGATCTCCGCGTACGCCCGCGCGAACCGGTCGCTGATCAGCGCCGTCGTGTGCAGGCCCGCCAGCGTGATGAACTGCCAGCAGTATCCGAGCTTCGCCAGCCGCCGGATGTACGTCTCCTGCTCCTCGCGCGGCATCGCCGCCTTCCAGTTGAAGGACGGGGAGAGGTTGTATGCGAGTCTGTTTCTGACTGTTAGCTTTGCTTTTCTTGCTTCTGGTTTTGGTGGTTTGTGTTTGGGGGCCACAGGGGTAAAACAACATACTTCTGCTCCGGCCACACGGCGTGTACGCCCGCGGCAAACTCCTCCGCCTGCTTGTAATCCGGCAGCTTGCTCTCCATCCAAATAGCATCGCAGTACGGCGCATACGCGATCGCGCGGTTGATCGCACAATCGCATCCGCCCTTCAGCCTATAGAACCCCTCCCTCGTGCGCGGGGCGTCCCAATCGAAGAAGATATCCAGGCCCGTGATCTTGTGCGCAACGACGCGCGCCTCCGTCAGACTCTTCCCCTTAGCCTGCTCGAGGTACTTCTTGATCAGGTCCTGCTTGTTGGGCAGCGACGGCGCCGCGTTGATCGCGTCGGCCACGGCCTCGTCGAAGCGTCGCAGGTTCGCCTGCTTGAGCCACGCGTCCTCGATCGCTTGGAGCTGCTCACCAGTCTTCCCGGCCCGCTCCGCGGCGATCATCTGGTCGTTGAGCGGCTGCAGCTGCGGGTTCGTGCTCCCGAGGATGAACGGGTGGTCCCGCGGGTCGATGCTCGTGGTGATGAGCGTCGCGGCTTCGGCGTCCGTGCGCGCGATGGCCACGAGATCCGTGCCCATGATGTCGGCTTGCGCACGGATGGCCACGAGGCGGTTGATGTGCTCGCTAATGGGCACTAAGACTTTGCCCGCCATGTGTCCGCACTTCTTGGTACCCGGTGCTTGGTCTTCGATGTGAATACCTGCGGCACCTTGCTCGATGAATAGCTTCGTCAGTTTCATTACGGCTGTCAGTCCGCCATGACCTGTGTCTGCGTCTGCGACAATGGGCCGTAAGTAGTCGATGTTTGCCAGTTTCGCTCGCTCAGCCTTAGGTACGCTTAGGCGTTCTTGTCTCTGTTTGCGGTCGTGGAAGAGCTGTGCCATGAACAAGTGCTTGACTTTATTCGGGACGGTGGTCTTTTCCTGTTGCGTTAGCACGCAAATCTAAAGCCGATCTATAGGGATGAGGGGTTCACAACTCACATAAGGGTAATCTGCCAGATCCGGACCAGGTTCGTCGGATGATGAGGCCGTTGACGATGATTGCCAACCTGAGACGTAGACGGTATCTAGGTACTTGGCCATTTGCGTGACCATTGTAGGCTCTAAGCAGCCGTAGGTGTAGCTCGCATCGCGGTTCTTGAAGCGACCTTCAAGGATCTTCCATAACTTCTTAGATTGTGCGTTGCTTGGGTAGTCAATCTTAAGATGACCTCTCTTAGAGACAATTTGCTCGGCTGTGAAAGGTCGTCGTGTGTATCTCCATCTCGGATCGCTCCACCACTTCTTAACAGCCTCTACCTCTTGCAGGAACAGATCGTCCTCGATATTCGGGTCCACGGCCGGGTTAATCATGTTGTTCGACGCCATGATGGGCAAGATAAGTGTGAGTATACTACAGCAACAATAGCCAGGAACAACGTATGGGTGTTAAGACTCTGTGATATGACGTGAGGGTACAGAACAAAGAGTTCTTTTTCAAAGACTCGATGTATGTGTATACTTGTTACGAAGCACGTGGTCTCGAAGATACAAGAACGAAAGCAAGAAGAAAGTTGCAGGAAGCTAGCAACGAACGATTAGGGGACAGAGCTATTATTAAAGGGAAGAAGAGATGAAGCTATGGTTACAAGCAGGCGAACCTACGGTAATAATACATAACCTGCCACTAGACACTCGACTTAATCCGAACTACAACAAGGGGCGTAATCGGCTTGGAACCATGACTCCTAAGGGTAGGCATTGCTCGGCAGCAATCGGTCAAGCGGCTATGGATGATTCCGTCATAGGGTGACTCCTAACCAGCCAACGGTACCGGCGGCGCCAGTCCATTGGCCGCTGCTCAGCTCTCTTTGACCGGGGCGCCTCGGAACGAAAGAACAAAGCATATGAGCGGCCAGTCAGTTAGAGCATGTCTTGGGACGTCTAAAAGGAAGACTACTTACCAGCACTAACAACTACGGCTTCTCGGTTTAAGGGACGAGAGGGCCCAGAAGGCATGTGGATGTTGCGTCTGGTTTGCCGTGATTGGTCGAATTGCCGAAGATGGAGAGCGATCCAGGTCGATCCAGTGAGACACGAACCCCCAGTCCCCCGCAATTGGCGAACGATTCTAGAGTAGTAGCGTAATATTCCTAGAAGCCGGCCCCGGGTTTGGGGGTTTGGGTTTTTGTATTTAGCATTTGATAATGACGTTGTCTTATAATAGTTTTGACGAGAGATACGAAATAGTATTAGATGAATAAATGATCAACATAAGAATATTTTCATTCTAGTTACTTGACTTATTTCTACTTTGTTATAAGGACTCTTGTAGAATAAACAGGATATGACCAACAGTGTAAGTTGGTAGGTACCTTAAAATGATTATATCGATAATCAGTTCCTGAATTATCTGTAGGACATGCGCGCCTCTAAACAAAACACTGACATGTGAAGATTCATTGTATATAATCGCCCCAGCTAAGACAAGACAGGACAAGACTAGAACCCGGATAGCTTAAAGATAATTTACTTACACTGTACGAAGTATACCCTCCCCAGCTGAAGCCAACCTATCCTGTTTCCCGTTTACACCCGGCCATATCTCCAGCCTCACCTTACCCCGGACCTCGGCTGCGGAAGCTTAATTGAGACTTACACCATTGAGCTAGATCATGTCTCCTATGACTCTTAAACTTCATAAATGTTACACGTGAAAAGAATAAAATTCCTAACTTAACCTAGATGTATTGACATTGTTGGTTTCTTTTCGTTTCTTCCTATCCATATTTGCTGGGTACCTTAATTATATTCAAATTTCTATTGTCTCCAAGATAAAAGCATTTAATCCCCATCTCTTATTCCTATTCACCTACCCGACTTCTAATTTCTTATCGTTATAGCTTGAGTAAGCTCACATCCTGAACAACTATATAATCACAAGCTTCATCGATGGATAAAATCGATGAAAACAAAAAAAGATATCTGGTAACAAGAGCAAAGCTAGCATTATACATACCTATTTATGATCTACCTAACCGAATGGACTGGTCCCTTAAAAAAGCTAAAGCTTGGCCAAACAACTTCACTAGCGATAAACTTATCGTCAACTTCGTGTAGCGATACTAAATAAATCGTGCCCACCCGTAAAGATACTAACATCAGATCAGCATGCGCAATGCAACAACCTGTGCGTTTCTCTAACCCAGCCCAACCAATGCAAATCATGATGCATGCCTATCCGTGACCGGTATGACGACAACATAAATCGACCGAGTTTCAAAGATGCCCATGCTATGCCCAACTAACGGACGAAAGAAATTGGTACCGTCATCACGTATTTTTTTTGTTTCGAATCGTAGCCATCTTTCAAGCTAGTTCTTGGAGCAGCTTCTCCTCTTTAATCTGCTGAGCCCTCTCGTACGTCTCATAGGGCGTTAGGGTGCCCAGCGCTCTCTTCATCTCCGTGTTGATAAATTGCAAGCCGTAAACGTAGCTAGCATTGACCCAACCGAACCTAAATAGCGCAATAATGTAAGTAGGATTTTCAACTTTAGATGTAATCTTTTATCATAACTTACCCTTCTTTGGCGACACCCTTAAAGTCAAGCCCTTGGTTTCCGTATTCGGCATCTACACGATGCGGGTCGACTGGCCTTGTGACGTCGTACTTCTCCACGACAACGCCGTTGAAGTCGAAGAAGGCTTTGGTTACCATGAATAACCACTTATATGCCAGCTTCTGTGCCAGATCTGCGTAGCCGTAGCGGTATAAGCCTGTCCAAGCAAGCATCTGTTGGGGCGCCCAGCCGTAGGGATAATCCCACTGTCGGTTCGGGCGCTCGAGGCTGACGGCACCACGAGACTCTTCTGTTCCGGACAGGAGGCCACCGTAGGCTTCAAACTTGGGCACGGCACACTTGACTACCTTGGCTGCGCGCTCGGGATCCGGGATGCCAGCCCAGAGAGGCCAGAACGTCGTGCATGACTCGTAGGTACATTGCTGCTGCTTTACTGTGTCGTAGTCAAAGTACATGCCCTTTTCCTCGTTCCAGCAGTATTTGTGGATGGCAGCGCGTCGTCTCTTCCAGCGACGGTCCCAGATGGCCGACGTCTCAATTTGGCCGGGTACCATATTACCGCCACACCACTCAGCAGGAATTTCCAGCTTATCGCCGAAGACGTTCCGGATGGTGCGGGCGATGTCCATCTCATATTTGTATATCAACGAGTTAAGATCAATGGTCGCAAGGTTAGCGCAGACTTTTTCAAGCCTGTACGATGTGTCGTGACCGGATTCTCGGACTGCTCTGTCATGAAGGAAGTACTCGTCTAGTTCTGGTTCGTGAACCTCTTGGTGGTTATACGCTTTAACGAATTGTTCGAAGGTCATATTATGTTTCTTGGCATAAGGCTCGAGGATATGAACGAAATGAGAAGCCTCCGTCTCCGGCGGTACACCTAGTCCTTCTGGTCGGTATCTCGAAAGACCACTCTTTGGATCCAAACGCGGCTCCGCTGTCCACACACAGTAGTACTCTTTGATTGCAGCAAGGAAGGCCGTCCGAAGGAAATCAAGTGCGCCGGGTTCGTGCTGGATTTTCTCGTACACGCGGAGGGCCATGTCCGTCAAGAAAGGTGGCTGTGAGCGCAGCAGGTAGTATGACCTAGTTGCGTTGAGGATCTTGCCGTAGTGTTTAATACAGAAACAGAAATTCTGTACCATCGACTTCGCTAGGTACACCTTATCATTTACTAAAAGCCCGAGGGATTCCATATAGCTATCCCAGCCGTATAATTCGTTGAACCTCCCTCCTGGGACGACAAATGGAAGCCCGCGTAATGTTTTTTCTCCAGTTTTAGGGTCTTTAACTTCCTCCATGGCAACAGCAAGGAGCCCAGGCTTATCATTCATATCTCGAACTACTTCAGGGGTAATCTTCTCGGGAAGGTACAAAACATCTAGTCGCATCTCGGGTCGCTCAGCGGCAAGCTTTTGGTAATATTCGTACTGCTCTGGAGCCCCTGGTGGAACATAGATGCGTGGTCGCGGATCGGGTGTCCAATCTTTGGGATCTCTTGCCGCGACCTCGATGCTTGAGGCGTCGATGCGACGGGTTAAACCATCCCAGAACTGGTTCTTGATAAGTCTCGATAGTCTGCTGACCGGATTCTCGTTAAGACGACCGATGTCAAGGATGATGCGCTTCCGCCCAAATTCCTTTGCCATGTATAATTCTTGGAGGAGGTTCGAAAGCATATATGTGCCCCGGATATCGAATCGATTGTGACCACCAGATGCAGCAGTTCGAAGAGCCATGACCTAGGTATAATGCCTTAGAACCTATGTATACCGGGAAGTTATTAGTAACAGGACACCTACCTTCGGACCGGCGTCCTCGATCGTAATTTGCATGTTGCCATCTGTGTCTTCTTGCGCCTGTAAACTTTCTAGGGTGTGGTCAACGTCGACGAGGAATTGGCGGGAGTGTGGCCTGCTTGCTTCATCTGGACGATAATAAAAGTTAGTTTCCCTCTATTCTGCTCTATAAGAGTGGATTCATACCATGACTACCCCGCCTGTGTGGTTCATGAAGTCCCATACGCTCAATCTCTTGAATGATGCCATTCTAAATCATCTTAGCCATTGTTCTACACGAAGTTTCGTATAAAAAGTTCTATATGACGTACTTGAGAGTATGTGCGGTTGCGCTTGTGCGATCTATCACCGTGCCGAGCGTCGGAGGTGTAATAAGTTTTAGCGTCATCGTATACACCCCAATCGTCATTTGCGCGAATCCCGTCTCTGGAATCGTGTCGGGCTTTCGTGAAACCCGGCGTTAGTAAGTCGGGCATGGCGAGTTGGTGATAGCAATTCGTAGGCGCTGGGGGAAGTAAAAAGGGGTCAAAGAGAAAGGAGTATCACTAAAAGCGGTATGGAGTCTTAAGTGACAGCCCAACACTCGCTCAATTGACGAGGGTTCTAAGATATGGCCGGTGGGGGTATTCCGAAGCTTCTTTCTTATCTCGTCGTAATCAACGATCCGCTCTTCTCTTGAAATATGATGGAATTCCTTTTTTGAGACTATTTCCCCTTGACCAGCTTTTTGAACAGAGGAAAAATCGAGGAGACGAATGGGTCGAATTCGCGGGATTATATAGGTAGGTATTGTACGTATTACGGCACACGCGGGGGCGAGGGGATCGTGGGACGTTTCTAGGTTAAAACGCTGGTTGGTAGCCACCACGATTGGATCAATCACAGGTCCTTGCGCAGGTCACAAGGAAAAAGGACAGACATAAAAACAAAAAACTAGGTTAGGGTCCGAGGGAGGAAAAAAGACTCAATCTTCAAAGCCAACCCAAATCAAATACAATATTACAAGAGCTTTAGAGTCTTGGTCTTGAATTTGATTAGGAATTGTAAAAAGGGAAATATTGGAGAGGGTATATAGGTAGATTTTAGTAGTTAGGATAAGGAAGAATAGAAGCGAGTCTTATTGTTGGGGAGTGCGGATAAGTGGTTGAGTTTAGGTAGGGTAAGGTAAGTTTATTCTTCTCAGATAAGAAACGTTGGCGAGAAACAGTTGGCAAGGGGGTATGATGTCAGAAGAAAGGTGTTAGAGTAACCAAGCTGCTGCTTAGTACTGACTACACTACCGATATAAGATTTTTACGGGGAAAAAGGTAGATAGAATAGTCGGACCTTCTTCGTTTTACCTTAGGTAATTGACCAATTTGAATAATTCGAACATTGAGCATTATACATAGTATAAGTACATGCACATACCTAAGGTTACCTAAGATAAGGAAGCTTGCATCTACAGGTATTAACTATGCTTATCGATACATTATATATTAGGTACTTAGGTATCTCTCTCATGTTCGTTGAAAAAAGAAAAGAAAAAAAAACGGTTCATCTTGTAACACCATTTCCATCTCGTTCCTGAACATTTAGAATTGAATATTATTTCTGTGGTTTTCCATTCACCTATCAAATCAAATATCAGGGTCTTTTGACTAAGCCCGACCAGCTGCACAATGAAGGCATTGGCCCCGCCTGGGCTACAACCCCACCAAGTCGAATATATTAACTTCCCCAGGATCCAATGGGATACTTATTAATCTTCCACATCGGTAGTGTTCCGATTGTTTTAAAAAAGAAGCATACCCCGTTCGTACGACAGGCAGAGTCACGATGTGCTGTGGATAGTATTTCTTATACATTTAAACTCCATTTTAAACACTGTTTTCTCATTTTCCAAAAGTCGAGATATTAAGATAAAATGAAACGACTTGAGAAAACTTCGTTCGAGACGGCCCGACAAACACTGGGGCACCGCACGTATGATGTCACATGAAATAGTAATGAGGTAAATCTGGAGAGACCAGATTATGTACGCTATACGCTATACGCTATGGAATCGATTACCCAAAGAAAAAGATCGTGAGCACCACGGCGTTATCTCTTGTAAGACCCATCATATAGAATTCTGCCTGCGTCCGACACCGCTCTTTTGCTTCTATTCTTCTATTCTTTCTATTATTTAAGCAAAAATCTTCGAATTCATCAGAATCTCGCCACTATATGACGCCATATCATTTTTATCATTAGCGCCCTTGCAGTTCTTTCCACATTTACCGCGCTTGCAGCCCTCACAGAATTGAATTAGAGATTCTGCGGCTCACCTTGTGGAGTCGAGTCGTGATGCCCGAGTTGCAGCTCAGCTCATGCTTAGGTAACAGTTAATAGCTAATAGCTACCTAGGTAACAGCTAATAGCTGTCGTGTAAGTCGGCCAAGGGAGAAAACCCCCCGTTGTCTTTGACAGTTGTCCATGCAACGAAACCCACTACACATTATATAATCTTCGACTAGTCTTTTCACACGAATCGAAATGCTTCCTGTTATCCTAATTGATTAATAGTTACCTTCATGCTTACTTGTGACATACTCGGTGGATATTGTATAGGTAGATTGTTGAGTGGTGGTGTAAGGGGATGGATGCAAGGAGGGGTGAGATGACAGCTCCAGTTAAATAATTGACAGATTGTGTTGTGGTAGAGTGTCTCACCAAGATAAGTATTATAAAAGATGCAACTGTATAACTGCCTATTGAGGATTGACAGGCATTAGGATATCTTGTGCCATATCGATTTAACTCGGTAAAGAAGGGGAGCACGTTCTCGTTAAATACGAACAAAAAAAAAAAAAAAAAAAAAATAGAAAAGTACTTTAAAGGCTATTTCAAAACTATATGGAAAGAGTCTCCACAGAGAAAATAGGATGGGTCATACAACTCTACTTTATATTATATATAATAGTATTTCACTTCATCATTGCGCCCATTCTTATTCCTCATTAAATCAACCTATTCAATATATCTATATATACATATAGGTACATATGTACTTACATCCTACTTCTTACCTCCTGTCTCAACCAACTTTGACGAACTTATCTAAGAACCCCCGGGGTTATATCTACCTTAGGTTAGGTGCCTATCTTTTTCTATGTTCTTCTAAATACCTAGTGGGAAGATCTAGACTCGCGACGATTCCCGAGACGGCTTTATTGGATCCAATACTGACAGAGGGGCAATCCCGACCCTGGCTTGACATGACCAGAGTTGAATGGCAAACCGGCGTTCCCCAAGACAACCTGCATAGCTGTATGCATGGAAGGTAATATGCGGCTGATGTGGCAAGTGTTTGCTATTGTATAGCTCCAGGAGAGCTCCAAAAGAGGCAATTATCCGGAAGTGAGTAAGGATTTGGCCAAACTTCCTCGTACCATTTTAAACAGTATTAAGCCGCTAACATGACACTGTAGCTGATGAAATATCGCCCAAGGCACAGCTTGCTTTGATTGCGACGTCCATATCGCAACCTTTGCTAAAAGGTCCGAGAGCTGCATGCTGAAGGCCCCATTCCAGTCAAACTACAGAGCGCCTATCTAACCAATACCATGGCTGTCTGAAATCTCATGTTCCAACTTTACTTATGCGATCAACTGCTTTAAAGGCGTAAGCATGAGTTAAGGGCTGAGAAGTCGATAGATCTAATCTTGAATCTAGTCTGACAATTCAATGGACTCTATATCACATTAACTTCTTATCTTCCCCACCCTCCTCGGCTGATGCACCGTTCGCTGGTCGATTCTTCTGCTCCTGAGTCCGTGACGTCTGGACCCTCCAAGTTCGTTCTTGGCCCGCTTGTGGTACATAATAGATAATGTCGTGGACAGTATGGTTCTCAGCCCTGCGTCGATAATTCCTGGGCCAGCCAGTCAGCACGAAATTTCAAGACTACAGACTACCCAGCCAAGTAATTAAGCCGAAGAGAAAAGTTTGTTTTGAAGCTGTACACACATATGACCAGACACTCATCGCCAGCCCTTGGGTTTCTAGCGTCTCCCATCCGCCTGTGCCAACACGGCCCCTGCTTGATATGATGCAGGCTTACTTCCAATTTCTCACGCATTTGCCCATGTTGGCGTCTTACGGGTCGGTCGGTGATTTCGAGACTCCAGCTCTTGAGCCTAGGCTCCAGCCAATATTACATCTTTGCAGTAAGGTACATCTTCATTACTACCCACCATATGCTTCCCAACCAGCATATATGTACGATAGCGTCCGTGTTGACGCCGATACGAGGTTACACGTTAGCTATTTCAAGGAGCTAACTTAACGACGAGTTCAGAGATTGGCTATGGCTTTCTGTAATCTACAACCTCTTCCAATTTATCATATACTGCGTGTAGTGGCTTCGGCCTTGGCTCAGCTGTCCAATATGGACGTAAGTCTCGACCCTATCGTCGATAAGGTTTAACAATGCGCACCTGCAAGTCCAACCACACTATTAGAACAATGGAAGTAACAGTCCATTAGAAGATCTTACATCTCCACGTTATACTGAAAACGCGTGATGCCCAAGGATACATGTATTACATATGCCGTCCCAGTTTGTCGTTCTCGTCTTAAGAGCTACTTTTCTAAGAGTTACTTTTGCGGCCAATTGGTTACGCTTCTAGTATTTCTTATACTCGATGATTTACCGGTAGTCCTCTCTTACTCTCCCTCAGGCCAGTCGGGAAATGAACGACACCGAGAAACATATAGTACCTGGTCCTGGTAGGGGGAAACGGTGGGAAGAAGACTATAACCGGAGGTCTAATTTTGAATACAACGAAGCTGGCCCGAGTTTTTCAGTCCACGATATTCCGTCATCAACTCTCTCTACCGGTCTTAGCCCAGGGATAGCACCACCAAGACCCCCTTATGCGAACTCGCATACGCCACCACTATCTCTATCCACACTCGAGAGTTCCGCGGCTGCTTCAACAAGCTCGCGAAACACTCAAGACAACGCTGAAGATGCCACAGCAGCGATATTATGCAGCTGGATATATCAGCAGCAAGTCGAAAGGCAATTTGTTACAGGCCTGATGCCCGGGGAGGGGGTCGTGATAAAAAAGAGGAGAGGAAATTTCACTTGCTATCCGCCAGAAATTCGAGACGTACCAGACGGCTTGTACGAGATGACTGTGAAGATGAACGTCAGAGTAAGTAAGTCTCCTAGGCAATCTGGATATACAGGAAGCTAACCACTTTTATAGTGCGCCATGACGATCAATACTCGAGTCATTACCGTGATACTGAACTCCAAGCGGAGAAGGCATGATTACATTCCACTTTCTGACGGTCTCCGGTTACAAGTTCTCAACAGCATGAATGAGTTACCTCAGTGCCAAAGGCACCATTTCGCAGCATTCATCCAGGATCTAAAGATTATGGTCGTCTGGGAGGATAACCCCAGAAAACTTATCGCCAGGGGAGAGGCCTTAGAAATAGAGCTGTTGAAAACGATCTGGGGTTCTAAAGGGGTTGATGATGAACAAGATGAAGAGAAGGGCGAGAAGAATGGAGAGGCCGAAGTGAGTATTTTCGAGACGGATGTGGAGGATCCATACAAGGAAGATCAGAGGAGAACCAAACTCAGCAGCGCCTGCATTGTAGCTGTGACGTTGGCTCTCTGTACAACCTGCATGGGTCTCGGTCTAAGGGCTTTAGCGTACGAGGTTGCAACTGATGGCTCGTATGTTCGACTGGCACTCATCGTCGTCATCCCTGTCGAAGCGTGGGTGGCCTTTTTCTTTTTTCAGTCGCTGGTTACGAATCTCTACCAAATAATTGGCCCGATTTCTGCCGTTGAAAAAAACTCGAGATTCTACTCCGGAAAGCCCCCGAAGCGACTTGATCGAGAGCTTGACATTCTGCCTCATGTCACCATTCAGATGCCTGTATACAAGGAAGGTCTAAGGGCAGTCATTAAACCGTCGATTGAGTCGCTCAAACAATGCATTTCAACGTACGAGCTACAAGGCGGTTCTGCTAGTATCTTCATCAACGACGACGGAATGCAACTTATTTCGAAGGAAGATGCACGCGCCCGCCAGGAGTTCTATGAGGAGAACAACATCGGCTGGGTGGCCCGACCAAAGCATGATCCGAAGCCAGACGATGGCAACCAACCATTTCTCAGACGGGGTAAATTCAAGAAAGCGTCCAACATGAATTTCGGCTTGATGGTGAGCAATCGTGTGGAAGATAAGCTGCTTGAAATACCCAGATCTCCGGATTGGACCCAGACCGATGAACAGGCAGTGTACAATCACTGCCTCTCAGAAGTCTTGCGGGAAGACAATGGTCGCACTTGGGCCAAGGGTAACGTGCGTATCGGCGACTATATTCTCCTAGTCGACTCTGACACCCGTGTTCCATCAGACTGTTTGTTAGATGCTGTCAGTGAATTGGAACAGTCTCCCCAGGTAGCAATACTTCAGTTTACGTCTGGAGTTATGCAGGTATCAACGTCCTTTTTCGAAGGCGGGTAAGTTCATCACCCCTACAACTCCTATCAGAACAAGGACATATGCGAGACGTATGTGTGCTAATTTCTATAGGGTCAAGTGGTTCACGAACCTCATCTATACAGCCATCACGTTCGTGGTGGCAAATGGTGACGCTTGCCCATTTGTCGGCCACAACGCCGTACTGCGATGGTCTGCCATCCAGGATGCTGCTCCCTACGTGGACGAGGATGGCTATGAAAAATACTGGTCTGAGACGCACGTATCGGAAGACTTTGAGATGTCGCTTAAGCTTCAATGTGCCGGATATGAGCTCAGGTTTGCAGCTTATACCGGGGATGGCTTTCAGGAGGGTGTCTCCTTAACAGTTTACGACGAATTAGCACGATGGGAAAAATACGCCTATGGCTGTAATGAATTGCTATTTCACCCTTTCAAGTCGTGGATCACCAAGGGCCCCATAACACCTTTATTTCGACAGTTCATCTTCTCCGGCATCCATTTACCCAAAAAGATGACTATCTGCGCCTACATCGGCACGTACTATGCGATCGCAGCCTGCTGGATATTAACCCTCGCAAACTATCTCCTATCAGGGTGGTGGTTTGGGTTATACGACAAATTCTACATAGACTCCTTTGCCATATTCGTCTCGGTAATAGTCGTATTTACGGGGCTTGGGAATTTCTCTCTGAGCATCTTAAGGTATCGTTTAGGCGAGATGTCGTTCATCAGATCCTGTGAGTTTTCATGCCGTGCACATGATGGTTTGATGTGAGCAAAGACTGATCGTTGCACGTACTGCTTAGTCTGGGATAACTTTAAATGGATCCCATTGATGACCATCTTCCTCGGTGGCCTGTCTTTACACGTCTCACAGGCCATCTTATCCCATTTTTTCTGCGTCGACATGGTTTGGGGTGCCACAGCCAAAGAAATCGAAGAAGTTAACTTTGTTGAAGAGATACCGCGGATCCTTCGGCGGTTTAAAGGCACCTTTATTTGGTGTATGCTCATGACCGCGTTGATCGTATGCGGCTACTTTGCCTTTCCTGGCGGGTGGAAAATTGTGCACTTCGCCTCTATCTGGCCGCTCGCTTGGACGGTCGGCTGTCATTTTTTGCTCCCCGTGGTATTAAACCCAGCGCTTATGGTATTTTCATGGTGATATCATACTAAGAGGGATTTATTGGTCCCAAAACCAATATCATACGAGTATAAGGAAGTATACGCTGGACGAAGCGCACTTCGCGTGGGGGACACGGAAGTTTTACTTGGGGTCTCATTAACCCCATTCATTCATTACCTTTCTTCAGGAGCTATCACGGGGTTTGGCCGCCATCCGATTTGGCACATGGATGGCAAATTATAAGTAATGATGAAGGAGAATTGAAATAAGGGGCAGGTCATGTCTGTGGAAATACGGACTCCTGTATATGTATGTCCCCAAGCGTTAACTAGACACAAGCACATTGTTCATTAATACCTGTAACTAGTTATATCTTGATAGTTTAGCGAGTTTAGTTTGTTGATATTAGCGGACTATGCATCAGTGTTTAGTTGGTACTTGATGACATATGTGAGCACATATTGAAGAACAGAAGAGAATAAACACGGACGGCTGGACTTGAAGGGGTACCTCCGCATTCGAGGTAAGCGGCACTGATAGATTTCTTTCTAATCATGAGCGGTGTACAATATTCGACTACCTAATACATCGTAAGTACTAGCTAGCTACTTACTCAAGTACCTACTAGGTAGGCAGTTATATTAACCTTGAACATCGGTGTAGGATTGAAAAAAAAAAAAAATAAAATAAAAATAAAAAGACGCTGTCGAAATCTCACGATAGTTGCAGGACATGTGAACATTTACATAAAGTAAAGGGTCTTCTCAACACGACTTAAGGCATAGTCTAACCCAAAGAGTAAGGGATTACAGCTCTACCCCTGATAGCTGCGCTGAGTTCCTACATGCGGCCGATACACTAGTAGTTGTCCCTAGATGGCGTGCTGCAAAAAAGTTAGGTAAAAGGCGGATCATAGCGTCCATCCGTTGCGATTCTAGCGTTCTCGTAGCGCTGATCCACGCGCGGAGCCGTAGCGAATTGGTTGTTCGAATTTCTACCCCACCTTCCTGCTACAAGCAAGCTGACAACCCTGGGCGACTTCTTGCTAAAACTTGCTAAAGGTGCTAAGCTGAAGCTGTGCAAGAAAGGGCGATTGTACGCGGTAATGGATCTGATAAAGAACCTTGGAAAGATACGAAAAAAAGTACCTTCCGCATACCAGGTACCTACATATTAGAGGTACTTAGGTATACACGTAATATTTACTCGAGTAAGATGGGGCCGAGATCAGATGGTGCATTAGGTAACTTGACCGTACTTTATCGTGGATTGTGATGTGGCAGTTGCGGTATCGATGAATCAATCCTACATACGATGTACATTGTAAGTATTTAATACATGTATTCGTACAGGCACGTTGAGTCTATATTCGTACTTATACTATATTAATTACCTATACGAAATACATCACTCTGTATAGGTATACATCCTACGTACAACCTACAAGCCTACATTCCCCTAGGTACTACCCAGTAACTACCTCATATGGATATTCCACATATTGAATCCAAACGCGAAACGCAACGGTTGGGGTTTACCGACTCGGGAGTTGCTCGTTGAGACCTTCCGGAACGTTTTTTGCTCTTTTTTTTTTATATTTAACTTCAATGTCTCCGTTTTTTTCTTATTCGATATCCTAGTTGCCGGTCAAATTCACTCCATTCCCCTTTCCTCCTTCTCATTCCTCTTCTTCAACTTCAAACTCGGGTCCTTTTACCTTGCCGTCTTATTTTCTTATCTCTCCCCCCCTCCCCTTCGACCCGCCACGCTGGCCTTCCCTCAGCACCACCAAAGATGGCACTTTTCGTAGACCTCGAAGAGGAGGCTGAGCCACCACAAACACAACATTACGGCTTAAAGCCCCAGTGGAATGGCGAACGCGTCAAGCAACAGCTACCAAACGGTCAGAATGGACTACATGGAGGAGAGAGCCAAGGGACTACGATAGACCGAGAACCAGAGAACCCCAATGAGCATAATGGGATGGCGGAGGCTCTCGGATGTTATCCGTAGGCAGACGCAACCTCACTTATGGCATTTCTACTTGCAGAACCTCCCCCTTGGCTGTCATACTTCCCGTGTGAAGCCGGGGGAGAGAAGGCTGACTCGACAACCAGTATCGTCATGGCGATCGCCTCGTCCATTGACCTAAACACCCTCGATAACCTGTCTCGAACCTGTCGTCAAGTCCACCAGGCCCTTCTACAATACCGCAGCAGCATCCTCGCGCATACCCTCCATTGCGTCAACGAGGACGTACCCGTCGACCCCGAAGACACTTTCCGTTACCGCGCCCGAGCAGGCAATTGGTATTATATGGAAGACGGTCGGACCGGGGACTACAATGGCAAGAGCGGGAACTGCGCGAGAGATATGGTAGCCGAATGCAGGCGATGCGGAACGGTTGTCTGCCGGGTAAGCATTTCGTATAGCATAAATGAATGCTTGATGCATCATTCTAGCAACGCATCTAACAAGACACGTGCTAGAACTGCGCCATCAAGCCACCGGCACCCGCGGTGTTTCGCGACAGACATCGCCGACTATGCATCCCGTGCAGTAAGGCTCCGCTGGGAAGCCTCGTCAAGCCGTCGCTATCTCCCGACACTCTCGTAGACGCGGAGGAAATGCAGCGGGCAATATGCACCTGCGATACGAAGGGAGTTTGGCTTTGCCAACCTTGCGGGAGGAGTATTCGTGGAGCAGATCACGACTATAAATCGTATGTATCTCCCGATCATTCGATCATCTCCTTTTTCGTCCAGGCTAACCGGATGTAGCATCTGGAAGTGGCGTAACCAATACGGAGAGGTGCTCGGGGGTCTCGGCACCGGTATCGGCGAGGGTGACCGGGGGGTGATTTGCGGCCGGGAGGCGGCGTGTTGTGGTTCTAAAGAGCGGGAGCAGGAAACCGACTGCGACGCTGCGGATGCCCGGGAACAGGATGAGAATAACGGTGGCACCCTGTCTCCCTGGACAACGCCGTCGCCGGCTTCCTCTATCGCCGGCTCACCGCCGTCTGAACGCCGAACGCCAAGCCCGCAGCTGCGGCCTGGGTATGCCCGTCACGAAATTGAGGGCATCGGCGGCGTAGTCAAGACGAAACTCGTCCGAATTGTGCGGGTCGGCGCCTGCGTTCCCGAGTGGGAAGACGAGAAGAATAAAAATGAGATCCTGGGCCGAGAGGTCTCGGGACGTAGCCGTAGTTGGTGCGGGTGGTGTTGGAGAGTGATTCCCGGTAAGAAGGACTGGGAGATGGCAAAGGCTAAAAACGCAAATATTCCTATTCCAAACGAAAAGTAGTAAGGTTTCTTTCTACTGCCTATACTATAACTCAGAATACCCGGTAAGGCTAGGTACCGATATACTTGGAACGTACTGCGTCTTGTAAATTCGCGGCTTGGATGAACGATGCAGATAGGAGAAATGAAAGGGGGGTCTTCAAACGTGAATAGTCAGACCATAGCGGAACTTAATATATATATAGCTTGACTAAAGTTATAACTTCTTCGATAAAAATATTAAATAGAAGCTTTTATAATAAATGTCACAAATATGATATGTAACACCCATAAGGATATATAAGCAGACCCTAATATGCTCATGTTTTTGAGAATGAGTTATTAACTCTTATTGGGTGCCTGTGAGATACGTCAATTCGAATTTGATGATGACACGTCCTAGTTTGGTTAATTGGTGATGTACAACTTTATTGTTTTTTAAGGGCTTGGTAATACGTCTAAGTTTGCTTCTCAGCTTAGAGCTGTGATCCGATGCTGTCGTACCCATCCGACTTTCACTCGTTAGTCATCTGCCTCGTCCCCTTGGTCCCTCCTTACTATATACATATAGATACAAGTCCCCCCTTCGCTTGGGACCGGTGGATGGTATATAGCAGATTTTTCTTCATGACCGAATCGTAAGTCTTCATCCTAGCAGGCAAGTAACCGGTCGTATTTTCTTCTTTCTTTCTCTTCTTGTTCCACTTTCTTATAGAGAATTAGAAAAAAAGAGAACCCACGGTCTCTTTACTAATTCTCTCTTCGATATAAAAAAAGTGGATTGGAAAAATTCGGTACCGGATATGTAAAGTGGGCAAGGCAAGTGTGTACCTATGTAGGGCGAATGAATAGACAGACGCAGCGTAGATAACCAGCCAACCTGCCCACGCTTTATAACATGCCCTTGTGCAGCAAATCTCTGCGCTTCTTGCGCTCCTCCCTCGCAGCCGAGCGGATCGCGCCCCACCTCGCCTTAACAGCCTCGAGGCGCGCGCGCTCACGGTCGCGATGGTCGGTGGGGGCGCGGCAGCACATGAGGATGAAGTACGGAGCGCAGCCGTATTTCTCGGCTAGCCTTAAGACGCTCCAGCGCTCGGGGTCCGAGGCCCGCAGCATGCGCATCTCCTCGACCTGCTCCTGCGTCACGTTGTACTTGCGCTCGCGGTCCTTGAGCTCCGGGGGCAGCGACGAGGACTTGGACGCGGAGGAGGAGGCTAGGTCGGCGGAGGACCGGAGGAGCTGTGCGAGGTTGGCTTTCCGCCGGGGGTCGCTGGGGGGGAGGAATTTGAAGGGCGTGTGGTAGACGGAGGGGGCGGAGGACGGCGGGTTGTATATCACCTGCGTGGAGGAGGATTCGCTGCCGGCGGAGGTGGGGAAGAAAGATGGGTGAGGTGCGACTTTCAAGGCGCGCTTCGTGCGGGACGTCGAGGATTGGTGCCGTCGTGGTATACAGGCTACTGTTACTGCCGCCGCTGCTCTTGTGCTCGTCGGCGTCGAGGTGGGTGCACTGATGGAGCGCAGCAGAGGCTGCAAGAGGGGTCGAGTCTCCATTTTGACCTTGTAGAAGAAGTACCGACAACTAACTTCGACTATAGATGAAGAAGAATGTCACTTCCTAGGGATAAAAGGAAGAGCGAACTGCTCAATTGAGGAAATGCTTGCTCTTGTTCCCTCTCCTCCGGCAGTTGAAACCCTTGAATTGTTCTATCGAATTAGTCGATAACTTCAGGCAAAGTTGCAGGTGAAATTTTGTCGGAGCATCCCGCGGGCCGAGGGGCACCAAGTCACGTGCATTGCGGACATTGAGCTACGAGTAAGGTACGAAGTACTTTACATAATGCAGTGAGCGTGCCATTATGTAAGACAGCTGTACCAGTTTCTCTAGAAGATGGTCCGTGTGTTGAGTCAAGTACGCAGGTACGGATTACACAAAATATTTATGCACTTATCTGACGTTCACGAGGTGTCTCCCAACTTGAACCTTAAACAAAAGTCTTGACCCCCCAATTCAATTAAACATACCACTTTGGGCCAATCGAACACGACAACCCCTCATATGAAAATATGAAAATATGAAAAAGTGACGTACCTATGTTAGGTCGATTTCGAAGGTTTCATGTGCCAGACGGCCCAGACCTTGATCTCGCCAGATTCTTCCAATCGATTTCAGCCTACACGGCTTGTGATTGGTACCCTCAAAGCTACGCAAAGATCGTTATTTTCGTTCCAATCTGAGTCTTGAGTCTTTGCTCTCTCGTAGATCATAGGCGAAAGGCATTATTTATCGAATGCTGAAAGGGGGGGGGGGGGGGGGGGGGGGGATGAAAGCTCTTGCTCAAGCATAAAAAGACATTGGCGTCGATGGTACTACTCTAAGCTGGTAAGGTACGGTACTCGAGGCACATATCTGATATTTCCCGATCTGGGTTGAGGAGGACGGACATGGCGCTATGTTCTACAGAAATCTTTTCCAGGTTGGAGAATGGGTCACCAGTGGCGTGCTGCAAGTCGCAGCCAGGCAGTGTCAGCATTATTGTTGTTGGGCCGAGATTGTCTCAACTGGTCCTTTCGCCTATTTTCAGCCTGTGGGATTGCATTGACTTTAATGCGACAAGCTACGGGAGTGTAAAAAGATCCAATGGATGGCCTCTAGTGTCCCCCTTTCGAGACTTGTCCTGGTTCATCACCAGTTTCGTCGCGAGGGGTTTCGCCATGTCCATGATCATCATCATGATCATCATAATCGTACAGACCTCCTAAATAAAATAAAATAAGAAAAGAAAAGAAAAGGAGCCGGGTACCTTAACAAGGTTAAGAAATCGGACGTGGCTGCGTGGGAAAAGAACGATCGAAAGCCGTGTGCATCTGAGGGGCACCTATTCCCTTATCCTGGTTCGTTCGCGTCCTTGACGATCATTGGATTCTGTCACCATAAGTGACGTCGCCTGTTGCTGCCCCCCCCCCCTTTTTTTTTTTAGAACCTGATGAGCAGAATAACCCAGAAAGTGGCCATCCCCAATATCATTCCCTCGTGTTTCTGAATTCAAGCTGTGTTTACGTGATACTGTATTACGCCTAGGTTTCTGGCATCAAAGTAAGAAAACCTTTTTTTTTCTTATTATCTTCCATTAGTTGTATTAAATTGGTATCTGACGGTTACATACGCAAACGCGTACTCACGAATTTTTTGGGATGCCAAGTGGCCCCAAGCTTATCAGTGAAAAGCTTGCTTGTTGCGAGGAAGAAAAAAAAGCAAGCGAGCATAAGAATTTGATGGCTGTCACCCGTGAACCTTGATCGTGACGAGTAAGAGAAGAAAAAACTTGCAAAGCTCAAGCTCTCTACTATTATTAATTGACAACCCGCCTTTTGCACTCGGTTATTCTTTATTTTTACTTTATCTGATTCCTTTCCCCGTCTTTACTTATCCCCTCTCTCACCTCCGCCTCAAGGGCTGATATCCTCGGGTTCAATTAATGACCGGCGACCCGTCCCATGATCCTAGATGACTGTGTACCTGGGGTAGTTTACCAGCATACTTAATTTATTCAAATCAAAACCAGGCACTTATACCAAATCCGTCCCTTCGTTATCGTTGTCATACCTACCTTGGTATTTATTCCTTGGTATTCACCCCTTCTAGAAAGATACGGTAACTAAAGGCCACCTATTAGCCACGATCCATCGGCGTCATCAATCCACACAAGCAAATTGCTGATCGTCGCTGCTTGTCACCTGCTTCACCCTCTCCCTGGTCTTCCTGGTTTTAGTTGTTACGTATCAGGACAAGAAGCGATCGTCAACAGGGTCTCGCAAGGCTTCCTACCCCAAATCGCACACTTGCATCTTCTTGCATCTTCTTGCATCGTGCTGTACCAGATTTCACCCCTTCCACTTACACCTACATCTGCAACCACATCCCCATAGTTGCAGTCATACCAACAACAACGACAACAGCACCAGCAGGAACAAGTGACATTGCAGGCTAGGAACAGGCAGACGCATACCTTTCTTTTCCAGAAAAGAGAAAGAAAATATATAGATTTCGCCTGATCGAGCTTGAACAATTTCCACTTTTACTCGTTGTGGAGTGCACCGCACCAACAGAGAGTAAGTGACAGTCTACTTGGTTTCTATATTAAAATACCCCGATAATTTATTATACGCGAGAATGACAGATTTGGGGTTTCTCCTTCACTCTGTTCGAGTCATAAGGGCCTCCCACCCCGTTTAATTCTACATACATAGTAGTAGCCAAACGCGGGTTTTCCCTCTTTGCACCAACGATAACTACAATAACTTTGCACTATTTTCAACTAGAAGGACGGAGATTTTCTATTTTGGCGTATACACTCCGTCGCCGTTGGTTCCGTCATTTTCTTTTTGGTCTCGTGCTAACGGGTTGTCTTGGCATCTTCCAGAATTAAATATCACTCATCAAGGGTTACCCGTTAATCACCCCATTCTAAACCGGCGGCACTGATCCAACCACCATGAGTCTCGCACCAGCAGTTTCTATAAAATCCAGCAGGGAAAAGGATTCAACTCCCGAATTGAGAGAAAAGAATCGTAATACGAAAGGTGATTCAACTTCAACTATCACAGACAACAACGAGAAGGAGATGGAAAGCGATTCGACTAAGACTGATCCAAAGGCGAAGAAGCGAAGTTTGTTTGGGTTCGGGAAGAAGAAAGGCGATTCCAAACCTGGTACTAAACCTTCCCCTCAATCCGCTTCGGGATTACCGAGTTCGCCATCTGCCAAAGATGCGCCTCCCACACCTGCAAAACGATCGGTAACTGGTTCGCCAATTCAATCTGGCAGTCCCAATATGGCACCGTCGTCGCCTAGTCGAGGATTGTATTCGTCATCTCCAAGATTAAGTTCTCCCGCAGGTTCTCAAATTTTCGAGCGAGACGTTCAAGAAAGTACAGCTGTTATACCTAATTCGCCAGCCATCCCATCTCATATTCAGACTGAAAACTACATCCCACCTGTTCTTGATGCATCCTCCGAAGCCATTACCGACGACCGCCTGAACCCCGACTCCGTCGAGATCGTTACCCATAACGCGCACCAACCTGCCAGTGTCACGGTGACTGGTGCGTCACAATATGAAACCGCGTCGAATTCATGGGCTGAGGATCTTGCTGCTTTTTCTGACAAGGAGGAAGCTGCCTCAAATTACGGGTCGCTCGACTCGACTGATGTCAGGCGGCTGAGCTTCATCTCATTTGCGGATGTGGTCCAGGCAGAACAGGTACCTCCGAATAGCAGCCGAGATTCCATGCATCTTGCTGGCTTGACCTCTATTGGATCGAGAGGCGTGAACCGTTCCCCCTCCCCAATAAGATCACCTGTGTCCTCGCAGGGACCGGAAACCTCGCCGCCTAACAGCATTTCGGGTTCTATCAAGGGGCTAAGCATGTCACCTGTTCGGAAACCTCTTGGAAGTCCTACATCTGCAGAACATAGCCTTTCAGTGAACGGGGATCTCAACATAGAGACCATGTCGCAGGCGCTGAGACGTACCGGTAGCACCGATCTCAGCATTGCTCGGAGTCTTCCCGTGAGTCCGGTTGAGGGCCCCTCGCGCTAAATGGGCGAGGGGGGGGGCACATCTACACACGTTTATTCTCTACTTGACTGGGAAGATAGCAAATTAAAGAGACTGCGATATATTTAAAAAGTCGCGCCTCTTCTCGGCGAACTTCAATTTTTTGGACGCGTTTAGCTATACCTCGATTTTTTGGAACTGCAACTCATGGATACCGTTTGATACTTTTTTTTTCTTTTTTGGGACGAAGGAGGTGGAGGCAGAGCTTGGGCACATGGAGTTGGCAGATATGCGGTTTAGGGCATTATCTTATTTTTCTTACGAGCCGCATAGGAGAAGGGGATACCATTCTCGATAAGTCGTTTCTCGTGTTTATGCTAGCAGAGTCTGCTTGGCTTGTAGGGGGGCAGGGCGGTGATGTGAGCTAGGTACCTAGGAGGTTAGGTAGTCATGGATTATCAATTCAGGGCGAGTGATGGACTGGTGATGGAGGGAGCTGGCAAGAGAGGGGTTTGTTCGCTTTGATATCCCGAGTTATATTCCCCCTTTTGAGCATTCCGCAGAAGTAGTAAGAGATGGGATGAAGTTGTACATAGTAGAATACTTGCTCTGGATTGTTTTATGGAACCTTGTCATCAATCAACTTTACCGCCGCTTTTACTTTACATTTTCGAGGTGTTTTTGTCATGTCGTACTAGCTCTACGTGCATTAGGACCTTACAGCTTGTGGCGTCCTTGCATGATTTTGGTCGGTCAAAGCCCGTAAACTCAGCCATCGAGTCACAGGTATATATATAGAAACTGAATGCCCGTCCAATCACGCATGCGTGTACTGCCGAGACTAGGGAGACCGGGAAACTGGATAATTGAGCGGATAGGTATAAGGTATAACTACAAAACCCTGAAAAGCTACCTAGGTATCCATTGTGTTATCGGTATCACATGTTAGTGATGACTATCTCATCAATACCGATCTTATGAAGCATAGCTGAAGGTGTTGCCGTCCCGTACTGTCGGGTTGGGGAGACCGCTCTTTTGCAGCTTCTATTCACCCGCCTCTTGTATGTATCCTTTAGGCAAAACTAATTCGTACAAAGTAAGATACTTGTAAGAACCCGCAGTGAACTGAGCTTTTAAAATACGTCACGAACAGGGCGTAGTTGTAGGAGTAGGAGATATTACCTAGTTTGGATATCGAATAGGATCCCGACCAAATCACATGAATATATGTACCATGCATGGCCCCCTTACATACCTCTCTACCTTGGTATTAACTATACCCTACTAGCTAAGATATGTAGGTAGGCAGTTACTTATAGTAGTTATTATGTATCTGTTATATTGTAGACTATAGTACATAGCATAGTCCTGGGACCTGCAGTACGTAGGCTTTTCCCGACAAGGCTTTCATTCCTTCGACAGCAACTTCAACAATTGTGTGGGGATCATTTGACAAAAGCCGAGAGGTCCCGTCGTCTCGTACCCAACGTAATCTTGTTTCATGACTTTTGTATTCCCTGCTAGTAGAAGGATATAAAGAACATAAATCGAACGTTTCATGAATGAATAGGCCGTCCCCAGATCTTCTGATCCTCTTCAGCCCCAATTTAACCTTTTATTTTCTCTGTTGTTTCCTCTGTTGTTTCTTCGTCGCTACCGCCGCTTTGAGTTGGACCGGTATTAGCTTTAATGGTTGCCTTGCGCTCCTTGGCCACTAATTGCGTTTTCCCGGCTTTGCGAAGTTCGGGCTAAGCGAAGAATAGGGAGGACATGGAACAGCGGGGAAAGACACCGTGACTTGGCAGACATGACATGTACATACCTACACATGCCTCATACATACCTAGGCATACATATACATTACATACACGTCCTTGGCGATGGCTAATTCTGCAATTCGAACTTGCTCGTGATACCTGAACTTTGCTCGATTTTCGTCTCCTTCGAAAATCCGCGGAATCGAAAGACGCCACGGAGGGGATCAGCAAAACAACAACAGCAACGCACGTCAACACATGTTAGTATCCAAGTTACATAGTATATTAGACAAGATGGATCCTTAAACATCCTTGGAATACGCTTGTGCATTAAGTATTATAGTGTGTATACATAGTGTATATACATGTATCCGCAAGTAGGTATTATGGAACTATACTAACTATGTAATTAGAACTATGTGGCTTCGGCCGATCACTGCGGAACGGACCATTTCAACTTTGTTTTGGTTAGGGTCCAAGTTAATTATTGAAGTGGATTTCGCATATTTCGTATTTCCCAGACCGATTCGTAAGGTAACTTTTTTCCCACTTTAAAATTCACGGGATATGCTCGTCACAATCGTTCGAGAATGTTCAGAACAATTTCCATTTTCGTAACAAGCCAGTCCTGCGGAGTCCCTCTCTCTCCTAGCATTCGAAAAGTCGGGATGTCAACTTATATTACTATTATTATTAAATATGCATTAGTTATTATGATTATATGACTAGTTAATATATATTGTATGCACGAGATATGTAACCATACACACGTTAAATGTTCCTGAATATCGGCCTAGGCAACCCAGTCAGGCCAATTGGGAATTCGTTGTACGTACATCCACAGGCCCTGATTATGGAATTGTATGCATGTGTGTGCATTGAGGTTTCATGGAACCAACGCAGGCGATCCGGGAATCTGGATAGGGAGGCACAAGACAGCAGGCTGTGGGCGCCTCAGGGCGCAAAAGAGAATTCGGTGACATTCAGTCACACGCCCAGAACGCAAGGCTTCGGCTTCCATGATAGGCTTCCTCAAATGTCGCGTCTCGACGAGATTTGTAACTCATATTCACGGACATGTTGTGTAGCCTCGTTTAGAGCCAATACATATGATGTACCTTATTTACTGACTAAGATGTTCTTCCCAAGCGAGATGGATTCATCACTGTCCCATCCGGAATCCATCTAGGAATCGAGATTTAGGACAAGAAGGTTCAAATATTGGAGTGCTCTGAGACACGATTCGTCAAGAGCCGTTGAACCATCCCCACATTCAGATGCCGTAGGAAGATGAGAAAAGAAGAAAAAAAGGACATTTGCTTATCGTCCTTATGCCTTGTCCGGTCAAACACATAGTCATTTTTTTTTTTTTTTGAAGCACGTAAGCGAAACGGGATGGACCAGTCGTAGACGAGCAGACGGGGAAAGCTTCACCTACTATTTGCACGTACACACACCTAATGCTTAGCAAATTGATTTTCCAGGACGTCCTAGTCCGTGTCACTTATTATTCGTTGCCCTGTTAGTAACGCTCAGGCCATATTCGTAGTATATACCGCCTAGGGTGTCCGGTAGCTTGTCATGGATTCTACCGGGCGTGAGTTAGAGTTAGGCTAGTTATATACCGAAAGATTGATGATATTATATTACCGTGCTCTCGCGATTATCTTGCTTCCGATTACCTCCTAAAGATTTACTTGGTATTATGTACACTGAGTACGACGAATGTTCGAGTGTTCGGATGCTTAACAACTAAGGAAGTGTTTTCCATCCCATCCTTACCTATACCATACCCGGTAGTATACGCTACTTCGAGAGTCAGAGAGTTGGCCCCCTTTAGCTGAACCTATCAGGATAGACAAACAATCGGTGGGACAACCAGGTTACAGATTAGGTATGAAGGTTCGAACGGGGATCGGTTAGACACGTCCCGTTACCCTTGTACCAAGTTCCCATTTTGCTTCGTTGGCGTAGTTGGCGTAAACGTTGGCGTTATGCTTCCCATGTCTAAATTCTTAATCGATACCCGCGGGCAGGTTTTTTAGTAACAAGTCACAATCGACTAAAGATTG
Source organism: Daldinia eschscholtzii (assembly GCA_037126485.1). Lineage (NCBI taxonomy): Eukaryota > Fungi > Ascomycota > Sordariomycetes > Xylariales > Hypoxylaceae > Daldinia > Daldinia eschscholtzii. The sequence continues at coordinate 1,869,316 of JBANMG010000007.1, forward strand.
AAATCTCTTAACCTTCAAATAGCGTGATAGATGGCCGGAGTCAAAAACCAGGTCGACTAATAAGACCAATTATAGTGGCCGCTGCTGGTTTTTAACAGGGGTGCTGACTAGTGTAGCTTTAGGGTCCTTAGGTTTCTTAGGTTCCCTGGGGTCCTGGTAAGCGCAATTAACTTTTGGAACTTTGCTGCTTTGGCGGTGCGCTCTAAGCTATCTGAGGTAATAGAACTTAATAAGGCGGTAATTGACAGCGGGTGGTAGTAGGCAATGGAAGTAACCTTATGTACCTAACCTTATGTACAGTCCAGTCCAGTCAAGTCTAGTTCCATTCAGCCCAGCCTTTCCTTCCCATCATAAGGTTCTTGTAGAATATGGAATCCATCCCAGGTATATATGTAGGTACTTTACTTAGGTACGGTAGGTGCCACCTTAGTAAACAGGTCAGGCGAAGGAAGGAATATGGAAGCTGGGACATTTAGGTATTGACTTTTTTTTTATTTTTTTATTTTTTTTTATTATCATCTTAGCATTCTCAGCATCTCTGCTATGACCTCTTCTTTTTTTGGCTCAAATAACAAGTCGGATCCTCTTCAGCCCCATTTTATTTTTTTTCTACTCCGTAGTCTATCTCCGTCCCTACTAAAGACCAGAAAGTGATCGATGCACCACAGTACCTAACTAGCCCTTTCGCCCGCAATTTGCATCTGAGACATTCATTTTCTACGTGGTTTAATTAGAAGCTATTCCTTAACGGCAATACTTCTTCCCTATTTGTCGTCGCACTTCTCCTCCCCACCAAATTACCTGACCGGTAGCTTGCCGTCTCGACCCTCTCGACCCTGAACCTTGCCCGGGGACCCAATCGTCGTTCCCCAATGGTTCAGAACAAGCAGTGGTCCTGCAGATAATACTCCGACCTTCGCTGTGCGAATCCAGAAGCTCCAGAACCCATAGAACCCATAGAACCCATAGAACCCCAAAGCCGGCCTACTCTTCCTGCATAGCCCTGCCCACCTAACGAGCGAGTAGAACAACACACTGCACCCTCTGCTGTGCCCTCCTGACCGTTCTCTAATGCGAGCCGAGCCCGGCAGACGGCCAGCTTTGAACCACTCGACTTGTCGCCCACACCTCAACTAGCAATCCCTAAAAGCTTACCGGCTACTGCAATCCCTGACGCTTAATACTCCACGTGCCGTATGGGTACCACTGGACGGAAACTCTGAAGATAGGTACACGATATTATGATAATATCTGCAGGAAAGGGAAAGCATTCACCTAGCGAATCTCTTGCAAAATCCACGTCGCAGATACTCGACTCAAATTTGCGTAGTTTGCCTTATCATGCGCCGATCCACCTACCGACCTACATAGCATTTCGAAAACCACATTATTCATCAAGAATGCCCATCCCCCGATGGCAGCTTGTAAACGAAATAACATCCGTTAGCGACTTATGACAGACGGCATTTTCATGCAAATCAGACTCGCGTAATCCCGCTGCTGAAAGAGGTGGATGGCTGCCACAATAATACGTGTAACTGCAAGGCACAACATCAATCCTTTCCATTTGCGCGACGCCTGTCCAGCGCTCAATGCTGTGATTTCTCAACATTTATGCCTTCGAAACAACATATTCGCGGTACCTCTCTACCGCCTGAGTCAGGAGGGGATACTCAAAGCGATCATCATCACATCGACAACCTCGCAGACTGGGCGCTAGCTACCGTGGGTGATACCCTTCCACCAGGTACGGAATGGGCAACGAGTAGTGATGTGCGTACAAGTTTGGAATCCAATGTCAACATGCAGGACAGCACTATCCGGACAATTACGCCTGAGCTGGGCGAGAACAGCGAGGCCGCGGACGCGAATAGTATCACACAAACGACCCAGGAATCTGGTAGCACTTCGCCCCAGCCCAGTTCACCTAGATCTATACCCAGCGGAGAAAGGAGACAGGGTGTCGTATTTAACGAAGCATATGGAGAATCTTTGGACGGCACTTCCTCAAGTCTGCCGTCGCAAAATCAAAAGGCAGTTCTCAGACCACGCACGCATACTATGGATGGTGCGATAGCGCTGCGACAACAAACCGCCTCTCCTTCTGATAGTCGGCATCGAGTAGGGTCTTTCTCGTCCTCAGGATCCCAAGCAGTTGTAGATATTGAGGTTCGTCCCCCGCCAACCGTGCTTGAGTCAGTTGGCTATCCGTCAGTCGCACCAACCAGGCCCCCGGACCTAAAAATCATCCTATCATCCAACAAAGAGAAAAAGTCTTCTAACCGGCGCCTAATAAAACGCGGTTCTTCCCGTCCTACGTCTCCTCTGGTATCACCACCGCCCTCCGTTGATTCACTACCTCTTCCGATCCCTACGAACGATGCGAATAAAATCCTCCTATTAATGAAGACTTTGGCCGGTCGCATGAAAGGTGAAATCGAGTATCAGGCCGAGACAAACGGTCCCTGGTACCCTGGAACAGCCTGGATTGACGAAGATAGAGGTAGCTTATATTTCGACTCGGGGCAGAATGGGCAGTTTCCTATTCCTTTAGTTACTGACCTTCGGGGGTGCAGGGTTGTTCCCGTTGACGTTATGGATGACAAAGGGACGTGTCTGGAAATTCTGAACAATAAGATGGGTGTAGAACTTTTCTTACGGCCTCTTTCATCTGCGGAATTTGACTGGTGGCTTGCCAGTCTTCTTTGCTGGCAACAACTTCGTCCCACTGCCGTGAGATTCGCCAACGGTAGAAGCGCTAGTTCACCCGGGTCCGTTCGACCGGAAATGAAGAGGCGAGGATCCCTGGCCGTAGGCGGCTCGTCCTCGAAAGATGCGGCCATCATCAAGGTCGGTAAGGTGATGCTGTGGGACAAAGGCACCGCTACGTCACCACGCGCAATCGTGAAACGACCATCTACCCGAGATCTCCGTTCGGGCTCGACATCGTGGAGGAGGGTGTCTTGCATCTTACAAGATAATGGTGAATTCAAATTAATGACAGAGAACGATGTAGCGGTACTTTCGGTCATTGAGCTACCGCAACTTTCCCGATGTGCCATACAACAACTAGACCGGTCTGTTTTGGACGAAGAATATTGCATTGCGATCTTCCCGACCTACGCATCTACATCTAAGCAGCTTTCAATATTCCGGCCTGTGTATCTTGCTCTCGACTCTAGAGTGCTCTTCGAGGTCTGGTTTGTGCTACTACGAGCATTTGCCGTACCTGATCTATACGGCCTCGATGCATCTACAGACCAGGTAATAGAGATACGAGACTTCGAGAACGACTTTGAAGGACAACTATTCCGCTTAGAGAAAACGGTCCAAATCAGAGTTACGGAGGCGAAGATAAGAAAAGCGACTCCGACCCTAGAGCATCACGACCGTCATTCTAAAGAGCGAGATCCTTTGACCGGAAACTACCTCGCCGAGGTGATATTAGACGGCGAAATTCGATCTCGCACAACAACGCAGACCGATACAAAGAACCCATTCTGGCGAGAGTTTGCCCAGTTTACGGAACTACCCAGCACATTACCGTATTTATCTATCATTCTAAAACGACTTGATGGAAATCTGGAAAGCTTGAGCCATCAACTACAAGCCTCTTTAGGTATTCCTAAAACAATAAATTTGACAGAAGTTATATGTGGAGCGGTGGATATACCCTTGGAAAAGTTGGAACGCGCAAAGGATCATGAGCAATGGTTTCAAGTTTATGATGAGAAGCAAGATAGTATTGGGAGCATGTTTGTCAAAGTTAATCATGATGAACTGGTGGTCCTTGGAACGAAGGATTATGAGCCGTTATCTGAACTTCTCCACAAGTTCAGCGTCGGGCTGACGAGCCAAATCGCCCTAGCCATACCCTCCGCTATGCGACGGCTTGCAGAGCTGCTGCTAAATATTTACCAGGTGTCGGGAAGTACCAGTGAATGGCTTATGGCTCTTGTCGAAGAAGAGATAGACGGGATCGGAAGCCAGAACAATATGAAGAGACTGCGCTTTAGCCGACGACTAAAGTCGACCGATTCTGTAAACTCGGCGGGCGACAGAGACTTGCTCGTCCGCGACATGAAAACCTTAGCTGGCGAGGCCAATCTCCTCTTTCGGGGTAACTCTCTGCTCACTCAAGCTTTGGAATTCCACATGCGCCGGCTAGGAAAGGAATTTTTAGAGGAGATCTTAGCGGACAAGATTTTCGAGATAAACGAGTTAAATCCGGATTGCGAAGTAGATCCGAGCAGAATCCACCATAGCGATGAGATGCAACAGCACTGGGGTTTGTTGGTACAGCTGACGACGGAGGTATGGGAGTGTATTGCCGATTCCGCAACAAAGCTGCCGTTTGAGCTCCGACAAATCCTCAAGTACGTCCGAGCTGTTGCGGAAGATCGATACGGCGACTTTCTTCGCACCGTCACCTACACAAGCGTCTCAGGATTTTTGTTTCTGCGATTTATCTGCCCAGCGATCTTGAATCCTAAGCTCTTCGGACTCTTGCGGGATAATCCAAGAAGCCGAGCCCAACGTACGCTAACGCTGATAGCGAAGGGGCTTCAGGCTCTGGCAAACCTATCCACGTTCGGCAAGAAAGAAAGCTGGATGGAACCTATGAACAGATTCCTAGCCATTCATAGGCAACCCTTCAAAGATTATATAGACCAGACATGTTCAATACCGACCGAACGTAGTCTCTTCACCGTCCCTGCCTCATATTCGACTCCTGTCACAATCCTCGGTCGCCTATCTCCGACATCTCGGGAAGGCTTCCCCTCTCTACCGTACCTTATCGACCATCCCAGGAACTTTGCAGCCTTAGTCAAACTCTGGCTCGAATCCAGCCACAAATCCACACTTACGGATCCTGCGGATTTCGATGCCGAGCTGGCAGAATTTCACGTAATATGCTTAGATCTTCAAAGACGCTCTGATGAATGCCTCGCTAGAGTCGAAGCGCTTCGAGCGTCGGAGAACGAATCAGTAGCCACGGATGAACTGGCAGAGACCATGGAAAGGACATCTCTTTTGGACGCGGTCAACGTGGCATATGGGAATCCGGCCCCTTGGTCCGAGAACGACTCTAACCGCCCTCCAGGTTCATCTGGGAGCGAGCCAGACAATTGCGACCGCGCAGCCTTCCGGGGGTTTGGGAAAGAAGGTAGGCCTTATCGTCACGTGTCCGAGAATATAGAGATGTCAAGTTCGGGTACGATGCGGGCGAAGCATGGGAAGAATCCTCGCGGTTTCCTGCATAGCCTAATAAGTGGCAAGAGGGATAAGGAAAAAAGGAAGGAGAAGGAAAGAGAAAGAGAAAGAGAGAGAGAAAGAGAAAAGGAGCTGGGCGGCTCATCAACAACACAGGAAAAGAATAGGGATAAAGAGGAGAAGACTAGTAAGGGAATTCTTAGCAGCTTCTCCGAGTCCTGGCAGAGCGACGCGAGCTCAAGGCATTAGTTGTGTCTTAATTCCGCAAAACGATACCCCTGCGCCAAGTCACGAAGCCGAATGCAAGAGGGGTTGGGGCGTTTTCGAACTCGACTAGCGAAGCGGCCATCCCCTCTAGGAGCGAAGAAACTAGCCGATATATTAGGATCGAGATGAAGCAGGCTAGTTAAAAAGTATTACCGCGCTACCATACCGGACTTCCTTTTTTTATTAGAAAAAAGTTAGAATGTAGGAGCTCTAAAGGGCGGGCTTCGTCACAAAGATCACCTAACATGGATCAGTTCGGACTTGGACGTTTTTATATTTACCGCCACTCTTCATTAGGAAAAGAGTTTTTGATTCTGCATTTTCAAGCGGGCTTGGTAAGGCTTGGTAGAAGAAAAAAAAGACTTTCGGGAGGGGGGCTTATTCTTGATTGGGGGGCCGGGTTCTTTTTTAAAAAAAAGCCCTCCTTTTTACTTTGTTATTTTTTTTTTTTTACATTACTATTACATAGGTGTCGTTTCACATAAGAGAAGCAGAGCAGAGCAGAGCACAGAGCACAGAGCATTCGATTGCCCCGTAGTATATCGCATCATACCAACCGTATCTGAGGCTATATACATAACCCCCCTAACCCCCCTATCATTGCCGCGTCCGTACTTAGTAGGGCAAGGGAATGATTTATTGTAAAACAAGCAGATAGCATAAATGAAAAGAGACACGTGTTTTGAGAAACGGATCAACAGATACCTTAAACAGTTTTACCGAATGTGCGGTTTAGTAGATCATGATGGTTGTATGAATTTATGATGATTTTTCATTCATTCCACAGTTCATAACTACCCTACCCTAACCTAACCTAGACCCTCGCCTTCTTCTCTTCATACTCCGAAACCTATAGTGAACAAGAGATGTATTCCTTTTTCTATGGATATGCAGACACCAAAGGGCAGGAAAAGACAAATGTTCAATTAGATGCCCGACCAACTCCCCTTCTCCTGTATACCTCCATATCATTAATTATTTTTTAAGGGTTTTTGTTTTCTCTTATTGCTCACTTCTGATTCCTCGGTCCGCGCCGACTTCACCGACATAAGTCATCGAAGTGCAATAACTATGCTTCTACCGCCTTATGCTTCATCGCAGGAAACAGCTACCGAAATCACGAGAAGAACTTCTTATACGCAGCTTTTTCCTTAGCTAGGCGAGCTGCAGCTTGCTTCTTAACGACCTCGAGTTCCTTGGTGATGGCGGCATCATTGGGGACTAGTTTCTTAGCCTGCTCGAGAGCTGCGAGAGCCGCGTCCTCGTCCTTTAACTTGATGAGCGCCAAACCTTGGCGGTATAGTGCCTTGGCGCGCTCCGTGTCCGAAACGCCGGAGACGGCGAGAGCTGCCTCGGCGGTGCGCTGCGCTTCGTCCCAAGCCTCGAGCTTAAGGTTAAGCAATGCCGAGTTGCAATTGAGCGTGAAGCGCAGGGCGTCTAGCTTCTGGCGCAGCTCTTTCTCGTCCTCCTTGACCTCCGGCTCCTCGTTGAGGTACCGCAGACCCTTCTGGTACTTCTCGAGGCCGCCGAGTATATCGCCGGCCTTGAAAGCCTTGTTGCCAAAGTCCTTGCAGTCGCTAGCGATCTGGAGCACACGCGACGCAGAGAGCGGCTGCTCGGGCTCGTCCTCGGGGAAGTCCTCGTACTGGTCGCCGTAGGCATCCGGGGCCTTAACGTCGGATACCTGTGCGGCGGCAGCGGAGAGCTCGCCACAGTCCGTGATCACGGCGTCCTTGACGGGCTTGTCGTTGTTGGTACGCAGGTTCTCAATCTGTCTCACCACGGACTTCCCTGACTTAACTTCACCAAACACGACGTGTTTTCCGTCGAGGTGGGGTGTAGGGACGGTTGTAACGAAGAATTGAGAGCCGTTGGTGCCTATCAGAAAAAAAAGTACTTGTAAGTCTAGAGTTTCCTAAAGCAATGCCATGCATATAGATAAACGACTATAAAACCTACCAGGACCAGCGTTAGCCATGCTAAGCAGGAAAGGACGCTCATGCTTAAGCTCGAAGTTCTCATCCTCGAACTTCTCGCCGTATATGCTCTCGCCGCCGGTTCCGTCGCCAGCCGTAAAGTCACCACCCTGGATCATGAATTGCTTGATGACACGGTGAAAAATGCTTCCCTTGTAGTGGAGGGGCTTTCCCGACTTTCCGAGACCCTTCTCGCCCGTACATAACGCGCGGAAGTTCTCGGCGGTCTTGGGTACGATATCATTGTATAGCTCGAAAGTGATACGACCGGCGGGTTTGTTGCCGATGGTGATGTCGAAGAAAACGTAGCTACGCTTCTTAGATTCTTCCGAGGTCGCCATATCTACGATTCTAGTTTTGTGTGAAGGGATTGAGAGGTTGTTATTTGTTATATGTTTACCCAAGGTAGTAGTAGAATTGAAGCTGTGTTATTGACAGTGATAAGGTCGTAGTGGGGGTAAGGCGATTAAGACGATGAGGAGGGGTTTTTTCTGAAAAGTGTGAAGATGGAAGAGAAAGCTTCTGATTGATTACCTGCAGTATTTCTGAGCAGGAAAGAAGGAATTGGGGAAAATATCAATTATTGTGAAACTGTTTGCAGCTGCAGGAGCAATTGGAATGCAGCCGCGCACTTACACTTATTCCAGCTGCTTCGAGCTGGAAAGATGAAGCTTTTCGTGCAGTAGAAGCTTCTAGGTGAACCGTAATCGCGGGGCTATGTGGGGCCAAATTAGGTGCCTGGCTTATACGCTTTCGTGTAACGCGCGTTTGTAATAAGCTTTCAGGTAACCAATAAAGTTGTGGCTATTTAGTGCTGCTGCCAGCTTCTTTTGATAGGGCTGGATAGAAGCCTAAAACTTCCCTGAATACGATACGTAGTAACCTACACAATTCAGATAACTTTATACTTCACAATAGCATTAGCATGTGTACTGACGCTTGGATTCGTAATTTATTTCATAAATAGTTCTAATTCAATTTAATTGTTCTCTCCTACTATTATCATTACAACAAATACCTAATCATACACTTCGTCTTCCAAATTTTCTAACTACATATGTTATAATGCAACCATGCCTTTTGTATAATCGAGCCCGTTAAGACTCAACGAACGTACCAAAGGGAAGGCTGCGTTGTTTCAATGCAGTAGACTTCTTTCCAACGCCGTGATTTAATAAGAGATACATCTTGGGCATCTAAGATGTCCACATCCCATACATTGTCTTCCGCCGCCGTTTCGGGTACCGTCCACGCAGCACATCCAGCCACCGTAGTACATATCTTTAATCTCTTGAGAGTGGTTGTTGGCGGCCCCCCTTTTGGCATGAGCAGGGCGGGGAAGAGAGATACGGTTACCACACTGCATCTTAATAATGGTATTGTCTTCAAATTATCGAATACTAAACAGTTGATAGTTTTAAGATGATGGTAAGAGTGGTTATGCCTATTGGTCGACTGTGGAGTGGGCCGCTGTGAGCTGTGAAAAGTGAAATGCAAAACGGGAAGGGAAGTATGGAATAATTTATATTCGAATGAATTTGGTATTGAATTTGGTATTGTTCACGAATATGGAAGAACAAAATCATAGTTGTTAACCGAAACAATGAACAAGTAACGGATATATATAAGCATTAGCCAAAAATTGGATGATCGTGTTACTATACATGTTCTTAGACAATATGCTTTGTTTAGAATCAATCCCTTTGTCTTTGACCTTCAGTACCTAACTCGACCATGAGGGGAGCCTACAAATGGTACCATGTTCTACTGTCGCCTCGGTCTGCCCGAAACACCATGAGATGTGATCTGAAAAGATGAAGTAAGCTCGGGCTGGTGTTGATAGAGTCATATTAGATTGTGCACGTGCTACCGTAGACAGCACTAATACCCGGGGATACTGGCTATCTAAGGGGTCGAGGTAGCCTGTTGTACAGACTTACAAGCCTCACGATATGAGATAATATTCAACATCTGCTGGTATTTAAATATCGTCAATAGCCTACACAAGATGGATGGTTATTTGTTCTTTCTCCTATCGCAGCCCATATACAGGCGGGTTTTATCAACTTCCGCCTCCGCGGTGTGAATATGAATTGAGATTCCTTCCAATATATCCAGACGTAGACTTAAGCTGTGCCACCCTTACATCATAACTCGCGCTCAACTGCTTTCCTTCTCGTTGACTTTCTCGCACAAGGTCTGCGCCAGTTTCGACAAAGTAAGCGTGCTTGCAAGCAGCTGTTGGAACGGTACGTCGACGCCGAACTCGCGGAATATCCAATTGCGGAACTCGGCACCAATCATGCTGTCCAAGCCGTACTCCGCAACCGACCTCTCCGTGGTCTCGATACGCCCCATGTCAATCATCAGCAGTCGCGCCAATCGCTGGGTGACGTATGCCGTGACGGCTTCGACGGCTTCCTCCGGAGACGCCGCGGCTTGGAGAACCGTCAGGATGCTCTCCGAGTTGTTGGCCGACGCGAGCTTGGCCTCGTTCTTCGCGGTTTGCGCTTCGATGGCGGCCGCGAGCCAGTTGAAGTACGGGTTCTCGAGGAGTCCGATGTGCGCGCCGGACATCTTCATCGAGCGCCCGAAACGGCGGGGTTGGAGGCCGACGGCGATGTGGTCAATGTGTGGGGGGAGGTCCTTTTGCGGCGTCATGGCGATTTCGAAAGCTTCGAGGGTCTCCTTCTCGTCGATACTGTATAGACCCCGCATCTTAACGGATTGCTCTAGGGAGTGCTCGTGGATATACCCGAAACCGTCGATGGCGGGTAAGTCTAGAGAGACTGCTGGGAGGCCACGCACGCGGCGGTGACGAGCTAGGGAATCGAGGTACGAGTTGGCTGCAGATAGAATACATATGTTAGCCGACGATGACACTGTTGATTCTTGCTTAAGGGGAACGAAACAAAAACTGACCAGCGCTGTAATTGCTTTGCCCTGTCGAGCCGAGGAGAGCCGCGATAGAGCTCGTTATGACGAAAAAGTCAAGTTCCTGGTCTTTTAGAAGTTCATGAAGGTTCCGACAGCTCTTGAACTTGGAATCAACAGTCTTTCGCCATCGATCGAACGTCATGTTGTCAAACATGCCGTCAAAGATCTCACCGGCGGCATTAACCACTCCCCGAATAGGGTATGTAGCGTTGATTTGAGAAATTGCCTCGGCTAGTTCTTCGCGGGACGTGGCGTCGCCACGTACGACCGACACATCGACACCCCGAGCCTTCAAGGCTTTGATCATTTCTTCCGCGGCCGGTCGGGTGGCGCCGCTCCTGGATATAAAAGCCAGGTGCCTTGCCCCTTGGTCGGCCATCCAGATGGCTAGTCTTCGTCCAATGCCTCCTAAGCCTCCCACTAAGAAGTATGTGACGTCGGGTTTTAACTTCAGGGGCCGCCTGGTCGGGACAACCTGTCGTTTCACTGATTAGTTCTGTGGCTCGCGTGGCTGCTAGGATGGTTCTTACATCAAACGACACGCTTTCGTCATAGGAAATAACCTGACTTCCGGATGCTAGGTCTTTGAGACCAGTTCGTACGATCTCGTTGTAGTCGCTAGGTTTTCTGACGTGAATGGGGTTTAGACCCGTGATTTTGCCCTGGGTATAAAGGTCTACGCATCGGGTCAAGAGTCTGTTAAGCACAATGATGTTAATCAGCTATCAAAGCAAAATGCTAAAGCAAGGAACGTACCTTTCAACGACACGTGGGCGCTCTTGAACGAGATCTGCGAGGTTAAATTGGAACACATTTATGCTCTTCCTGTTCGTTGGCGGATGTAGCACCTTGGGATCCCCATTTTGGCCGCTGCCGAAGGCGACTACCCGGCCAAATGAGGACATGTTGTGGCCAAGCTCTGAAATAGTTTCATCGCTCGTCCCTACCGAGCATAGGACGACGTCAACTCCCTTTCCTTTCGTAGCTTTGTTTATTTTTGGTGAGATGCTTCCCTCGCGGCCGTCGATGATTTGAGCAGCAGTTAGCCCTCCCTTGGTCAGTAGCAGCTCCTGTGATTCAGACGAGGAGGTCACTATGATGATGTTTGCTTGGTGAAGTTGACCAAGTTGTATCGCCGCCAGTAAGACGTCGCCCATGTTATCGATGAGGACAACATTCTCACCCTGTTCGATTCTTGCTAATTCTTCAAGGCCATATAGTGCCGTGGTAAAAGGAGAGGGGAGCGATGCAGCCTCCGGTAAGGAACATCCTTGAGGTATCGTTTGCAAGAGAGCAGCGGATGTTCGTTGAAATGTTGCCAGATGATCCAAGGCAAATCCGAACACTTTAGCAGACAAACTGAGACTAGCAACCCCCGAGCCGATACGAGTTACTGTGCCGGCAATTTGGTGGTTTAAGAATGCCGAGTCATCAGTGCCATCCGACGAAGTTACACCCAACGATTCCACGTGAACTTCTACCTCATTTTCCTCTAGAGGCTTCGTGAACCTCTCTAGATCACGACAGAACTCGAGTCTCCCGTGATTGAATCGACCATAAACTTCGGGGGCGTCCTTCTGAAGCAAAGTTTTCGTCTCTCCTGAGTCGGGGACAGACTCCCGGTTGATATCTCGGCATGAGACGAGGCGGTTAACATAGACCACGCCACCTTTCACGTAATATTCAGTCTCTCCGTTCTGACCATGAGTGGATTGTCGTTTCACGATATCCGCTAGGATATCAGCTATCCGGGCCTCAGAGGTAGTTTCTACGTCGAAATCGAGCGTTACGAGATCCAGCGACTCCCTCTCGTTACGGATGACCCTCGCTGCGCCTTCGGTCATGGCGAATTCCGGCTTATCCCCAGAGAGGAGACCACCGCAAGATACCCAATTGATTACCGACGCGGTTTGGCTCAGATGTATCAAGCCTTTCAATTGAGCTTCGTTCAATTCAGCGAGGAAAGGTCCTTCCGCATCAGCTAGCAAGATTACTTTCTCCTGTGGGGAAATGTCGAGTGAAGTTATGGCTTGTGAGCGAACATTCCAGCCTTCGTTGGTGAACTTCTCGGATACTACCGAGAGTAGAGACGTGGGGGCGTCGCGGTAGACAAGTGTGAGGTCTCCATGCCCGCCAACTCCATTGACTTTAACGCCGTTTACTTTGGGTGCCGATTCCACTGCAGCCGTGAGCAATGTGCCATCGGGTGACGGGAGATCGACGCCAGAGAATTGAGCTTCTCTTAGAGCACGGTCCCATTCTTCAGAAGACTTATTCTCAGTGCTGAATAGAAGATGACCATCATGGTTAACGAGTTTACGGATGCGTTGTAAGAAGGCAATGTCGACCTGATCTATGACATTACCGATAACAAGACCAAATGTTCCACCGGGCTTCTTAGCATCTAGTAGTAAAGCCTCAATTTCAGCAGATACTATTCGCTCATCGTCGATATACTGAACGGCCGGCGAGTCTTTTGGAACTGGACCCAAGACTGTCAGAGTCGCAGCAGGTTGCAGAGCCAGGATGATTGGCACAAGGCTATGGTCAAGACACAACACTTTCGTTGTTATATCTTTATGAAGCAGCGCGTCGATAATAGTAGCCAAAGAATTCTGGTTGAAGAGTCCGGCCTCGTTTGCCCATCCCAGGTATTCAGGATCGACCTTCCATTCGCACTGAAGGAACAAGTCGCGCTGCTGCTCCTTGTGCATTTTATCGGAAAGAGTACCGTGATACTGGACGGTTCTGCAGCCTGAAAGATCAACGAGGAGTGAGCCGTCGTGGGCAAAGATTTGTGAACTTGACAAGCACGCTCGAATACCTCGTTGCGAAACCGAGCAAGTAAAAGTGCACGGGTTGGCTAGGGTCTCTTCTGATGGCTTGAATATAGTCACTTCTTCAAAATGTGTTGGGACCATGCCGTAGCGCATCTCCTCAATCCGACCTTCGTGGCGGGAAATGTGATATGGTTGTAGGCATGCATCGATCACACCTGGATGCAACACGTAGCGGGACTCTCCCTCCATCAAACCGCACGTTTGAGAAATATCTATGTTTCCATGGACCTCGGAGGTTTCGGTATCTATGTAAACGTCATGGAGACGATGGAATGTTGGTCCTAGATTTATGCCGAGTGTCTGAAGCTTAGCAAACCAGTCGTCGTATTCGATTGGCATAGTCCCAGGTTCTGATCGGCTTTTACGTAAAGCCTGGGACTCGTGGCTTATATCCTTCTCCTTGAGGTTTACGCTGATACGACCTTCCGCCGTGGTCTTCCAGGTCCCGTATAAGTTACAGGAAGTGGTAAACTGATACCACTGGCGACTTCCGCTATCCTTGGACCTCTTATCCGTCGGTTGTAAACGGAGCATCGTTTCCGTGCCATCGTCATCGTCCGGAATAACAGTCGCGCTATGGATAGTAATATCACGGAGCGTATAGCTTTCAATAGTCAGGTCTGGCTGTAGTTGTGCGCTCAGTTGCGTGATCGCTTCAATGGCTAGTGCTATATATGCTGTGGCAGGGAATAGAATTTCTCCAGCTATGGAGTGGTGAGATAACCAAGGCACATCTCGTTGGCGTAGGATGTTTCGCCATATTGGCTCGAGAGTGGACGTCCCAACGATCCTCCGGCCAAGAAGGTCGTGGCGGGGTACCCCGGCTTCACGCCTCTCTTTGCTAAATCGAGGTTCTGAGAGATATCTCGTACGTTCCCAGTCGTAAGCAGGAAGGTCAACTAAAAGCGTCCCTGTCTCTGTTTCAATAGCGCCACTCTTCGTTAATCTCTCGATGCTGGTCACTTGGCGCATATCAATACTTGCGTCGTTCAACCAAAGGTTACCGGCGAGTTGAAGTAGCTGGTCCACATCAGACTGCTTCCGCTTTAGTGATGACAGGTAGGTAACCTGTGGCCGATTTGCTGCTTGGCATGTTTCCTTGAGTGGACCTGCAAGAGCAGAATGAGGCCCTATTTCGACAAGAGTGTTGACTTCGGGCATAGACTCCAGTATAAGCTGAACTCCTTGGCGGAACAACACAGGGCTGGCAAGGTTCTCGACCCAATAAGAATTCCATGAGTCTGGGATGTTCCCGTTTTGGCCTGTAAACTCCTTTCCTTGTACAGTAGAAAACATAGAACACTTGGGATCCGAGTTGCTGCTTGATGATGGCTCCGCACTAAGGTACTCGCTATAAATAGGGGTAAGATCCTTCATGTGGTATGAGTGGTAGGCATTTCCACCCGTTTGAAGCAAACGGTTAAAGATACCTTCGCTGTCGAGGTTCTGCTTTAGTTGTTCAAGCGCGTCTCTGTCGCCGCTCAAAGTGGTATTATTGGGCGAGTTGTGACATGCTATGTTGATTTTGCCTTCGAAGGATGCCTTTTGGATGTACTCTTTCGCGCTATTCGCGCCCAGTCCAACCGCGAGCATAGCACCGTTCTTCGCACATGAAGAAACTGCTTTTCCGCGATAGTAAGCCGCAGCAATCGCGCTCTCAGCAGACACAAGTCCAGCAGCATAGGCCGCCGCCATTTCACCTATGACAAGTTAATTAACTGGTAAGCAAGCGTCGGACGTGAAGTAGACTTACCGGAGGAGTGCCCAATGGTAGCCACTGGTTTGACGCCCCAGCTATTCAACAAGTCAACCACAGCGATTTGCAGAGCTGTGCAAACAGGCTGCGAAAATTCGGGCTCATTTATAACACTTTCTTCGTCAGGGGTCGTTATAACCGTTTCGATTTTCCATGTCGGCGGTTTCGCCAAAGTACTCAAGTGGCTATCGAGACGTTGAATTGTCCGTAGCACAGATGGGAACGTCTCAATTAATGAGGCTCCCATTCGTGGCCATTGCGCACCTTGCCCTACAGAGTTGGATATATCAGCAAAGTAGTTCTTAGCGGGGGTGTTATTGCGGTTTATACCTGTGAATACGAAGGCAGCTACAGCGGGTGCTGATGGTGCTTGGGTAATATTGATAGAGGCAGCTGAAATATCTGACTTTAGGTTCCCCTTATGAGCGATTGAAAATGTTCGATGAGAAAACTTCGTACGCCGGACTCCAAGGGTATATGCTAGATCTATGAGATTACTTTCATTGCAATGTTCTGAGTAATTCGTGAGATTATTCCTCAATGTTGATGCATCGTGCGCAGAAAATACGAGGAGATGTGCGCGCTCCTCGCCCAGATCGCGATGATTAGGCACGCCAGTATCTTTCGACGCCTGGCTTATGAGCTTGTGAGTTCGATATCCCGGGGCTATCGAATCTGCACTTTCAAGAATGGCATGCGCATTGGTACCGCCATAGCCGAACGCGTTCACGCTGATACGACGAACGGGCTTTGAGGCGGGGAAGGGAGTGGGTTCCGTGGCGACTCGCACATTGAAGTCTTCCCAAGGAACTAGCAATATGGATGAACTGTTAGAAAGCGTATAATGCTTACGATACCACGATCAAAATGACCTCAACCTTCACGTTTGGGATGCGAAAGGAAACATATGAGGGGCCAACGTACTATCTGGATTCAACTTAACAACCCCTGTCGTTGGTGGGATGAGTCCATTTTCCAGGGCCATCACCGTTTTAATCAGTGTTGCCATACTGCTGGCCGCCTCGCTGTGGCCAACATTTGGTTTGACCTAAGACGCAGTTTCTCAGTAAAAGGCATCACGATATTCAAGTTTCATTAAAGACCGTGATAATCGTCTGAATGGAGTCAGGAGGGTGAGGGTGGGGGAGGGGAAAGGAAACCATTACTTACACTTCCAATGAGAATTGGACTTGAAACTTCTCTGCCTATGGCATCGTGGACAGCCTTTACTTCTATTGGATCACCAATTGGGGTTCCTGTGCCGTGGCACTCAACATAGGTGGTGTCTTCGGGCGATAGCTTTGCCAAACGATACGCCGTCTTAATTATCTCTACCTGTCCCTCGACGCTAGGGTGTGCCAATCCATCCTTACATTTTCCACTGCTGTAAAGTTGTTAACGTTACCATTACGGAACTAAGCTTCGGACGATCCTTACCTGCCACTTGCAGTAGCTCGAATTACAGCGCGTACAGGGTCGCCATCCCTGATAGCAGCACTTAGAGGCTTGAGATATAGAGCGCCCACACCTTCGGCTCTCCCGTAACCATCAGCAGACACATCGAATGTGTGACACGTATTCGTTGATGAAAGGACACCCATGTTGGCGATGCACATGTGTTGGGTGGCATCGAGAATGAGATTGGTGCCGCCTACGATGGCGCTATCGCATTCGCCGGAGGCTAATGATTTACATGCTAGGTCTAAGGCATATAATGACGATGAACATGCCGTATTGACTGTGAGACTAGACAAAATTTAGGAATCCTGCATACTTACCTATCATAGTATCAGAAAGTCATCTTACCTTGGTCCTGTGAGATTATACACATAACTAACCCGGTTGCCGAGAAGTCCAGGGTCGGCGCCCATAGCGAAATACGCATGTAAAAAGTCAGGCTCCTTTGCTATAGACTGCTGGAAGTCAAACGTAAATGATCCTATGAAACATCCGGTCTTCTGGCCTGACGCCTGGTCTAGAGTAGTTCCGCTGTTCTCAAAGGCTTCGTATACGACCTCTAGTAATAATCTTTGCTGGGGATCCATCCACGAAGCTTCGACGGGAGAGATATTGAACATCCCTGGGTTCCAGTCATAAGGATCCCCTTCGATGAAATAGCCTCCTGGTACATTGAAGCTTCCAGGGCGTTCATTGCTTGGATGCAAGTATGCATCGATATTGAAGCGAGACTTTGGAACCTTTGGAGTGTTGGCGATGCCCCGGGATATCAAAAGGTTCCAAAAGTCCGACGGGCTTCGAACATTGCCCGGCATTCGACAACCTATATAGAAAACGGTTAGCATAAGTCTATTATCAAAACCACAAGAAGCCATACCCATTCCTATCACTGCTATAGGCTCGGCATCATGAGGAGATCCAGGAGCCGTCGTCACCTGCGGAGTAGACATGATGATGGAGGCGGCTTTGCGGAATGGCTATCAAAATTCAGAATGTGTTTACAATGCTCATATTAGAAGCCAACGACTTTGCTCCTGGTCTTATACTTCGAGCACTGAAGACCATAGATGATTCATACCAACTAGACGCTGTTTTTATAAGTTCGGTAAATGCTACGGCACCTAACTGAATATGGAATTGCAAGTGGAATGCGACTAAAGAGATTACCCAAAATAGTAGAAACAGTCGAATCCTTCGACGCATTGGCTAGGTAGGTGTCCATTGCCGAGAGGGGTCCCAAGTAAACTATGCAGGGGAAGACGATCACCTGGCCGAGGGAGGGTTACAATACGTAGGAGGATATAACCCAACGTTTTAATGGTGCACTTGAGATGCGATGCTACTTTACGATGACCAACGCCAGCATAAACATTTATTCGTCCGCACTGCCGGTTGTAAGCTGAGATAACTGGGAGAACTACTACCTACCTACAGCTCGTCATGCAGGTTCTCAGGACTTGAATGAACGTAGAACATAATGTAGGTGAATTCACCGACGTAGTAGAAGGATGACGCAGAATATGTCGAATGCGTATAACAATTCCAAATAAATAATGCATATATACATTGTGTCTAACATTGAAACCGGTAAACTAAATACATCTAAAATACATTATATATGCCTCATTGCTACTTGAGATGGGCACTTTAGGTACTTAACATTGAAAGCAAAATACATAAACCCTACGTGTACTGTCACCCGAGCCTACCGTTACATGTTCAGGCCGAGAACTCCAGACCGTCTGTGAAGTTACCCCATCGCGAATGCACATAGTCAATCGGCGGGCGGTTCCTCGGTCTCCAATTACCAGCCATGCCGTACACAGGCAGTTCATCCTCCACCGCAAGCACGTACGTCGCGTCAAGCTTCCATAAACGTTGCGTGCCCGTGGCCGCATCCTCTGAGATCTTCGGTGTCGCAGACTTGACTGATTTCTTGTCCATGTACTTCAAGAGCCTTGTCAGAACCATGGCTGTGTTATCGGCTCCGATCGTCCAGGCATGGTTGGAATACCCGAACACGAACATCAGGTTGGGAACTCCGTCCAACATAGACCCGTTCCAAACGTAACGCTTGCGCCACGATATAGGTTCGTGGTCGACCCGGATATCGATCTTTCCTCCCATCATCATCTTGAGACCTGTCGCTTTGACGATGATATCAGCCTCTACAGTCTGACCATCCTTCAATTTAAGCTCGTTCTCCGTAACCGTATCGATTTCGGAGGTGATGAGGTGCACATTCGGCAGATTGAATGATTTGAAGAAGACACCGTCGGGGTCAACGCAAATCCGCTGCTCCCACGGGTTGTACCGCGGCTTAAAGTGCTTATCATGGTCAAAGCCTTGCGGAAGATGCTTTGTTGCGTCTTTGCGAAACACTTCCCTGACGAAGTCTGGGAAGTATTGACACAGAAGGACTATAAGGTATGGTGAAATGAGATAACGTATACGTCGGTATAGGTCGACAACAGGTCGAGGGAAGTAACGGTGAAGCCATGCTGAATCATTCGGAGTTGGGGTTATATAAGTAGGACTTCGCTGAATCATGGTGACTTCGCCTGCTTTATCTGTGAGCGCTGGCAGCAAACTAATAGCTGAAGCGCCGCTTCCAATGAGGGCGATTTTCTTATTCTCATAATCCAAGTCTGCCGGCCAAAACTGCGGGTGAACGATCTTTCCTATACGCTGTTAGATCGATGCTTGAACTACCTCTAGGTAGTTATGTTTGACTGTTCTTACCCTTGAAGTTCTCTATGCCAGGTATCTGGGAATGGAACACGTCGCTGTAGTCGAAGTACCCCGTTCCTAGGATAAGCCACCGAGCGCGGAAGTTCTTGGTTACGCCGTCCTTAGTCACGGCCGTAATATTCCAATCTTGGGTTTTTGAGGACCAGTTCGCCGACGAGACATTATGCCGGAAGCGAATATACTTGTCTAAATGATACGTAGATACAGCATCTTTAATATAGTCCATAATCTGCTCTCCCGTAGCAATTGGATTGTGGAAGGGTAAAGGATGCCATTCAAAGGCTATGGAATATATGTATGAGTCGTTGCGAACACCTGGATAGCGATATAAGTCCCAGGTGCCGCCAATTTCATCGCGACCTTCTAGGATAGCAAAGTTAACGTTAGGAGTCTCGGTTTGTAGGCGATATGCGCAGTTGATTCCGGAGATTCCAGCTCCCACGATGAGAACATCGAGAACTTCAGCTTCAATAGAAGCTGTCTTTGATTGCGCCATTTCCGAATTACTTGAGGGACTGATTCGCGAAAGCTTTCGGTTAGATGTGAATTGGTAAAATCAAAAAAAGTTGAAGTGGGCGACCTCTTCTTCAGGGAGATTTTTAATTCCTCTGGTCTTGGCTGAAGCCAACATGAGTTACCTAGGTTGGTAAGTGTACCTCGTTTCTGAATCACATGTATGTGGCTATGTTCTGGTTTATTTTAGGTATTTTACTTTAAAGCAAGTAAGGTAAATATTCCGTACCTAACCTGAAGTAACCTTGAAGTAACTTCGGTGCCTCATATTTCGAGACAATGTACGTATTATATTGGAGTTGGCTGCAGGCTAGATCCTGTGGTGCAACCAATCCTGTAGTGTAACTCCATTGAATACTACCTACCTCATAGGCTCATCCTACACAATTCTCCATATAGTCCTCATAATCATAAAATTAATAAGCCTGGCCACCCAGACAAAAGCCATAATAACTTATCTAAGTACCTTAGTTAACTAAAGTATTTGAAAAAGAAGGAATAATGTCCGACACCATTTAACACCAACCATAAGACCTTCCGACCTTTCGACCTTTCGACCTTTCCTCATTCATCATCCATTTCTCCAAGAAAATCGGCCAACCTATCGAGAGAAAACGTACCATGTCGTCGGCTTTGGATCCCTTATACCTTCTTCCACCGGAACAGCAACAGGCCATTCTCAATGGTCCAGCACTCGCTCCACCTAGCGAAGATGTCGTGCCAAACTTTGAGAACCCCCCGAACATGAACGGACTTGCTATAGCTGTGACTACAGTAGCCTTGGTTATAGTGACAATCGCTGTTTTCCTGCGCGCTTATGTGAAGATTTGGATCGTGAAGAACCCACAGATACACGATGGTAAGGCTTCGACTTATTAGTTATCCCCTCTCCAACCTACTTCTATTCTAACGTCTCTATGATGGTTTAGCTATCGGTTTCCTCTCATATGTAAGTTGCCTCATTTATTGTCTTGGCAAAAATACGTGTTGCTTACATTGATATAAAAAGGCCGCATTTGTTGGTTATTGCTACTGCGTTTTTCGCATCGTCGCAACTACTGGACTGTTCGTCCATCAATGGAATATCCTAGTGCGCGACCTGTCGGAGATTATCTATGTAAGTCCAACTCATCACATCGTTGTAGTTACTTCCGACTAATAATAAACAGAACGTCCAGATTGCTGTCAACTTCTACGCTATCGTCCTAATTCTATTGAAGACGGCCATCTTAATAGACTGGGTTCAGATGTTCATTCCACGTGGCACTCGTGGGGTGTTTTTCGTATGTAGTATCCCATGTCTCTACCCCCCGCATTATTTCTATCTTCTTGGACTTATCACTAACGACGATGCTCAAACCTAGTGGACTTGCTATGGAATTCTCCTATTCAATTTCCTTTTCTATTTCTCATCTGAGATCGCCGGCAATCTCAGCTGCATTCCGTTTAAGAGAATCTGGGACAAAACCGTCCCCGGGAAATGTTTCGATCGCAACCCATTGGACTTGACAACAGCCAGCGTCAACGTAATTTGCGATCTATTTATTCTCCTCGCCCCACAAAAGATCATCTGGGGCCTACATTTGACAAGGGAGAAGAAGATTGGCGTATCCATCGTCTATGCCATAGGTATTCTGTAAGTCGATCGCACATTCGTATCCTTTTAACACGTACGAAGAGAGAAAAAAATAATTCATTATACTTCATTCACCTATGAAGTTGGCAAGGCTAATCAGATACTACAGTTCCATCATTTTTGCGATTGTTCGATTAGGGTTATCCGTACACCACCTTAGCTCGCAAGACTGGACATACAACATATCACAGGTGTCCATGCTGTCTCTAGCCGAACTTGCCTTTGGAATACTCGTGTTCTGCGTCCCCACCCTTCCCAAAGCGTTCAAGGAATCAAAACTACTGGGCCGGATGGTGTCATCAATCCGCACATCTACATCCCGAATGAAGAGCATGGATGCTGCTGGGTGGAGCACCTCGCAACTACGAAAGAACCCCGATGGCATTGGTGAATACAATCGTATGGACCATCCCGAAATATCTTTGACGGATTTAAATTCGGGAAAGCCCCAATCCTACGGGCATGACTCTGGCGTGCAGAGTAGCAAGGATGGTGATGAGCGCGCGTGGGGTATTGCTCGGACCACACAATTCACAATTTCCGTGGAGCGGCAAGATAAGCCTCGAGAGGGGGGTAGTCTGGATGATGCTAACCACCCGTGGGCTTCAGACCGCGTGTAAGAAGATGAATAATGTAGGATATCTCATGTGTATTATATGTATTATGTATTACGAAAGGCGTGGTTTACAACTATTTCATTAGTTAAAACAACTAACTAGCTAATATAACGAATGTTCACACAAATTGTTTTTTTTTTTTAACTTGGAAGCCTTGCGTAGAATTTGTTTCTATCTACCTACCTACCTAGTATGTACCATACCGGAGCTACCGTACCGGAGGGGGGCAAGGGCAAGCAAGTATCTGCAAAATAATCTTCAAAAACCACATGATAACTAGTGGGAATAAGAAATTGGTAGATCAAACGTTTAGTCTGAGTGCGAACGAGTTCAGTCGAATTCTAGGGAACACTCAACAGACGCGCCATCCTACCTAACGTTTCATTCCGCTACTTCACCACGCGTTTTTCTTGCAACCTCGTAAAATTGTCGGATTTTTTTTTATTTGAAAAAGTTCATGTTCTATCACATTTTTAAGTAGGTTTATCAGTTCGGCAACCATTTCTTTAACAGCAACTAGATCCTACTTCATGCAGTATCCTTGCATATATATTGCTAATGTTTTCTCGGCTGCATGGCAACCCTGCGAATCAAGTGGTTATGTTGCGATGACCTAGGCCTCTGGAGGAGGCACAGTCGATAGCAAGAATAAGGTTGCTAGTCTCGGTAGATTACGCATAAGCCATCCTTTCCCGCGGTCGGCCATACAAAGGTAGCAGTAGGCTTCACATCCTTGCGCTTATTCAGACGTCGCTTAGAGTATCAACTAACCAACTACAGAAGCTGATTGGTTTAGCGTTCGCTTTTATGTATGAAAATATCGAAAATCCAACCCAAACATTCATAACATAACTAACCTAACTATATAACATGTACCTAAGTTAACATTCCCGTCCCGCTCCCCCCCCCCCCTTTCGTGCCCCTTCGTGCGTCGTACATAGAACCACTCCATCGCCGCCGTACGTCCTTAAGACCGACGCCCGGAATGCAACGGCGGCGGTAGCACCCGCATTTTCTTCAATCCATCGCGTCCCAATTTCATGTCTGAATGAGGCTCAAGACGCCAAAAAAGAAGTTGACATTTACCTTGGTCGCCTATCTTAATGTTAGTCTGTCTCTATATGGATAGCCAAGTGCCCAATTAGGTTGTTCGATGAACAGCGTGCCACTTGATCGTCGCAGCTATCGTCAACTAGATTGATGGCACGTAGGATAGCTGTTTCCTGACTCTGTAACGGCAACGTATGGCTTTAGGGAATGATTCTTGTAAAAGGTGTAAAGGAAGGGGTTGCCGTAGGTAGTACTCTATGGGTAGTACGATGTAGGTACGTTCTGAGTTTTGAGGTTTGACGTAGGACTTTTCTGTTGTGTTGCAATCTTTTCTTTTTTTTCTTTTCTCTTGCTTTTTCTTGGTTCCTCTCGGTTTTCCCCGGATGGAGACTCCACTTTTCTGGAAAAAGACTCTGACAGATGAAGCAGTTCCTCGGTGAGGTAATAACATGGGTTTTGCTTTGGTTGAATCTTGCTTTTCAAACGGTTTTGGCGTGCAGCTTTTGGGCCTTTCTAGACCCCCCGGTTGCACGACATGGGGGGAACCTAGGCCACAGCCACATCTAACGGTAATAGCCACAGAGTAAGCTGTGGCGCATCTCATGAAATGGGACGGCGTGTGAGACATTACGCAGGATGTGTAAGTGAAAAAGAAGGATGGATATACTAGGTATTAGCTATCAATGCATTCTAAAATAGTCGCTGCCGTTTCTAATTGATACTTATTTTCAATTGAGGCAAAGCAGATTTCTTTTAGAACCATCCTGAATGAAACGTCTTAAGATATATATATAAGTTAACTACCTACCAGAAGTGTTTTGAGTCAGGGAATAAATGGGAAGGAATGCATTTGTTACATCAAAGGCAAAAGGTCTTTAAAGGATGTTTATGATTCTTCACTACAATCCCACGTCTCATTTTATTTTCTAACAATAAAGTAATACCTACCTAGTTACCGCGTCATAATGTCTATTCACGATGATAGTAGATTTAAGCATTGAACACTTACTCTTACTAAGCTATTCAATAAATAATACAAAACCCCCCACGATCACTTTGACAAGGTTATCTCCGCAATCTATTTCTTCACTACCATGGTTGCATATACTGATCATGCCAGGGATATGTGGGTATACAGGGGTATACAAGCAGCTATATAAAGAGTTCAACACCCCCGTAAGAGGACAGAAGGCCAGGCGTTACTAGATCGCCCCTTGACCATCTTGACATTCACTCTATATACAAACTCCAATCATAGGCATCAACTTATTCTAGCAGATCAACCGCTTAATACCTATATAAGAGAGTATTTACAAAGTCTTAAGCCGGTCCTTAAAGAAAACTAGCATAGCCAGAAAGTATCGGAGAAACAAGCAGTGTCACTCAACGCTTATTTCTTAGATCTAGGTTCTACGTGACCCCAAATCTAACTGGATATATCAAGTTACTTTTTACTGATAAATTATTCGTGTAACTAGTCTAGGTACATATGGTTTCTTTGATAGACTATACTATAGTCATTAACTAGTGGTATTCTTAAGCATATTTTACATCTGGGCAGATACATAAATAGCACTGCATGCAAGTCATCAATGACTATTAGGTAAGAGCTAGACCGTATTTTATGCTGTATACCTTGCTCATATGACATACGCCAATGGAGGAGATAGTACCAAACTACTCCCCCTTGTAGTTTAGCACAATGCATAAAGCTCAGCTCGAAGAGAGAATAGGTAAGCAATACTCAGCCCTAAATACTATGCATAATTGCATGGTGAAGCAGTTAACTGCTGATCAAGGGGATAGTTCTTCATCGTTGCTGAGACATCGAATCAAAGTAAAGACGCCCACAATAGCATAATAGCCTCCCCGTTCCCGAAGCCGAGAGTTAATGCGTATACCATAATCAGGTGATCATCTGCTTCAGCGTAAGTTTATCGTTCGTGCTTCAACCCTTACAATGAACATGTACGACGCTTGGGAAGTAATACGAAGACTCAGGTCGGCCTTTGATCGCCAATATAGGTACGCATATCTTCGCTCCTTACATCGACAAGGCATTAGGATAGCATCACCCATATTACTAGCTTTTTGATGGGCGATCCGTCTTCGAACAGAAGTGGAAGAGCATTTTGCTTATCAACATCCGAGCCCCTTTCCATGGTCATAAAGCGTTAACTGTTACAGCAAAAAAAAAAGTCATAACCAGATTTGGCGGCCCCGGAGAACACCGTTCGAGAGTCCGGGATCACAAAGAGTTGATTTAGCCTTCATTTGATTAATAAGACTTGCATTGTGGCTTTTTTTTTGGTTGGCCATTCCGGGGACGCTATAGATTAGACGACACCAATCCTACGGCATACATATAAACCTCCATCTCAAGTTG
Source organism: Daldinia eschscholtzii (assembly GCA_037126485.1). NCBI lineage: Eukaryota > Fungi > Ascomycota > Sordariomycetes > Xylariales > Hypoxylaceae > Daldinia > Daldinia eschscholtzii. Next base: position 1,894,717 of record JBANMG010000007.1, read on the forward strand.
GCCTTGTGTAATGTTTCGGGAGATTGCTATCAAACCGCTACACTACCTAAAGGTAGAACATTATGAACTAGAGGGGCTGACGTTGCTATCTTGACCTATAAGAATCGTACTGTGACACCTTGCGATAATTGTATATTAATATACGATTTCCAATCTTGGGCATGTTGCGTAATTTGAAAAGGGAGGTCAAATTGCCGCGAGTAATTAGTTGGAGCCATATGAAAGAGATCGATCGGGTACTCGCATCACGGATAACGCCTTACTTTAGGGGGGATATATTAAAGAATAGGAGGTAGGCAGAGCTTTTGCTGGAGTTTTCTAAAATCCTAGAACACAATGTCACTATTACTTGCACGTAAAAAGACTACTAGGTTCGCTTTGAGTCGAACGCAATGGGGAAGGCATGGCACAAACCCTGATTCTAGAAGCTTTATTGAGATAATTTTCGCTGTGTCGATCCAATTCTCTTCCAGTGTTACCATCCTTGACCTGTGGGAAAACAAAAAATGCTGCATTCCGTGGCAATGGCGTGACCTTATAGGATAAGCCGCTCCTATGCAGAAAAGAAAAAGCAATAAGCCGAACTCCTAGCCGTCTCGTCCCACTAGTAGCCCACGCCCCTTCAAACGAAGTAGGTAATGCTGGTACCCAGATACTTAGGCCTTCTTAGGGCCCTTTACTCTCCACATGAGTATCGTTCCGACCTTCCAGGTATCGACTTCCTTGTACGCCGATCGTAGCACGCTCTCAATATCCTCCGCTTTGTCGTCCCAGTTGTTAAACACGCCGACCCAGTTGTAGAGGCTGAGGTAGTTCCGGGAGAACCAGCCAGTAGTGTGCTTTTGTCCTAACACAGTACACCCTATGAATACACCATCATCGGCAAGGACGTCCTTGTAGGTGGCAAGTGCTTGGAACTTGCTTGCACCTCCAGGTACACAATGGAACAAGTTGAACATAGATATCGTATCGAACTTCTTGCCCTTTAGTGCTGCTGGTATAGGCGCTTTTATGTCTGCCTCGACTGTGTGAACCGGAATTTGAGGCGCTTCTGCCAGTATGGCAGACTTAGCTGCCTCGAGACAGTTGGGGTTGAGATCCAGTAGAGTAATTTGCCGTTGCGAATTGGCTTGACGAGTGCGTTGTAAAACAGTTGCGGGAAAGTAACCCGTTGCGACCCCACAGTCCAGGTGGTTCTGAGAGAAGTGTTCGGCGAACAGGTCGAGCAGTACGTCGCAAGGGCAACCCCACACGTAAGGAACGTTGAATTCTAGAACTAGACGCTGGTATAGGTAGTTCAGGATGGACTGTGTGTAGATACCCGAGCCCAAGCCCTTCGAGCTAGTCTCTGTAATCATTGTAGTGCTCATTTTCTTTGCTTCCTTCGTCGAATGTTCAAGAGTATAGTATGTCAGGCATAGAAGAAAGTCCGAAGGGTTGTTGAATTTAAGGGAAAAGCGCAAGTGGTCTTACGAGCTTATAGTATATCGGAGTATCTCTGAGAGCCCTGAGGGGGGAATACAATATGGGTTATATAAAGGATTATGACCTTTTAACCATTTGGACGGTACCCGGTCAACGTTCCATGAGAAAAGGACACGGAGCTGTGGTTGGACAGACTAATCAGTAGATTCAGCTGGTCCAGATGCTTATCTTATTCTGCTCCTCTTTTGCTCCTACTCGCATAAGGATGCGAATATAGCCTCGATTCCCGAGACATGCCGTATGACCGGTAGCGTTTCCTTATTAATTCAGGACATTATTTTGGATCGCAAGTGACCTATATGATGCCCAGCTACGGAAGCCGTCTAGTGATGCGCCCGCCGGGATTGAAGGATGCATCAGAACTCCCAACTCCAACATAACGTTAGCCAATCACGACTTTCGATGTGTACGAATCCCTTGTTGAAAATCCCCCGGTCGCGTAGTCAGCACTACAAACTCGGCCGCGAAGTTTCGGCCGTGAGCTTCTCTGAGCCGGCATCCAGGTTTGAAGAATCGGAAATCGATTCTTAGTGCGGAATTGACATGGGGCAGATCTATATGAAGTAACCCTTGTCGTCGCGTTCATGGCTTACAGTAATAGACCCGACCAATTTATAATTGTCAAGTTATCGCTTCAAGATGCACCTAGTAAATGAGTCGATAAGAGTAATTATACAGCGTTATAATATTTGTAGAATATATTTAGGTGGGTACCTGTATAAAAACGCGAGAGTAAGTATAGCCGACTTGCATGTTGCTCTACCTAGGTACCTAAAGCAACTTCCCTACCTACCTAGGTAGGAGGTAGGTAACAAAGCTACCTAGGAACCCAGTACATATACCTAATAGAGGATAAGTGAGGTACTTAAAGCACCTCAACAGAGTAATAGACCAATCAAGTTCAAGTGTCTCACCCTATTAGGAAAGCAGCATGTAACATCTGATTTTAGGTAGTTTTGACTTCTGCTTGTCTCAGATTCACTGATCTAACTTAGATCTGTAAGGTAGAAGTCGGGCTTTTCCAATCTTTAAAATCCAGTACTTTTAAACTTGAGGAAATACCAGTCATTTAATCAAAACATACCTACCTAGGTACCTACCTAAGACACATAGCTAACCGCGATTATTGACAGCTTTAAACGCACCATCCTGCAGATAAAACTCCATGACATCGTTATCGGGCCGCAAACCCACCGGCAAGTCGTAATAGAGAAAGCTCAGAATATAAAGAACCAACACATCGATGATGGAGTTACTCGATAGCGGGGGCTTCATTGACTGCCTGCTTATAAGTACATTAAGTTGTCGCATATTCACGATATGACCTGGCACATAAGAGACTATAAAAACTCAGTATATTCCGCTCAAAGGGGACTATAGGTGAGAAATTGACACAGATAAGGTACAGAGATGGTTCTACTATGCTTAAATTAAGCGTGGGACGCTAAAATTAAACCCAGGAGGCAAGCGGATAATACCGAAAAGAAGCATCTACGGCTGTGGCCTTGTCTACCTAGGTAGGTACGTGACCGTGTTCCGAAGGCCATCGTCGGCTTAGGACGCCTACATCGACGAGGCTCATCCGTCTATAGCAACGGGGAATGGCGATATACAATCAGGCGGTCTCTCGGCTCAATTATATGGTCACCTCTCCAAAAGCATTGTCATAGTAATTTGCAAGTCTGGATATTGATTATAAGAGCTATAATTACGGCCGTCTATCCCATCAGCTTGGAGAACCAGTTCCCAATGGTTTGAGCAGATTGCTCCGTCAGCTTAGCCGAATCATGCCCTCACTTAATCAAAACCAGAGGAACAGCATGTTTTTTGCTGCTCCCCACGACGATGCTGTCATGCCAATTGCTATCATCGGGATCTCGGGGCGATTTCCTGGTGATGCAGAAAATCCGCAGAAGCTCTGGGATATGATATCCGAAGGAAGAAGCGCTGCATCTAGGATTCCATCTAATCGATTCAATGTCGATTCTTTTTATCACCCGAATCCTGGACGCTACGGAACGATGAACGTTAAGGAAGCGCATTTCATGAAGCAAGATATATCCGCATTTGATGCCCCCTTTTTCAATATCCCTGCTGCAGAAGCCAAGGCCATGGATCCTCAACAGCGTATGGCACTTGAATGCACGTATGAAGCTCTGGAAAATGGTATGCCAACTCTATCAATTATGTTATGTAACCTAATCTAAAATTCTATGTTCTCTAGCTGGAATTCCCATGGAAGATGTTTCAGGGTCAGACACTTCGGTCTACGTGGGCACATTTACAAAGGACTATAATGATATGTTGGCACATGACACTGATAACCTCCCTATGTACCAGGCTACTGGGACGGGCCTTGCTATGATGTCCAACAGAGTCTCTTGGTTCTTCAATATGAAAGGCCCTTGTATTAGTATCGACACTGCTTGTTCATCGTCAATGGCTGCCCTTCACCTTGGTTGCCAAAGTCTTCGTACAGGTGAATCAAAACTTGTAAGTCCTACAGAATACGGACATGGTTATGGCTAACTTATATCCTTAGTCTGTCGTCGGTGGAACGAATCTAATGATAGGGCCTGATATCATGAGTGGAATGACCCGACTACACTTCTTGAGCCCAAACGGGAAATCACACTCATTTGACCACAAAGCAGACGGCTATTCCAGAGGCGAAGGTACTTATGAGTATTCATCCTAATAGTAGATTGGTATGCTAATAAAAATAACCAGGGGCTGGATTCTGTATCTTAAAGCCTCTTCATTTGGCTATTAGGGACAACGATGTCATTCGTGGTGTCATCCGTAACTCGGGGGTTAATCAAGACGGAACTACCCCTGGGATCACATTGCCTTCCGCAGAAGCGCAGGAGATGTTAATCCGCAAAGTCTATGCGGATGCGGGTTTGAGTTTGGCGGATACAACATACGTTGAAGCTCATGGCACTGGAACAGCAGCTGGTGACCCAATTGAGGCGTCCGCGCTTTCTGCTACTTTTGGGAGAGCCAGAGCTCCTGGAGATCCCCTTTGGATAGGATCTATAAAGTCGAATATTGGACACTTGGAAGGTGGTTCAGGCCTTGTACAGGTAATAAAGTCTATACTGATGTTGGAAAAGGGCGAGATTGCACCGACCCTCTGGTACGAAAAGCCCAATCCACGAATCCCGATGGAAGACTGGAATCTTGCGGTCCCAACAGAGCTTACGCCTTGGCCAAAAGACGGACTGCGACGTATTAGTATTAACTCTTTTGGGTATGGCGGAACCAATGGCCACTGTATCATTGACGATGCATACCATTACTTGAAAGCCCGGGGTCTATCTGGGAACCACAACGTTCAGGTCTCCATTGGATCTTCACCGGCTTCAAGCCCTGATTCTGGGATTGACACAGCCTACGATATTGATATCGTGAGCCAACTTAGCGACGGGACCAAGCAGTGGAAATCTCTCGAAGGGATTTTGGGAGACCAATTTGGAACAAGCCTATGCCCAACACCAAAACTTCTTGTCTGGAGTTCACACGACCAGGCCGGTATCTCGCGAGTTTCGAACGACTATAGGGCATATCTCGGTACCAGACTCAAGGATACTATCACTGAAACAATAGAGGGGAATAGCGACAGAAAACTTCTTTATAAGCTCGCCCGTACTCTTGCTGGGCGGCGTAGCATCCTTCCCTGGAAGTCATTTATTGTCGCCGCATCGTGCAAGGAAGCTTTTGCGGAATTAGGAGAACCCATGAATATCATTCGATCTAATGACAAGACAGCACCAGCATTGGCATTTGTATTTACCGGCCAAGGCGCACAGTGGTACGCTATGGGACGTGAACTTCTAGCACTTCCAGTGTTTAGAGAAAGTCTTGAAGGGGCCGGAAGATACTTCGTAAAACTAGGGGCGTCTTGGGCGCTAATGAGTAAGTCAAGATAATCTTGCGTATTTATTCCTTGTCCCCTTGAGGATTCGAGCTAACACATATGGAAAGCTGAGATTTGGAAAGACGAAAGTACATCGAGGCTAGACTCAGCAGACCTGAGCCAACCTATATGTACTGCGCTTCAAGTGGCACTAGTTGACCTGCTGAGGAGGTGGAAGATATTTCCCACAGCTGTGGTTGGGCATTCAAGTGGTGAGATTGCTGCAGCCTACGCCAAGGGGGCACTCTCACGCGAGGACGCCTGGGCAATCTCCTATCACCGTGGTCATCTCTCAAACTGCATTCGGGGCTTTGCTCCACAACTCCAGGGATCTATGTTAGCTGTCGGACTCGGAGCCGGAGATGTACAAGCGTATATCGCTCGTATTACTGAAGGGGAAGCCATCATTGCTTGCAATAACAGTCCCTCCAGTGTGACACTATCAGGAGACTCCGTGGCCATAACCCAACTAGAGAAACTACTAAAGGACGACGGCCATTTCGCAAGGAAGCTAAAAGTGGACGTCGCCTATCACTCGCCACACATGCAGATTATTGCGGACAAATATTATCGAACTATTAGCGAAATCACACCGTTACCTGAAGGCCGGAGCATAGTGAAAATGTTTTCATCTTTGACCGGAAGACTGGCTGAGAATTCCGAGTTTAGCCCTTCGTATTGGGTGGCTAACATGGTCAATCAAGTTGATTTTGACGGAGCAGTTGAAAGTATGCTCACTTATTCGGAAGGGAAAACGAAGGGACAGGAGAGAAACGGGTTTGTTAAGTACTTTATCGAACTTGGCCCCCATTCTGCACTCAAAGGCCCGTTAAACCAGATACTGGGTCAAGATACACTTAAGTCGTTCGCAAAAGACTATGCGTACCAGTCAGTACTTTTAAGAGGTGTAAACGCATGCGAAACTGCACTTACCGTCGCAGGCAAGCTGTACCAGTCTGGATACAGAGTGGATATTAACGCTGTCAACGAGCAGACCCCTTCCGATGACTTCTTGGTTGATCTGCCTCCTTTCAGCTGGAACCATAGTGTCAAGTATTGGACGGAATCTTTATTTTCCAAGGCGCATAGATTCCGCAAGCATCCTAGAAAGGATCTTCTTGGTCTACAAACTCGTGAGGGTCTAGTTAACGAACCTCGGTACCGTAACACTCTTCGAGTGGAGGAAATACCTTGGGTAGAGCAGCATAAGGTCCAAGGTTCTATACTCTACCCTGCTGCTGGTATGATAATTATGGCTATAGAGGCCATGTTCCACGACGCCGCGAAGGATCGCGAAATATACAGTTACGAGCTTCGAGACGTTATCGTAGGCAAAGCTATCGTAGTCCCTAACGACGAAGATGGTGTTGAAACCATGCTCTCGATCAAGCCTCACCGCACCGGATCGCGAAGTCTTACTTCGACTTGGCAGGAATTCCAGATTTATTCCCGCAAGGAAGCATGGGAATTAAACTGTTCGGGTTTAATCCGAATTAATTACAAAGAGTCTGCTAACACGGCTTTTCAAGACGAAGGCGTCATGCTTGCAACAAAACTTTCGGAAGAGTATCATCACATCCAAGAAAACTACTCTCGGATCCAACACCCACGGCAATTCTACGAGCATCTCTATTCAATTGGCCTTCAGTACGGGCCTATTTTCCAGAATCTAATTGAAATAAAGAAGGGTAACTTCTGGAGCGCTTGTAAGCTAAGGATTCCTGATACAAAGAGCATCATGCCTCATAATTTTGAGTATCCTCACGTTATTCACCCCGCCACTCTGGATAGTATCATTCATATGGCTCTGCCATCATATACCAAGGTAAACGAGAATATCACCTCAGCTATGGTGCCGACAGGTATCGATCGGTTAGTTGTATCGGCAGAGATCCCAACTCGGCCCGGTGAGGTTCTATCCGGCTACTCTCAACGGAACAAGAAAGACTCCGGAAATGATGAATGGTCCATATTAGTTGCTAACGCTCAATGGGATAAGCCACTCGTCACTCTTGAAGGTATAAAATGCGCCGTTGTCCATGATATTAACCAAGACGACGCTGCCTCCGTTCAGTCCTTACGAAAGCTTGCTACAATATTCGAATGGAAACCGGATGTATCTCTTCTAGATCGCAAACAGCTCGAAAGTTTCAGTCTTGATGCTGTTAAACAAATCGTGAGCCCCAGTCGTAAAATGCTAGAAGAACTTGAAATTGCTAGTTTGATTTATATTAAACGTATTTTGAACGAGCTTTCTTTGTCTGAAGTCGAGAACCTCCCGTGGAATCTCAAGTTGTTCTACAACTACATGCGCAAGCGCTATGACATGGGAAAGAAGCATCAGCTTTGTTATCAAACCGAAGATTCCAACTGGTTAGACTTGGGAGACCAAGCTGAATCTGAGCTATTAGAACGCATCTCGAAGACTTCAGATGGCGCCATCCTGTGTACACACGGCGAATATCTCCCACAGATTTTCCGTGGGCAAATACCGCCTCTTCAAGTCCTGATGAACAACGACCTTCTTCATAACTGGTATAAATATTCCTTTGGCATGGAACGGCACAACGGTCAAATGACGGCTTATATACGGCTGTTAGCGCATAAGAATCCTAACATGAAAATCCTCGAAGTGGGTGGAGGTACCGGTGGTGTGAGCCTACCTATACTCGAATCACTTGGTGGTTCTAATAACACTTCGCCATGCTTCACAAAGTACACTTTTACCGATATCAGTACCGGCTATTTCGAAAAGGCTGCCGAGAAGTTAGCCCCCTGGGCTCCATTCATGGAGTTCAGTAGACTTAACATTGAGCAGGATCCTACCTCACAGGGGTTCCAAGACCACTCCTACGATTTGATCATCGCGTCGAATGTGCTACATGCAACCAGATGTCTAGCACAGACTCTGAAAAATGTCCACAAACTATTGAAACCGTGAGCAACCTATACCGCAGTACCTGCATGAGTAACGCTACTAATCTCCGGTTACAGAAATGGTAAATTTATCCTCAGCGAGATAACCAATCCCGCTGGAAAAATGAGATATCACATGGTTGTCGGTTCACTTGAAGGATGGTGGTATGGTGAGTTTGGCAGGTCATCATAACGCTCACCCAACCCGAATACTAATGCTCCATACAGGCGAGGAGGATGGACGACACGAAGGGCCATACCTAACCGTAGATAAATGGAATGACCTCATGCTCGAAGTAGGATTTTCCGGCGTGGAGGTTGACTTCCCGGATTTCGAGGAAGAAGTAGATTTAACTAATTCTGTTATGGTCACTGCTGCTACCGCACCCAAACCCTTGGATACCTCACACGAAGTCTTGATTGTCCTGCCAACAGCCCCTAACCAGCAAATATACGACTTTGCAGAGAACATCGCATCTCAAATGAGGGAGGCTAGTCGAGACGTAATAACCCTAAGCTTGCAAAATACGACTGGCATCAATCTCAAGAACAAGTCCTGTCTCATTTTAGTCGATGTTGGGAACGATGATGGCTTCCTTCCCAATGTCTCTGCTGAAGACTGGGATGCTCTGAGGCATCTCATTTTCACTTGCCGAAGCGCTACATACGTAACACGCGGCGCTACCATCAATAGCGAGAACCCTCAATCTAATCTCATTACTGGGTTATCAAGAACCATTCGCGCCGAAAATCCTACTGTTGTTCTTTCTACATTGGATTTAGACCCTAATGTCCCGATCAATACCGATGAGACTACCACCGCAGTCATTAAAGTGTTCACAGCTTTCGCGAATGCCAAGGGCTTAGAGCGTCCGGACTGGGAGGTCGCTATAAGAGATGGAGTTCCAATGATTCAGAGGATCGTTCTGGAGAAGGGTCTAAATGATATGATCAAAACGTTGCATATTGCTGCTCAACCTGAACCAACCCCTTTCAAGCAAGAGGATCGATCGTTAGCACTTCGAATTGGTTCACCGGGCAGACTCGACACGTTGCGATTCGTCGACGACCCTACCGTGCTGGAGCCGCTTACCAACTACGAAGTCGAGATTGAAATCAAGAGCGCGGGCCTTAATTTCAAGGACGTCATGATCGCATTGGGTCAACTCTCGCAGCATGAACTTGGCCTTGACGCAAGTGGCATTGTAAGCCGCGTCGGGCGCGAAGTCAAGATGTTCCAACCCGGAGATAGGGTGATGACTTGGAAGAGGGGAACGTTCAGAAACTACATCAGGACAGATGAGTCCATGGTACAGCTAATCCCGGAAGGCTTCAATTTCAACGTGGCGGCTTCTATTCCACTCATCTACAGCACTGCATACTACGCTCTCGTCAACGTCGGAAGTATACAGAAAGGCGAGACGGTCCTGATCCACAGCGCAGCTGGTGGGTTTGGACAGGCTTCGATTGCCCTCGCCCAGCACTTCGGCGCTGAGGTCTTTGCTACGGTTTCGTCGCGCGAGAAGAAGCAGCTGTTGATAGACACATACGGTGTGCCCGAGGATCATATCTTCAACAGCCGCGACACGAGTTTTGCGCAGGCGATTAAGCGGCGTACTAATGGGCGCGGCGTGGATGTGCTATTAAACTCGCTCGCCGGTGATGCGTTACGGGAATCATGGCACTGCGTCGCACGCTTTGGCCGATTCATAGAATTGGGACAAAAAGATATCGTTGGAAACACCGGGCTCGACATGGCACCCTTTATCAAAAACATGTCCTTCCACTCTGTCAATCTAATTGATCTTATGGATCACGACGTCCCCAACACAGCAAGGGTGTTCCGCGAGGTCATGGACCTGATCCGTGCGGGCCTGGTAAAGCCCGTCACGCCGATCACCACCGTACCTTTCTCCAAGGTGGAAGAAGCTTTTAGACTCATGCAAACTGGTCAGCACGCCGGTAAGCTTGTGATAGAAGCTGTAGATGGCGACATTGTTCAAGCCATCCCGCCAGACATAGCCCCGGCGCACTTCTATCCCGATGCAACATACATAATTGTAGGTGGTACTGGTGGATTGGGGGGCTCCATCGCCAACTGGATGGCAGAATCTGGCGCGAAGAACATCCTACTTCTATCTCGTTCAGGGGCCGGCAAAACTTCCGTCTCAAACCTGTTAGCTCGGCTTACTGGTCAAGGGGTCAGAGCGGACGCGTGGGCGTGCGATGTTGCGGACGAAAACCAATTGCAGAAATGTTTAGATAGATGCAAGGCAGAGAATTGGCCTACTATTCGCGGCGTGATCCAGGGTGCCATGGTGCTTAGGGACGGTGTAAGTTGACCCCCAGTTTGCAGACGTATAGGAGCTTATTGCTAACCAACACTTTTTGGAATAGATCGCTCAGAGTATGTCGTCAGAGCAATTCCTTGCTGCAACCCGAAGCAAGGTCCAAGGAAGCTGGAACTTACATCGTTATCTACCCAACGACCTCGACTTCTTCGTGATGCTTTCATCTATCGCCGGCGTCGGCGGTTCTCGTGGCCAAAGTAATTATGCAGCTGGTAATACATACCAAGATGCATTGGCCCATCACCGACGCAAGCTCGGCCTTAAGGCGTGTGCCATCGATGTGGGCATGGTGGTAGGCGTTGGCTTCCTAGCCGAGGAGACTACAGACGACCGAGTCTTCGAAAACATGCAAAGCTGGATTGTCATCGGCATCTCGGAAAAGGAATTTCTTAGCATTCTCCAAGCTGTCATTAAGGGGGAGAGCTCCAACGGCACACGTATGCCCCCGCAGGTTATGATCGGCCTCGGAACCGGTGGACTATTATTACACGGTGCAAAGGAAGAACCGTACTATTACAGGGACGTCAAATTTGCTCACCTCGGAGAGGTTGACACGCATCAACTCGCGAAGGCGGTGCACAAGGATACGGCGCTTCTTCGCGTACAGCTCGCTCAGGCGAGCAGCATCGAGCAAGCCGCGGACATCATTGCAGACGCATTGGTGGGGAAACTTGCTAAGTCGATGATGATAGCAACCGGTAAGTAGCAGATATCTTAGTAACAACCCCTTCAGAGAATATTGGAAATTTTGAAAGCTAACAAAGGAACCGAGCAGAGGACATTGAAGTATCCAGGCCGGTGAGCAGCTACGGCGTTGACAGTTTATTCGCCGTTGAGCTGCGGTCCTGGATATACTCGGAGATACAATCGGATATCTCCGTGTTCGACTTGTTAAGCGAGACCGCTCTGTCGTCGCTCGCGAGGAGGATGGCCTTGCGCTCGAAGGCGGTACCGGATGCGCTGAAGGAGACAGAGAAGAAAAATTGGTGGTTGGAAGTCTGAATGTTTCGCAATTTTTAAGTGCTGTTTGCTGGCTGTTATGATAACACCTAGGTGAGAAGATCCTTTTGAGTGTAGGGGGTATACAAGAAACTTGGGCTTTCTCTTTGTATGATGGGTGATAGAGTTTAAATGGATATGAAGATTTTCGGTTAATCCTTGTTGTGGAAGATATTACGCGTAACAGTTTAGAGAGGTAATAATAAGTGTGCACGTACCGATGATATCTCTACGTCTTGTGATAATCAAGTCTCGAATAATACAACTATCGTGACCTCGGGGGGATAAAAACAACTCTCAAGCCAGAACCATGTATAGCAGGAATGTAGTACATGACCATCCTATCTACCTGGGTTAAAAGACTTGCCATTCAGTAAGCCAAGGCTTGTTTCCCTGCGAGAAGTCAACACCGTGCTTATAATTCCCACTCAACTCTTCCTCATCAACCCCACAATGCACGTAGCCGTCCCGACCGTAGAACCAGCCCAGACCATACGTCTTGCCCAGGCTCTCGAGCCGCGCACGCATCTCCGCGTTCGTAAATTTCGCCGTCCCCACGAAATCATACAGCATCTTGCTCTGGTGCACGAACGCGAGCACGCTCGCGATCGTGCTCGGCTGCCGCGGCAGAAACGGGTGACGCCTACGGATGAAAACGGCCGTGGCGACGACGAACAGGTAGATCAGGATGACGACGGTCAAAGCGAGGGACACCGTGAACGAGAGCACCGTCTCGGAACCCGAGCCCACGCCCTTCTGCAAGAACCCGTCGCCCAGCTGGCCGTCGTTGTCGCCGCCGCCGCCGCTGCCGTGGTCTTCCACCCTGCTGCTTAGGATCTCTAAAAAGTCTCGGCCTTCGACCGTCGCTAGGCTCGTGACGAAGATGGTGAGCGCTTCCACCATGACGGTGCCCCACCCGACGAGGAACACCATCCAGTGCCGGTTGAAGAGCGCGCGGGCGGCGACCACGGCGAACGGCATCGCCGTGTAGTCCAGCGTCAGCGTCTTGGCCGGCGCGTGCCGCTTCGACAGTATGTAGTACGGCTCCATCATGCGGATCGCCGTCTCCAGGCTGCCCCAGCTCAGCTTGATGACGACCGCCAGCAAGGTAACGACCCAAGGCGCTTTGCTCGTGAGCACGCTGGCCGGCGTAAACAAGAACACCGGTATGAACCCCAGGAACAACAATACCCCGACGATGAAGGGTATGCAGCCTTCGGCGCGCAGCATGAGTGGATGTGGGTTTTCTGGCAGGTGCGCGTCCCTGTACTTGTCGCTCGACAAAGCAGACACCTGGTCGAAGTCCTCGGGGACCAGGGACGAGTTGCGCAGCGCGTACCTCCGATTCTTGAGTTTGTGGTGGATGTCCTTGGGCTTAGCAACGTCCATGTCCTTGAAGTCCATCATGATGTGACTGACTACGGCCATAGACGCTAACCCCGCGATCCCCTTGACGTCCGACAGCAGGCCCGAGCGCCGCGTATTAAGCTGATAGAACAGCACGCAACCCAGCACTGCGATGACGAAGAAGGTCATGGTTAGGAGGCGGGATAGGATAGGGCTTATAGTAATCGTCTTCTCGACGTCAGGATTCGAGAGCCGTATCTGCCGATCCGGTCCCACGACGAGCGCGGCCGCGCCGAGAGTGGGGACTAGGGATACGGCAAGAAGAGTAGCCAGGGACGAGGTGGCTACTGCATAGTGTTTCCGCTGAAGGGCGCGGAACGGCCGGGTGAAGTTGAACAAGGTGATATAATCAACGTTGATCGACTCCGCTGCCAGGGCACCCCCTTCCTTAGATAGCTGATAAAAAGCCTCGAGTCGCTTGACTTCGAAGTCCGTGTTCTGCCATAGCACGCCGTACGTGACGGTGATTATCGTGGGCACAAATTTGAAGATGAAATAGAACCCAGGACCGAGGTCGGTGGCGTTGTGGAATTTAATAAGAGGAGTTTCGGCGGATTTCTGGAAGAGAATCTCCTGGGCGATGGCGAGGCCGACGGATAGGAGAATCAGACCAGTTACTACAGCAAGGGTTAGTAACCATTATCTTGTATAAGCTCATCTCTTCCAGACGCTCTCTTCGTAATGCAGGCGGTGAATGGGGAGGGTATTGGTACTCACTATATGGCCATCTCATAGAAAACGGTTTCCAATTAGGTTGCGGGTAAAACACCTCCGTCTTCGCCTCCTTGCTCGGGAGCTGTGAATACCGACGGTTCGGATCAGACCCAACAACGTCTGGCCCGACCATCGTGCTCAAGTCCGCAGGTTCTTCCATGATAACTTCTATCACATCTCCCCTCCTATTCGCCTCATTCTGACCCAACTCCTTCAAACCCGCTCTTGACTTCGAACTAGGCGCGCTCTTCATAGAAAAGGTCCGAGTGAAGCTCCGCTTAAGAGACGGCGAGCTTGCTAGAAGCTGTTCTTGCTTGATCGTTGCTGCCGGGCTCATTCCTTCCCCTAGACCTCCGGTTAAGTAGCCCCTAGCTTCTTTCGCTTGCAGCGACTTGACGAATTGTTCGTCTTCGGCGCCCATAGGTCCGGAGAAGGAAGATAGATCGACCGCCGGCTCATCGCCAGCTCCTGTCTCGTACGGACTAGAATGTCCGAGTGGCGCGGCTGCGCGGAGCAAAGACATATCGATACTCTCATCTTCGTGGATTGTATCTTGAGGTTTAACACGAACGCTCTTGTAACGCCCAAAGGTCGAGTTGGAACGGCTAGGCGGGGACACGGGTTGGTATCTACCACCTCTAGATCCAACAAAGGGTAATGACCAAGACGGACCTGATCCATAGGTATTCCCATCTGACGACACGTCTAACTGTGAAGATTCGTAGGCAGACTGGAGTGACACGAGAGACTCCCGGCCCCTAATCTTAGTGGACGTCTCATCGTTGTACGGGCTGTCCGACAGATCGGAGACTTTGTGGTTCAAGTGGTGTGCGGGCTGCCGGGGCGTAAATTGGAGACGATTATTATAGGCCATGGTCTTCGGTCGCGTTTATCTTGGAGCGACGGTGGAGTCCTTTACTAGATTAGGTAGCTTACACTACTTTTCGATTGTTGAAACGAGCGGCGATGCGGTGATTCTGTGCTCCCGCTTCACAGATCTGTAATTATCTCTAGGCCACAGATCTTTAGAGAGCGCATCCCGTATTGAACCTCCAAGTTGCACTCATTAGAGTCTGAATGGCAACTTCGTGAGAGGCATAGATTGAGTAGATTGGCTGTCCCGAATTTGCAAATCAATTTAGTTCAGCTTTTTGCCTGCAAATGCCGTTTCCTTAGCTTCTTCCGATTACGCTGCGTGAGTTCGTGTGATGTAATTAAGACCCAAGACGAGAATAGATCATTTTCTGTATAAAAAAGGACTAGTAACTAGATAGGTAGATAGTTAGATAGTATATTTAGGAAGTTATACCAGGTTCTTCTAGTATGTGATCACATACAGAAAAAGAACTCTACGAACAAGAAGACGAGAATATTCAGACAAACGCGAGAAATATCCCCAAAGCCCGTCCTCTAACAATAGGTACTGAATCATTTCCAGCCACTAAGAACCAGTAAAACAAGCGAGCAAGCCAAACAACAAGACACCAACTTCAGCTGTGGACCAAGCTTGCTAGGCAACAGAAGCCTGAAGGAAATATAAAGAAGCTAAAAAGTTGGGGTCAGACACGCCGTTATGATCATGGATCCATATCCTGGCGAGTCCCCAGTTTATGTCCAGCTTTCGCAGCCGCACCGACTAGGAGCGGGCCTAGCAATCGAAGCTGGACGGTTTAGATTGGTCAGTGGGAGCGCCATGATTGATAGTCTAGCCGCCCAAAACCAAATAAAGAAACGAGAAGAAGTCTTAGTTCTGTTGACAAATATGGAATAAAGAATGTGAGACGTTGCAGCCAAAGTCTGAGAACTTCAAGCAAACAACTTCCATTAGGTAAAATGCCTATAGTATAGAATCCCGAAAATGACGTTACCCACGGGAGTAACTGAGTAATATGCTCATCCAAATGAGATGGGTGCATGTGCGCAAGTAAGCAATGAAATGCGCTATCCAATGCGCCTCGGGAATTACACATAATCAGATTGGTTCTGCCATTGCCCGATAATAGATGGTGACGCCTTCATCCAGATATCAATGCCGGATCATGCAGTGAGGATAGCAGTTGATCACCTTCATTACCTTGAACGTCTGCACTTCCCGATCTTTGTTACTCCCTCGTCGCACGGAATGGGATCTCTGTGACATACTGCTGAATTGAAGGGGTCAGTTGCAAGGCATCACAGGATCTGCTGATTCTCGTAGCTGTACTATGCCTTTCCGTAATATTGTAAATATTGTAATCATATTGTAATCCACGAACGCCTCGTTTCATATAATTACCTAAGTTGGTTCGTGCTTCTCACCCGAACATGACGTTGTCTTTCCTCTGTCTCCGTAGGAGCTTTTACCAGCGAAATGTCCGGACCCGAGTCTATCTGGACCGAAGAAGAGATTCAATACTTCCGAGCCCTGCTTGCATGGGTAGCAAACGACTCGGAGGATGTCAGTGCTTGTGATAGATTACCTCCTCTGGAGAGACATGCAGGCCAGTTCATGTTCCTCGTCGTAGGAGACAAGGGCTGTGGGAAAACATCGCTTCTGGAAAGGGTAATGGTATCCATAATATTATCTCTTCTGTCTTCTAACGGTGCATAGTTCTGCCACGGCACATTTGCTGAGGAAGATCGACTATCCGAACCTAACGAGCCAGAACGAGGCTATCGGCATAGTATGAAAATTGAGGATCAAACTTACATCCTTAATGCTTTAGAACTTCCGTCTCGGCATCTGTCCAGCGAGGAGCATCTCACGCAAGCTGTACGGATTACGGAGGCCGTTGTTCTCGTGTACAACGTCAAATCGAGGTCGTCTTTTACCCTCCTCCAAGACGTCTACAGCCATATCCGTGATATGGTCGGGGAGTCACGCACGTATGGTCTCATGCTCGTAGGCACCAACTCCGACTGCGAGGACGAGCAGCGGGAGATTTCCTGGGCTGAGGGCCGTAAGCTGGCGGCAAGTTTTGGGCTCGGATGTTCGTTCCTTGAAACCTCGGCCAAGACAGGCGATAATGTCAACAGGGTCTTTCCTCAGCTGGGGAGGGAGGTCCTCAAACTAAGGTGGTTTAACAACCAGAGGGAAGAGGCCGAAAAGCTTTCTATTGACGCGAAACAGCGTTCTATCATTATTCCTTCTGTGAAAGTAATAACAAGATGGAAATCATGGACTCGGCCTTGGTTTCAACGAAGAGTGGGAAGTCGTAAAGCATCGCCTCCCTGTTAAGTTTCTGTATCCCTTCTTTTCGATAGGCTCTTATACCTATATACCTCAAGGTGGTTAATCAGGCCGGCGTCGTTTCGTCGGAGTGAACAGTGGATACCTAAGTTAGTGGGATATAATATCAACTTTGTTTGTTATTGCTGAGCCAAGGACAGTAACCATTCCTCTGACTTGAGCGCAAGCGTTAACTCACAAAAACGAAATTTGAATGAAGTCACGAAATAGGTTTGTCGTAGCAATGTGGTCGAGCCATAACGAAATAATAATAATAATAAAAATAAAAATATACAGTCCTCTTTAATACAGCGGCCGTCTAGAGGTTCCATTTGAGCCCGGTGTAAAGGGTATCAGGTAATATCAGATACTGAATTATGTGTGTAAACAGGCGCATACATACCGTATACTAACTCAATGTAAGGTTAGATTTATGGCAAAGCAAGCTTTTTGTCTCGTTTATCGGCATAGTCAAAATGAAGGAACAACTAACGAATGTCGCTAGTTACTCCTAGTTAAATAATAAGGGATACATGTACCTAATGTAAAGTCCGGTACATGTACAATAGAATAGGTACTCTCATTGTGGTAAATACGAAAATACGAAAAATGAATACGAATCGGAGGGATAAGACGGATGTAACCGAGGTACTTGGGGGTTCGCGGGTGTAAGTAAATGCACCGCATTCACTACTGCTATATATCAAATATATATCGTATTGACGATAATGATAACGAAGATATGTGTAGTTGAATAATTCATGAGGCTGAGTGGTTCTTTTGGTGAAATCTAGACCGGCAGGCCCGGGGATCTGTATGATTTGATGCGGGAGGATTCATAGCCCAGCTTATTAGAACGGATCAATCGGCTGCGACGTACCGTAGTAAGGGTATAGGTATATGTACGGTGTATGTACTGTATATATACGGTATATGCGCTAAACCGGCAATACCACGCCGCAGAGATCTCAGATGCCAAGGAATTTCGGGTTTCTGAAGTCTGGAGTGATTATCGAAGAAGAAAATAAAAAAAAGATGGTCCAAGAAACTTTAGATAACAACTTGGTTCTTGTGGCATCCACATCCACATCTGTTATTCGTAGTAGATGCCTAATGCATATCATAAGGTCTTGGGGAAAATCAGTTGCTATGAGACACAAGGAGTCGGATGACGACATCTCGCAGGAGTGGAAGATCTGGATAGATACCATAATGCGATCAGCTGGATCAGCAATGCACGGCTCGACCGGTCGCATTATCCAATGCAGCTAACACAACCCGTCAGCCCGTCACTGGTCGCATAAGAGAAAGAAGAAAAAAAACACAACACAACACAACACAACAGATGCAGCCAGACTAGTAAACGATAAGTCGGCCAAGTGATGCCATGCCTATTGAACTTCGATGGCGCTCGTGTCGGCAATACGACTACCCGATGGTTGAGGAACATGGACAATTTAAGATGCGATTAATCGTAAGTTTTGGAAAAGGTAATTAAATACGAGGGGATGCAAGAAAAAGGCTCGTTGGTTAGCCTATTCCTTTTGAGCTTATTCGTCTTATTCGTTTAGTTTTTATTTTATACGCGTTTACACATGTAGGAATGTCAATTTGTCAATTTGTATGGCATCCGCTTACTTACCAAGAAAGGCGAGACTTTTTTAATAAATCGACCTTGCCCAACGAATTTGCCCAGCTGCTTAGCATGTCCAGAATGTCCGAGCATGCTCAGCAATGCTCAGCAGGACCTCGTTACGCGTTCTCATGTATGTAGTCGCTAAGGAGCCCGGAAGAGGGTCTGGTGGCAGTGCATGTTAGAGACGCTTACCCCTGGTTGGCTTTGCATTGGCGGCGCCAAAACCGGCCGTGTTTCGAACTTCGTCTCTAGGTAACTTGGGATAATCGCTACCTACCTAAGGTAGCAAGGTTAATCAATTATAGTTAATCAAGAAGGAGTTTGGGAGTGATCACAGATCAGCAGGCGCTCAAGTGTGGATTAGCCTCTAAATTTTTGAAGCCATCTTCACCATTCAAGTGATGTCAGATGCGGGATGATGCAACAAATTCCAGATTTTCGCCTCGCCAAATCACTTCGCAAGCAAATCAAGCAAATCACGAGGGAGGTTGGAATAAATTCCAACTATTCACGTATTTTATGCAAGTTTCCATGTGGAATTAATCCTAAGTGGGAAGTCTTAAAGGCTCTTAGAAAGTCTTAGCGCTGTCTTGGAGCCAAGCGCCCACCCTTTTAGTCCAGTCTGGGCAAGTATCAGCAAGCAGGTGCGATAGGTATTGCCTATGTACATATTTGTGCCGTTATACCCAGGCTGCCTACAGTTAAGTACATAAACTGGTACTTAGTCATGCACGTATCACGTCCGTAGGCGCATTCCTGTGAGAAGATATGCTACTAATAAGTAGACAAATGAGGAAGGAGTAGCCCAGATAATGGAATAATTAATCAATACGGAAATGACTAGCCCCCTTTGTGTACGTACGCGTTACCTCCCAATTTTATTCCACATTCCCGCATTCTCTCTCTCGCACCCCCCCTGCCAACCTCGAAACCGCTTGCTTTTCCTGTCCTTTACTTCCACCACCTTGAAATGGGCACACACAATTCTCCCATGCTTTAGGACAAGTCACTCGCTTCAACTCTTTCTTCTACACTAACTCTCCACTAATTACTTCTCTCCTACATCATCGACTAGTTGGTGTAAAAATAATACCAGGAAAAGCCCATTCTGCGAACGGGTCGTAGTTCCTCTTTCCTGGCCCTTTTTCCATTTCAAACCCCCTTTTTTCAACGCCACTCGTTTTACGTAGGGAGGATAGGTAGAAGTTGTTCGGCACAGGTGACCGATCAAGAAGAAGGGAAAAATACCCCCTCCAGTCGATAGATTACTCTCGCTACTCCGATTTACTACTCCCTTCCCCGATTGGTTTCGGATCCCGTTCGTTTGCTTGAGAACAACCAAACGAGCCTCTTTGTCGACAACCGCCTAGACTCGCCCACGCATGTGGTTGAACAACCACCGTCAACAAAGGAAAACATTGCGAACATAGCGAATATCGTGGAACCGGACCTCTTCGGGATAGAAGAGTAGAGAAAATTTTTTAATTATACAACATCATCACACATTAGCAACCATGTGGTTATCAACAATAAAATCGGTCGCGCTCTTATCAGGGCTTGCGACTCTCGTCCCGGGCGCTATCGCCGCAGAGCCCATGCTCACTTCGAATTCCTTGAATAATTGTCAGGAGGATTCTCAATTTACCGCCAGTCTCTTCCAGGTCGTCTACACGCCGAATAATAACACAGCTTATTTGAATATCGTTGCGACATCATCTGTTGAAGGGAAAGTCAATTTCGATGTCGACATTTCAGCATATGGCTACAAGATTATTGAGACGACTATCGATCCTTGCAAGATCGGATTGGCAGGTCTCTGTCCCATGACTGCGGGTAAGATTCCGTTGAAATTCAACTTACCTGTGGGTGAAGCAGCCGCTTCTCAGATTCCCAGTATCGCCTACAACTTCCCCGATCTCGATGCCACCGTCCGTGTTACCTTGACCATGGTCGACACGAAAAAGAGCGTCGCTTGCGTAGAAGCTGATATTTCCAATGGTAAGACGGTCAACTTGGTTGCCGTTAAGTGGGTTCTCGCCATCATCGCTGGTTTGGTCCTCTGCTCTTCGGCTATCATCAACGGTCTTGGTCACTCCAACGCTGCCGCCCACATCGCCTCCGGTGCCCTTTCGCTCTTCAGCTTCTTTCAGGCCCAGGCCATGCTTGGTCTAACCGCTATCCACTTACCCCCTGTTGTTCAGTCGTGGACTCAGGATTTCCAGTGGTCGATGGGTATCATCAATGTCGATTTCATGCAGGATATCTTCACCTGGTATCAGCGAGCCACTGGCGGTACACCTTCCACTATCTTTGACTCCTTAAAGACTGTCTCAGTACAAGTAGAAAAGCGCGCTCTTTCGGCCCTTCCTGACACCGCCGTTGATCTGTACCGACGTTCTGCTGCCCTCCTTCCGCGAGGTGCCTCGTCGCTGATGAAGCGTGGGAATGTTATGACGGGCTCGGGCAGTTACCTCGTGTATGGTATTCAGCGTGTGGCTTTCAGAGCCGGTATCGAGACGACTAATCTTTTCATGACTGGATTGACCTTCTTCTGCCTGTTCGTTGTCGTTACCATTGGTGCTGTCGCAGCGTTCAAGGGTTTCTGCGAATTGGCTGTTAAGCAAAAGTGGATGAAGGGTGATACTTTCCTCGAGTTCCGCAACGGATGGCTCACCGTCCTAAAGGGTATTTTGTTCCGACTTACTCTCATCGGTTACCCTCAGATGGCTATCCTATGTCTCTGGGAATTCACTCAGAATGATTCGCCTGCCGAAGTGGTTCTAGCAGTATTCTTCATTGTTGGAATGACCGCTACTCTGGGTTGGGCAGCCTCCAAGGTTATTAGAATTGCTCGTCGTTCGGTCGCCATGCACAGGAACCCTGCGTATATCCTCTTCTCCGATCCTCAAGCGTTGAACAAATGGGGATTCTTGTACGTCCAGTTCCGTGCCTCCGCATATTACTTTATCATTCCGGTTCTTGGATACTCCCTGGTTAAGGCTATGTTCCTCGCCTTTGCGCAAGGAAGCAGTACCGCTCAGGCCATTGGTTTCCTTCTCATCGAAGCCGCCGCCCTGATTACCGCGAGTGTTCTCCGACCGTGGATGGACAAGAGCACTAATTCATTCAACATCGCCATTTTCTGCGTCAACTTCGTCAATGCCATTTTCCTTCTAATTTTCTCGGACGTGTTCAACCAGCCTCCATTGGTTAACGGTGTTATCGGTCTTATTTTGTTCTTCCTTAATGCTATTTTTGCCACCATCCTCCTACTCATGGTGATCATCTCGACCGCACTGGTCTTCTATCGCAAGAACCCCGATGGTCGTTATCAGTTTATGGCTGACGACCGAACGTCATTCATGAAGTCGCAATCTCAACTTACAGGCACTACCGAATTAGACGCCCTTGCTGCTACCGCTCGCGGTGATAAGGCAGGCTATAAGCACGGTTTAGACCTAGACGATGATAACGAGTCGATTTCCTCTGCTGAGTTGCGCCGCCGTACGGATACATCAAACTTGGCAGTTCCCACGAGAGCCCCCAGCAACCCTTACGGGCGTAGCAACTCCAACCCACCCCATTCCCCAGTAGACCCTTCCGTGCCTCTTTTCCCGGCTGCCGGTGGTCCACCAAGGGCTCCGAGCCCGTATAATGGATCCGGTGCCCCATTACAACAGCAGCACAGTGGCAGCCCCCCTTCATACAGACAACAAAACAATGCTAGGTAAGCATCGTTTGAGAATCATTGCTTGATATAAACTAATCAAGAAACAGTCCGTGGCAGCGAGGTGCGGGTTACGAACACTAAGTGGCGGTTGTAATGCCGGAGGGAGGATTCTACTAGCAGGACATAGTCCAAATGTTAATTCACACTGGGATAAAATCATGACAACGGGGCCGGAGTTAGTTTCTTGGGTCTGTATAAACAGGAGGACAACTCTTTTCGAGAGGATTCTGACTTGAAATAAAGCGGCCGTCGGATACCCAATAATGCCAATTATAAACGGCAGTTCAACCGACAATCCTTTCCTATGTTCTCAAAACTTGTAACAAGGAACCGGCCTTATGACGCGGGGCGTTTAGCGCGTCAACAGCATTCAGGAGGCGTCGTCAGGGATGTGATGTTTATGCGATATTTTTTCGATCAGCTGTACCAAACCCGAACTTGCAAAGTGTAAATACCACCCAGAGAAGCCCACCGAGGGATAGAATTTTCCAAGAAATTCCTGGGAGCAGCTGAGCTGAGGAGTTACGGTTTTTTTTCTAGTTTTTTTTTTGTTACTGGGGTTATTGCACCAATTATAGATCGCCGTATACGCGGCGGCAAGCTTGTCAATAGCTAATTGATAAATACCGCTTTTTAACGATTGCGTGTAGCATGTTATTTGAGTGGGTGTTTGTAATTAGTGATCTTAAAGGATATTACACATTAGATCCAGACTGTGGAAGCTAACCCAGGCCAATATTTATATTCATTTCACTTTACCAAACCCATATTGCCCACTATGCTGCAAATTCGAATGCACGTCTGGATTCGAGACCAACTTCAAGAGGTTTAGATGGGTAGCAAATATATCTAACTCAAAGGTCGATATAAGATTAACAATGGTAAAAACAATGACACGTGATTGAATCGTGGATCCAATAGAATTCGAGAAAGAGTTAGAATAATCGTCAGAGTGGCTGTACTGCAGGCAGGATTTCAACATTAAACAACTACCTACCTACCTAACCTACCTCCAAAAATCCGGTATAGTATATATACTATCGTACTCGATTCCGTAATACTGTGAGTCAGGGACCAAATCCTAAATATTGAAAAGTCTATGTCACCTTATAATTAGGTAGATTACCAGCAGTTAATATCATCACTGCAATGATTGCATATAATTTAAGAACCGTAATTGGTCGAGAAAAATCAATTACTGTTTTCCTAAGGCAGGTGTTAAATACCCGTCGTGGGGGCGGGCTGAATCGCATTGCCAGGAATCCACGTCGTAGTTGAGCTAAGGGTCGACGTTTATATAAAGTTGGTAAGAGTGAGAAGAGTAAGTCAGTATATGGTTGCGAATCAGGAGCCATGAAATACATTGGCTTTTTAATAATATCATTCGCCGTACTACGTTGGGGCTTATTATTTTGGGGGCCATCGAACGCCGTAGACACTAATCTCAAAGTTAGGTAGTGGCATATATTGGACTGGCCGATATGGTAGTATTAAACTGCTTGAAAATGCCCTCGCCTAAGGTGTCTAAGTCTATAGTTTTTAAATCTATAGAAGTGGCAAGCATCGATACCGTTCAATCGTCATTACAATAATAGGGGATATAACCATCGACGTCAAGAGCGAGGTCGTCAACAACCGAATATCAACAACGCCCATTCCAAAAGGAGTTCATAGACTTCAAGGAACAAATAATATGGATGGCAGCCAACCTGGGTTCTTAGCATTTTCGGATTCTAAAGCCGTCGATAGAAATACGACCGACAAGCAAGTATGTCTCACCAGTTCGCAGAACCCTATTTCTACCATAACGCCCGAGTCGAATTGGGCCTCTCGAAAACTATGGACCTCGATTTGGCTCCGGAGAGACACATTACTTGTATTCTTCACATTATTCACAAGCTTATGCATAACCTTGGTTCTTTTGATGCATTATAATATCAAAGAAAACGGCTTTGCACTAGCTCTCTCGACTAACTGGTACATTCATTATACTTGGACATACGCTTTAACCGTCGTATTCACTATCATTGCTAGCCTTTGGAGGCAGGTTGATTATCACTGCAAATTGAGTCAACCTTGGAGTGCGATGCGACAGGGACCTGAAGTGCCATCGAAGACAGTATTACTAGACTACATATCACCTCTACAAACGACAAGCTTATGGAGAGCCTTCAAGAATAAACACTGGGCTGTAGTCTTATCTATATTGGGTTCCATAATACTCCAGGGTATTATTGTAACCTCAACAACAGTCTTTATTCCTTCACCTACGACGCTTACCGGGACCTTCTCTGCTACAATTACGACTAGGTTTAATGGCACAGAATATCTTAACGCCCTAACAAGTTCTAAGACTGAGGTTTCGGTACCTCTGTTGCCTTTTGAGCCTATAAATCAACAGCCCACATACGACGTTCCGAATCTGCCCCTTAAACTCTACCAGGACATTCTCTCTGATGATTCACCGAGCCCACCAGAAATCCAGGATGGTGTTGTTGTCCGCCTTTTCAACCATACCACCGATAAGAAAGTCACTCAAATAACAGCACCAACTCAAGCGTTCGTGCCAAATATAACTTGTGAAGAACTGGATAATGTGACATTTGTCGATTATAGCGCATTGCGGTTCACATTTATCCTCAACTCTTCCTCGTGTTCCATTGGCGAGTGGAGTTCTGTAGCGAGGCTTAATTTTGGCCAAGTCTCCCAATATGAAATGAATCGAGTGAACTGTTCTGCTGGTAGTCCGATACAAGAGACGAGTCAGAATGCTCAAGCAGTCATCAACAGCACATCAACCGACGATCTCCGATTCCTTTTGACAGCTATTGAGATAAAGAGAACCGACCACAGCAACAGCAACCATCCGAATGATCAAACTTGGAAATTCCTTAGGATGACAGCTGTACTATGCAAAGTCGATTATAGCATCCAAGATCTTGACTTAACAGAGTTTCCTGAGGATAACAGCTTTGCGTTAAGCCCTACATATAATCCAGATGAAAACCATCGCATCCATAACTTGAGCTCAATCCAGCTAGGCGAAATCATTTACTCGATGCTGCTGGATCCATCTGTCCAAGACGACGCTGCAACTGCAGATGCCTCAATTTCTGATTCCATTTTCTCTCACCCCATCTTCCATCTTATGAGGTTAGCATCCAAGGTCCCTTCCGCTGAAAGCAGCCGCTTCTTTGATGCGAAGACTATGATGCAGGCTTTTGTCACGTCGTTCTGCGGATTGGCATGCCAGTTGATACAGATGAAATTCATGCTTCTCGATCAAGCACCAGGTGAGGGGAAGGGCCTTTATATTGACGAAAGACTCTACGCTCAAGCGTTATCTACTTGGATCATCTCTGCTTGTCTCATCACCTTGAGTATCATATCATTTGGCCTGGTTTTTATAGCGCCACGAGAATCAAGCCCACAGAATCCGAGTCTCCTCGCCTCTCACAGCACAGTTTTAGCTAGCAGTCCATCGATGCAAGCTGTGCTTAAAGCAGCTGGAAGCTTACGAACATCCGAACTTACTAGATGGTTGCAAAATTTCAAGTTCCAAACGTCTATTACGGACAGTGGTTCGTTTTCTATAGACGTGGTTGAATGTAGGAAATCATCCAGCCAAGCTCCAAGTCCAACTATCCCACCAGAAAGCACTGAGGTCAAAGATAAAATAAGATCCTTTAATATCCCCCAAGACTTGAAAACAAAAAAAGGGACATGGATACCTCTTTTCGCAAGGTATCCCATGCTCCTACTGCTGCTAACACTACCGATACTCTCCATTGTCTGCCTAGAAGTACTCTACCAAACATCTGAAAGAGATAGCGGAGTAGCGGATGTAGAGACTGCCTCAGCATAATATATTCGATATTTGTCCAGCCTAGCAATATTGGCGATAGTGGCTCTCTTCAGTAGCCTTGATTTCACAATTACCACATTTACTCCTTTCCACGCCCTTCGTTCAAAACAGGTTTCAGCAAGCCAAGGAATCCTCTCAAATCTAGATCGGAGTATACCTCCGCTCGTCTTTTATCATGCGATCCGGAGACGTTTTTGGGGGGCATTTCTCTCTAGTATAGGGAGACTCATAGCCAGCACCTTAACAATCATTGTATCAGGTCTCTGGGTTACAGATCTATCTGTAAGATATTCAACCCGAGTTAGCGCATTAACTGCAAGCACATGGGACGTGTCCTGGGAAAACAGTATATTCGAAGACGGTGGCGCTGCAAGTCGACTGCCTATAGTTATTTTTAACTCTTCGTTCGGTTTAAAGGGTGCGTACGACAATCTCGTCTTCCCTGATATCACCGAAGTTGCCGTGATGGGGAGTAGGCATGACGACCCACGATTCAACATTTCAGATCCAGCGACCCAAAAATACCTTGAATACACCGTGAGGGTTCCTGCACTGAGACCCAGATTACGATGTGAGCCGGCGACTGTCCATTACGGAGAGAGAGGTTTCGAAGCTTCCTATCCCGTCCCTCAACACTGTCATGGGTTAAGAGGAGATGGACATGATAACGGAACGCTAGCCTTGGGGACTGATAGCCAAGGGAATCTAGGTACTTGGTTCGGGAGCTTTGATGATTTATACTACTTGTCTTTAGACGAGAACGGAAATGTCATCACTGAGTCTAAAAAGTTCAACGATTGCCCCTCGACCAGTATCATATTCGGGCACCTTGGTCCGGATAGGACAAGCACTGAAAACGTCACGGCGCTAGTCTGTTTTCAAGAGATACAAATAGTGAAGACCGAAGTTAGTTTCGGTTTCGAAAGAACTGACCCTCGATCCATATTAAAACTTAGCCATAGCAACATTCGATGCCCGCCAATCGTTGACGAGTCAACAGCTGTACTTATGACAAATGCCCAAGGCCTTAGCAGCTTGAGTTTTTCGATAAGCACGAATATTGCAAGAGTGGAATGGGAGTGGGCCAATGATGAACCAGGCACAGACTGGTCTAACTTCTTCGTTCCTATAGCCTATGGACCCAACATGCCTAGGTTAGACGCCATGCTTGGCCCAAACAATACGCAATTACTGATAGATACCGTCGATCGCCTATATAACATGTATATGGTGAGGGTGATAACGTCACCTATATTCCGCAAGCCTTTAAACGGGTCCACAAAGGCCGCAGCTCAACAACTTACCGGCACAGTATCGACTACAGTCCCAAGGCTCAAAGTCGATCACATATCAAAATTGATCCTCCAAATTCTGCTCGGGACTATGATAATCTCCGGGGCACTCGGGTTCTCACTGACGCGCATAAGAGGTACGCTCCCGCGGAGCCCGTTCTCCATCGCGAGCCAGATGGCGCTATTCGCCGGTAGCGAGGTTTGCGAACCCAAAAATATGCCGGCAGGCGCTGAATGGATGACAAAACGTGAGTTGGAGACACTATTCGGAAACTGGCAGTTCGGCCTTGGATGGTGGGAAGTGCCAAGTGACTGCAAGGACACGCCCGAAAATGGGCCTCGAGACAGCCAAGTAACACGTTGGTTCGGTATTGACATTGGAACTCCAGAACATAGGCGCTTTACTAGGGAAAGGGGGATGCGGTATGAAACGGATATTAGTGCTTTCTATGTCCGAGTTTCCCGTGAGTAGTTGTGCTAAACCCCTACGTTATATCCAAAGGACATCATATTGAAGTTCTAGACGCCCCATCACTTACCGTTCGGAAAAGAAAGTGTAAGCTAGGTAGGTAGAATACAGGGATCGGATAGAAAGAGAAAATTAGCTTAGATGGATTTATCTCTGCTTAGAAATACACTGGATTATATATTCAATATAGAGTAGTATAGCATGGGTTACCTTACACGACTATTCGCCGGGGTGACATAGCTCTTAAGGTATATTAACTAATCCCTTATGTTTCAGTCACCTCTGCCTCTGTCTAACAGCCTATTAGGCTTAAGACTAGGGCAGTACCAAGAGCGGGGGTGTAGAAAATGCTACTATATCGTGCAATATCAACACTATATTCTACGGGAGCTTATCCTCTTGGCCAGCATACGACCACCACCTCCACTGTTCTCCGTATTAATGCACCCGGGATTGGCTAGGGAAGAGAACATAACTCCCTGTATGGGTATACGATCCAATTATACTTGCCTTTCGTGGTGTCAGTGGCTGATCGCAAGATCCTTTCCTGCCAAGGGACGTTGTTGAGTCTTGGATGCCTCTCAAAGAATGTCAAGCGGGGCGTGACTATGTGCTAGTTAAAAGGACGCTTCTGTTCCTTTACTTTAGGAACCTCGAGAACCGGCCAACATTCTTTTCAAACATATTCCCAAGTCAGTTCAGCAAGATGTCTCGCGTTTGGCTTATCACTGGCACCTCGTCAGGCTTCGGCCTAGAGCTGGCCAAGGTCGCCGCAGCTCATGGGGACCGGGTCCTCGCCGCTACCCGTGATCCCAGCAAAGTAGCTCCTCTACCGGGCGTTACAGTCGTCCGTTTGGACCACAACGAACCGTTCGAGCAGGTCCGAGCCGATATTACGAAAATTCTTAATATTCACGGCACCATTGATGTCGTTGTCAATAACGCCGCTTACGTCCAGGCTGGTACAATCGAGGAGGCAACTCCCGAAGAAACAGCTCGACAATTCCAAGCTAACGTATTCGGACCCATTAACGTGTATCGCGCCATTCTTCCGCACATGCGCGAGAAACGCTCCGGTACTCTTGTTACTATCGGTTCCATGGCTTCCTGGTACGTTAGAACTACCCTCACCTTTACTTCATCTCCGGAAGCGGAGAACCTGTGTCTATCGGCCCAAAGAAAAACTACAATCACTTACACCCTTTACTATATAGGAGCTCGATTCCGAACTACAACCTGTACAACGCATCCAAAGCCGCCCTCCGACGACTTACCTTAGGTCTCGGCGACGAGGTCAAACCGTTCGGGATACGACACTGTCTAGTAGAACCAGGCGGGTTCCGAACAGAACTGCTCAACCCAACGGGCAATTTATCCAAGGCCAAGGCAAACAAGATTGCCGACTACGCGGATGTAGTCAGTGCCAGCGAAGCCGGGGTCGCGGCGCTCCATGGCAAGCAGATCGGCGACACTGCGAAGGGAGCTAGTGTTATATACGATCTCGTCACGTCGACGGGTGTTGCGGCGGGTAAGGAGTTGCCCCCGTTTATCCCGCTGGGAGGCGACGCTAGCGACCAGATCGTTACGATCGCGTCGGCCACGGTTGAAGAGGTTAAGCAGTGGGCGGATATTTCAAGGTTGAGTGATTCTCCTGTGAACTGAGATGTGTACCTAAACTACCTAAATTATCTATAAAATACCTACCTCCCTATCTTAAAGATACGATCTTATAGATACGATTACAAAGACGGATAGTTAGTTTTCTGTTCTGAAGGAACACCTTTTTATATAATTGGAGATATGATGTCAATTAATGCTTGTAAGGCTTAAATAATAGAGCCGATAAACCTGCCGGACCTGATATGTTTCCGATATGTCCCCGATATGTCCGGCCGGTATCTCCACTGCCGTGCAGGATTACCGTTAGCCAATCAGATCTCTACTTTTCAGGGATTACTAGTTGAACCAATAAGCTATTAATGAGAAGTCTACCTAGGTACCTACCTAGGTTAGGTAATCCGTACCCATGCGGTTGGTTCCGAGATCTAACTTCAACGCATCAACGCTTCAATTGGCTTTCTTTCCTTTGACCCGCTCATTTCATTATCCAAATTTGTGTACTATGTAATGTTGATCTGCTATGGCCGTCTTCGCGGTGCTGCACCTTGACAGACATCATTCATCTTCTGATGTTATAACATAGGTGTAAACGAGGCCGACTTCGCAAATGGCGACCTCTATCTCCCCCCTCCTGCGACCGTCGTCCCGGCCCAGCTGGGCTTCCTGGCAATCTTCAATCCCTCCCTGGGCCCTACCGACGAGACTATGGACGACCAGATCGTCTACTACGCTTCCGTGAACACCCAATTTAAGAAACGACGGCACCGTTCGCGTGGTAAGCCTACCGACAGCATTTCCCAAGAGGAGCGAAACGAGCGGTTGAGGCAGATTGGCCTAGCGCAGGGGATGGTTGAGTTTAGTCGTGGGTTCGCCAATGGTCAGCCTGTCGATACCATAGAGACTGAGAAGAGTCGCGTTGTGCTGCATGAGCTGGAGCCTGGTTGGTGGATATTAGCCGTAAGCAGAAAAATCTACCCTTCTCCCCCCCTCCCCCCTTGTTTTTTCACTTGAGATAGAAGCTGATGCTTTCTAGTCTATTGACTTGACCAAGCTACCTTTGCCACCGAGACTCGATACTCCCTCTTCGAATCAGAAAGATGATGCGTCGGAAAATGTCGAATATTCGTCCCGCGAACTTAAGCCGGCCGCACTGCTGATGCAAGATCTTCTTCGCGCCCATTCTATCTTTTTGCTCCATCATGCTGCATCTCTAAGTGCTTTATTTGTTCGATCGAGACGGTCTAAATTTGTCAGCATATTAGGTCGATACTGGGATCTGTATTTGTCTACGTGGGACGTCATGTTGCATGGTAACCCTACTACCAGCATGTTTGGTGGCATCAAGATCGCTGCTTGTGGAGAACTTGGTGTCGGTGTTGGAGAGGAGGAACGCGGAAGTGGCGAAAGAGAAGTCCTTGAAGGGTTCGTCGATAGAACCGAAGGCCTGATCGACTTGATCGTATCCAAATTCGGATATTCGGAGTTCGATGTTGACGAGAATCCCAAAGGGGCTGAAGAATCGGCTCCGAAATGGCTCGGCACCGGAGAAGAACCGGGTGCGGAGGATGGTGCTATTTTCCTCGGTGTAGGGGCTCTATCAAGGAAATCGATACGCGATGTTGCCTACTGGATGGAAGACCTCTACATGTGGGGAGAAGACGCATATGGTGTTAGAGATAGCCCGTCTTCAACACGCCAAGCTAAGAAACCGAAGAAACCAAGATCAGCAAGTGCTAAAAAGAATGGTGGGAAACGTACGAGTTCTCCCGAAGCGAACAAACCAGCAAGCCCAGACGCTCAAACGACACAGAGGAAATCTACGGATGCCAAAGAGCCAGAACCAGTAACGACGAAACCAACTGAAGAAGCAGTTGACGGAGGTGGGGTTAACCGATTTATGAACTACCTTAAGATGGGTTATGGTACTCATTGGACGCTGGGTGGCTCTGGTGGGGGAGAAAGTACGGAACAAGATGGAGTGGCGCCCGCAGAAATATCCGGGGACAAAGCGCAGAGTAATTCCCATCGTCCACCGAAAGCCCCAAATACGAATTCCGGTCACTACCTTATAGGACTTCTCGGCAACGTCGAGGAAGCTGGTCATATCGAGCACGATGAGAACATAGAGCAATCTGATGATCTGTCTGATGTCGAGCATAACTCTAGAATCTTGCTTCGAACTCTTACTGTGGAGCTAGAAAATGCAAAACGCCCGGAAGCTGAAATAACACGAGATTTCGGAAACCAAGATCGTGAACGATCTACTACAGAGCCTAGCCAAGGGTCTTCAGAAGCGGCTTCCCAATTTGACAACCAAGACCTTAACAAATCAGAAAAGGTACGCATAGTGGTATACGTGAACAAACCGTTCATTTATACATTCCTATTCCGGAACAGGACAGACTCATTAGCCTGGGGTGAGCTGTATAGGTCATTGCATTATCAGCTTGCACCACTTCGGAAACCCTTGGCGACGTCTACGGCCTATCGCCCCGGAAGGCCGGACATTGGGCCGGTAGGTTCTCATATTTTTGACCTTATATGGGATCCAGAAGCTATGACAATACATTCTACCATTCCCAGCATACCTTCGCCAATTCAGATGGTACAAAACACGCAACCTGTCTGGTCTCGCGCAGAAGCGGTAAATACTCATAATCAAATGCTCAGCACGTACATCGCAACATCAACCGATCCGTCTGAGCTGGAGCGCACCTGTAAGACAAGCCGTGGCTGGTGGATCGTGTGGACGCGTATAATGGAGAAAGACGGTGCCCACACTCCGGTACCACCACCGCCAGATTCATCAGATACAAGCCAGATTCCTACCCTACAACATAGCGGATCGACGGATAGTATCGGCTCTCAGAGGAGCCAGCCTAAGAGCACCCGGCCTAGGGGCAAGGTCAGCAAGGAGATATTTCTCATCCGGCGAGCGGGCGAGCATACGAGGCTTAGGGGGCTGAGCGGCTCGTACGCGGAGGGAGGCGGTTGGGCGGACGGAGCTAGTCGGCTCGCTCAAGGTATCGGAGTGGATACGAAGAGGTATATAGAGGGACTATTGAGCTTAGGCCGATGAATTATATTTATTGGCTTTATGGGCGTTTGACACTTATATTAGGGGGACTGGGTGAATGGATATGGCCATATATATGGAGGGGATGAGATGGAAAGTGTTAGACTATCCCCGAGGATACCCGATGAGGTTTGCTTAAGAGCATCTTAAAGGACGTCTTGTTTAGGATGATATGTTTATCTGCCAGGTGTATGGAAATGGTGAATAGAGGTAGAATTGATGAAGACATGATCGTAAGCATGAGCTATCTAGCGTTCAACCAAAAGATATCCGTAACCCCCCCCCCCCCCCCCCCCCCACCGCCGGTACGTCGTCGATGCCACTGGAGTATGTTAAGCTTATTTATGTTGAGCTTCTCTTTTGTCATAGTCCTATGACATGTTTACTAGGCCGTAGGATAACAATCTATCCCGAGTTAGATACCCTTAATTACCTACCTATCTACTTGTCTACTTCTTAATAGTATGTATATCTTGACAACTGAAAGTCATAGCAGCTGGATAGTGTGATGGTACTACTAGATCTATATTGCATAACTACGGCTTTTCTACAATGTGCTTTGTAAGATATCTTTTATGATACGATTAGTTTGTGAGAGGGGTAAGATGTTTATGATAATTATTCCTTGGCTGCCTTGCTTTCTTTCTTTTCCCATATATCCTAACTATAGGTAGTTACATTTAGCATTGGAAAGACGCTTGCCTTGGCTGCGTATAATTAGAGTTTCTAGTTATAATAACTACCTAAGCGTTATGTTATAACTAGTGCAAATGCGCCTACTTACCCAAAGCGCATACAAATTACCATGGCACTTAAGATGACGGATCGGAAAAAAAATAAATAAAACAAGTCCTCGACATAGGCTATTCCAGGCAAAAATAATTAACTACAGTAAGGTTACTCCAAAGGGGGTCAAAGCCCCCCAGTTCATACCTAAGCATGTGAATGAATTGCAGATATAGGCAGACATAATATAGTAATTTCCGGCTGCTGCGCCACGAAATACGAAATTGGATAATCATGTGAAAGGGCCGTCACGGAGAGCAATGGCCGTGCGGAGATCCAAGCAAGGGTTCGGACTCCGGAGAGAATGGATAGGTAAACTTGGTCTCGAGCGTCTTATTAGCATACCCGCGGCGAATACATAATGGCCCGAGCAGAGGGGTGGATGATAGCATTACTACTATGTTATTGGGGTATTGGCTTCATACGTACGGATCCGTGGAGCACGTCGGTGGGCACACATGTCATCGTATACGAGATTCAATATCTCCCCACTAAGTAACACTTGGCACGACCCAGCGACTCGGTACTATTGTAAAAGTACGCATCATCATTCAGGGCCGTTTCTACGCACGAAAGCCCAACCTTTCGTTGAGAATACAGTAGAGTCCGAGTCACTTAGTCAAGCGGTTAATTCAAGGCCACAGCAAAGATACCATAGAACTGAAGTTTAGATTGGTAAACCCTTTTCCATTCCTGATCATACCAGATCATTTCTTTTCCAAATCTGTAAATATGTACAGAAGAATCAAAAGTCTATATCCGGACCCAAGCTTCCGTCCTCAAGGTAGGCCGAAGCTTTCTTTATAAAAGAAGGTACCAAAATGTGTAAAACTCCCCTAAGGTGTTGCTGACACCTACCAACCAAACCCTGGTGGTAATAAGCGCCCAACGCTTTTCCCCTTGGTATAATTGTCAGCGGCGTCCAAGAAAAAAACGCCACATGTCAGAAAAGAATATCATCAAGGCCTTTTTAGTGCCCGTTCATCGTCAAGGGACCTATCCCTGCGTTTTCCGCCACGCATGTACCCCAAGAAACAGAAAAGCAATATTTGCTGATGCCTTGTATCTGCCTCGGCGCGGCAACCAAGAGCCGATAAATGCGTAAAGGAATGTTTCATATTTACTCGTCGATAGTCCAGGAGCATTCAAGACGACCGCCATCTAGGGAGTCGAAGAGGTCAAGGAAGGTGTGGGGAGTGACATCAATGGCAAGGTTGACGCAGCCATCGCAGCGGTCACGGATCTTAGCCTTAGTGGTCTTGCCGTTGGAGGCAGTGATTGTGATGGTCTTGTCGCAAAGGGGATGCGCTGGCTGGTTGATGCCGTAGCTGGTCGCCGTGCTGATGTTGTCCCAGAACTGCTTAGGGATAGCAACGATGTTCTCAGAGTCGTCCTTTCCTTCATCTTCATAACCACATGCGCCTAGGGCAGCATTGTAGTAGGTGATCTCGCCGTCAAACTTCTTGCCGTACGGGATTCCGTCGCTACCAGTGCTGCCGCCAGAGCTACCACCGGAGCTGCTTGAAGATGCCGGGGGCGCAGCAACGTAGGTGCTGGTGGGTGATGCAGCGGGTGTCTCCGTGGTCTGCTGAGAAGGAACAACCTCAGGAGTGCTTGTGGGGGGCGAAGGAGAGGGGGCCTGGTAGGTAGGCTGGGTAGTAATGCTGATGATAGTAGTAGGCGTCGAAGGCTCAACTTTGGGAGTCTCAACCGTAGGGGTCTCAACTGTGGGAGTCTCGACAACACTGCTGGCACTGTAGGCAGGGGTCTCAAAGAACTGGACAGGAGTGTCTGCGCTTGTCTCCTTTGGCGAAGGAGGAAGTGTCTGAGTGGAGTCATCATCAATGATGACGGTAGCCGTTTCCCAGACGGTCTCCCACTCAGTAACTAGTTCTCGCTTCTCATGGTGATGACGTTTATGGCCATGAGGTTGGGCAACGGCAACGGAGGCCAGAATAGCAGCGGCAATGGTTGCGGACTTCATATTGAATGATACTGGCTGCTGTGATATATGCTCAAGAAGACAGAATCGAGGTTATGCGATATAAATCAGGCGGGATCCAGCCGGAGGGTATATAACTTCAAAAGCGCTGTTAAGTTTTTACTGAACGAGGAACTTCTTGTCCTTGTGTGATGGTAAATTTGCAGTTAATGGTTGGGCAGGATCGGTATCGAATCTCTTCCTCAAGAATGAGTGTGTCGAGGCAGTTATACCAGGAAGGAACGTATACAGTGAGCACTGCTCCTGGAAAAGAATGAGCGATCTATATTTTGCGTGTGGGAGTTGAAGAGAGAGATCAGAAATTATCCAAATCGAAAGGAATGTAAGGGGAGTTATTTATTTAGCAGGGGAGAGGGACAACATCTCGTGGCGGCCGCAGCGAAAGACAAGGGGGAAGCAAAAAAAGACAACAGGGAACAAAAGCAAGAAACAAAATCAGACCAGGGTTCCTGCCTGATGTACACTAGCTGTACCTGACCGGACTCACTAGCTTAAATTCAATGGAATTCTATTGGCTGGAACACGTTTAAGCAACCCGTAACTGGGGGCTTCCTAGATGCTCTTTCTTCCATTTGGAACAATTCATCCAATCAGATACTCCGGATCGGAGCGGGTTCAACGTGGCTAATGGAGGGTGTCAGCACGGGTCAGCTAGGGCTATTTACTGGGGCGTACCTGATTGATACCTCGATACATCACTTTTTCATGCAAGGTACCGCTGACGTTAGCTTGTGCCATCGACAGACGAACCAATAGGATCACTTTGACCCCTTGTAAAAGCGAGCTTTTAGTTTTAATCACTCATTTTAGTACCAAACCCGGGCTGAAGTCGATCGACTTTCCACCTGCAGCCAACTTTTTTGCCAACTAAATTATTGATCCTTACTATGGTACAAAGTTGCAACCTGCAAAAAAAAAAAAAAAAAAAAGTGCACGGTGGACAGGACATGTCTCCACGTCGGACCACATCCACGTTGGCGTGCTTGAGAGGGCTGAAGCTCCTCGCGCCGGCGTTTCTCTAAGCTCCACACGATACGCTTCTAGACAACCTCTTCTCCCCCTCTTCCCCTCCGGCCCTTCGCCTCCGGAGGTATCCATTAGCTAACGAGATTTCGCGATTTGTCCGTCGGTCGAGTGGACTGACGCCTCAAACCATCCAGCCGTTTTCGTACCGGTTGGTACATGAGTACAAACTGATCCCGTTAATGAGGCTCGGTCCGATGTCAATTCGCATATGAAGGATCAAGATTCGATTCTAGTTCATCTCTAGTTTGTTGGAGCTGTGGATGCTGGTGGACAATGCCACGGCATCCGGCCTTTGTCCATCCCTCATCCCACATGTTTAGTCTTTGTTGAAGCTCCTTATTGCCCGGTTTCTCCGCATAGATATGTGTGCCAGTTTCACCGCTTGTAGTCGTCAACCTTCTCCACGCTGCGGATACCCGAATGTCGGCATTGATCACCCTTCCTGCCGCCTCTGGTTGTAGCTTTCGGCCGCTTGCATCCACCATGCAAGCTATCTAACTTGCGGCTTTGTGGGTATAGAATCAAGAGTTGATCGAGTCTAGTGTATACTCCAGTCAGATCGAGGTATGGGGAGCCAATAAGGGGCCCGAGAGATTTATCATTCTTTCACATGAATGTCCTTTGTGGTACACAATAACGCTTCCCTCGGAGCTGACCGACTACTTGTTTGCGACTCGAATAGTATTCGCGTCGTCCGAACCAGTTGGTCTCGACTGCATTGTCTGCGATATAGAATGGACTTCGTTTCTCTGATCTCGCCTATTATTAACGAAACCGTTAAAGAAGGTAGATTCAAAGTTTTTACTCAAAGTTTCGGTACCAACCTTGAGTGTATCATACCGTACACATGGTGTACATACGGCGTTGGAGTAAGGCGTTGAGAGCTGCTATCTCTCTACTGGCTCCTCGGTGCCATCGCTGTCTTACTATTGGCTCACCAACCGGCCTCTTTTTTCTCGTTACGCGTTCCCTCTCCGCTTACTCCTTTCAATTCCTAGGCAAAGTAAAAGAGTCGTCTAGACACTGTGACAGGCTATTCACCCTGTTTTTCTGTACCATCTCGGCAATCTAGATGTGGTGTAGTTTTCTTTACACGTCATTTTCTATACTCTTTATAGAGTGAATGAATAATCGATCAAGGATCACAACTTTTACATGACTCTCCAGCTATCCCAAGATCGACCCGAATTACATACATACATCATCTCTACTGCAACTAATAAGTGAGCTTATCAAGAATATCAAGGTCAACTATTGTGGTCACCAAGTTATGCCACTAATGCATTCGCCACCACCGAATAAGCCCACTATTGGCGCGAGAAAGCCAGTAGTCGTAAGTTCTTCCGATCCTCCTGCGTTAGCAACCCTAGCCGGTCCAATAGGAATAAATTCGATCAGTCAGACGGCTTAGTAGTCTTTTTTGTTTTGAAAATTTTCAAAAGCATCTGCAGAATGATAGCAGTCGTCAACTTATACTGTCGCCGAGCTTCTCCATCGGCAAGTACCGGACCTATAAGGTAAGACTTGTTCGAAAATCTTTTCTAGTCTAGCTGTGAGTTATACCATAGTATAACGAAATTTATAACAAAATTTATAACAAGATCTACGATAAGCTATACCTTACGTAAAATAGATGTCGCGGGGAACCTTTGTGTATTCTCCGTCGAGCTACACGATACTAGTCGCCGGCAAGGCAATTCATTAACTTGAAATTGTTAGAGTACAGAGCTACAGGTTCGTGCATAAAAGATGCATGATGTCAAAGATGTGTAAGTAATTGCAGTAATAGCCTATTAATTGAGAGCATGTCCGAGCTCGCTGATATCAATTGGTTACCTGGATGCACTTTTCTGTCTAACATTGACGTCTCTACTAGAAAGGCTGCATTGCCTGCACGTTCCCGTCTCAACTTAATCTAGGCACAAAAGTGATAGACGTAACACTATCTTCCTTAGGGGCAAACAGAACTTGATTTGTGTTGCCAATTACATGCAGGAATATCTGGGTGTGAAACC
This sequence comes from Daldinia eschscholtzii, assembly GCA_037126485.1. NCBI lineage: Eukaryota > Fungi > Ascomycota > Sordariomycetes > Xylariales > Hypoxylaceae > Daldinia > Daldinia eschscholtzii. Next base: position 1,933,233 of record JBANMG010000007.1, read on the forward strand.
AGCTTATACCGAAACCACCCGGGACTGAGTAATGATGACGAGAAGGACGATCAGAGCTCGGGGTATATACCCCCTTACGCAGCACGAAAAGTGTAAAGGAAAAGTCCCTCTCTACTGAAGACCGGGCGGTCCTCATCCGGGACCTCGGTTACTCGGAATAGCTTTTGCGCTTTCTTGAGGAACTGCATATCAGCGCGTCTCCTCTTCTTGAAGCAGAAGTAGATGGTGGCTGAGGGGCATAGTTTCAGAAGATCGGACAGCGTCGCTAGGAGCAGCGGGAACGCGGGTTCGAAGTAGACGCAGTCAGCCGCGAGGATCACGTCCGGCTTAAAGGCGGCAATACTCTGCGGGAGAGGCTCGCCCCTGGAGTATAGAAGTATCATATATGTTAGTATAGATGCACGTATGCGTCGTTATGATACATAAGTCCCATGGGATATGCAAACTGAGAATAGTGTATGGGAACGGGAGGGGGAAAGGGATCAGGATCAGGGATAGACTGACCAGTTTAGAATAGTAGCTTTAACCTGACCTTCGAGCCCGTTCAAGCCGATGTTGTGCTCCATCAAGGAGTACATCTCCAACTGATCCGTAATGTAAAGCGGGTTCTCGACCGCGCACCCCTTGGCAACCGCCAAGCCCACCAGTCCGCCTCCGGCTCCGAGTTCTAATCTGGATGCCGAAAGCGCGTGTTAGGAACCGGCCCCCCTAGATCCGCACTACAAGGAATAGCAAACAACCGCAAAAAAAAAACTTCGAATTAAATCGCGCACTTACATCCTTGAGTTTCGCATATCATCCCGGTGGTACCGGAGCATATGTTTGGCAAGCACCATGCCCGCGGGCCAAGTCTGCCCACCGCATCCGGAGGCTAGATCTTCGTGTAGCCGCAGGGGCTCGGCGAGGAGTCCCGCGAAATCGGTCGCGGTAGTACCGGCGGCCTTGTACGCAGGAAGCGGCGAGAGGTCCTCGCCGATAGCCAAGGGCGAAAACTCAGGAGAAGGCGAGCGCTGAGGCGGCGACATTTTTAGGAACTGTCGTTGTCACCGGATATCTGTCCTCGAAATCATCACTACCCTAAAATATTAAGTTTAAACAGATATCAAGCTAGCAGTTCGTGCGGTTCTAGTGAGTAGCAGCAGCAGTAGTAGTAGTAGTAGTATAGATAACGAATTATGGGTTCGGACCCAACAAAAAAAAAAACCGGATAGGGGATGGGATGCCCCCCCGGTTTGCATGTCGCCTTCCGGTGAAATCCATCGGGATCTAGAACGTCAGATACAACTCGCTTATGTCGCTATCACGATAGGTACCCACACTCTAGCACCCCTATAAGTGAATCAGGCTGGCGTCTTACATCACAATAAGCCGGATTAAGGTGTAAAACAGTTTCCACGCCTCAGTAAATATTTGACATGTGAGAGGGATTTTATGCTTCTGTACTACCTTAGGTACTTTTTGGTGTCAAAGGCTGCCTGGGTCACCTATTACTGTGGCGAGTATATGGTTTGAGATTCGGGCCACATGAAATCAAATGAAGCCAGAGTAATAATTGTCACTAAAGCCTTCCTACATATTTCATAAGCAAAACCATTCTGTCACTTATAATGTGGCTTGACGACGGGATACGGAGTCCTTGAATGGCTAGTACTGGCAGATGTCTCACTTTATACCGCCTACTCACGCAAGGGGATCATTTGAGTCACCAAGCTTTCGGGGGACAACTGAGTTCAGCATGCGAAGAGTCAATAGAAACATTGCTTCGGGCATTCATTTTCTATATATCCATCTAAATTGTTTATCAACTCGTCATCGGCAAGATACGATAGCACTATACAAAAGCGTAACCACATAGGGGCCGACTAGGTACCTATTATCTCATTTCGTCTTACTGGACAGCGTAACTATATTCAAGTGAACTAGAATAGCTATAATCACTTTTGGTTGAGATAACAGGTAACAGGTATCTTAGTCGAATCGACTTTTTATAGTAAACATCACCGTTTGCTTAGAGACCTAGGGGTAAGAGGGCCTTTAGAAAAGGCACATGTAAGTCATCTGGTTGCTCGTCTGATAGGAGGTTGGCCGCTTTGAAAATTAGAGACAAACAATGGGTTAGGGCTAAAGAAACGAGGTTGTAACGACCACCGTTTCTTTTCTAGCCCGCCTTTTTTTTATTATTATATCATCATGGCCTCAAGAAGCCGGTGGCTCGGTAGGTCGCCTCAGCCTCAAGTCAAACGCGACATTCCAAACAGAAAGGTTCACGGAGCTGAATGTATGTGCCCGTCAACGGAAATAGTTTCTGTCGCACGCCACTGCTCTTCCTCTTTCTTCCTGGTAGGAACATCCAGCAAGACGAATATTGTCTACTCATGCCATATTCTATCTCCTGGGGCGTCGTCTCTACATATGTAAAATTAAACTGCTTCAAATGTCAGCGGGACTCCCTTCCCATCACTTAATCCCGCGGTGGCGGGAATGCGATCGCTCACCAGCCTTAGGCGATCGTAGCCCGGCGCGTGGCTGAGACATTGGAATTCCACCAGCCTTACGCGATAGCCTGGTCGGACGCGCCAGAACCTCTAATAGATCGCACAGATTACTTACGTGATGAGACCCCTCCAACCCCCCTTTCGTCATTATCGAATCTCACGCGCTTCGCAACCTCTTAGATGGCAGTCACCTTCCGGCCCAAGGCAGGGCAGGGCGGGATGAGGCGAGGTGCAAGGGAGCACGATGACATCGTTGAAGAATGGCGTCCTGGTATACTGTTGGCCACAGGCCGACATCGATGCTTTTGCAACTTCTTCTGCTTTGTCCTGTTCAAACCACAGTTTCAACCATAGCATGATGTCTGGTCATGCAAACGACGACTACAGTATCTGATCTGATCCAATCTAAAATACTTATCGAAAGCTCGGTATAGCTTACTTGGTGTGGTCCTTCACTCTCATGCGAGCAGCTTCGGCAGCTGTAATACATAACAATGGTGGCGAAGTGTAAAGAAATCTTCGCGTTCGGCGCGGCAGTATTGTCGATACTCGCCGGGGCTACACCTGTCGACTACTTCCCGATCAACTCACAATTACCACCCGTAGCCCGCATCTCAGAAGCATTCGAATTCACCTTCTCCCCACTGACGTTCTTCTCTAAATCCAATATCACGTATCGGCTCGGCAAGGCGCCGAAATGGCTTGCAATCGACAGCTCCTCGAGACGGCTTTTTGGGACGCCAAATAACGAGGACGTTCCAGCAGGGGAGGTTGTTGGTATCCCGATCGAGCTGATAGCTGAAGACGAGACGGGATCTACTACGGCAAATCCGACTTTGGTGGTATCCAGGAATCGGCCACCCGTCATTGAAGTGCCTATCTCGAAACAGCTCCCCAAATTCGGCACGTATATAGCGCCATCTACATTGCATCTTCACCCTTCAAAGCCATTCTCCTTTAGCTTCGACGAGCACACATTCCGAACTGATAGCGGAGATGGCGGGCTCAACTATTATGCAGTCTCCGACGACAACGCCCCTTTACCCTCCTGGATTACCTTCGATGCTGGAAAACTCTCCTTCTCCGGCAAAACGCCACCATTTGAATCCCTCGTGCAACCTCCGCAAATATTCACTTTCCAACTAGTCGCGTCTGACGTCGTGGGATTCGCATCAGTCTCAGTACCCTTCTCGATAGCGGTAGGGAGCCACGAGCTAACTGCTGAACCACCAGTAGTTAAGCTCAACGCAACATACAAAAAGCCTTTCGAATATAAAGACCTGACAAACGTGTTTAAGCTTGATAAGAAGCCTCTGAAGCGAGAAGACACCGTAACCATCACTGCGCTTGACCTACCGACTTGGCTGTCCTTCGATAACAAAACTTGGGAGTTGACTGGCACGCCTAAGTCGACAGCTGAATCGACCAATATAACCATAGCTGTAGCAGACAAATACACGGACACTCTGAATCTTACTATCTCGATTCACTTTGGTCTGTTCATCTCCGACCTGCCCGATCTTGACCTTAAAGCAGGAGATGATTTCTCGTTTGATCTGAAAAAATACCTCTCAAAGCCCGAAGATACCCAGGTTACAATAGAGGATGAATTCGGGGCCTCATGGGCTGAATTTAATTCTTCTTCGATGATCCTGTCAGGCTCGATTCCTGAGCGCGCATCAGAGAAGGCTCGGGCAATGCCGCACGTCGTCTTCAGTGCAACCTCCAAGAACACAAACGAGACAGAGACCAAAACTATGAATATCCATCTTACCACCACCCCTACCGTTACACCTAAACCAAGCGCCGAGCCGAAAGAGCCCGGAACGGATGACTCGAATAGAAATCTGCTCTGGCTGCTTATAATACCAATCTTCCTCATATTTGCCTGTATAATAATTCTCCTTTTCTACGTTCGACGGCGTCGGCAACAGCCCAGGAGAATTAGCACTAGGGAGGTATCCGGACCCGTACCGGGGAGTTTCATGACCCATCCTCCTGACATCCGCAAAGACCCGGTTGTTAGAATAATAGATATAGTACCGCCACGCGATTCCGAGAGCACAGCCGCGCAGAAACATCGTGTGTCTGCGGGTGCATCGAACGGGCGTTCCCAGACCGCATCGACTCCGAGCTTGACCGGAAGCGTGATCCCTCATGCCATGATGGCGATGTATTCCAGGGCCAAGTCACCTGCGCATAGCGTCATTCTAGAAGCAAGCAGCTCTTTGTCTGGAGGACGTGATAACCAACCGTCTCCACAGGCAGGAGGAAGAACGGATGAAGTCAGCCTGCTTTCGGACACCAGTCTTGGAGAAGCCGATGCGTATATCGCGGAAGCGCAGTCATATATCATTGCTACAAGACCTCGAAATGATGCGTTCCAGAGCCTTTCAGTTCCCATAAACACCGAACCCTTTAGTATACAGAACACACCGGAAATCGCCTATACTAGATACGAGGCCCATTCGGATAACGCGGTGCCGCCGGCAGTAGGCTACGCGGTACGACCAAAGTCGGGACAGCAGCAGCAGCAACAGGAATCCGTATTGGACCTTCGCAACGTCGGGAAGAGAATATCTAATTTATGGAAGAGAGAGAGTGGAAGCCAAGTTAATAATAATCAGAAACGGAATAGTATCCTTAGTGATTCTACCGCACAAACTACTCGCACGAGTATTTTGACGTCTGGGATCTCAGGAGTAGCGGAGGAGGAAGCCACGACGAGTACGAATGTAGTCGCAAGGCCAACTATAATACATATACCCAGCCGACCGGGTGAGGCACGGCAAATGAGCAGGAGAGTGAATGGATCATCATCGTTATTCGGCCGTCAGTCAACTATAAAATCACCGGAAACAATTCTACATCAAAGTCCAGAGCTACCTCCAACTCTGGGCGACTACATAAACCCTCGAGACAGCGACTCGTCGTGGGACCGGCTTGCAAGAAATTCCCTAGGTATCGCATTTAAAGACCTCCTCACAGAGCCAGAACGGGTCGTCTCACGTCAGGAATCACCGGTCGACGTACCTCAAGAAGGCAATTGGATAACCTACGACTTAAACCAGAATCTCCTATCCCCGGGCCAATGGCCGCAGCAGAACGTATCCATCAACATGGTGGGCATAGCCAGAACCTCACCCGCGAATATTTCGAGCGAGATACCTCGACTACCGCCGAGCACGGCGCTAGGAAAATCCAAAGGAGAAGAGAAGAGCAGAGTCGCGATGAGACGCCGCCCGTCACAGGCGTCCGAGACTACTGTTCGTAATACGCCGTCTACGAGCTCGAGATCGGATGTGACCTACTCGTCCCGAGACGAGTATTCGCACTTTAGCCATAACACCCGGAGGCAAGGCGCGCCCAGCGAGTCGCAGACGCCCTCCATAGAAAACGGGTGGGCGCCGCCACCGACGCGGCCACTCCCGCGGACTCCGACGCAGCAGATCGACAGGGCGCCGTTAGCAGAGCGGCCCAACCAGTCGTCGTTTCTCTACACAACGGCATCAGCTACAACAAGAGCAGCCGGTGGGGGAGTCGGACAAAGCTCCGGCATCGAGAACACGCGTTGGAAGTCGACGAGAAGCATGAAAAGCGCTAAGAGTCTGCGGAGCGTCTGGGCCGATGACGACGAAGACGATGACGCGTGGGAGGATATACGCCCGCCGACGACGATTGACGGTTGGGACGATGGCGTCGATAGTGATGGGAGCTTTGCGGTTTATATCTAATGAAAAATGTATAATACAATACCTAAAAAATGAGGATGAGGGCTGATACCTAGGATATTAATGATATTAATAACTACGATAACTACGCTAACTATTGAATGTGTGTATCTGCTGAATACTGTATTATTTCGAAGTGCGCGATATCGCCGTATGTATTGTAAGAGTCTTATTGTAAGAGTCTCGCTTAGAAGATTGTGACTCTACTAGGTAATAGTTTTGCAATATATCTCAATAGACTGGTTGAGGTTTGACTGTAAAAGTAAGATGCTTATATAGTCAAGACAGATCAACTAATTGGATACCAGATACCTTGATACGCGGGAGATGACCTTACCCGCCAAATCAGGACATATGAAACTTGACAGTCGAAGCTGACAGCACTGTGGGATTCACCTCGTTGCAGCCTGGCAATACTTCACTGCCTACTTTTAGTCCTGCGTAATGCGGAATTCCGGGATCAATCCGAAGCTGGGGGTTTGGGGCAGGGTTTGCAATCCACAATATCGGTCCGGGGAGTCCGAGCGGACGTCGTTGTACATAGCTTATTGTGATGTCCATCAAAACAAGAGTATTGACAAATATCGCTTATGTCTATGAGTAAGGCATCCATTCAAACGGGTATCTTTGGTATTAGTGCCCGATTATTCAGAAACCTTCCTTTCTTTGGACTTGATAGGGTAACTGTTGAGTTGAGTGGTATAATAATAACTACATAAATAGTATAGTATATGAGTGGCAAAAGAAAAAAAAAAAAGACAATGGAGGACTCTAGAACCGTTGTTCGCGGTCTCGAGTGCGAGGCAGTGGTAGGCGTTATCCCCTGCATGGGTTAGTTTTAGCTCTTTGTGGAATGCATTGCATGTCACTCTAGGTAACCAATCAATATCCACAAGAGAGCGTCCTGAGGGTGTAGTGGACTGCCCATATTGGTATTTGGATTGAGCTTTATTAGAAAGATGTGATGGTTTGAGACAGAAGACAGACGTTTTATTGTATAAGGTAACGAACGTACTTACCTTATATAAGGGATTAGTATACTTTTAGTAAAGGCGCAAACGTCGTCATTACTACATGTAATGCCCACGGTTTTGACTATTTTGTACCTATACTTGAGCTTTTACCTTAGCTTAGGCTACCTTGTTGCCCCCAGATTTTGTGCCGTAACTACTAACCTAAGGTTACTAAGGTAATTATTACCTGCCTTCAGTATACATGTACTTCCCTCTGCAGTGAAACATGAACCAATTGTTTTAGCTCCATACCAAATGCCCAAATGTTGTAAGAGCACATGCGACATTTACATCTTCTATATAATAACTAGTACCGCATTTATTAAGAAACTTTTAATTCTAAAGTACGGACCATTTGTTATATTTAATAAGCTTTAAATTATATATGGATGTGGTTTTTTTAATTAATATCACAAAAATTATATAAAAAAATTTAATTTTTTATAAAAATTTTTATAATTATTAAATAAAAATATTATATAAAAATGGATTTTATTATTATTATTATTATTATTATTATATATTAAAATAAAAAATGAAAATTTATTATATATAATAATTATATATTATTAAAATGAATTTTTTAAATTTATTAATTTTATTTTTATTAATAAAAATAAAAAATAATTTTATTTTTAAAAAATTATTATATTTTATTAAATAATAATAAAATAAATAAATTTATATATTTTAAATATATATTAAATGATATATTTATTATTAAAAAAAATTTAAATGGTTATATTTAAATGAAATTTAAAATTATTTTTTAATAAAAATATATAAATAATTTTATATTAATAAAATAAAAAATATAAATTATTTAAAAATTAAAAATTTATAATTAAAAAATATTTATTAAAATAATTGTTATTAAAAAATTAATTATAAATTTAATTTATAATTATTTATAAAATTTATAAAATTATTATATATTATTAATTTTAAAAAAAATTTTAAATATTATTTTAAAATTTATATTTATAATATTTTTGAATTTTTATTTTTTTAAATGGTTAATTTATAATTTTTTTTTGAAAATATTAAATTATAAAATATTAAATTATATATATTATTTTTAAATTTTTAAATAAAATTATTAAATATATAAATAATTTTTTTTAATATATTTGGAAAATTTTTTAAAAAAAAATTTTATTAATATGGTTTTATTTAATGATTTTATTATTAATTTGATTTTTTATTAATTTTTTTTAAATTAATTTTCAATATAAATAAAATTTCATTATTATTTAAATTTTTTAAAAAATATATATATAATTTAAAAAAAATTAAATTAATAATTAAAAAAATAAATAAAAATGGTTAAAATAAAAAATAAATTATTTTAATATTATATATTTTTATAAATAAATTTATATTATTATTTTTTAAAATTATTTTTTATAATAAAAATAATATTAAAAATAAAAAATAATAATTTTATTATTTTAATATTATTATTAAATTTAATAAAATAATATATAATAATAAAATTTTATTTAAATAATAAATTAATAAAAAATTATTATTATATATTATTAATAAAAAAATTTTATTAATTATAAATATAATTATATTTTATAAAATTAATAATTTAAAATTAAAATTAAAAAATAATAATATTATTATAATAATAATTTTATTAAAATTAATATTTTATTTTTAATTTTTTAATATTATTATTAATGGATTTTTTAAAAAAAATTTTTAAAAAAAAATAAATTTATATTTAAATAAATTAAAATTAATAGGTAAATTTTTTAAAAAATAAATTTTTAAAAATTAATAAATTATAATTATTTATATTATTAAAAAAATTTAAAAATGTTTTAAAAAATTTTATAATAAAATTTTAATTAAAAATTTTTTTATTTATATTAAAATAATTATTTATTTATTTAAAAATAAAAATGAATTAATTTATATTAAAAAAATTAATTTATTTTTATTATATTTAAATAATTGGTTAATTTTTTATTTAATTAAAAATTTTTAATATAATATAATTTTAAATAAATTAAATAATATTAAAATTTTAATTATTATTAAAAAAATTTTAATGTTACCGTATAATTTATATTAATTTTTAAAAAAAATTATATTAATAAAATTTTACCATTAATAATAAATTAAAATTAATGGGAATAAAATTAAATTAATTTAATATTTAAAAATATAAAATAAAAAATAAATTTTTAAAAAAATTATTATAAAATAAAAAATGGTTATAATTAATTTTAATAAAAATTTAATTATAAAAATTAAAAATAAAATAACAAATTTAAATTTATTAAAATTTATTTTTTTTTAAATTTTTAAATTTTTAAAAAATTAAATAAAATTTTAATTTTAAAAATATATTTTATATTTATTTTTTCAAATTTAATAAATTTTATAAAATTTTTTAATATATAAATTTTTATAATTTTTAATTTAAATTTTCTTTTTAATTTATTTAATTTTTTTTTATTTTTTAAATTTTTTTTTAATTTTTTTTATATACGTATAATTTTTATTTATACACGTTTTTTTATTTATAAATATAATTTTACATAATAATACATTTTTTTTAAAATTTATTTATAATAAAATTTTTAAAAATTATTTAAAAATATATTTAAATTAAAATATAAAAATAAAATTATTTAATAATATAATATATATATATTATAAATATAAAAATAATTAAATTTAAAAATTAATATAAAAATATTTAAAAAAAATTAAATTAAATTAATATATTTTAAATTTTTAATATTTAATTAATAAAAATTTTATATAATATATTAATTTTTATAATTATTATATTTAAAAAATTTTTAATAAAATTTTAATAATTTATTTAAATTTTATTTATTAATTTAATTAATTTTTAAATAATATTTTATAATTTTTATAACATGTAAAAATGGGTGTTATACAATTAATCTATTTGAACACTTACCACTGATCTACAATTAAAGCAAAGTGGTCCGTACCTTAGAATCAAAAGTTTTTTAATAGATGCGGTAGATAAGATTAAGTACTTACCTTGGTAGGTAAGTTCTCAGCTCCGCGTCATGACAAGAAGGAAAAAATGTTGGGGCAGGACTGAGATACCCGACAAATATTTGCTATAGCTTTGTTAGTACCTGGGATGCCAGCACTGGATGCCTTAAGTACCATGTACGGGTCTGTTCTGCATGTACAATAGGGGTCCAAGTTTAGTGTGTGTATGTAGACAGATAGTAAAAAACCAGCGTCATAGTTTGATTTCTCAAGATCCCCAGGTCATTTAGAAATTGTCCTTATCCCGATTTGTAAATGTGATCTTTTTTGGTTGATTCTGCTAAAAAGCTATACTAACGCGGAAAATGAATGTCGTGACGCATGTTGTATTCTCACGACATCATAGTGGCTTTTTAATCCCTTTTTAGAGCATAGGTTCCTACTAGGTACTAGGTAGGTAGGTAGGTACATAACCAACCCATTTGAAGGCATATGCGTACCGAGGTACCTGACCTAAAGGTATAAGTACAGGTACTTGTTGAGGATGCAGGTGTGCATACCTACCTAGGTAGGTACCCTATCGATTATAAAAAGAGGGTTTGATTAAGTCATCAGTTTGCCAGCTGCTCACGGCCCAGCATTCGGATTTTTTCTTGCAAGAAACGCAAAACCCCGCCTTGGCCTCGCCTACCCTTTTCTCTACCTAACCTAACCTACCTAATCCTGCCTACCGTACACTGCCTCTGTTCTCCGGCACCATCTGATCACAATTCTTTTCGCGACGCCCTTTGTGCCAGTTTTTTTTTTCCACACTACCCTACATCATCCCTCCAAGACACTACTCGCGGCCGCTACCGTATTTGTCTACATACCCATTTTCTGTCTCGAAGCGATTGAAAAATTTTGAAGATCAACAAAGCAACCCACGATACTTGCCCCTCCTTTCTGTATATGACCATTCGACCACACTAAACTAATCCTACGCGCTGCGGCATAATAAATTCTTTTCACCATGGGTCAAACCCTTTCCGAGCCTGTCGTCGACAAGGTATGATGATGATATTTTTTTTCCTGCTTGGGGCCTTCAATTGCGCCGTCTTGTACTTGTCCTCCCCCCCCACGGCCCAGCCCACCCCTCCGTGACTCCGCGCCTCTCCCGGGCCTTTGCTAAACAATATCGCAACGATTTGGCCTCGGTACCTCATATATAGAACTATTCGGCGCCTGATGCTTGCACAAACCTATACTAACTTGGGAAATTCTGTACTAGGCTTCTGACAAAGGCGAAGATGATCGACTATTATACGGTGTATCTGCTATGCAGGGGTGGCGTATTAGCATGGAGGACGCCCACTGTACCGTCCTCGACCTCTTGACACCCAAAGCCGAAGAGGAAAAGAAGGTTCATCCTTCGCGATTATCTTTCTTTGGCGTCTTTGACGGACACGGCGGAGATAAGGTTGCCCAATTTGCAGGCAAGAACATATACGATATCCTTAAGAAACAAGATACATTCAAGGCTGGAAATTACGAACAGTCTCTGAAGGATACATTCCTTGCGACTGACCGAGCGATATTGAGCGGTATGGATTCCAACCATCAACGATTATGATGATATATTTAAAGTCCAGAGTCTGACCCCATGTTTAGACCCCCAGTATGAGGAGGAAGTATCCGGCTGTACCGCGTGCTGTGGGCTGATTACTAGCGACAAGATATACATTGTTCGTATATACAGTACCCTGTTGGTCCGTTCCATAACTAACCCATGTTTCTAGGCAAACGCTGGTGATTCAAGAAGTGTCTTGGGTGTTAAGGGAAGAGCTAAGCCGCTATCATTCGATCACAAACCACAGAACGAAGGTCAGTCAATTAGTTCAGCATCACTAATATCTACAAATTCGCTAACGCGCTCGACCTTGTAGGCGAGAAGGCGCGAATTACAGCTGCGGGTGGTTTTGTCGACTTTGGTCGTGTCAATGGCAATCTCGCCTTATCTCGAGCCATCGGAGATTTCGAATTCAAGAAGAGTGCCGACCTTGCGCCTGAGCAGCAGATAGTGACAGCGTACCCAGACGTAATTTCGCACGACATTAGTGACGACGATGAGTTTTTGGTCATTGCATGTGACGGTACGTTTTCCCTCTCCCCTCTCCCTTCCCCCCTGTCCTCCCCTCCCTTCTCCTATCTGCGATACTGGACAGACGTCACTAACTAGTACTTAAGGTATTTGGGACTGCCAATCTTCACAAGCGGTTGTTGAGTTTGTTCGAAGGGGTATCGCCGCGAAGCAGGATTTGGATAAGATATGCGAGAACATGATGGACAACTGCCTGGCATCTAATTCGGAGACTGGCGGGGTTGGGTGTGACAACATGACAATGATCATCGTGGGCTTCTTAAGAGGCAGAAGTAAGGAGGAATGGTACGAAGAGGTTGCCAGCCGTGTGGCTAAAGGCGACGGCCCTTGTGCCCCTCCTGAATACGGTATGCCTTCTTAGAGCCCGGGGTCTCGAAATAATTTATAGAACTGACTTTGAGACTCAGCTGAATTCCGGGGACCTGGCGTGCATCACAATTTCGACGATAGTGACAGTGGTTATGATGTTGACATGGAGAACAAGTCCAAAACATTTGGGATCGGTGGGTACAAGGGCCGCATCATCTTTCTTGGCGATGGTACTGAAGTTCTCACCGACTCGGACGATACCGAAATGTTTGACAACTCTGAAGAGGATAAGGACCTAGCAAGTCAAGTATCTAAGAGCTCGTCCGGCGAGTCGGAAGGTCAGCTACCGCCCAGAGCGCCCTCGCCTCCCCCACGTACACCGAAGACGCAGGAAGACAAGCCTCAGGCAAAACCCAACGACGCATCCTCAAATAATACCTCGACTGCAACTGAAAAAGTTGCTGAAGCCGTGAAGGAAGAACCCAAGGAAGCAAAACCCGAAGCTGCTGCTGCCGCATCCAAAGATTGATTAACGTATAAGTTTGTCAGGCAGGATAATATCAGGACTGTGCCGCTGGGCCTTTGAACCCCGCCGGCCTTCTAATCGTTAGGATTTACCCCGCACACCTATGAATGATTAGGGATGGTTATGACAGAGCAATGAAGAGTTTTGTTTACTTGGCACATGATGGGATTAGCAGAGGGGAAAGGGGGAGGGGGGAGGGGATTGAGTGCCAGGGCGGATATTCTCCCTTAAAAGGGGGAACAAAATGGCCAGAGACTCGACACGCGATACGACCACTGGGGCCACCAACGTCTTGGCAACTTCAGGCACGAATTAAAGCTTGGGAGTTTTCTTGACGATCTGCATCGCGGCTATTCAGAAACCTCTCTACAACTGAGGAGTGCTCCATATGCTATAAGAACCGCGAGAACACTCATATGCATCATCGATTCTATATGTTTTCTTAGGAGTGCATATTCAGCACGTTCAAAAAAATGCATTAATGCCATAAAAAAAAAAAAAAACCCCGGGTGATCCGTATCTTAATACCTATTGCTAGGAGTGCAAGATGCTTTCCTTGATGATATTCTATAGTTGTAATTATTTGCCTGTTTGTTTGACTTAGGTACTTATGTACATAGATGGCATGATGAATGAGCCCGTACATTGGCTATTAGATACCTAGCCTTGATACCTACCTACCTAGGTACTGACCCAGTATGAAAGGTCCGCTACATGTAGGCCTATGTGTTAGGTACCTACTACATTATAAAGAATGAGTCCGGATTAAGAAGAGCCGATCCGCCGGCTAGTTACGGGGCGGGGGGTTCCCTTACCCTTGCAATCAACGTTTCCACTTGAAGATAAGCTTTTTAACAAAAATTTCGGGTTACATGTCATCGCATCCACAAGAATCTTCCCAAGGGGCCAGGTCAGACACAGCAGAGAATGCTATATTTATAGCTCATGTCCCTGGGAATCAAGTCACTATGGAGAGCTCAAGGCTACATAACTCGTGCCCATGGGCTTTCCCTGATTCCCAGGGAGCAGCGCAATCCCCTTTTTCAGGAATTAAGTCTAGACCGATGGATCTCGACTGGACGTCAGGCTACGAAAATGGATCTTTTGAGGAAGACTGCTACAGATGAATCTTTGAAGAAGAGAAAATCCCCGTCGCATTTTATTAGGGTGATGCGCAAGCAGGTCATCAAGACTAGGTCCCGTCTCCCGCCCAAGGCAACCGAACTTGTGAAGCAAGCAATCCGATATCCCACCAAGAAAGAGACGCACCGCAGTTTGCGCAAGCGTCGGCGCAGTGCCGCGAGACAACACATATACGACAGTGAGCATAAGGCCAGTCCAGAGCGCTTATTCAGCGGCTGGCAGTCGACCTTCGACTTAATGTTCAGGAATACGGTCGATATTAGCGAAATATTATATTTTCAAATTATCATCGGGAGGGGTATAGCAGCCGAAGCTCGTGCGATACTTTCGGAACCAGACACACATATCTCTCAAATCGGCCGTAGGAATGAAAGCATCGTTCGAATCGAAGAAACAAATCTAGGAAATGACGAACTTGTTCTTAGTTTATCCGGGTCCGAGGACTCGGTCCGAAAAACGCTTCTGGATATCGTAGGGGTGGTAGGCAAGATTACCGCTGTTAGAGTATCGGATCCAACTATAGAAACTCTACTATCAAGTCTATGGAAGGGTGCTGCAGGAAAACGACCCGAAATCCTACTCTTCGGTGATGGGGAGGTTGCGGTCGACGACAAGACGTTAACTGTACAACCCTCCTCTAACTCTACCAACTACAAGACCTACCGCTTGAAAAGGAGAGCTAATAATATCAACCGCCCTGCGAAATGGACCCAAGATTCCTTCGAGAAATACGTTGCTAGTTTAGTCTACGCCCGTGTGCCACCGCATCGGGCTCGAGTTTTATACCCAGACTTTCCCGATCATCAGGAAACAGTTGTTTCTCTACTTACGGCGCTGTTTACTGCAGAACACACTAGACAAGCGGCCTCCTTGTCTGCTTTGAAAATGGCTATCGAGTTTATCGAATCAAGAGGAGGCGGTTTCCGTCAGGCATCCCGCACAATCTTCAACCAGGCAGAACTGCTCGGCTTGCCTATGGATGCAGAGATATTCAATATATTTCTTATTAGTGCATCAAAAGCTGGCGACCTTGCCGGTTTTCACAGCATAGTAAGGGCGATGCTCCGAAAAGGTTACACGCCACAGGGCCGTTCCTGGGTCGCTTTCCTGGAGATGATACAAAGCCCTGCCATCAAGCGTTATATTGCTACGATGCTGAAACACAAAGGCCTTAACCACAACTCATCGACACTTTGCGCAATAGGTAGACAGATGGCAATCATCGATCTTGGACGCAAAATATCGGCGGATTTTGATATGCAGACTTTTATAGACAAGCAAGACAGGAAATACGGACCTAGATGGCTAGACACGATCAGCGTTAATAGGCTCATGGATGTGCTCGGAGCGCATAAAAACTGGGATGCCTGCAATGTCTTATTGGATCACATTTATGCCACGGGCATCACGTCACCCAACGCCGTCACACTGAACACGATACTAACTCATATGACGAACTTTGCACTACGAATACCGCTTATGAAATCGATATTCACGCGCTGGCCAAAGCTAGTACCGAATCCAGACACATATCACATACTGTTTCGAGCAGCATGGACGAGAAAATACCCTAATACGCTTCGGGTCGTATTTAGACATGCGGCTCTTGCCCGTCGCACAACACCCAAAATGAGGTATGTTCTGACGGGACTCCTTACGCGAGATATAAACCCGAACGGCCGCTGGGCTTTCTTGAAGACGTGGGAAGACGTTATCTTTGGGCAGACGGAATTGGCGGAGGGTCGCGCGGCTCATTCAGATAAACTCGAGGCAGTGCACCTGATACATATATATGTCAGAGAAGCACAAGGCATGACATTTAAGGATGCATTCATAGAGAACCTTGGCGAAGCCCTCGAGATGGATGCGACGATTCAGCAACTTTTAAAGAGCGGACTTATTGTAAAGCCATCGGCAGAAGTGAGAGAGTCACTCACAGTACCATTGCCATTGATTAAATACCCTACCAAGGCTCAGGCTAAGAGCTGTCGAGCTCATCGAAAGCAAGTTGGCGGTTCTCAAGGTGAATGACGGACAGCGCGACAGGGGAGATAAGGGGATTAATTCTCGACATGTTTGTAGACCAAGGGATGTTATTGCATTCATATTTGTAACTGATATTGTAACATTACAACAAAAAAAAAAGGATTGGAAAAGACGAGGGCTAGATCGGATGTACTAATGATGAGACAACTTAGATGTATATACCTAATACCCATCCATTATGGGCAGAGTCAGCCTGTAAGAAAGAATCAACTCAATATATATAACTTGGTATATGATATAACCGGTAGGTACCTACATTGGCATATCTCACTATACACTTACCATATACCTATCGGGGCTTTTCCGGTGGTTTTTCTGGCAATTTCCTACCTAATCTAATAATCTAATATTACAGTACAATTTACAATATCTGTATATAGGTACCTAAGGTAAGTGGTATATAAGTGGGCAATCTATCAAAGCCATCGATAACCGCTCTTTTTCTCCTGCACTATGATAAATACCTTCTACTTCTAGTACAGCCAAATCAATTTAGCTCTTAGCTCTAACCTTCTCATTGAAAATATTTACTTGAGCTACTAAATAGGTAGGTAAGCTGCTAAAGTACCTAAGCTTACCTGGTATGTACCTAATCTATGTAAATCTCTAAGGTTAGGTACCTCTGACCTCCAAATTCGCAATATCTCGTCTTCTATTTGCCCCTCCAATTCCTCCCTTCCTTTCCCCCCCACACCTTCAACCCTTCAACACTCAAATGCCCCGCACTCTTCTCACGCGACTATCAAGTCCACTCACGCATCTGAGAACCCCAGCAACATCGTCTTTTTATATAAGACGTACAAGAACGGCTCTTCCCTTGGAGCTTACTTTCAAGTACCCCGTAAGACGAACCTATCTAACCCCCGCCCTTCGAGCCCACCAATCCCGCAAGATGGCACCTCAAATCGACGGTTTCTTCTCCCAGGTCGACTCATTGTCCTCCCACTTTATCGACCGTCTTAGCAAAGCCGTCGCTATCCCTTCCGTCTCCTCCGAGGCTGCCCGCCGCCCTGATGTTGTCCGTATGGCCCACTTCCTCGCCGACGAGCTCAAGACCCTGGGCGCCAGCGTCGAGCTCAGACCCCTCGGCAAGCAGCCCGACAACCCGGAGCTCGATCTTCCCCCCGTAGTCCTTGCTCGCTACGGTAACGATAAGAATAAGCGCACCATTCTCGTCTACGGACACTACGATGTCCAACCTGCTGAGAAAAGCGACGGGTGGGCCACAGAACCCTTCACCTTGAGCGTCGGCGAGGACGGCCGCATGTTCGGACGTGGTAGCACTGACGACAAGGGCCCCGTCCTGGGTTGGCTGAACGCTATCGAAGCACACCAAAAGGCCAACGTTGACTTTCCTGTCAACCTACTTATGTGCTTTGAGGGTATGGAGGAGTATGGCTCAGAAGGCTTAGAGGAGCTTATTCAGAAGGAGGGCAAGGGCTACTTTGCCGACGCTGATGCAGTTTGCATCAGTGATAACTACTGGCTAGGTACCGAGAAGCCGTGCCTAACATATGGTCTGCGGGGTTGCAACTATTACGGCGTGGAGATCTCGGGTCCCGGAGCGGACTTGCACAGCGGAGTGTTCGGCGGTACGGCGCAGGAGCCCATGACGGACTTGGTGCGCATACTGGCTAGCCTAGTCGACACGCACGGTAAGATCTTGATCCCCGGTATCATGGACCAGGTAGCTCCCGTCACGAAGGAAGAGGAAACGCTGTATGACGGTATCTCGTTCACGATGGAAACTCTACACGATTCTCTAGGTTCCAAGACGACCATTTTCGAGGATACCAAGTCTACTCTAATGGCTCGGTGGCGCTTCCCGTCGCTCTCGATCCACGGCATAGAGGGCGCATTCTCCGCTCCGGGAGCCAAGACGGTGATCCCCGCCAAGGTCATCGGCAAGTTCTCCATTCGTATCGTGCCCAACATGGAGATCGAGAAGGTGAACGAGATAGTGGCCAAGCACGTCAATGACACTTTTGCGACGTTCGGCAGCAAGAACACCCTCAAGGTGTACCCGATCCACACGGGCAACTGGTGGGCAGCCAGCCCCAACCACTGGAACTTCCGCGCTGCTAGCAAGGCCGTCGAGAGGGTATGGGGCGTGCAACCGGATTTCACGCGCGAAGGTGGAAGGTAAGCTGTTAAATCCAACCCATCGTACCTTTTACTTCTTCACCTCCTATAGAACCCATAAAAGAACAAGGGGTAAGCGTGCCTTCTTTCAAGCCCAAGTGCTAACGTGTTGTCAATATATAGTATCCCTATCACGCTCACGTTTGAGCAGTCCACGGGCAAGAACGTGCTGCTGCTGCCGATGGGCAGCTCGACGGACGGCGCGCACTCGATCAACGAGAAGCTGGACAAGAAGAATTATATCGAGGGCATCAAGCTACTGGGCGCGTACCTACATTACGTCGCCGAAGAGCCTCAGCAGTAGGTTAAGTTATGGAGGTTTTAGACGAGTCACAGGTAGGTAGGGATACCTAAAGTGTAGAGTAGTTGCAGTCACGACCGAGGCGAATGAGAGATAAGACGATAGATACCATGATGTATAAAGATGAGTTAAGATAGGGAAGATTTGAGTGAAACTAAATGAAATAGGGGAAAAGAGTTGTTGAGTAAATCGTGGCTTTATATATACCTACAGTACCTAGGTTACCTACTTAGGTACACATGTAGGTAAGTATCCTTGCCTTGAGCGAGGTGACTGACCTAGAATATACCTTATAGTTACACCTTCTATAAGTAATTGATGCCATACCGAAATTCAACATTTGATTTGGGGGGGTTGCTTTACAGTAGCTTGGTATGCCTAATAATGATAGTAATGTCCATCTTGGAGATATATACCCCTTTATATACCCAGGTAGGTAGGTATCTAACTTAACTTATTCTCCCCACCCCGAACTAATGAAATTGCTGTCTTGAGGTATCTATCTACCGCGTATATTCAAAGAGTTCTCAACTAGTTCCTTTTCGTTTTTCATTCGTATATTAACATAGTCCGCATCTATAACGTTTCTCTCCCTTTCCCTTCCTTTCCCCCCCCCCCCCCCCCCCCGGCCCCCTTGCCTCCCCTTCTTAACCAACAGCGCCCAAGTAGGTATTGAAAGCGTCCTCACCTTCTTCTCCGCCCCCGTCCCCGTCCCCGTCCTCGTCCTCGTCGCCGAGAAACCCGAGCTCCCTCGGCCGGCCCCAGACGTCGCAGGGCAAGAAGCGCCAGGCGCCGGCGTGTTTCTGGGACAGGCAGTCGGCGACGAGGTGCAGGGCGGGGACGGAGAGGCGGGGCCAGAGGGCGCCGTCGGCGGAGCGGGGGTCGTAGGTGGCGTCGCGGAGGCGGACGAGGAGGGGGAGGGTTGTGTATGGGTCTGCGGCGGCTAGGGGGGAGAACGGGGAGGACGGGGAGGAGTAGGGGGAGGACGGCGACGATGTGGTGAGGGAGAGGTGCGCTTGGGTTAGGAGGGTTGCTTTTGTGGGAGTTTTGCGGGGTTTGGGGGGACGAGGGGGGAGGGTGGATGCGGGTAGGGAAGTAGATGACGGGGTGGATGATGGAGTGGAGGAGGAGTTTGTGGTGGTGGTGCTTGGGGTGGTGGTGGTGGATGAGGGAGAAGGAGAGGGAGAGGTAGAGGGGGGGTCCAAGCATAGGTCTTGCATTTTTTGGAGGAGAGGGATTTGTCCGTGGAGATGGGGGATGAGAAGGTTGGCGAGGGTGGATAGGAGGTGTTGTAGAGTCGAGGGGGAGTAAGATGTTGGGTCGGCGTGGGTTTCTGTGGCGTATTCGAGGACGTCTTGAAGAAGTGCTGGTATACTTTCTCCCGCTGTATATTCCTCCTTCTCCTTACCCTTACCCTTTCCCTTTTCTTTTCCGTTTACTTTTCCGTTTACTTTGCCCTTGCCCTTGTCATTGCCATTGCCATCGCCTATCCACTTCCCCTCGCCATCGGCCCCAGAAAAGGCAAAAGTCAACCTCAGACTCCCCCTCTCCAACCTCAGCGCGTCTTCGAACTTGGGTATCATAACGTCCTCCTTGTGGTTATGATAGTCCCTGACCCAGGAGGCCCAGACGCGCGCCAGGAAGCAGAAATCAGCCACATCGACGGGGAGTCGCACGAAGGGCGCTTGTAAGTACAGCACGTTGAGACCGCGGAGCATCGCGTTGTGCGTGTTGACTACCTCTTTTACGATGTGTTGGACCGGATGTCCGGTCTGTATAAATGGGCATAGTGTGAGTATCAGCTGGTGGAATGGGAGTGTAACTCAACAGGAGAGGGAGACATGAGAGAGAGAGAAAGTAGGGCAAAGAGACATACGTTCTGAGTCCGAAACGGGTTCTCAATGAGCGGCCATGGCCCGTCTGCCCATGGTTTACGAGCGACTGTCTTTCCCTTACCCGCCAGAACCCGGGAATCAAGCGTCGATTGAACTCTAGCCGGAGAAGAATGCCTGGTTCCAAGGGTGTCGACACCCGTTGTTTTCAAAAGTGTCATCGTGTAATAATAATAATATTATATGCGTAGCCTTTAACCGACATCTCATTTATGATAACTATACCAAATACCAAATACCAAACGGCCCACAGCAAGTTCGTCCTAGAAAGGAGGGATATAGAATCCGGTATATAGGCCCATCTTGTTTATGAAATTCCCGTCTGACATTTTTTCCCTCCATCTCGCTAAGGATGGATGGATGCTTATCTCCGCGAAGAAAATCCACGTTCCGTCAGACGAGCCCGCATATCTTCCGCAAAGCTTTGGAGGGGTCGTATCAGCTACGAGGCGATGTCAGCCTAGCCCGAAATGCAACGGTCTCGAACGCGAACCGCAGGTTCCATACATCATATTATTGATTAACTGCAGCTCACAAGCGCAATATATGGCGTAGGTGTGTGTATCGGGTATCTATTTATATTCACCTCCTTGCTTTAGGTGCTCAGAATCTAATCGTGGAAAGGACAGCTGCTGCATCGGCGTCACTCTCTCAGCGCAGCCAAGAAGATAAGCTATTGCGCCACGCGCTGTCAAGACGAGCGGCTAACCTCTAAATTAATAAACCGTCAAGGAAAATCTCGCATAGTAGACGCCCATGATGGGGCACCTGATATAGTCTAGCAGAGCTGATTTCGATATATTATGTAGTGCGACGACATATGTATCTCCCTTAACCGATAACACCTTGTGAATGGTATCTCAAAATAAAAACCGTTCGCCCCCGAACCCCATGCATAACGCTGTGCCATGTTCACGATAAAGCAGATGAAGCCTATTATGGAAGTTCGCCATCCTTCCTAACCCCCCTTGGACCGCTCTTGTCGAGGCCCACCCAGTCTTCATTCCACCCTTTCCCACAATCTACAGCACCCCTGGACTCTCCGCTCTCTGCCATCCCTTTAATGTCGCTCCAATATTCCAGCCTTCGGACCTCCTCGTCCGCATGCTTGATAGCTGCGGCGAGGTTTTCGGCCTTTTGCTGCGTAGCGAGAGACTTTCCTTTCTGCTTATTATCGGCTTGGCTGTCGTGGAGCTGTATGAGCCGTGCTAAAAGGAGCTTCCGGGTTGCCTGGAACACAAACAGAGACATGATCTCGTGCATGTAGTCCTGTAATTGCTGTAAATCATCTGTGCAATGCTCAATGTAATTTTCTATGGCCTCGAGCTTCTCCCGATCAATGCGGGACCTCCTCAGAGCCAACATCAGGTCATCAGCGGTCGTTATGTCCACCATAGCTATTGACTCGCCTTCATCTCCCCTAGTATCTCTAGATTTTCGAGACGTCTCTTGGGATATACGAGCCGCCAGTTGATTGGCACTCGTCCGTCCCGACTCGACTCTCGATGGAGTTATTGAGAAATATTCATGGCTCATGTGCGGGTCGTTCATCTGATATCCGTGGCCCTTTTTTATCCGCATTCTGATCCATGCTCTCCTCCGCACAAATGAATTGTACCACTTAGGGCCATGCCATGAGAATTTCTTAGAAAACATGAATGAATACTCCCACCCATCACTATCGGTCTCGATGGTCTCGTCCCGATTTATACGCCACTCAGGCCAGGCCCATTCCCAACTCGGATCTGGCACTTGAGCGGTATGTATGTCTGTCGGACTTGGCTTGTGAGCAAAGTTAGTCCAAGGCGGAGGATCCAAGTTGCCCAACGCCGCGGAAGAAAACAGGGGGATGCCACAAAGGAATCCCCCGCGCTGGTTCTCGTATAGTATATCAATTGCTGTCTCGACCTCTTTAGACGGGCGTGGACGGGGTTTGTTCTTGCTAACAGTCTTATTAAGGCCGTTCTCTTTCGAGATAGGCCGTTTCCCTGTTACCGAGCCGTCGACATCCTTTACGGAAGTTTGAGACGTGTCGCAACCGGCAGAGGGACCCGCTTCGGCGGGGGCACTATTTTTCGGTTGGACATCTCTTACATCAGGAGGTTGGGTAGATGGAGCTCTACTCTCGGATGAAATTAGAGGCTGGTTTGAGATGGATGAATCGATATTATCACCCGTCCCGGGGGTAGGAGATCGAGGCTCTTCGATAGATGTCGTATGATCGACTAGACTAATTTCATGGTCAATCTCGCTGTCTTTCAGCGAAGGGACGCGACGAGAACTGCGCAGACGCGCGTTGGTTTTGGGCATCGTTCAATTTGAACGAATCTAGCATAATGGAAATTCGTCGTCTAGTTGATAATAGCATAAAAGTGAGGTGGATAAGTGATCATCATTCGTATCGGACCCTGACTAGCAAAACACAAGAAACACCCCGTTTGCGTCTTACTAGAGCATGGTAAGGCCCAGCGCATGTGAGTTAATTAGAATAATTAGAAGGTGACAATTATTAGTGACGGAGGAGGGGAAGAATGCAAGGCCGAGGTTTTGGGAACTGAACGGGGGGCTATCCAAGGCTAGACGAAGAAGCTAAAACCGTCTGCACCAGGATAGCTAACATCGATGACGAAGGAGGCTAAGAAACAAGTTGTATGCTACACGTAAAGATGGAAATCGGCAAAGCTTTAGAGGTACCTGAGATAGTTTTGACGGCGGCTGATTAACAGTTAGTAAATCATAGTATGCAAGCTCCAAGCTAGCTGAGCCTCAACCATGCAGAATTACGCATAGAGCTCTTTTGGTTGGATAAGGTAAAAGAAAAAAAAAGGTGAACTGAGCTTCCAGACAATTGAACAGGGGTTGTCCAAAAATGGGAAATGGGATTTCACGATATCAGGAATGTATTTAATGATGTAATTCGAGAATAATCTAGGTAATAAAAAAAAATAAAAAGACTGTACCCATGTAAAAGATTTGAAGCAGGGTCATCACGGTCGCGACTGAACGGCTTCGAATGTGGGGTATTGAACTGCAGGCTAAGCTGGGGTAGAGAGAGAGAGAAAGAGACTTGGAAAGAACCTGAATGGACCGTTATATTTAGAGCTTAAACTAAGTTACTCTTAAGTCTCTCATCATTGTTACACCTTCCCACTCTCCACCCATTGATATAATATGAGCTACGTCATGTATCTTGTGACAATGGAGCAACTTACTGAGTACCTACCTACCTACCTAACACTACCAGAAGTTGACAGTAACCCTCTGAACGAATAGGTCGCTATGAGGTAGTAGGCCGGGAAGTACCTTAGAGCTAAAGTCGTACGTTATATATATTAACCCGTTGGTAGTGATTCGTTGTAATAAATTGACGCTCGTCCTTTCTTAAAATCATTCCAGTCCAATAACTTTTAATAACTTCAACCTTTTTTTCGATCACCAACTCTCATCCCATAGAAATCCTATAAGATCCGAGCATCTTAGTACTTCTTAATATTCAAACTCATCGATAAGCATATTTTAGGTACCTATACACCTCTATACCAAAAGCCACAATGTCCAAGTCCAGATTACCCCTCGCCCTTGGCCTTACCGCTGCTGGTGGTATTGGTTACTACCTATACAGCGCCGGCGGCAATACTAATGTCGCTAAGAAGCAAGCTGAAGGTATGTCATTCTCGAGCGGCCTTTCTGAATATCGCGATAATTTTCGCAATATCTCAATATGGAGTATGACAACTAATACATATATACCTATATTAGCCGACGCGCACAAGGTTTCTGCCCAATTCAAATCAGAGCTACCCGGTCGAGGTGACCAGGCCAGGAAAGACGCCGAGAAGTACGGTGCGGAAGCTGGAGCAAAGGTTGACAAGACTGTGAGTATAAGTCGCATCCTCCTATAATCTAACTGTTAAGTACTAATGATCCTGCGATATAATAGATTCATAAGACAGAAGCCGAATTGCGAAAGGCCGCTGCTGATGCCGAGGCCTACGCAAAGGATGCCAGGGCGGCTGCTATGAAGAAGGTGGATGAATTCGACAAGAAGGTCGAAGCTGAGGCGTCCAAGGCCAAGAGTGGCATCTCGAGCTGGTTTGGCGGGAAGTAAAACGGGGTCGGGGCCGGGGCCGGGGGGATTATTCGATATTCCAAATCAAATGACATGGGATTAGGAGTCAGGTTTTGATGAAAGGAGGATCATCTCAAATGGCTGAACGGATTGTTCTTGTATGATTGACGTCTATACGCATCAAAAATAATTATCCTCATCGCCGGCCCGTCATCGGGCAGGATATCAAAGTATGAATTTTCTTCGCTCGTCGTCCCAAGTTCTAACGAAGCCGTAACTCCGAATGCCTTATGCGTATAAGCCGTGATACCCGAAAACGCCCAAACTACCCGTAGATCATATGTCGCGCTTATGCTCTATCGCATAGCTTAACATATCAAGAGAAATGAATGCCTTCTGCGTTAAAAGCTGCTAGAAGGCGCAAGAAATCATTCTCATCACATTTACCGCTTCTCTTATCAGCAAGTTCGGTCACATCTTCTAAGACCTTTCGAACCTTTTCCTTGACCAATAAGGCGACCCTCGTCTTCTTCCGCTTGCTTTTCGTCTTTGGTATTTCGGCCTTCATGGATTCTTTGAAAAACGATGGCGTGTCGTCATCCTCTCCGTCAACATCCATGATGCCGCCCCATTCCTCTTCTTCGTCGCCAGCACTCGGCGGCACGTTCTCGTCAACTTCCATCTCCTCATTGTCGTCCTCTTCCTCGTCCGCAACGGTATCGTCCACCGGGATATCGTTTGTGGCGCACCAGAGCCGATAATTCCGCTCTAGCATGGCGAGGACTTCTTTATTACCGAGCCATGAAGCTCTTAATGTCTTATTTCTTCGATTGAAACAGACGCGCAACATGCCGTCCCACTCTTCGAAGCTAATGTTTGGACGTTCCGAGCCGAGTTTAGGCTCGATTCGGACGACGCTGGAATCGACTTGGGGAGGAGGTCGGAAATTGTTCCTGCCGACCTTTAAGACGTGTGTTATACCTGGAGCAACCAGCGTCAGTATTTATTTCTACGCGCGAGATAGAGGGTAACCTACGCGCCCAGAATTGCGCATTAACTGATAGGCGACAGTAGAGGGGATCGTTTGGTCGGGCTGTAAGACGCAGCGCAAATTCGCGCTGGAACATGAGAACACATGTCCTCGGCGGGTTTGGAAGAGAAAGAAGTTTGAATACTAATGGCGACGAGATCTGGTAGGGAGTATTTGAAATGCATACGTCGAACGAGGGCAGCGTTGTCTTGATCACATCTCCTAAGAGAACCTCTAATCGTTTCTGCTCCGGCTTCCCTTGTACGCGTTTCGTTGTTTCGGCAGCCATTCGGGGGTCCATTTCCACTGCCTGTTTGTAATTGCGATAAGTCCAATGTTCTAATTCTAACAAGTATTGATTGTCGTGTAAACTCACAATGACTTTCTTGGCCTGCTCGAGGATCTTAACTGTTAAATTTCCCGTACCAGGACCGACTTCCAACACCGTATCTGTGGGTTTAAGGTACGCCTTTGCGACAATGGTCTCTGCAATACCGGGGTTCTTCAGAATATGCTGGCCAAAATCCTTGCTGAATTTGAAGACATTATTGGCCGCCGCATTCTTTGCCGGTCGCTCATATGGAGTTGAGCTTGCGCCTCCACGCTTGGAGGTCTTCGCCTTTCCCATTCTGATCTTCGACGGTTAAAATCAAGGTATTGGTGTTGAGAGTATTCTTATAGAAGAATGCGTCGGGCGTTGGTAGAGGGGCAGAGGGGGGCAGAGGGGCAATGCGATTCGCGAGCTTTGGTAACTTCTTTTTTGTAGATTTTTGGTGTTGAGTGGCCCGTTATCGTTATCGAGGCTCTTATCGTTATCTAGACCCCTGTAAATCACGGTCCACCCCTGTACATAGTAACGCTACGCCAGGTCCGTCATTTCATTCTTAGATGCTTCCCTTCCTTATTTTTATAAAGCCTTCCACTGTATAAATAAAGTAACGCCAACTTGATAAACGACACCTCTTTCGCCGTTAACCCCCGAACATACTGGGGTCGCATAGAGTTCTTTATATCCTATAATTAAGTTAAATATAAACAAGAATAGTATTTCGCACTCTGATTCTGCTTCACACCAGTCAACATGACGGGGCGACGCGATTTCCTAAGCCAACCGGCGCCGGAGAACTATGTCGCAGGTTTAGGTCGTGGTGCTACGGGCTTCACTACGCGTTCAGATTTAGGACCAGCCAGAGAGGGGCCCTCAGAAGACCAAATCAAAGAAGCTCTCGCTAAACGCGCGGCGCAACTAGGATTCGGCGATGCCGCAGGCAAAAAGGACGAAGAAGATGACAATGACGATCGATACCAAGACCCAGACAACGAGGTCGGCCTCTTCGCTGGTGGAGTCTACGATAAAGATGACGATGAGGCGGACAGGATATACCGAGAGATAGACGAGAAGATGGATAAACGACGGAGGGCGAGAAGGTTAGTGATTCCCCGTTCAACTTCCCAATCTATCCCCCAGCTAGTTCACAATTCATCCCGAAGTTAGCTTGAGCAGATTACCGACGATTGTTTTAAACGAATAGGGAAGCCCGCGAAAAGGCAGAGCAAGAAGAATACGAACGCAAAAACCCCAAAATCCAACAGCAGTTCGCCGACCTGAAACGAGGACTGGAAAGCGTCACTGAAGAAGAATGGGCAGCGCTGCCTGAAGTTGGAGATCTTACTGGAAAAAATAGACGGAGCAAGCAAGCGAGACAGCAGCGATTCTACGCTGTTCCGGATAGCGTATTGGCTGCCGCGGGGAGCGCCGGTGAGCTCGGGACTACCATAGTTGAGGACGGCGTGGCATCGACAACTGGTGGTTCAAGCAATCAGGATGGAACAATGACAAATTTTGCCAAGATTGGGCAAGCCAGAGATAAAGTTCTTCAGGTCAGGCTAGATCAAGCATCTCAAAGCGGAAGTGCCACGAGTGTCGACCCTAAAGGTTACTTAACGAGTCTGGCAAAATCCCAGCTGCCAGAAAGCGCGGCTCAGGTGGGCGATATCAACAGAGTCAGGGAACTTCTCGAATCTGTCATCAAGACTAACCCGAACAATGGTCCCGGTTGGATCGCTGCCGCTCGTCTCGAGGAACTGGCTGGTAAAATCGTAGCAGCACGAAACGTTATCGCGCGAGGTTGCGAACACTGTCCTAAGAATGAGGACGTCTGGCTCGAAAGCATCCGGCTGAACGAAGGACGAAACGCAAAAGTCATTGCCGCACAAGCAATCCACAAAAATAATCGCTCGGTGCGGTTGTGGGTTGAAGCGATGAAATTAGAAGACGACACGAGGTCGAAGAAACGAGTTATACGACACGCCTTAGACCATATTCCCGAGTCAGAAGCTCTATGGAAGGAGGCTGTCAACCTGGAGGAAGACCCAGATGATGCGAGATTGCTTCTAGCGAAAGCTACAGAACTTATTCCGTTATCCGTGGACTTGTGGCTGGCGTTGGCTAGACTTGAGACTCCCGAAAACGCGCAGAAGGTGCTGAACAAGGCTCGTAAACATTGCCCGACGTCTCACGAAATTTGGATAGCTGCTGCGAGATTACAGGAGCAGCTAGGACAAGGAGAAAAGGTCAATGTTATGAAGCGTGCTGCACAAGTTCTCGTCAAGGAGTCTGCCATGCCAAAGCGAGAGGAATGGATAGCAGAAGCAGAAAAGTGCGAGCAGGAGGGCGCCATAATCACATGTGGTGCAATCATCCGGGAAACACTCGGTTACGGTCTTGATGAAGATGACGACCGCAAAGATACTTGGTTAGACGACGCGCGTGGGAGTATTAATCGAGGCATGTATGAAACGGCTCGGGCTATATATGCCTACGCTCTTCGAGTATTTCCCACGAGTAAAACGATTTGGTTGGCAGCTGCGGATCTCGAAAGGAATCATGGGTCGAAAGAAGATCTGTGGCAAGTTCTTGAGAAGGCCGTCAATGCTGTGCCTCGCAGCGAAGTGTTATGGATGATGCTTGCGAAGGAGAAGTGGCAGGCTGGAGAGATTGATAACGCACGTCGCGTTCTGGCGAGAGCGTTCCAGCAGAACCCGAACAACGAGGATATTTGGCTGGCAGCAGTTAAGCTTGAGGCTGAGAATGGCCATATCGAACAAGCACGAGGTTTACTAAAGACGGCCCGACAGGAGGCACCAACCGATCGTGTCTGGATGAAGAGCGCCGCCTTTGAGCGGCAGTTGGATGATCCTGATGCAGCACTAGATCTTGTCCAGCAAGCGCTCAATTTGTTCCCCGCATCTGCTAAGCTCTGGATGATGAAGGGCCAGATTTACGAAGACTTGGGTCAACCGCTCCAGGCTCGCGAAGCTTACAGCACGGGTGTCAAAGCAGTACCGAAATCGGTCCCACTGTGGTTACTCTACTCCCGCCTAGAAGAGAAGCTTGGTCAGCTACCCAAGGCCCGTTCGGTCTTGGATCGTGCACGCCTTGCCGTGCCCAAATCTGCCGAGTTATGGTGTGAGTCGGTACGTGTCGAAAGGCGAGCACAAAATACAAAGCAGGCCGAGTCGTTGATGGAGCGCGCACTTCGCGACGTGCCCAAGGCGGACCAAGGTATCCTATGGAGCGAGAAGATATGGCACCTAACGACGCGGCCGCAGCGGAAGCCCCGCGCTCTAGAGGCGATCAAGGAGGTAGATAACGACCCGACCTTACTAGTAGCCGTGGCGCGTATCTTCTGGGGCGAGCGACGGCTCGAGAAGGCGCAGAACTGGTTCGAGAAGGCGCTGGTTCGAGACTCGGACTTGGGCGATAGCTGGGCGTGGTACTACAAGTTTCTGCTCGAGCACGGGACGCAGGAGAAGCGCGAGGAGGTCGTTAGCAAATGCGTCAGCGTGGAACCCCGACACGGCGAGGTCTGGCAGGCTATAGCGAAGAATCCCAAGAATGCGCGCAAGAGCGTCGAGGAGATATTGAAGCTTGTGGCTGCTGAGCTGCACTAGAAAGGGGGAGTGGGGGGGGGGGGGGGGGGGGGGGGATTTAATTCCCTAGGACATGTGTATTAGAAGACTTTGTCATTGATGTATTGACATGAACAGCTTTGGGTAAACTTAGTGAACGCGTGTGTGGATTTGTTTGCCGGCAAGTGGCAGGTAAAATTATAGGTATAGGTATCTGGTGTATCTATCTACATACATGGCCGACTGCTTTAACCCTCGTATAAACATTTTCTGATCATACTCGTCATTCTATATCTCCGTTGCTTCATTAAGTGCGTTTTCAAAAAACATTACCAGCGAACCTCCAACGTCTTAACCCATTCATTCATTCATTCATTCATGCCCGCGAATTCTTTAACCAAAGTACAGAGATATTGGGAGATGATGGTACAGCTGGTAATCGAATTCCTGGCTCCACTCGAGCACGAAGAACTTGGTCAGCGCGACAACAGCCTCTGCGTCAAGTTCCTCCAAGTTCGGGTCCGACATAGAAGAAGAAGAAGGAATACCACCACCACCTCCTCCAGCAGCAGCAGCAGCAGCAGTAATAGTAGTAGTAGTAGTAGTAGTAGTAACCTCGCGTCCCCGCGTGCGCCAAAAGCGCACCTCATCAAGCTTCTCCAGCCCCCAGGTCCCGCCCGCGTACACGGCCGCGACGTCGGTGACCACGCGCACGGAATCGCCCGAGTTGCCGGCCCCGGAGAGGATTGCGGACGCGGCCATGGGCCCCATGCTGCTGCGCACGAACTCGGGGTCCCAGCCGCGCGAGCGGAACACGTCTGGCCGGTCGGCGACGGTCCGTTGCAGGAGCGCGGCGAGGGTCTTGCGGTGGTGGTCCATGACGGGCTTCCCGTAGGCGAGGAGGACGTCCCGGAGGCCGCGGTGCATGCTCCAGGACAGACAGGTCCAAGGCAGGCTGTCGAGGGCTTGTCTGATGACGGCTTCTTCGGCGGGGGGCACGAGCATGGTGACGGTGCGGGCGCCTGTGTTTTTGTCCGGCAGAGTCAGGGTCAGGTTATTTCCACTAACTCCTCTCCCTTCTCCTCCTCCTGTGCTCCCTGTGTCCGAAGCGCGCGGCCGCGCGTACAGGAAATCGACGTCGAAGGCGCGGCCGCCGAGCATGTTGTACAAGTGGCGGCCGGAGTGGGCGCCTTGGAACCCCTTGGGCGCGTGCTCTAGCACGTAGGTGCCGGCTGGCTTGCGGCCGGAGAAACCGACGGCGAAGTCGGACGTCGGCGACGATACGACGCCGGATACCATTTGCCCGCAGCGGTCGACGCGGAGCGGGAAGCTACGCGGGAGGACCTCTGTCGCGCCGATGGAGTCGTGCGCGGCGAACTTGACGATGGCTTCTTGGCCGATGGGCCAGGTGATGTCTATAAGGGTTAACAATGATCGAGAATAATAAAAGAAAAGCTAAAAAGGCAAGGCAAGGAATTAGAAGTCCAACTTACACCACTGCCCACAATACGAGGCATACCCGGCTCGAAACCCAGAAGCATCGCTATATTGGAAGACCGGGCGGCCATTAGTAACGACGAGCATAGTTATAAGCGTAGTCCTCGAGATGACGATGCAAGCGTGCGACTGGTGTCTCTTAAGTGGCTTCCGCGCAACATTAGACCAACTCGCACTACGCACTGGCGCACCAGCCGCCG
This sequence comes from Daldinia eschscholtzii, assembly GCA_037126485.1. NCBI lineage: Eukaryota > Fungi > Ascomycota > Sordariomycetes > Xylariales > Hypoxylaceae > Daldinia > Daldinia eschscholtzii. The sequence continues at coordinate 1,964,670 of JBANMG010000007.1, forward strand.
CCGACACACCTCTCCCCGCATCGCTCTCCAGCGTAACACTCGAGCCCGCACCCAACGAAACCCTTCCTCCTCCTCCTCTCTCTCCTTTCTCAGCCCCATCCACACCCCTCCCACCTCCCAACGCATACAGCGTCGGCACCTCGTGGTTAAACATAGCCAGAACCGTAGACCAGCCGGCCCTTCCCGGGGGCGCGACAGGAATGCGCGTGACGTACAGGACGTTGACGCCGCAGAAGCCGTCGGCCATGCGCGCGGCGATAGCGGGGCCGAGGGGCGGCGGCTTCGTGATGCGCCACCACGGGAACCGCTGCTGCCGCTGGAACCATATCCCCAGGTACTCGGCCGTCCGGTTCGCGTGGAACGGGTCCAGCTGGTCGTTGATCGCGCTCGCCTGCGATATCAGCCCCCCGAGCCCCACCGTCGTCACCGCGAACGAGAGCCACGCCGCCGCGAGGTTGGCCGTGTCCATGCCTCTGAGGAAGAACGGCTGCGGGAGGAGGATGTGCGTTGTTAGCTAACCACCTGCTTGTTATATTCGTATGTGTGTACCTATATATGTATATGTGTATATGTGTATATGTGTATATGTGTATATGTGTATATGTGTATATGTGTATGCAGGTATATAGGTAGGTAGTTAGGTAGGAATCTATAGTAAAGCAAGCCACCGCATGACTTAGATATCTAGGTAGGTATGCTTGTTCAACAGACGAAAAACTACAAAACGAGAGAAGACAGTATTTCTCAGACCAGCAATGAGTAGCGAGTAAGTAAGTAGGTAGAGAGGAAATAGAAACGATAGATGATATGATTATAAATTATACCGTTCGAAGAAATCAAACTAACCGATCTCAGCTGCTCCAGAATGCGCCGTACGAGTCCTATAGGGACCTCAAGTATAGAAAAGGCTATACTACTATCCGACATGGTTCTCTTCTTCTAGCTTACCCCTCCGCAAAGCCTGCCTAGGGTAGCTACCTAGCTAGGTATACTCTTTTTTTTTTCAGCTCGCCAGCTAGAGACGCACGATATGACTTGTTCGCGGCTACGCGGTGTAGGTCTAGACCAACCACAGGCGCGTTTACAGACAGGGGGTCCCCGCCGGAGGTTTGGGTCGACAGCGGTTAGGACGGCTTCATGCGAGGACGAGGGGTCTGTCTCTCTCTGTCTTTTTCGGGGTCAAGGGTAGATGTCCGAGGGCATTGCTTTGCTAAATGCTGTTCACTCTCCTGAATAAGGAATCATTTTTTCGTCTCATCGACGCAGACAAGCTGGGGGGTATTGTATGAAATATAAAAAGTAAGGTGTTGAGGAAGTAATTATGCTTGGGTTTGCCTTATGTCGTGAAACATACTGCGATCCAGGCTGGTTGGAGAAACAGGGTTACGTTACAAAAGTGGAATAGCGGCAACGCAAAGGGAGGGTGACGATCCACCCATAGGGCTCGTGGAGTGTGATTTGAACCCCTTCTAGTTGATGTAAACAAGGCGTTCAATCTCTGTCATCATCATCGATTCATCACATCTCTCTTTATATCTTAGGCATGTACCTAAACTCCACGTTTGGGCAGCTTACTTTCCTAAGCCCTGTGCTATATGACAGGTCGAACGGGTGTATACGCAGCGTACCCAATAATGGATACATGTTCGAAAATAAACCAGGCGGCTTCATACCTACTGGAGATATTCAATCAGTTCTAGGTTATAGTAAGTCGGGGAAAGATATAAGCCATGTCACGCAAACGGTTCCTAAGTTTCTTCAGACCTGACAATACCATCTATTAGTATGGACTCGTTTGTTTCATCAAATTAAGTATTGTCTTCTCAAGTATCTTCATAAGCCATTACAAGTACAGATGCGGACCCCGTCTGTCTGGGTATCTGGTGTGGAATAATAGTAAGAGTAAAGTGGTTGCCGCCCTCCGTCTAATTCCCATACTCGTTTTGGTGGAAGTGGAAAGAAAGAAAAAACAATGAAGCAACAGTGGACTATCATGTGGTCCTCCATGCGGAAAGGAAAGGGGTGACAGAGGAGCCTCGTCGGCTAGAGGCCCCCATCTCGGGGGTATGCTTTTGTATGTCCATCCTATGCAAAGTGTATTTTGTAACCGGTGCCATGGTTACCGCAATGCCCTTCTGTGTTGAAAACTCGAGAACCTTTCTTAATTAGAGAAAACAAATCTGCTAGAGTGTATCAGAGGAACAAATGAACGAGGCCGTGAGGACCAACGACCTGAACTTTTCCTTCACGTTATGTACCGTACGAAGAAAAGATCCAACGCCTAGAGCTCCAGTAATGCCTATGCCGTACCCGCTCGGTATACAGAATCAATCGTTAGAAGTCACAAAGAGAAGTATGTGGGCAGGAGAGGCCCATGTCGTAGAATGTTATGGTATTTCAACCACAGTCTCGTTAGGTCGTAGGGATGGATTATTTGCTGAATTTGGCTTAACAACTGTTTTGCCAGAAATCGCCACATTTCTAGTCCTCTGGCTAAGAGGCAACGTGTACTTCAGAACTCCTTTGACGATTAGAGTGAACTCGTCCGCGATAATACGCTCCCACCGCTCTGAACCACCGTCGGTACCGTTACCAGGTCGAGTGAGGCGTAGAGAACCCGTAGAAGTTGAAATGCCAGATTGGAAAAACGACCCTTCGTAAGTTAACGGACTGTCGAAGACGACAATGTTTCCGAGACGCATATTCGGTGAAGCATCCTCAGGAGGCGATTCGTCGTCATCATCGTCGTCATCATCGCCATCGCCAGGTAGTTTGACGATTGGCGGGTCATCCTTGGGGTCGTCTAGAGTACCTAGCTCATCTCGGCCGGGGTGACGCCACCATTCTGAGTCGGTACCAGCATGTGGTGACTTTGCGAAGATCTCAAGGTCGGACGTGTCAATCATTACGACGACGACGTTCGGGTTGTGCGCTTTAACAGTAATGTCCATCATCAGCTCCTGTTCGCTGGCTAGAACATTTCCAATCTTGACTAGTTCGATGTCTGTGAGCGGCTGGGATGTCGCAAACATAAACCCGAGTGCCCCTGAGAGAACTACTAATAGCATTATAGTAAGGACTAGACAACTCGCAAATCGATTGAGAAATGAAGGGTTTCGCTGGTAAGTTTGTGCTTCAAGATTTCTCGAATGCGGGTTACGCCGACTTCGATTGGATCTGATAGATCTGGCCGCGCCACTAAGAAGGAGAGGTGTCCTTTCGTCATCGGCGCCGGTAGTAGTGTCGTCCATATCATAGCCGCCTGGGAGCGCCATTTGTCGTTTGCTAGCAGCTGCCCAACCTCGGCCTGTCCCGAATCTAGGGCTTGGGGGATTGGAGCCCTGTCTCGAATTATTTCCACCGAATTTCGACTTAGATGCATTAGGAAAAGGTGACTCGTTATCGAACAGAGAGAGGTGATTACTGCCGTTATTCCGACCCCAACGGTTAGGATGGTGATGATGGCGGCCTGTACCTCGTGTGGAACCAATATTACTCCGGCTGGTGCCCCGACCGTCATCATCTCCGAGAGGACCGTCGGTTCCGCTGCTGATGTAAGTATTAACAAACTTCATATTCTTCTTTACTGGCATAGTAGGTGCGCTGGTCTCTATCATGCCCGTCACTGATCGTCCTCCGTTCCGGTTCACTTGGCTCGCTATGGAGGTTGCACTGGGTGTGCGCGAGTGGTAACGGCGAGGGCGCTCGCCTAGATCCGGTGGGTTCGAGTCGTAAACGAAAGTTTCGTCCGAGTCCGAAGAATTGGCTTCCTCTACTGCGCTGGCAACTTTGGCCTCGAAAATATCTGCTTTTGAGGATGCTGGACGGTGTCCTCTGGTTAGTAAATTTGTCACATGTGAGGTAAAACTTGAACTATTGATCGATAGCTGTGTTATGATGGATTCATCTCCATACGATCCTTGACCGTATATGGTTGATTGATGAGATGAGGTGAAGGATGGTATCGAGCAACTATGCCGAAGTTTAAATGTTAGTGTGGTGGATAGCTCACCATTGCCAGAAGCAACAGATGCGGGCTTTCTCGTGTGCTTCTTCTTCTCCTTCTTCGGTTTTATCGTTTCCGAACTAGGTTTCGTTCTCAGACTCCCGTTCGCTCCCTGGCTCCTCGTATTCGGGGCTATTGAAAGCCCTGGAAGGTTACTGATCTCCTCTGTTTCGACCGTCATATTTCTCGACGAGCTCTCGCCGGATGTTGGTCCCTTGGTGCCATATTTGAGGGCCGTGCTCGACTGCCTGCTGTTGAGTGAAGGCGTAGGACCAGCAGCACTTGTCCTTCTCGAGTTCCTAACGTTTCCGCCATCGCTACCACTCTCGCTATTTGTCGCATTCTGATTAGAGTTTGTTCTCTTGATCGTACTCGCGGAACTTTTGGATTGCGCAGATGATTGCGCAGCGGCGGTTTCGGCAAGCTTTTCGATAGCAGCATCTAGTCCTGGTCGCGGAGTATTGGGTTGGCTAACCTCCTGGACCGTCTCCAGGGTTGACGATCCATTGCTTGGTCCACGAGCTGGAGTCCTCATGCCAGACGATAGTTGCGACTCTTCCGCCTCGTTATCGGAGGTAGACTGCGAAGCGGATTCCACGTGAGGCGAAGGAGTTGCTCGTTGAACATTTACGGCGGGTGCTTCCTGCTCGGCTTTTCGCAACGCTGAACCAACCACGGCTGGTCGGCCGATATTAGGCGGCGGTGACTTCAGCCGAGGTGACACGGGCCACCGAGGTGAGTCTTTGGATAGCTCGGACGTAACGGAAACCTTCTGCGGAGCGGAAGCTCGCTGCACGGATTCCGAACTTGAAGGGGGAGGTAACGAAGGCGTTGTGGCGGAAGAAAGTTGCTGTCGAGGAGTCGAAGGTGCAGGAACTGTAGTTCTAGATCTCGACGGACTAGGGTCTTGGATACTGTTCTTGCGCGACCTTGCGGGGGCTGTGGGTGTACGGCTTGTTCTTCCTGTGTTAGCAGAGGGACGAGTTGGTGATGTATCTCTAGACTGTGCCGGCGACGCGGTAAGTGAAGTGGAGGCCGATGTCCACTTTGAGGCTTGGGAATCGATATGAGCACTGGAAGTAGCAGAAGTGTCGTTATCGACAGAGTTAAGGCTGGACAGACTGGCGTCCATGGCAATAGAATTATTTGCCATGGTTGCTTGGCTAGTTGGTTTAAGTCGGCGCAAACAATGGAACCACGTCTACCAGAAATGGGATTAGCTGGAAAGGATGGCAGGTGTACGTCGATAGAGGTTGATCATCGTGATGTGGCAGCAGGTTCGCATGCGACTAGCTTCCACACTGGACGAACCCGGGCAAAGGTCGTACAATCAAACGAGTGTTGTAATGCGGTACGGGCCCTAGGTTAGCACCTTTTTCTCCCCCCACTGTCCACTCTCCTGTCACGAAGGCCGGGTCTTAATGTATTTCGTATGACGAATGCCGGTCCAGTCAGGAACTTGCAGCAAGTGATTGACGAATAGAAGTTAGGAATGTGTTATTTGTGCCGATATGGTCAATGGTCAGTGGTTAGGATGCAAAAAGGACTGCAAACGCGGGATGGGACGCGGAAAACAAAATGTCTGAATGACACAATAATGTGGAGAGTTGCGGATGGTCTCAAGGTGTACTGCAGAAATGGGGGTGGGCGGCACGTATCGAGTAAAGTAATAACAGGACGACAATCAGCGGTATGGTAATAGATAAGAGGAAGGACCAGCCGAAAAGATGGTTTTCTTTTTTGCGGGAAGATAGAGAAGTATGGACAGTATGGGGAATGAGGCGTGAATGAGGGATAGGTTCAATTTGTTGTTCAATTTGTTGGAGGGAAAAACACGGGGAGTTTTGAGTTGTAAGTCCTTTTTTTCGAATACCTATCAGATTTCTTGAGGGTAATGATGTATTGTACCTAACATGCCTGTTATTAGGTACTCAGGTACATTGGAAATCTCAAGCTTACGGAGGATACAAAAATACATCGGGTACGTACACAATTGAATGCCTGGCTGGATGCCTGGGATGTCTGCATGTAAATAGGTTCGGTACGTACCTCATGTACATGTAATTGTACATGTACGCACATGTAACCCAACCATTGGAGGGCACTTCAAATGTTCGTTGCGACTTGATTATTTTATCCTAGATAAATTCGTACATACGTTGTTATCCGGTCACGTTGAATAAGCACCAAGCACGTAGTGTATCTAGAAGTTTCAATAACAGGTATAAATTGTGGCAAATATGTAAGTTCGTACCGTACCAATATAATACGAGCGTACAAGAAAAGTATAGGTCAGATAGGGTAGTACGTAAAAGGCTACCAATCTCTCCACGCTTTAAGTGCATGTGGTTCCTCAGTGGCTTTGCCATTGTATACTATTAGGTAGTAGAGGGCATGCCACACTGCATTACGATTCCTTTGCAAAATTCTAGAGTTGCTAAATAGGCGAGCGAGAAAAAAAAATTAAGAAAAATATAAAATGCATATACTCCACGAGAGACGGGGAAGACGGTGTATGTATACTGAATACGCATTAGTTGAGATCGCTATGCCTATTAAGGTTACTCCCAGCTGTACGATGAAAGTCAATTCGATGTATTCAAGGGACACGATACCTACCCTACTATGTACACTAGTCTGTTAAGAAACATTTCTCTCCCAGCTCCCGAGATGTCTTTCAAAAAAGTGGAATTCACTCATTATTAAGGCACATGTGAGTACGGACGTAGATAGTAGACATTCAAGAAAATTGATATTCGATTAGGGCTATTTTATACATACAACTATAATCATGTAAGCAAAATTCGAGTTCATGGGCCGACTTGACGCCTCCATGACCTACATACATAACCGAGGTTCTGCATCTAACTATATCCACCCATCTAGGTATGTATAACCCGCCGGGAAATCGTGAGATGGAAGATGCAAAAGAGGTAGTTAAAGACGTTCACATACATATTCACATACATATTCGGTAATCCATGAATTTTTGACAGTTCGCTTTCGCATCACATTAGGCAAGTCGGCATGTGTACCGAACAAGCAGAGGCATAGGTATCTAAAGTATCTTCAGGGACTGACCTTGGCCCGAAGCTAAACCCGCTATAGCAACTTTGGTTTGGTCGGCCGCTCCCCAGAAAGCCATCCCAAGTGGGACTTTCGACTTACAATCCGTTTCCATAGGATGATCCGGTACCTAGGGTTGTGAGAGCGGTGACACGAAACAACTTACATAGTAATAAAGGTAGATAGGTGTGCGTTAGGTTTTGTGTGTGTGTGTGTGTGTGTGTGCTCCCAAAGACATGAAGCCAGGTGTACAAATACTACCTCATATATTCCATTAGGTATCGTTAGGTGAATTCAACCTGACATGGTACTTGGATAATTACCATAGGAATTACCATAGGGTTGAATAGTCGTGAGAGGATTAACCAAAAACGGAACGAAAGATACCTAAGTACCTAGGTACCTAGGGTAGGATCATTCGGAATAGGAACAAATACGTAGTACATCACAATGCCTTTATTCTTAAGAAACGGAACAGATAAAATACATGTACAAATACATGTACACTATGAAGAAGTGCGGCAATTACTATAGTTATTATATTAATGGAAGTCCCGGAGGAATAAAATGTACATGTATCCAGGAACACAATCTCACATGTAGAACGGTACTTACAAAATCACGGGTAGGTACTTGGGGTTACAAGAGGAAAAAGCTCCACATCAGTAGTTTCGAAAGTCGACAAGCGGTATCTGTCGTCTGACCGTAAGTTGCTTGAACAGACGATTTCCTCCACAATTGTTAGTCCAGTTTTCTTTTCTTAATCGATCCACTTGCCTGGACCCCCGAGGACCGCGCCGTCTTTTTCCTTTCGGTTTCTAGACTGGATTTATTCCCTCTCCCTCTCCACCTTCGAAATCGTCCTCGCATCTCTTGCAGACCTCCTCATTCCTTAATAAAGTACCAAGGTACCTAACCTCGTCTACCGCTTATTCACAGCCGGCTGAGCTGCGGAATCCTTCTAAGTTTGCTAGGTAGTCTTGCTTTTGCGAACAAGTAGCGGTCTATTGCATTATATCGAGGGCCATGTTTTAGGGAAATAAAGCATGACGATGAGCATGTCGTGGGATGGTGCACCAAATCCGTCTTCTATCCAGAACAGCGAACATGACCGGGGGGGGACTACTTTTCTCCAATGGGCTGATAGAGTGTGTAGAGCGTGTAGAGCGTGCAGAGTATGGTTCTAAGTATTGCTTGGGCACCGTTCAAAACTCGAATCAAAATTAAGGAAAAGGTGCGGGATAACGCTGGCCATGAAGAATTAAGAATAATAGTAGAGGAAAAGGCTTTCCCTTTGGACTACTCAGCCTTGCATCAGCCTATGGCAGCATAGCTTCCCAATAGGAACCCGGCAAATTTGGACCTCTCAGAGATCGACATGTGGACGGTCTACTACGCATGCGAATGATTCTGCTGATGCGTGTCTGACGAACGTGACCCTGACAGCTCAATCATCACCAAGTTCTCCCAGGCTTCAATCGCCCAAAGGGAACATCGCATATGCACAATTTCCATTTGGGAGTTCCCGAGATGGTAGTTGAAGTTCAATATATGATAGAGAAACTTTGTCATTGCACATAGTATAGATTACCTCACTCCCTCAGCGTCGCTCCCTTAGGAAATCGGAATGGGGTGACTAGATGCTTGGTGACGAGTAGCTGACGGGTTTTCCACGCAAAACGAAACCAAGAACCGAAGACAATTATCCCTTGGAGTCGGGAATTTCGAACGGGGCCGTCCCGGTTATCCGGTCGTATACATACTGCTTTGAAATCGACACTAGATAGAGTCATACACTATTAATAATAACTATAACCCCCTTCTCCTTGGAGCTGCAAAAATAGCACCCCCTTCGTTCTACCTAGGTAATTCCTATAACTTCCTTAGGAGGTACCTAACCTAAGGTATCCATCCTTAACGTAGTAATAGGGAGGATGTGTTCACTACGACCGAGCCAACGCGGCAGCCACCCTGCCACCCTGTCAGACATCGCTGGTGCGATCTGACATAATAAGCGGCCCGTCCAAACGGATGGGAACAAATCTTGCTCAGCCTAGAATCCTGCCCTGCCTGTCCTTGCCTTACCTACGCAAGGTTGACATGTCATCGACCACGGCGGGCGAGTCTGGAGTACACCGGGACTGGCTGGTTGGGTGGTCATCTGCGCAGGAACCCGCCATTCCCATAGGCCCGGTTGATGCCAATATCCGTCCAGATGTGGGGGTGTATTCAACTTCCATCATTGGGAGTCAGAAATACAACACCACTTTTTCGATTCCTTCTCATTAATCTCTTTGGAATAATACAGGTAGTGAGTGTATGCTAACAGGACTATGACTATAGATCGACGCCTAATTTTATGGGAAGGGAAAGCAGGTAAAAAGTCCAAAGTGATGACGAAATCCTACGCCTTTTCGTCACTCACTCGCCTGACATTATCCATCCATGTTTTTTTTTCTATCTGAGTAACCAACGGCTCGGTTGGGTTGTCTTCTAGCGTGGGGGGGTAACATTGTCCCTTAACGTAGGAAAGATAGGTAGTGCGGCTCTTTGATAGGGAAAACACAAAACCCAGAGGGAGTAATTTCTGCGCTCTTTTCTTACTACTCACGATTTAGAGGTATTCATTTGAATGTGTCATATACCCAAGCATATCGCCCGATAAACTTCTCAGCAACTTCGGACTTTCTCCCCAGACCTTCGGTACAGATTCCCGTGTTACCATGCCATCCATAAACGCCACACACGTATTATATACACCAAAAACCACGCGAGATATCCGGGCATTCGCAACTTGGGGTTTGAGCCATTTTACTTCATGGTACCTACCTAGTATTAACAAGCAGTTCTTTGTACTACTTGGTTCCTAGTTTTTGCTTGTCCGGTGCCTTCGAGACCCGACCACTCGCTTGATGATACCTAGCGCAGGCGTTTCTCTCAGCTGGACTAGCGAGTCATGAATCTGAAGAAGCTTGAATAGAGATAACTAAGCGAGCTGCTCTCGCCCGTATTCTGGACCACTAGTCTTGAGATTTCCTACTACAACTACCTACGTAGGTATCTACATATCAGTAAAGTTACCTAATAGTGATTCATGAGGTGGGCACGTGGGTAGATTTTCGTGAGATGAGACTGAGATTAGATTGTGTAGCTTCGTTAACCAACTCCTGGGCTACAAAGCCATGGGTTGTTTTTCTTCTGTCTCAGATCAAGTAACACCCTAGAATTAGGTCCATCCTCTTAATATCGCGGAAGCAACCCGTCAAGACTACGGGCTAGGCTTTCGTCATATCATTCGTTGGGAGTGGAAGCTATCCTGCAGGGCGAGGTTGGACATATCGATCTGATAAACACTGCAATGTGAGAGGTACATAAATCCGGTATTACCTAGATGACACCATTTAGACTCGGCAGACGTACGATTATGACTTCCATTAGACTAGCTACTGTGGTACCCTTACCGGATACTCGATTCCGTTCCGCATGCTGATCTTCCATGTCCGTAGGGGGGTATGTTGTTATACCGAAACCTTGGCCATGACATGATCAAGAGCTCTCTATTATACTCTCTTTCAGTTACAAACTCATAGTGATTATTCATCTTCCCGCCCAAATACTACGGAGAGAGGTGTTAATAGGCCAGCCAGCCACCATGCCTCGGCAAAAAGGCGACTTGGGGTGCATAGATACGTAGAACCATGATAATGTCCGTAGAAACGAGGCATATAATCACTAGTCCGCACACAATTTATCATAGAAGTTCTCGATATTAATGGCATACCGCCGTTCTTTCGTTTAATATTTTTTCTCCGGCGCTTCTAGTATATGAAGTTATATAGCAGCAATCCTCCATACTCACTTCACTCTCATATCAGATTCTATCTACTCTGATCCTTACCTTGTCACCCTTTAAGCAACACGCCACTATAGTAGGCGCAGGCTCGAAGCGTAGATACAGACGTCACCTAATATTCTCGTGCTACTACCGAAATACAATAAGGATGGCTCCAATTTAACAAACGTCTTTCTTCAATCTATAGTAACATAACAGACAACTACTTATTTCCCCATTAACATCTTTCCAGTCTCTCATTCTCGTTCTCTTCTGGTCTACTTCGATCAAGTTCATACATATCCCATAAAACGTATTCAACACGAACAGATAAACAAAATAAAACTATATCAAAGGTAATAAATATATCCCGAGTATAATCGTAACTTAACTACTATAAGTAAGCAGGATTGGTCATGGCTAGGTACTATCTGTTCGTTCGTGCGTTCGTTCCGTCATCTGCGGCCCATCCAACCTACATAGTTGATTGCTTGTCCGTCGTAGCAAGAAAAAAAGTAAGTAAAGAAAGAGACATTACGTACATAGCACGCCATCTACACTATACGCAGTAGGTAGGGGGCTTTTGCGGTTGAATAGCAATTCTTCATCATAACCCCTTTTCAAGAGGCTTCCATTCGATTTCGATATCGACACCAATTTCGTCATTATCGTTCATTAGCATGCCACACTACCGCACGCTCTCATGTTCATCCTTCCTTCCCCACGCGCTGCTCGCCCAGCCGATCCAGCTCGCGCGCTTATTCTCCTGGCGCTCCTTCTCGTTGTTCTCCTGAACAAGCCTCAATGGTCTCGGCTTGTTACCCGCGAGTGTAGTGCCCTTTTCAGCTATGCTGCCTATAGTCCTGGGTGGACTCTGGCTGGCCGAAGTGGCAGTTGTTCCATCTGCGGCCGAGTCACCACTCACACTGCTAGTTTCGCTGCGCATGCCCGGGAAGTTACCTGAGCTGCCGTTGGCACTTGAATGAGATCGGCCTCCAGGAGAGAAAAATGTTTGGGAATGTCGCGCTGATGATGAGGTAGTGCTTAGAGTTGGAGACAGAGGACCGTCGGGCCCCTTGTACATGGCGTTCACGATGCCGGCTGCTCCCGTCAGCTGCTCGCTCATGGGTCGTCCAAGGCGTCGCGCTGTGCTTTGCGAGCGTCCGAGTCCGGTGAGAGGAATACTAGGAGCCGTCTCCGGGTTGGTGTGCGCAGAGACTGACTGGGCTGGGTGTGCAGACATTGTCATGGGTCTTGGCTTTGGTCGAGCCGTGGGACCACCAGTAGCGATGGATTTCGCGCGCGACAGGAATGAACCGCTCTGAGGAGTCGAAGGAGGAGGCGGGAGATCCTTGTGCACATTGGCACCTGGCTTGAAGTCGGAGGACTGGTCGAGAATGTGCTCGAATTCTTGGTGCTGGAGGAGCCGCTCGATGATTTTGTTAATATACAACGTAAGGGCTTTGTTCTGGTCCTTAGCGGCGCGCAGCTCAGTCTCAAGACGGCGCACAGTCTCCTCATCAGCAGCCTTCTCATCTCCACCGAGAGCACCCAATTCATCGGCCAAACTAGCCCCTGGCGCCGGCGGATTGTCACCGGCGTTGGATCGACCTTCGAGAGCATTTAGTGCGTCTTGATTGGCAGATACACTCATGTAGCCAAAGTCACCCTTGCCAAACTCGCCGTGCAGCGTCTTCTCCTGGAGAAGTAGCTGGTACGACTCGTTATCTTCCATCAGCCGTGCATTCGCCATGCGGGCTTCCATGAGCAGGCGTTCGACTTCGTGAAGGCGTCCGCCACCTTGGTTCTCAGTCTCCACAAGTTTAATCTGAGCTTCTGCGAGTTCGAGACGCAGGGACTCGATCAACTTATCCTTCTGAAGCAAGAGCTTGGAGTTATTCCTAGAATCGCTACGCTGGATTGAAGAAGGTGGGGCAAAGTTCCCATTCTCTACACTAGGAGAGGAATTACTCGCTGTGATAATATTCAAATTAGCAATCGCATAAATGAAGCCACGCGGTTTGGATGCTCACATTGCCTTGTGGGACGATTTTCGTCCTCTGCGTTCCTCTGGTTAAGGGTCTCCTTTAGTCTATTGATCACAGTTTGCATCTCTTCCTCGCGATTCCCCATCTCTTCCTTCTCTTTCATCATGGAGCTTCGTTCGGCTTCGTAGATTGCTTCCATCTCGCGCATTTGCCTTGCGGCTTCCCGTTTCTCATTTCTAAGCGCTTCGATCTGCTCCTCGCTCTCATGCACCCTTTCTTCTAATTTGGCCTGCTCTTTAAGGGCATCGTCGAGTCTTGTCTGCAGAACCTCTGCTTGTTTCTTATGCTGCTCGGAAGCGATATCTGCCTTCTGTAATCGCTCCTTTAGGTCCTCGATCAAGGCAACCGTCTCGGCGCGAGCCTCAGCATTCCCAGCTGTGCTGGAAATACTCAGGGACGAGGTAGTCCTGTGCGTAGCAGCGGCTCGCGCTGACATTGGCGTACCGCCTCGAGTAGATCGTGTCCTTCCTGGCGTGTTAGAGGTCCCTGTACCATTTGTGGAAGAAGTCGGTGTAGACGCTCGAGTCTGTTTCGACGGTGTGTTCTCGGTCGAGGAAGCCCGGCCCTGCGCCGCAGATAGCGGCTTCTTAGGTGTAGCGGACATTTGTCCGGTTTAATGGCGACAGGCGGGTAAAAGCGATTGTATATACAGGAATGCTACTATAAGTAGCTAAGTTTGCGGTAGGCCTGTCTCGTCGCTATATTCAAATGCCGAAACAGTAGACACAATGCAATGTTCAAGGTAATTGTTGGAAGATATAGTATGATGAGGTGTGAAAGTTGGTTGTTATTGTTAATCGCGAGGAATGAAACAAGTCCGACAATTCAATAGGTTGGCCGGTAGACGACAGAGTTGTATGTTTCTGGTTGATTTTTGAACCGTACCATATGTTGTTTTGTTCCGGGTGGCTCATATGCGATTGTGGTTCGTGGATTAGTGGCGCGGGATGCAACAACTCTTGGGTTAGAGCTGGAATTCGCAACGGGAAACACTGACAGCGGCTCGCCCAGGTGTTGTACAGATATGTATGTAGGTATGTACTCTAGTAAATTCCCGTTGACCGTTCGTAACTTCCGTCCAAATAGGGGACTGGCTTTAGTGTGATGCGCTAAAGTACGCTAGACTGGGTTTACACCGTTGTTTAGACCGTCGATTGTTGAAAGCGCTTAGCCTATCCGGGCTTATCCTTTTTCTGACCCTTTCCGGTCTTCTCCAGGTCAGGCGAGACTCAGCCACGCGGGATCACCTTTTCCCAGGGGATTCACGAATCCTGACTTGGCTTTTTGTGTCTCTGATTTGAAGCAAAAATAGCATGTACCTCAGTATACGGGTATTTTGTAATTCTGTAATTAGATAAGGTTGTAGTGGGTAGACTCGGGTAGGGGTAGGCTTTAGATGTATAACCAGGTAATAACTTCAACTTCGAAAAAAAGACATTGAATGTTTTGTTTGCATGTAACTAGAAGAAGTTTCTTTTAAATGTTCTTACGTTACAACTCCTTTTGAGTCCCTCTTTCCTTTTCTATATCGTACCCCCCTTTTCGCTTGTAAAGTTTAATTAGCGTTTATGCAGTTTCTCAGGGTACCTAGGTACGTATTCTCGGTGACGGATGACGGATGACGGTGTGGATTGCTTGGATCCTTGTGGAACATGTTTTATATCAGAAGAACACGCCCCAATAATAGGGAATAATAGGGAGTCCGACGAAATATCTCGACAATTGCTGTTTTAGAACTTTGTTTATCCCTTCTTTTTGTTCTTAGGTTCGAATCAGATGAAATAACGGTCTAACCTACATCATAAGTGTACAAAAAGGAATAAAGAAACCCGGCTTGGGGGGGTTCACAAGTTAGGCGAGGTTAGAACGACTTATACTGTGATTCGGGATTGTATATCTAGGATATGTCACCGATAGTTTATACTGGGTATTCTCAAAAGCTCGATACGAGATATTTTACGACATAGGTAAACTTTACCTATGCTGCTTGCGTTGATAAATTACTTGAATATAATTAAGGTTCTAAATCTGCTTGTCCCAATTGAATTAAACATGGGGCCTGAATAAATATGATTCTAATGAATTGGTAACTACCTTCCAATACCGTCTCCTTGTTCACATTGTTGGAAGCTGTCTATGTAGGTAGAGGTAGTTGATAGACTAAGGTGAGGGACAAAGAAACCTCATGTGACGCCCTAATGCAGAAACTATTCTTAGAAGGTAATGGTTGACGTAATAAGAACACATTTAAGCTGATGATTGAACTTATTGCTAGTAATAATTGCGACTATCAGCTGTTCACGGGTATCGACTACCTATTTATCCAGGCAAGTCACAACTGATTATTGCGTGGAGAGTATTTAAGTCCCTAGTCACGGCTTTGAAGAAAGACAATTGTTGGGTATCATTTGTATTCTTTTCGAAGTCCGCAAGCTTCGTCTGAATTGAGACTTGATATTGGTCTAAAGGGCTACCTAGAGAACTTAGGGTGAAGCCTCGAAAATGTACTTCCTCGCGGAAGTTTACGAGCCGCCATATTTCATGAACGGCCAACTACGATGACCTTTTCCCAACCAGTGAACCCCAACGCCGTTAGATGATGCCGCATCTAGATCTAAGCCTGCTGGTCGCTGAGAATATCGGAGTCACCTGCGTCCAAGATGGCCATGGTAGAGCAGCGGAATAGTTTACCGCAGGCAGTACCCAGCTCAATCTGTATTCAACCAAAAAGTAAGCCAACTGAATTACCCTCCAAAGCCGATAGGGCTTCTTCTCTGGGTAGGTTGGTAGACAAGATAAACTTGTCTACTAACCATAGAGATAGTAAAGAAGAGAGAAAGGAAAATATCAATATAGGAATACATGTCGTATTCTATATTGGATCCAAGGAGATGTGGAAACTTACGTTGGTGCCAGAGAAGTGGTGAACCGGGGCCTTGGACAACATGGAGTAGTATTCCAGCTCGGACTTGCGCAGAGGAGGAGTGTTTCCGGAGATGATGACAAGCTTGGCCTTGCCAGATCGCAGGCTCTTGAGGGTAGACTTGTAGCCAAGGGTGACTAGAGAAAATGTTAGTAAAGATGTTTTTTTTGGTATTTGTTTAGATAAATCAATCGCACCCTTTCCGGACTTCATAACAAGCGCAAGACGCGAGTTGATGCTGTTGGCATCCTTCTTGTTCTTCTTGGGGGCCATCTTGACTGGTTGGTATGAATTGACTTTTCGTTGGCGATGTCGGGTTGGTGTTGTTGTCAAAGGAATGGGAAGCAAATTCACCAAGGGGACACAAGAAAATAATTATCTTTACGGAAAGTTCTGGTGGGGTACTTGATAGAGGCTCATGCCGAAAATTCTGGTGGTCCGTGGTTTTAACCCTAACCCCACTTTTCCTCAGGCGAATTGATATGGAATGAACCAATAAGGTGCACCGCCACCAACCCACTTCGCCCGCTTATGTGACTCGCTCTTTGCTTTGAAATCAAAGTAGGAATTTCACCGCAGACCTCAAAGGAGCCCCAGTCCCTCTGCTCCTTGTCGACATCATCTTTCCCTCAACAACAACATACCCTCATCTTACGACCAACTTCATCAAGAAAATCGTCCAAGATGGCGCGTCGTCCGGCAAGATGTTACCGATACTGCAAGAACAAGGTAAGTCCTAAAGGACTTCTCTAATGCCTTCTATAACTTTGCACAAAATATTATATTCGAAATTTATCCGGTTAATCGCAAATGGCTTGCGATTTCTTCTCAACCTGTTCCGATTACAAATCGCATTTCGAACTACATCAATCTCCACGGAGCGCTCGATCAATTCCTCAGATTTAGATCAAGCAAACGAAATGATAGATAGACTGACGTAAATGTCTTTTTAGCCGTATCCCAAGTCCCGCTTCAACCGTGGTGTCCCCGACCCTAAGATCCGTATCTTCGATCTTGGCCGAAAGCGTGCGACCGTCGATGACTTCCCTCTCTGCATCCACCTCGTCTCCAACGAGTATGAGCAGCTGAGCTCCGAGGCTCTCGAAGCCGCCCGTATCTGCGCCAACAAGTACCTCGTCAAGACTGCCGGAAAGGAAGGTTTCCACATGCGTGTCCGCGCTCACCCCTACCACGTCGTCCGTATCAACAAGATGTTGTCTTGCGCTGGTGCCGATAGACTGCAGACTGGTATGCGTGGTGCCTGGGGTAAGCCCAACGGTACTGTTGCCCGTGTCAACATTGGTCAGATCATCCTGAGTGTCCGAACTCGTGATTCTAGTAAGTAAAATGACGTATGTCGCATATACAAGAACTTGCCATCTAACCATTTTATAGACCGTGCTTTCGCCCTTGAGGCTCTCCGACGATCTCAGTACAAGTTCCCTGGCCGACAAAAGATCATCATCTCCAAGAACTGGGGCTTCACTCCTCTCCGACGTGAGGAGTACCTCGAGAAGAAGGCTGCTGGTCGTGTCAAGGTCGACGGTGCCTACGTTCAGTTCCTCACCAACCACGGCAACCTTGCACAGAACATCAAGCGTTTCCCTGACGCATTCACTGAGTCTGCTTAAATGGGTTATCTTGACAAGGAAGCAAATCTGGGTTGAGGGGACAGGCGTATAATGGATTACCATAGCACTGCTACATTGACAGTCAATTCGGATCTTGCATTTACACAATAGCATTAATGACTTTGTGACTTTAATTGTGTGAAGTTAGGAAGATCAAGTAAAGAGTAAAATGCGCAGTTTCTAAATTGAACTGCAATGTCCCCCAATGCTTTTGCTAGACATCTAAGTCTCCATTCAAGCCCCTACTAGTATATTTTTTCCAAGGGAGACCATATCCTGGTAGAATCATGCCCAAGCAGCCCAAGACTTTGAAGAGACTAGCCGAAGGTTCCGCAAGGACCAACGAAGCATGACTCACTTCTGACCTGGCCAGCCACGTAGTATAATGAGGTGGTGAACTAAAGCTAGTATCTCTTGTGGGATGACTCCTCTGCGAAGTAGTTTTAGGAGGAATTCAAGATACACAACGATGGGCTAGACAAGGTAGCTAAATGAAAACGCATTGCCTTGGGCATTAAATGAGAGAAGATTGATGAGAACGCGGGTTTACAATAGCGGCTCAACAAGAGAACGTTGTCGTTTTTCTTCAAGGATCATAGGAAGAATTTGTACACGAAGATAGAAAATCCATCGTGAAGGCACTTATGATGACGAAGCTAGAAACGATAAAATAGAAAATTTACCACGGGAGTCGTTATATGATCCTTTTGAGCTTTCCACGGGGTGATCTATAGCTGTGACGTCGGGAAATAGGCAGAGGATATGGTTATGTACAATTCACGATGAACATCAACGGATACATAAGGGGAGCTAAAACGATCGGTTAAAGAACTACTATTGCGTATTATCAGAAGTATCTGAATAAGTGTGTATTTGTATAAGCCAGGTAACCCCTTCGCTTAACTGGGCCCTTCCCGCTGCTCACATATTGTTCTTTTCGCCGAGGAGGCAGGTTAACTCATACCCAAGGCGTTGTCCATAAACGGTGGCGAGTCTGATGGTGATACAGACCCAACTACCAGATAAACTGCCACAGGTACGTAGGGTTCAGCTCAGGAGATGATGAGTACTCGTGAAAAGCCGGAGGTATTTCTTCGTTCGTCCTAACTAAAACAGATGAACGAAAACCATATTCCCCTAAAGGTGAGCTACTCTATTTCCAATAAGATAGTCGACCCGAACTCTTAGAGCAGTATAATTAGATAATAACTACTCGTATATTATTCCTATGACACAGCTATGAGTTTATCTCGACGAACATAAATATATGTTTATTAGTCACTCTTTATAGAACTTCTGACAGTTTGTTTATCTCGTTTCACTAAGCATTTGATGTTAGCTATACTAGAAAATTACGCAACCTGGAGTGTTATTAAAGGTGCTAATGCACTCGTTGGTATACAACTTTTAATGTGAGCCGCCGAGGTTGAAGTAGTCCGGGCCTTTGGACAAATACCATAGTACACTGCAATTCAGGTGACACAATCAACGGCTAAGGCCCGGTAGTCTCCGAAATCATCCTGTCCGGCCTGTATGCTTCATGCATGTATAAGTTAAGGTAGTACTAGTTAGTCCTAGTTGGAGTTCCCATGTTCTGGAAGATCAATCCCGGCTGAAATGTTTCGAAACAGATCGTCCGGGAGTTATTAATTTACGCGATCCTCGAGCCCTTGGTTGTGCGCACAGTACCTGTTCCCAAGTCCGAAAAATGGGCGACGCGACGTTGTGCGCCCAGTCTCGTCGTATCGAAAAAAAGCCGCGCTTACATGGGTACCTAGGTTAGATAGTTCGTCTTCGTGGTCTATATCACCATGGCTTCTCCCGCTTGAATTCGCTGTCTTTTCTTCTCGATGAGTCAAGAATTTTGTTCAATATCTCCACAGGTTATTGGTCGAATATCGCAATTCTTTAAAAAATTCCGAGTTTTCGTAGCCCATGGTCAACTGGGAACCCTAGCTAGCGGCAGTGGTTTGTTGTCGGGAGCGCTTAGAAGCTTTTATGTATGGATTCCACGTGTACAGGAATCGCGTCTATTTCGTGTTAAATTCGTGCGTGCAGAAGCCAAGCGCGCTGTGTCCAGGGAGGTTACGGGGAGGTTATAGAGAGACTACAGAGAGACTACAGAGAGGCTACAGAGAGGCCACAGGTAGGTAGGCCGGGTAGCGTGGATTACCAGCCACTAAATTTTGGTATCCTTGAGTCCTATTGGCTACAGGAAGTTACCGGTTCTCTCATCCGTTTCGTTTATCAAAGCCCCCACAATCCGGCGCTTCTCTTGTAAATCTTTTCCTTCCCCCCACAATGTTTCAACCTCTCCCACTGGATGACATGTTTGGATGGTGAGACGGGTTGCAGCTGTTCTGCATCTAGCACCATGCAGGTCACCTCTCCATGGACCAGTCATTTCTTGCAGCGCGGTTTATAATAACTGTCGCGTCTACTATTTGCTGTCTTTCCGACCTTTGTGCGCTCCACGGATGCATGGCGACGTGCAGATTTGCAGATTTGCAGATACACTAAGCTCTTGAGAATGACTCACTTGCCAACCATTCCCAACTAGTCCGGCCTTTCTGATGTGCTTGGATCATCTTGGATAGCTTTTGGAGAGAGCCTTGGAGAAAGCCTCGAGGAGAACATGCCGTTGAATCGAGAGGTAGCACGAAATGTTTTCCGGACCGGGGGGGAATGTGTCGAAAAGGTATAACATGCGCCTCAGGCCTTCGTGAGGTCCGGTTGGGCTGCGACCAACTTCTATCTCTTTTTAGAATACCAGGTGTCAACATTCATTGACTGGCCTATGTCATTTTTGCCGCAAGCAGGATTGCAGTTCATAAGTGTCGCATAAACCTGCGAATAGCCTCACTTCAGCATCTTGTGCTTACAGCGCGGCTATATTATCATATATTTAGTTGAATTATTATCCAATATCGTCCTCTATCTTAGCTACCTAGGTACTTACGCATATACTCCTGATCAGACTTCAGTTGTATAAGTTTTGAAGTGCCCATACCGTCTTTGTGACCATAGTCCTCTATTAGGACTTCGCGATCTAACAATTCACCCTCAATAATATTTGCCTTAGCGACATGCGAGAGCTATGGCAACAGGACCGCATGCTTTCTATTGCCTATGGCAAAAGGAGGCTATCCGTGAAAAGCTCTTCCAACTACTATCAAAAGAAGATATCTGCAATGTTCGACTCTCATCCTCAGCATGCTGCAATCTCGTTACCAAACGGCTATTTTTACGAACCCACTTGACCTTCACCTCCACTACCTTCACTCGACAGAGCAGAATCGAAGCCCTGTCGAGGATAGGTCAGCATATAGAACATCTCACCTTTTATTTTCCACACTCAGAAGCTACCTTCTTAGCTCCGCTGGTTCACCCTGAGACGGGGCGTGAAATTGCTTTCCTTTACAAGCCTCATACTTCCATGGCGTCTGTCCTGGAAAGGCCTAAGTTCGCCAACTCTGGGCTTGGTGAAATCCTTACACAACAGTATCCACCACTCTTTCATGCCGCATCTAACGTTCCATCTTTTATCAATGCGATGAAGCACTTGCCTAATATGAGGCACCTCACTATTAGGACGCCTGGCCAAGATCCTAAGGAGAGATATCGGAGGGATATTGTCGACTATGCACTTATTAGCCTCCGAATTTCTCTAGAACGAGCTCCAATGAAGAAGCTCACTAAACTTTCGTTATCATCTGTCCATCCCTCAGCATTTATTTACTTACGACACGTTATAGGCTTTGGCTGTCTGCCATCAGCTGCCCGGCGGTGGAAGCAAATTAAGAAGTTGAAAATCTCTGTTGAGGCATGGGACTTCTATGGACCGTCGCCTGGACTCGATCATCTGAAGATGATTGATGATTACATCCGCGACTTTTCAACGAGCTTAGAAAAGTTGACGTTTAATTGGCTGGGCCGAAAGGGGCCATGTCCGTTATCGCTTGCGGCTGACCCCTTATTTGCGCCGCCTAGGAGCTCACAGAAACTTTTCAATGAAGTTACCTCACCTATGTCCCCCTTACCCCCGGCTCCCTCTAGGAAACCTATTGTTTTCCGTAAATTACGTTTTATGGCTGTTCAAAACACCACCATGAGCTCTTCGCAAGTAGCAGAGTTGGTCGCGGCGCATCGACACTGTGTTCGCAAGTACGACTTTGAGAACACTGTTCTAATTAATGACGGTAGCTGGGATGATGCACTGGCACCTTTATTAAACAAATCATCTCGTAGTAGCCGCTGGGTCCGGGAGTCAATGGCTACCATCACAGAAGATGAAAAGATTCATTCAATGAACCCGACGGAAATTTTGGAGGATCTATCAGCGGATTCGCCAGCTGTTTCGGCAGCTTCGCAAGAACTTCTAGTCCTTGACCTAGACGGCGGCGAGGGCGAAGGGGAGGATGAATTGGCGGAGCAAAATGATGAATTTGAGCTACCTTCGGATGTAGAGGCTGCCAGGCAAGCTAGTATTTCGTTTCCAAACAAACTTAAGAAGCGAACAGTTACGAAGCATCGTCGAAGAAGGAAGGATAAGCATGAACCACGCGAGGAAAATAAGAAAGAGTCTCACGCGCGACATCATAGACAAGCCTCTGAGGACTCCATTGACCAACCTCGTAATGGACACCGGCGTCGTCGGCGGCACCGACATCAGGAACCCCAAGAGTCCTTCGAAAGGCAGCAAGGAAGTCATGGTTTTGATCAAAGTAGTCGGCCTTCGAATGAGTTTGTTAGATATCACCACGAACCCCCTCAATTATCCATCTCGCCACAAAGCTCTCGTCATCGCTTGTTTGGCGAAATCGAGAGCATATGCTCAACGTCGTCGCGCCGTCTCTTTGGCGAAGTGTCGCAACTCATTCACTCGGGGTCAGAGCCGGAGCTCACACACTCCCCTTTTGATGACTCTGACTCCGTCGTGGACGAGTACTTCCGTCCTAGTACGCCTACTACGACGCCGATGGACATCTCGGCGCCTATTCTTAACACGGCACCTGGCATGCCTATACTGCTAGAGCCTCATGTGTATGACCCAACTGCGGAGCTATGCTGCGAGATCACCGCCGTGCAACGTGATATCGAAGCGGAAGAAGCGCAAAGGCGCGTAGCCGAGGATGCCGAGCTCCAGACGAGCGCATTGAAGAGGGCTAAAGAGCTCGTATTGAGTCGTCTAGGGCGCGAATACTCGTCCAATACCAACAACGGCTTTGGGAAGAGGGGTGTCGGCGGCCCTAAAAAAGAGAGTTTCGGCGCTGGAAGTTTCCTCAGCAGCTCGAGGTTCCGGGAGGGGTTATTTGGGAAGAGCACGTCCAGTGTGAGTGGCACCTTGCAGTCCATACAAGACCACAGGAGCATGGATGTGCCAATCTTGTTTAGTCGGAGTTGATGATACCCAATGGGTGCGGGGGACAGGGGAAAATGGGAACGGATGTATTAACATTAGGTGCCTATGATTTGATGTGCTTATGACTTGTAATGATTTTATGACCTATTATTACCTAACTTATTACACGATCGCTTGAATGAAGAATATATTCCTTTTGTTCAGACCATCGTGTACTTCTTTCGATATGATGCTGTCTGTACATGTATTCCAATCTCAATTGACAAACTAGAGCTCACGTTTCAGCAACTCACAAGTGACTCGACGCTATATTGAGATAGTTTCTCAGAATGGCCCCCCCTGACCTGGTACCATACCTCACGCGGCGGTTGGGTTAGCATGAATTATGCCTGTGAACTTAAAGATTATCGGGTGCGCCGTTGCCGATTCCGTCGAATGAGTCTTCTCCTTTTCCTTTCTTTTTGCTTGTCTTCTCGGGGGAGATCTAGCAGTGCACTCGTCTTGCGCATAAGGAAAGCAAGCCCTCTTTCGAATCTCGTCGCTCATAAAAATGGGCCTGTTAATCTCTCTATTCTCTCTATTCGCCCCCGGCGCCGCCCTCTGCGCCATCTGCGAGGCCCTCATCGTCATATGGCCGCGGGTGCGTCTCTGGATCGTAGCCGACGCCCCGATGACCAAGTTCCTGCACGCCGCGCGGGGGAAGCCAGCGTGGGCCTTCGTCGCGGGCGCCGGACAAGACCCCGTCCCGCGGGAGCTGTGCTTCGGACTGGCTGCGCGCGGTTTCAACGTCGTTCTGTACGGCGTCGGCTCCGGCTCTTGCGATGGCGTGGCTGCTGTGCAGAGACTCGAGGCTCTCCGCGCTAAGCTGCTCAAGGCGTACCCGGAGAACAAGTATCGCGTCGTGGTTGCTGATACCGCTGCGCCGCGGGACGCGGAGGAGGGGTTTATTGCGGAAGTTGTCGGGTCGCTGGAGGGTGTTAATTTGACCGTGCTGGTTAATTGTATAGGCGAAGATGGGGGTGGTATTACTGGTGGGATAGTGTCGCCGCAGTTGAATGCTGCGCTGGTCTCGCTTCTTAAGCGGAGTGCGCCTGCGCTTGTTATTAACGTAACGCCTTCGACAGTCGATAACGGTAACGGAACACAGCTGTGTTCTCCGCATAAAGGGTCCGAAGACGTCTCGCACGATGGCGTGAGTATTGTTTCTTGTTACTTGGAGGGTGCAGCTGCCTCCTCCCAGGGGAAACTGTCATTGCCCCGTCCTACACCGCGCGACCTAGCCGAGGCGGTGTTATTACATGCGGCTTCTGGCGGCAAGGACGGTATTGTATACCCTCATTGGACGCAAGCCATGCTACGGATGACACGGAAGACGTGGCTAGGAATGGCAGCAGATAAATTTTCGTCTATTAGGAAGAGAAACTTATCAAGAGAGTAGTGCAGGAGAAAAGGGAGAGATGCGCAATGGGTCCATGCTTGTACTGTGGTGGTCATTAGAAGAAACGAGATTTTTTTTTATTGTATAGTTGTATCCCTATGACAAATACTAAATGTTTATTAGTATGTGTTGGAGCTAGTTAATGATTCTCGTATAGAGAGGTATTAACGAAGGTGGCATATACTGTATCGAGACGATAACCTTACCGCCGACTTGTACATGATCAAGAACGGGTACTTTAAAGAGAGTAACAACTGGATAAGCCTCCCACTTCCGATGCTAATATTCGAGCACCCTTTACCGTACCCCAAAAGTCTTAAGCCGGGTATATAGCCCCAAACGCCATGATAATTGCGTCAATGGTATGATAGGCTATGTATGGCAGACCCATACTTAATCTTCCATAAGCGATCATGAACTTATACGTATCTTCAGTTATATCGCCTCTGTTTTCCAAGATCCTCCCCGCCTCACCTAGCAGCATATCCGACTTACGATCGAACTCGCGACCCCATCCGGGCTTCTTGGTATCGTCGAGCAATTGCTGATGCCAGAGACTGTGAATATCGCGTACAACGGTAGCCAAGTCCGTACTCGCACCGAGGGGGTTCTTCTTGGCCAGTTGCGCCGAACCGTCTTCTACCATGTCGTACCATAGTTCGAAGAACCTATTCGCGGGTGACTCTGGTAGCTGAGACTGTGTGCCAGCCCTCTTGAGCCCGCAGATCAGCGGCTCGGCAATACCGGCTTCGGTCACTTGAGACTTAGCCATACGGTATATCTCCCAAGTCCTAAAACCATGACGTTAGAATAGTTCATCAAAGCTTTTATCATACCAGGATTGCTAGGACTTTCTTCAAGGAGGAGGTGCTGGTAGCTTGGGAAAGGTAACTCCGGCTTGTCAATAAGTCATAGTGGAAGAACATACCATTCCCAGAACTGCGGGTACTTGTCAATATATAACTCAAGAGTCTCAAAAATGCGCCTGTGGCGGGCTCGGCAGAAGCTGTATGCTGGTGAGGTGGATGAGACGCGACCATCTTCGCGGTTATGCATCCGTGCTCGATGATGACCTCTGAAGATCTCGCAGATCATAGACGACAGGATAGTAGACGTCGTCTGCATGCAGCGGGTGATATCGTCAGAAGGCGGATATAGAAGACGAAGCAGGTTTCGAGTCTCTCCCGTTAGAATATCAACATGGAGATCCATTATATCGTTCGGTACGGCACTGCCGAGGATTGAGTCCATACCCTCGTCGTCCAGGTATGCGGCTCCATCCCGACACATGTAAGCGGAAGCACTTGTGTCAAAAGCCCGGGCTGCAATGACTAGGTCGTGGTCCAAGTCGTGCAGAATGGGTGCTTTTCTGGGGATCTTAAAGGGTTTGACATTTTCACAGTCGTTTATGGCAAGGAGATAGCCAAGGGCGATTCGCCAGAATGAACGATCACCGCCGGATTTAGTGTCGTCAAGGTCAGGGACAGATGCCCATGCCAGTTTCTCGAATGCCTCTACACGATCCTTGAATTTGTTGTTACCTTTGACCTATCATTCCAAATCAATTAGCAAGATTCATAAACTCTTGTCCATGAAGGAAAACCCATTAATAACAAGAGTTATTTGATGAGTTATATATAGGGGACTTTTTCTGTTGCTGTTGATGTTCTTTTTCGAAGCAGGTGAAAAAGGGGTATTGGGCAAACAAGCGGAATACTTACCCAGTCTATGCCAGTCAAAGCCGAGTAGACATAATCCTCCCTGTGAGAAGTAGGCTCAAAGGTAAAAGATTGGCACATGAGAAGGTAGAAGGGGAATTGAGCGATAATAGGGGGATCACACTCGAGGCCGGTAAGTAGTCTTCCCCAAGGCGAGAAGTGGTCGTCTCCCTCCGCCCCAGATGTATGATACTGAACGGATAGAGATATCGGGTCATCAGTAGTATCCGCAGCCAGAAGAATGGCAGCACTGATCTCTAAAGTGCACTGAAATGTTAATTCGATCAGGTCCAGGTCATGCAAACCGGAGCTGGATTCTCTCTCCTTTTCAAGAAGGTCGTGGAATTTGGCCGCAAAGGGTTTAACAACTCCTAGAACTTCGCTGGATGGCTGATAGTTGACTAGGGCATTTTTGACCCAGGGGGCGATCTCAGTCGTTAAGGGATAAATACCATTGTGTCGTCGTCTTGATGGCTGCGGAAGACGTGCTTGCAGTTTACTTTTCAACCATGTCCGCTCCGGTGCAACTTGTTGCATATAGCCGAGGACATTTTCGACAGGAGCTGTACTGTCTTCGCATCTGCCGTGGGGTTTGAAATTGGCATCCACACTACTCCCCTTGAGGGCCGCCTATTCATCTTGTTAGAAAATATTATTCCACAGTGGTCAAGCAGTTGTTGTGAACTTATACCAATGCCTCCCCTGTGTACCTCAACCTTCGCGTATCTATCATAACTTCAGTTGCCATCATGATAGATATCTAATATACTTCTATACAAATAGGTAGATTTAGATAATATAACATATGCCTAACAACATATTATCCCGATGGTTTCACTCGCCTTTATACTTGGGACACACACTCCGATTTTGATCAAGGTCAGAATGTTATTTACACCTGTGAACAGCCTCGAATCTATATTAACGCTGTAACGTTAGCTATGTCTATAGCTCGTTAATTCGCTGCCCTAATAGGACTGCGCTTCTAACCCGTGCTCGCATCCTTACGTTGAACTATCGGTGAACCTAACAACAGTTACAGACTTATTAAAGGCACATTACGCGAAATAATTACGTGATTTGGTAGGTGGAATAGCTACCTAACTAAGGCACGTTGTTGTTCACCGATCCATCTTCGGTAGTATGCCATAAGCTCTTGATAGGTACGCGTTTTCTACCCCGGCTTTTACATGGCACAGATGATCATATAGTGGCACCAACTTCTATACATTAAATCCCACCTCTAAGTCCTAGCCCAGCCAAAATTCCTACAGCTCTTGAGTTGCGGGATACGTCTCGCTTAAAAACACGATTTTACTTCACGCGGAGAGTGGTAATATGTAGGCGTTCGTCAGCATGCTCACGTCACATCATGGTAGGATTAAAAAGTTATTAGTATTTTCTATTGCTATCATAAGGGGGCATCGACCATGACACGAAAACGCTGTGTCTGGAATGGTTATACCGAGATGTTGGCAGAAGGATCAAAGTTTAGATTAATTCAATGTCTAGAGCTAGCCTACATGGTATGGTCGATGTATTTGAGAAGTATAGTAGCGTTATCGAGCAGGCAAGATATGGGTCCCATAAGCAGCGTATTACTTTTCATGGCAGAGATAGCTACCTACCCAATTGAAATATTGTTATGTCAGTCCCCCCCGTAAATAGCCTCAGCACTCTCGTACAATGAAGCCATTTAATTGGCAGATCCATGAATAAGACATAAGACGTCATGCTGGGTTCATGCAATACGACGGCGGGCTGGCAGCTTCTTCAGACCTCAACAATACGACAAAGGGTAGTAAGGTCTTGCTTGAATAACCCGTTACACTAACTGTAGTGCAACGAAACTCCCGAATGAAATAGTCTATAAGCCAAAATACCTAGGTAGGCAGTTGAAAGAGTCACTAGGCATACCGAAAAACCAGGTACACACGCAGGTATAGCCTTGTTCAGACCATTCCGAAGGAACAGAGGAATAGATGTTAAAACCAACACGTTGGTTATCATAATCCCTTACAAACCTACCTAAATCAGAATAATTATGTGGGTATGTACCAAAGGCAGACTTCTCCTATATCGTACCGACCTACCTTATACAACCAGTAGAGCTATAATGCCTAGACGCGTGGTAAGCTACCCGGGTAAGAGGTAAGTACCTAATGTAATGCAAATATTATGTGCTTAGATTTTCTACGCAAAACTCCGAAGCATAAGTAATGGAATTGAACCAATTAAAATATAGTATAGATATCATAAAAACGACCTTCGGACCACCGGGATATTTATATAAACGCCTTACAACCAAATAAAGTACAATATCGTTAGAGTACCACTTTTGACCCCTGCCGCCACTCATTATTATTATTATCTAGGCACATGAGTCTGACTCCTTCAGCTATGCCTTCTCTCAGATAATCTGCTTCTGATACTTTTAGCAACTAACTATCAGCTGCTAGTTACAATTGCCTGACGCGTAACTGTGATCTGTTCGCTACTGATGGCCGTTCTGACACCAACATCTCGATCTGAATAGGGGTCTCCTTGTGCTTGAGCTCTTGTTTGACATGTAGATACGTTCCCAAGCCCACTGCGAGTGTCATTCTCGCAATCTGAGAGCTGTTCGAATCCTGCCGACATTGGACGCGAAGAGTCAACTGTGCTCTTAGGCTCACTCTTGACTAACGATCTTAACTTAA
This sequence comes from Daldinia eschscholtzii, assembly GCA_037126485.1. Classification (NCBI taxonomy): domain Eukaryota; kingdom Fungi; phylum Ascomycota; class Sordariomycetes; order Xylariales; family Hypoxylaceae; genus Daldinia; species Daldinia eschscholtzii. Next base: position 1,993,393 of record JBANMG010000007.1, read on the forward strand.
CGCTCAAATTCTGAGACAAACTCCTACTTGTACCGCTGTACAAGGTACCGGACATTGGCCCAATCACTCGGTCAAAGATGGGCTTCAGAAGGGGGCTGCAAGCTACCATAATAGCGATTCCTGGCTGGATGGTGCTCAGGTAATTATTGCTGGCGGTAGAGTAGGGTAGATCGCTATAATCGAGTTTAAACGTAATGTAGAGTCTAATCGCGGAGGCAACCATGGTACTGTTCGTCCGTGTCAGAATAGCACATAGTGTTGGATAATAATAAAAAGGGGGTTATCGAGTTGGACGAAGACATAGGTAATTAATAACTGGGCGGGCACTTACATCAATCCAGCACCGAATATAACCAACAAGGCAACCTTGTGTGAGGTCTTGATTCGCAGTGATATCAAGGGCTTTATTGGAAGTAGCAGGAGCATCAGATCCGTTACTATGTCAACGATGGCGACCGAAGTGAAGCCTGCCTCCTGGTCACCACATGTACCCCGTACGGTTGGGTCCCAATTGAGTTCAACGGGTTGACATATTAGAACGCCGATTAAGATTGTTTGTAATGTCCAAGCAACCGAGAACCCCATAACAATATAGGAAGCTATGCGGAATTCGCGCGTGAAAAAGATACGTTGCAGACATCTCGCGATGCTCAATTTTATGAACCCTAGGCAGACGGCATATAGAACTTGAGCCGCAAAAACTATCCTGGAGAATTGTTCGAGTTGAGAGGGCTCGAGTTGTGTGATATGTAGGCCAGCGCCTCCTAGAACGGCCACTTGAATGCATGTTAGTGAGTGAAAACTATAAACGTAGGGTAAAGGCGAACTAACAGAGGACGCTATTAACACACAAACCGTAGTATGTCAACTGCCATATCCATTTAGAACTTTGGTAGATAAAATGTTTGATGAGGAAGACCAACCAAGGCGCAGTAACAAAGAATATCTTCGGACAGGAACAGAGACACCCCTTGCATACGTCGTGCCAATATACGCAGACCAACCCACAACGAAGCCGAGGTACCCATAACAACCGCTATGGTCACCACTGGACCGATATTTGGCTTTTCCGTCATTGTCCAAGCAAGGAGTTAAGGCGTCTTGGATTATATCGTGGGCAATAACTCCGGGATGATCAAAATCTGGACCAGGCTGACATTGAGAAAAGGGGGCCATGGTTCGATTTTGTAAGGTAAGACTTCGTGAAAGAGCGAGCAGTCCCATAGGTAGCTCACTTCGCGATGCTAAGAGCTGACGTAAATTGGTAGATAGTAAACGCATCCATCTGAACTGAAAAGAGTATGTCGATACTGTGCCATATTCTGCGTCTTACGAACAGTTGCCGAAAACAATGCTGATATGCATGAGCGTAAGCTCATCACCAACTTACATGCAGATTTGTAAGGCAGGCTACCAACAACGGGTTGTTGGTTCGCCAACATAATTCAAATCGTTACAGTGGTGTCAGCAAGTCAAGGGTGGGTGCGGGTTAGAGCGGCAAGGGAAAACAGACGCAACTGAGATTTCGAAAAGGCGTCCAATGATAAATTGAAGAGGAATGATACATGAATGTAACGTGAAAATTTATTAATCAAAAAGGTAAACAAAGATCAAAGCGGTACGAGGTTGAGGCTGAAAAATTATTAATAGAGTAAACTCTGCTGAGGTTTCTTCCCTATAATAAATATCTTAAGGGGGCTTTTGTTTCTATCCTCGAGAAAGCCACGAACGGACTCTACTACATAGCAGATACAACCTCGCCCATCTCTACTCAAAAAAGATTAGCCAGTAACACACAGTCGCGACAATGGATATTTCACAAGTGTCAAATGTGTTCTGGGATTACATCTTCGTGGGTGGTGGTCTCGCAGCGTCTGTTGTTTCTCATCGACTTTCTCAATTCAACTCAAGCCTCAAGATACTTCTCGTGGAGGCGGGGCCCAACGCCAATGATCGGGCTGACATTGTGTGGCCGAATTCCACTAATCTGATTGGTGGCGACTTTGACTGGAAAGACCGTAGCGTCGAACAGTCTCACGTCGACGGGCGAATCATCGATTTGCCGAGCGGCAAGGCTCTCGGTGGTGGTACAGTTATCAATACCGGTATGTCGCCAGACCATTTAATACTGTAAACTAGTCTCAAGTATGCTAATTTGAACCCATGTTTCCAGCGGGATGGCTTCGAGGAGATAAGACTGACTACGATCTCTGGGGCTCCGTGACGGATGATCCACGCTGGAGTTATGACGGCCTGTTGCCTTACATGAGAAAGTCAGAGAAGCTCTTCAACGATACTCTTCACCCGGATCAACACGGACATGACGGACCTATGGTTATTCAAACGTCTCTTTCAACTAACCGTACATTCCCTCTTCGTGAATATGCACTTCAATCATGGGCAGAGCTCGGCATTAACCCTTTGCCGGACTTCGATTCTAACTGGATTCATCGCCTTGGAGTTGGAGATCTCCAGGAGAACAGGAACCAAGGAAAACGGCAGATCGCTTCAGTAGTATACCCACTTGACGGTGTCACCGTGCTGACTGATACTCTCGTGGGAAAAGTATTGATCGAGAAGAAAGCCGAGCACGAGGATAGTGTTGCTGTTGGAATCCGGCTGGCATCCGGTACTGAAATCCGAGGAAAAGAAATTATCCTCGCCGCTGGTGCCATACGTACTCCGCAAGTTTTGATGTTGTCCGGTGTTGGTCCAGCTGACGAACTGAAGAAATTTGGTATTCCTGTCCTTGTAGAAAACCCAGACGTGGGCCAGCATCTCGCTGACCACGCTCTGTTCTTCCATGCCTGGAAGGTAAAGGATCCCGCAGCCGGCTGGACATATGGGTCTCCTAATCCCATATTCCAAGAGCCGCAGTACGGCTGGGGCCAGCCGTTCGACTTGATTGTATGCTCGGATGTAGACAAGAAAGGCCTTGCCGCTGCTATCGCGGAGGATGAGGGTGCTACTCCCGACCCATCTACCCACCCGCTTCTCGCTAAAGAACGTGTGTTCTTTGAACATCTCTTTATGTACACCGGTGCAACGGATGGGTCATTGGTTACGATAGGTGCTATTACGATGTTGCCCACCGCTCGGGGTTCAGTAACGCTCGCATCGGCTGACATCAAGGATCAACCGCTGATCGACCCTAACTACTTGGGCACAGCCGTGGATCGCTATGTAATACGCGAGGCTATAAAGGCAGAGGTTAAATTTGCTGGAAGCGATGCCACAGTTGTCGGCCGAGAAATTCTCGATGGCGAAGTTGGCGCACCGGGATTCGATGGTGTCCTGACTACGGAATCCACTGATGAATATATTGATGCACGTATTCGAGCTGGACTAGGGTAAGTACTTTGACTCCGCCGAGTATTTTACAATTTATTCTTATTACGGGGCTAACAGTTTGTTAAGGACAAGTGAGCACCCCATGGGGACTACAGCAATGGGTAAAGTAGTAGACAACGACCTCAAGGTGAAGGGAGTAAAGAACTTACGGGTGGTCGATGCTGGAGTATTCCCTGTTGTGATAACCGGGCACTTACAAGTTGCCGTCTACGCCTTAGCTGAGCAAGCTGCAGAGATAATCTACGCGGAGCACAGCAAGACTACGTAAACTGTGTAGTATGAGTACCTGCTTAGAAAACATCCTTACCCATATCTGTTAGCCAAATCTAAACTTATATTCTCTGTCCTCCCGTGGTAAAGACTTTCTTTGGTTACCTCAGGTATTTTGTCAAACAGGCTAGAGGACAACTTAAAGGGTTGGATAGATTCAGGGGTGGGACTGATGTGGGTGAATTGCGCTTCTGGAAAATCGACTAGACAAAATTAAATATCTATTATTGAAATTGTAATAATAACATCCTACTCATAATAGTTCTAGAAGGGTCATAATATATATTATGACTTTTATTTTACGTTGAGTTAGGAATCCTGTGAATAAGTGAGAACTCTAAGACAAGAAAGACAATATAGCCTCCCAACATTAGCCCTCCAATCCAGCGAGGAAATCTCACATTAAATCGTATAGTTAGCGCAAAAGTAAGAGTTGAGCACCATAGAACCGCCAGTTCGGCAATAGTGACGTTCCCACGGTCGAGCTCTCCAGGTGCGTTGATCATGGTAATTCCCATACAGAGCGAAAGTAAGAAGACGTTGCTTCCAGTTGTGGTAGCGACAAGGATACCTGCATGGCCTCGATGGCCACTCATGACGGAAATGAACTTCTCAGGTGGCGTTGTCGCTATAGAGAGAATTACAACCCCAATAAGAATTTCAGAGACACCGATAGCATCAGTGATTTTGATCGCAGAGCGGGAAAGGACAAAACCAGCAAGGCAGACGGCTAAGAAACCAGAGAGAAGATAGAATATATGATGCCTTAAAGTGTGCCGGTCTAGATAGTTCCTTTGAGATGGGGCAGTGGACAACGAATCTCGGGGTAGAAGCACCTGGGTTTCGGGTGATGAATCCCCATCTTCGTCACTGCTGCTATCATTGCTACTATCATCGTCTGAATCTTTACTAATTGCCCAACCTACGGAGATCCCATATATACCAAACACTGCGATTGAGAAAGCACCGCAAACCAACCAAAGGATCCTATTGGAAAAATAGACGATGGGAGTGGCAAGCGTGGTTATGATGAGCAATACTAGGGAATATATCCGTGAGCTCCCGTCGAACCGAATAGGCTCATCCTTATCAAAGAATAGAAGGCCGAGTGAAAAAGCGCCAAGAATATTTGAAATAGCAGAGCCGACGGGATTACCTATCGCTAGTGATGACCGACCCTGGGCTAGGGCGGATATAACAACCACAAGCTGGGAAAAGACTATAGGAAGCATGGGCAACCTACCTCTTCCCACTCGGCGCCAGCCGTAAGAAGGGCAATTGCGCTTTCGGGAATCCCTACATGTCGTGCGACGATAACAGTATGGTCTATAAATTTATCCGCGCCAAACTCAAGAAGGAATAGAGCGCTGAGAAAGGCGGCGACATCGTAGGCAATGTCGGTTCCGTTGGCCATGAGGATCAGTATAGGTAATAATAAGGCACCGAATATTAGTTCACCTGAGTCGAAATGATATTGGATCGAAATGATATTGGACCAGCTTTATATGCTGATTGGTAAATGATACTGATTTAGTGGAGAGAAGAGCGACATCTGAGAGCTACGTTAAACACAACATAAAAGCTTCTACCGATTTTCACATTTTGGAAACGTCAATTTTTCTAACTCTTTTAAGTAAAGTCCGAATCGGGTTCCGCAATTTTGACCCGGCAGGAAACATGAATAAGGTCCTCCGCTTGATGGACGGAATTTTGACGATCGTCGGGAGCGGTAGCTTCACGGACGTCTTAGGACCGAGCCCATGCCGGCCTCGTATGATGCATCGTTAGGATAGTTGATAGATGAGTGTCACGTAGCCCTTGATATTTTAGAAACTTATAAAAGGACTCGTGCTCTCCATGGAGCCAGACTGCCTTTACATTTGGGATGATTCACAGAATACTAATTGTATGTTGATGTGAATGCTCTTGCGGTACGAATTATACCATTATGGGAAACACTAGGGCTGCTGGAAGACTTATGAAGCTACAGACCCGCACGCGTTCTGCGCGGAATTTGGAATAACGCGTGTTGTTTCGCATTTCCAACTTCTTCCCCCTTGCCACAGACTCCAAAAGCCAAGCCAAGACTACCTAGGCTTACTACGGGATACCAGCCCCAGCTTACCTGAGTTGAAAGCTTCCTAAAAAGGGTATTAGGATAACTAATTACCTATAATAGCTCCCTTAACAGATCCTGTCAGTAGTCCTGAACTATTCAGGAACGTGAACAGGAAGGCTTGGCTTGCAAAGGAAGGGTTATTAAACAGGAAGAAATGAGCTGTTAGTTATTTGTTTTCTAAAACATCTTACCCCCTCCAACCCAATTAAGTCGTAGTGCTAGAAATAATTGAATGGATTCGCGCGCATCCTATATATAGACGATTATTTCTGCTTAAGGGAGACTCAAAAGCCAAGACCAAAACGCGGGTACCCAGAAGATATCCACGTTTACTACCTTGTGACCATCCGGAATAACCTACCATGGCGCTGCATTCATAGTGTGCTGAAGTTGCTTTCAATGTCCTCTAGATTCATATTACGCAGGACTCAAAGGTTGAATTTATATTAGTTAGTTATTGTTTCAACCAAGTACTTTCATCCTACTTTGGCACCAACGGCAGCCAAACAATAAAGGCGAAGCATGGACTGTCAAAAACGACTGCTCGCTCTCCTCGCCGTCACCGCCACGGTCCGAGCGGCGCCATTTGTACAGCCGGAAATAATCCACGCCACGTCTGTCGTCGAGGTCTCGAGCACCGGGGCCTGGGCCGATCACCCGATATGCCCATCCGATTATTTCAGTTATGTGACGGATAAGGGCTTTTTCCGCTTCGGCTGGTATGCTATAACACGATCCTGTTTCCCTCTATTGTACCTCCTACTGACCTTCTGCTCAAAGGTGGGGACATGGTGGAAGCAACAGGGGTAACGGGATGTACTTCACGCCAGATGCCGATCCCTTCCACTGGTTCGAGCTTGGCGAGAGGGAGTCGTGCGACGGCGCTACCGGAACCTGTCTGTACAGCACGCAAAACGTCCCCATCCGCTTGGAGAATTACCCGCCGCCGCCGTGCGCGCCGCTGCCGCTCAAGTACATTGAGCAGCCACTTTCTTCGGCGGGAGACGATGGCGAAGACCGGGTAGAGCTGGCTTATATCGACGACGACGGCGGGGTCCAAGCTCAAGGGTTTAGCACGAGGAGGAAACTAAGCGGTGACCCGCGCGTGGCGGGGATGTGTAACAAGGCGCTTCGCATATTGAAGCAGTTATACGAGCAACACGATATCGACTTGGGGTTTGAGATTGGGAACCCCTGCGCACAAGAGAGAAGTGTAGACCGACAAGACGTATCAGAGTTGTAATCATCTACCAGGGACGGATATCCTAGATGATCACCTAATAAATATTATTGAATAATATAGTATTGGGTAGGTAGTTATAAAAGAGTAAGACATTGCCTGTTTGAAGAGGGAAAGCAAATAGAAAATCAATATGCGACCGATGTGACGATGTTCTGTTAGGGGGTGTTAGGTAGAAGCTCTCAAGTTTATGTTGTCTATTGGTGGTAAGTCACTTAGCTACCTACCTACCTACAGTTTCAATCTAACTTCGCAAAACGAAGAATAGTAGTTTATTGTCTTTCAACTGCTAAAAGCTTGATCAATCCTGCGTATTGTTATGTGTTTATCTATTCATTTACGTACTTACATAGGTATATAATTGTATATATTCTATCCTCTATTTGATGGAGATTTAATCGGGGACACCGCTTGGATCATGAACCGCGGCGGAAGACTAGCTTGATACTTTATATTCAAACCCAACCCAAGAGCAATAAGTGGCTTTTCACATCTTTCCACGCTGTATACACTAACTTTCATATCCTTGCGTATGCTGGTTCTCTATAGAGATATAAATCTAGAATTAGATTGTTTCAATCATTGTCAATTGGATGGATTTCAGGTTAAACTGGTACTGTCATAAGTAATAATTTATATTAGTTAGGTACGGTAAGTAGTAGTTACAAGATTACAGATAGATCATGCACACCGAGTTGAAGATCTGTTAGCTGAGTAAAGGTAACTAGATGAATATAGTATCATTAGAGTGCTTAGAAAATTAGCTTAGCGTTCATCAGGAGTACCTAGGTTCCAATTATATACAGCATTAGATCAGCCCAGCTCTTCTTAAGAACTTCTGAATTTAGAAGATATATTCCAACCCGACTTAACTAATTAACGCCTTCAAAAGTGAGGCACTTGGAAACCCCACAGATAGGATATTTATTTAATATAAATGGGCAAATAAAAAAAGAGTGAGAAAAAGAAAAGACTAACTAATCCTCTACGAAGCACAGGTGGAATTAGAGGATAGAAAAAAAATTGGACGAGCAGGGAGTTGAACCCTGGACTTCTCGCAGATAGCACCGAAAGATGCGAAGCGAGCACTCTACCACTGAGTTACACGCCCGGAAAGAGGAGTTAACGGGGAAATCCCGCTACATTTGATTGGCTCAAACTCTGTTAGTAGTGTCTATATACTAGGCTAACGCTAAGATGCGGATACGTTAGGTTGAAGACTTATCCCCATGCCCTCCTCATTGCATCACTGGGTATATCGTAACAGTCAAGATGCATACCTAGGTAAGCAGTGGTATGAGATTTCAATATTGCTGATATAATAGTGGTGTTACAGAGGATGGTTTAGCACTCGTTACTTCTCAGACGCATAGAGGTATCTATTCACCCTTAATCTTTTCTGCTTTAGCGAATGTCTTCTAGAGTAAAGAATTCAATGTAGCTAAACAGACTCTTGGAACATATCTTAATCATTTCCAAGTTGAAATTCGACCTAGTCCCTGAATTAATCACACCTATTATTCCAGACCACCTGCATGATTACACGTACTGAAAACAATATTTCATACCAACCTCTTACAGAAATATAACACAGGTGTCTTAACTTGCACACAATTGCTTTGTTCGTTATTGTTCCTTGAATAAGATGATTGTAAACAAAGCTAGTGGAACGGCAAATGGAAATGAATCTGATCGGTTGAACCGGTAACAATTCGCTTGTTTTTCATCTTTTCAGTACAAGCGTTGTCGTTATAGTCCCATTTGTTTGTCAATAATTCCCCAGAAAGTATACTTAATGATCTGAACCGCCAACCAGAATTTCCACTACAGCAATTATCTCAGAATCATCAACTTCACATTCCATACCGAAGACTTCTACATACCTAATCATATTATCTAACTATTTCAAGAAAGCTATTCAAGATGCCAGCTATCGAGCGCAAGAACATCGCACCAGAGAGTGATGAGTGGGACTCGGACGCCCGCAATGGCGAGGGCGAGGACTGGAAAAGCCTAGAACGGCTTCCGCTAAAAGAATCGATAAATCGAAAACAGGGCGAGATCCTTATGGCCTCGGCATGGACGGCAAATGTTCGTCAAAGACTCGCCGAGATTGAAGAGGTCGCCCTGGAAGAGTTCAAGAAAGAAAAACAGGCTCAAATCGACGATGTAGCTGGAAAAACTAATGACTTCCGCTGGGCTCTTCTCGAGGTCGAAGACTGGGGTTTGGCGATGAAAGAGAGTCTACTACCTGATGGAACGCCCTTGAAGTTCAGCAACTACTTCCTCGCGAACCTGAAGAGAGCCGTCGTGAAGAGCGAGGCCGCCATGTCCCTCGCTAAAATCGCACTTAGAGCTGCTCTTAATGTCGGATACTTGGGAACCATTGTCAACTTTCCGTTCGAGCTTATAGGCGCGCCATTCTCAAACTTGTCAAGGACCCACTCAGATCTCGCCAAAGACCTCAAGGCTTTGGAGAAGAGGCTTCAGATGTGGAGGGAAATTGCCGATAAGAGCGGTCTCCCAGAAGTCCCGGGCAAAGGCAGCATCTATAAGTATGGTGCGGATAATGACAGTATGGTAAATCCCGCAGATCCGTATTTCGAAGCGGACGAGGAGGTTAAGGGAATCCTGAAGAATGAAATTACGCAGACCATAACTAACGCCCGCACGGCGGATGGGAAAGCCGTAAACAGTAAAGAGATTCTGGAGCGCTACTTTAATTATCTGAACGAGTATCGAGACAATTACTGGGCGGACGTGCCGAAGCCTGAGCAAAAGCGTGAGCCAGCCATTAAGCCAGACCCCGATGAGATTGAAGGGGCGGCTGGAAAGAACGAAACGCCCAAAGTTCCCCAAGCCGTAATGACGCGGGAGCAGCGACGGGAAGCAAGACGAAAAGCAGCCGAAAAGCAAAAGGCCATTAGATACGCGGAACAGCTGGCGCACGTCCGAGCGGATAGGATCAGGCAAAAGGAACGGGATAGACGGGAGAAGCAAAGACAAGAAAAAGCCGAGCTAAGGAAGGAGCTCGTCGAAAGAATAGAACGGGAGCGACAAGATACGGAGAAGAAACGAAAGAGGGCAATGGAGGGTGAAAAGGGTGAGAGACTCGGCTTCTTCACGGCCGATCCTACGGACCCTCCAGATCATAAGCGGCCTCGAACCGATGGTATCAATCCACTGGTCCCGGAACCTTCAGTGCCGTCGCCAACACCCCCCAAACCCGTAACGCCACCTGAGAAGAACATTCCAGAGAAGATTATTCAGGAGAAGATTATTCCAGACAAGGTTAGTCCGGAGACGACGATTCCAGACAAGGTTGTTCCGGAGAAGACGATTCCGGAGAAGATGATTCCATCAAGGCTGACACCACCGCCAACACCCCCGAAGAAAGATCTATTCATGCCGGGCTGGGTCCGCTCACTCGTGCAGCCTGTGTAAAGGTCGAATGGTTTAGATCTTACATGATGATCTTACCTAGGCTCTAGCTATATGGACATCGGTGCTATATCGCGAGATACCGCCAACTTCAAGTAGTCATACATAAGGACCAAAAATGGATCATCTTTTAGATCTCTCAAGGCAGTTAAGTAAATACCGCTTAGTATAGCATGTTTACCTACCTAGTTTTTCCCTTACTCAAACTCGGAATATAGTTTTAATAATAATAATAATAATAAAGGATTATTAGAATAATTATCTCAAAGTGAAAGCCGTTGTTATGTCGAGACCAATCAAAGCAGAATTGCCCCAAGAAACTTGACTTATACCTTTTTGTATGTCTCACAGTAGAGCTACGTGTAAACGCACGTTAATAATATTCCAACCCAACGTAGAGCTTATTAGAAGTAGTAAATTTTTTGTGGCCGGATAGAATGCAATGGAGACCCGATTTATTCCCACTATTCAGAGTGAGATGCACCCATTGAGCGGCTCAAAATTACCTCACATATGTGCAACGTGACAAGCTAAAAGGCAAACTAAGAGCCAGCCCGTACGTCTTGGCATAACAAGACCAATCACGGCCGCGTAGTGTAGTGGTTAGGTATGTTTTCATCACATACCAGTTTCTGTTCTTGAACTAGATCGCTAACATTCAAACAGCACGCAGGATTTTGATTCTATCAAGATTTCCTGAGACCTGAGTTCAATCCTCGGCGGGGCCTAATCAGCGTATTCACAATATATTTTTGCTACATTTTCCTTTTTTTTTCTCTGATAGTATCTAAGTTAACAACTTACACTAGGCACGTCTCCTAGTATTAAGTCGTGTGAAGCAAGACATGGTAGTACGCGGGCTCTTTTCTTCTTGCATCTTGAAGAGGATTGCAATATATTTGTTAGATGTACCTAGTCATATTTTGTGAAAGAACATCTAGCCATTACTTTACACCCACGGAGTCTTTGTGGTGGTGGGTGACATTGAAAAATTCTTGTACACAATAAGTTCAGAAGAACTTAGTTTAAATGTTGATAATATTGGGTATATTAAAGGCAAGTAATTTTGATTATTCTCTTTTTTCTTTATCTTAATCTTAGCCTTACGAAAGCCGTGAAGGGACAGAAAGCGAAGACGGATCTTGACTACAATGCGGTGGATGAATTTTGGATGAATTGTGGACGAATTTTCGTGGGGAGTTGGAATTTGGGAGGTACCTATGTAGGTACCTATGTACCTATTCCAATGATGAAGACTTAAGTACCTCCGTACCCTGCCAAGGCAACCTGTTAGTAATCACGTACACTGTAGGCCAATCAAAAGCTAGCACCTGGGACTCTGGGATTTTGTTTGACATTTGACATTCGGACATTCAAGCCATCATTCAACGCTGAGAAAATGTAAGTGTAAAAATACCCTTATGAGTATACTGTGGAATGTATTCAGCTCTTTTAAAATTCTGTTTGATATTTAATATTTCAGTCACAGCGCCGATGGTGGCTTGAGAGGTATCAGTCTAGCATGGAAATCCATCGTAGACTCTTCAGTAACCACACATCACCAGGCGCGTATGCCCCCTTTTGAGGAGCATCGGCCTCATCAAACAGACTGCCGTTGAGAAATGTGTGAGGAAATCCCGGGTTGAATGGGAATGCTGTATCAATCTTGCCTATGTCCTCATCTGTAAGCGCTACCCTCAATCCTAGAACGTTGTTTTCTATGTTCCAACTTCCTCCCGCCAATAATCTGAAAGACGAATGCGGCTTTTTGCATAACGTATGACAACGCAACATCAGTGATGGTCGCTGGGGGTTCGAGAGACAGAGCAATCTGTTCCAAGGCACAAGGCGGAATATCTTTACTCAAATCCTATGGGAGTCAAGTCGTGACAAGCGATTTTGGCCGCCAGCTTGGCGCTCGTCTTGCGAGTGCTCTTACTGTCAGCTGCGGTGCAGCAGCGATTGCTGTCCCGGAAGCGTTGAGAACATTGCGGAGGCAGCTGGATCCTTACGTTAACGGCGTCAAATGGCGCTTTATGGGTATCTTGGCTTCTATTGTCGACCTCCAAGCCGACCTCCACAAAGCTAGATACCGCTGCGAGCCCAGCCCAGTCAAGCAAGCGGAGCAGTTAGATTCTGAGCTGGCACGCTTACATAGAGACCCACCACTATCTTGGAGACTTCAGAGAGTATCCCCTGTTAGAGATCATCCCCTTATCTTTAGCTCTTACTACGACATATTCCCTAATCAGTGTGCCGTCCAGCTTGCAAACGGCATTTACGTTATGCGCCTGCTCCTTGATAGGATTATAACGATGTATTCCCCTAGTAATCCATCCGAATCCGATACTTGCGGTATTGCTTGTCAGATATGCGCATCAGTACCTCAGTTTCTTCCATTAGTAGCACAGCAGGATGCAACGGCGCCGTTCTCTCCAGTGCCTAGGCTTCAGTGTTGCACTTTGCTCGCACTACTTTATGTTGCACACTACGTTTCTGAGGACGTGGCAATGAGAGCATGGATAGAGCGTTGCCTGCAGTATATGTCTGACGTGGGTGAGATGAAGATAGCCCAAGATATGAGGGACGCGATGGCAAGTAATCTAGATTTAGACTACTGGTTTGCCGTATCCATGGTTGGCAGTTACGTATTTGCGACATAAGTAACCGTAGCTTGTAGGAATACTAACAAAAGTATAACGGCATTTACAGTTACGGGAGCCAATCTCAGTGCCTCTAGTAGCAGTTCCACGAACAATTATTGATAGCGACCTCAAAGCAAAGCACCAAATAATCTCGACTTTAGCAACGGGAGTTCGGAAGTTATTAAACCCCGTAGCAGCCAAGTAAATGCTCTAAACTAAGATTACGACTCGTTCACAAATGGCTTAGGGAAGACAAAGTGTCCGTAATTTGTGTATCCGCCTTTAATCCCAGCCTGAAACCTGATCGCCTCTTGTTGAGGAACATGCAGCAAAATTGAGTAGCGTCCAAGGGTGCTTCTAGACGATATTTTTCCCAAGCACCAATAGTAGACTCCAAGTGCTCAACTTTGCGACTCTCGATGACAGGAAATACGTACGGCGTTTCCATCCAAGTCCACTGACAATGGGCACTGACAATGTAGGTGCCTCACCTGGTTCTGTAATTTGCTGGTGGCGCCAGAGCTGATGACTGAGGGAGTCGACTCATGATTGAGGCAATGCACTTGGCTGGAACGCATACGGAGTTAAGCATTCTACTTACGGATCACTACTACCAGTAGTGGCTTTCCCCCCCCTGATATACCCCACCCCATATTAGACTTCGACTTTATGCTACACTCTTGAGGTTGAACTAAAGTGTGCGTGTGGAGATCACTCCGGAGCACTAGCATGATTTGGGAAGAATTATATCTCGACGAGAAAGAAGAGAGTTTGGATTAGCCGTCTCGTCTTCTCACTCCGCCCTAGAAACACCCTTCTTACCAGACTGATAGGTGTACTAGTGACCAATCCGGCCGACATGGCTCGAGACTTCTGCTGGACCCATGGGCGTTAAAGCAAAACTCCATTTTTTGAATCACGGGCCGACTACATCTTAAGTCCGTCCTAGAGTCTATTGACATCTCGGCATGGCCGGTAACAGGCGAATGTATTCTCGAACTTTTGATATAAGATTCCTTATCAATCAAGACTAACCCTGAGCTACATATTGTAGATATTATTGATAATGGACACTTATTTCAGTATGGTTTTTATCATGATCAACGCACCAACATTGCGCACCGCACACGGAATAGGTAAAACCACGAAAGATCAATCACGAAAGACCAATCACGCCATCCCTTGATATCGCAATGGAACCGTTTGTGATACCACTCTCGAACAGCAGCACGATTACTGGTATCCACAGCTTGCCGCCACCCTCTGCGTCTGACCCCAAATTCCGTCCCTTGGTCGTCGGCTTGCACGGCGGTAGCTACGACTGCCATTACTTCGACCCAGACGACAAGCACAGCGCATCTAGACTGAGCTATGCGTTGGGGGTTCCCTTTGTATCCATCGACCGTCCCTGTTACGGAGGCAGTAGTTCCCTTCTCCCTATCCCTGAAGGCTCTACCTTTGATGAGCAGACCGGGCGATGGCTTCATGAATTCATCCTACCTGCTTTATGGTCCACTTTTGGCGTGCCGAATAGTTACAATGCCATTGTAATCCTCGGCCACAGCCTCGGAACAATGGGGACTATCATCAGTGCCGCACTACATGCGCAGGACAAGACACCTCTTTATCCACTGGCAGGCATTATAGTTTCCGGAATTGGCGACCGGTATCTTTCGCTGTCGAACAACCAGGACTCAGCCAATGCACCACCCGCGTCTCCTTCCGAGGATTTGGTGCTTACCCCTGAAGTCAAAGACTCTCTCATGTTTCGGCCGGGGACAGTAGATCCGTCAGTCCTGGAACTCACCGAGCGGCTGAACCGACCCTGCCCTTCTGCGGAGGTGCAGAGTTTGGCTCCCTGGCTGCTGACCTGGAGGCACCGCTGGGCGGCGCATGTCACGGTGCCAGTCATGTATTCTCTGCCCGAACTGGATTGCTTTTTCGAGGCTACGGAAGACCATTTGCAGGAATGTGCATCCGCGTTCTCCAAGAGCACGCGTGTTGATACCAGCCTCGTTAAGGGGGCGCCGCACTGCATGGAGCTGAGTTATTGGTCGCAAGGGTGGTATGCCCGTTGCTTCGGGTTTGCGATCGAGTGTGCTGCCAGCTTTGCTGCAGGGTCTGCGTAGGCCAACTGTTCTCGATAGTTCAACGGCTTAAATACGAGGATATTCTTTATGTTTGAAATAGCTCCAAACTTAGCTTATCTGCAGCCCTAAGTCTCAATAAGTCCGCTATCTAAGCTTTTTCCAATGTCTTATTTATTGCTCCAGAAATTTGAGTTGTGCCTCAAGGATGAATTGATGTTGATTCTGTAAGAATGTATAAATGTGGGTCCACACCCAGAATACTAATAATTACAATATGCTTACCTGTGACCCACAAATCAATATAAGTCAGGTGACCTGGTGTCTGCCTACGCGCCCCAATTTGACTAATTGACTAAAAAGTGGAGAAGTCAATTCAATCCTTTTTCAGGATTAGTTTCACTCATCGCGCATTGCACGTAACAACGTAACTTTCGCATACATCCGCGTAAATCCGCGTACATTCGCGCGCGCGTATAGTGTCCCCTCTAACTTGGTCGCCGCTTGTGGGAACTGGGAACATCATCCTAGTTTTACCTCCTTCATACCTATATTTCATTTGCTTTTAGTAGTGTGCTCGAGCACATTTATGAGTTCGATGATACCTATTCCGCATCAGTAATTCTATCACGATGCCAGCGTACGTCAACATCGATCCCATTAATATCATCAATCCCATTTATCCCCGAACGCGTCTGAGCTGACAATGCGATTAGTCCGGGCGACCAGCATAACGGCATCGTTAACCCTTTCGAGGAAGCCAAACCTCGCATCTCCGAATACACAGCTACCCAAATCGCCACCTTACAAGCACGGTTGGAGAAACAACTTGGTCCCGAATATCTTTCCGCGCGCAGTGGCCCATCCGGCCAAAAGGTTCACTATATTGCCGCTGAGAAATGCATCGCCCTCGCCAACGAGGTATTCGGCTTTAATGGATGGTCGTCTAGTATTCAGAATATCCAGGTCGATTTTGTTGACGAGAACCCTCAGACATTCAAGATCTCTCTCGGCTTATCCGTCATCGTTCGAGTGACACTACGGGATGGTACCTACCACGAAGATATCGGATATGGGCACATAGAGAACTGCAAAGGAAAGGCGGCGGCCTTTGAGAAAGCAAAGAAGGAGGGAACTACGGATGCATTGAAGCGTGCACTGCGGAACTTTGGCAATGTCCTTGGTAATTGTATCTATGATAAGGATTATCTCTCCAAGGTCACAAAGATGAAAGTTGGTCCCGTCAAGTTCGACGAGGATAACTTGCATCGCCACTCAGATTTCGCCAAGAAGGAGCCCGATGTTACGAAGGTGGAGCCCAAGAATACCACGGGCGTGGACAAGAATGTCGAAATGACAGCGCATGGTGGGTTTGACTCCGACGGCATCGACTGGACAGATGCTGATGTTTTGGATTTGTAGTTTCCAATCTGCTTGATGAGGACTTTGGTGATTTTGATATCGCCGACTTTGGCGTTACGGACGAGGGCCACCCCGACGAGGTAGTACTACCCGGCTCTCACGCAATGAGTTCAAATGAGAAGTCCCAAACTCTACCTACTGGTAATAATGGCAATAATGGCAATAATGGCAATAATGGCAATAATGGCAATAGTGGCAATAGCGGCAATAGTGGCAATAGCGGTGACCGCAGTACACCCACTACAAACAATGCTTCAAGACCCATGCAGCCTCCCGCAAGGCCTGCTGCTCAACCCCCTAAACAGCCCCAAACCCCTAACCAACCACCGCAACGGCCAGGAGCCACTTTCCAAGGCCGTCCCAACCCACAGCAACAACCCAAACCCGCTCCCCATATTAATAACCAAGTCCAACAAGCAGCATCTACCAATAGGATAGGTACCCCCCCACCGAACGGCGCGGCGCCGGCAGAAGTATCATTCTTCTCCGCTCGGTCGATCAAGAAGTTGCCGGAAGACGCGCCTCCAGATGCTGCTCTTATCCCGGCACAAGGTGTTAAGCCGTTCGATCCTCGCTTAGATAGTCCTTCGATCCGGAAGACGCCGGGCATCGACCACAACTCATCCAAGCCAGTATCCAGGACCGGTCAACATGTTGCTCCAATCAAGAGAGACCAAGAGCAACAGCGCGGCCCGGGAGGTGCTCCGGGCGGTGGCGGCTTCACCGGCGGGGGTGGACCTGGTCCTGGCAGACCAAATATGGGAAACGTTGGGAACCCCGCCCTGAACCATGCGAGACAGATTGGTGCTCCGGGGAGTTCAGGCAGTCCGCTCGGAAACAGAGGCCAGTACCGGCCGTTAACGGTGAAACGACCGGCTCCCACAGGACCCGAACCTGGTAACCGGACACCATTGACGGAAGTTAACTCAAATGGTTCCGTCCAGGGCGGAGGAGTTGATCCCAAGAGACAAAAGACATCCTAATTAGGCAGATATGGATGATGTCGTTTGGTTTTCCGGTGGTTACGGGTTATGATTAAGGCAGGGCAATCGTGCACTTTCTAGGTGGTAATGTTCGGCGTTTGGAGTATATCTGCTAACTCTGGCTGGTAAGTCGCATGATCAGATTCGTCACTGCTAGTATTGCATTCAATTTCATGACTTTGAACCCTCAGTCTACTTATATCCCATCACAACGGATGTAGTAGCATCGAGTTATATCTCTGCTGGCGTTCTTGGGGTGTCTAAATATAGCGTGGCCTATCCTAAAGGGAGTTAAGGGGGATATAATGTGCCCTGACTAGTTGACAATTTAAGTATTTGAGGTATATGTGTCTTTGTTTGAAAGTCAAGCTCAAGCTGTGGAATATTTCCACGGAAAGCCACAACATTGTATGCGGAGCGAGCCGTGCGGCATATAGCTAGGATAATCTCCTCCTTAGGTGCTCATGCAGGACGACATGATATCTTACTCTACTATCAGTCATCGACGAGACATGGCTGATATGAAGTCTACGCTTCACTATTTAAATGGGAGTTTGCCGGGCCATTTTATCGTCCCAGCACATGAATGAGCACCGAGATCAACTACGAATCCCAGTCTCACTCTAATATTGTGGCTGCTGAAAGAGATGGGTATCAAAAGTACGACCTCTTACACAATAACTACGCGATAATGCGACCATCCCGTACCCTGCGAGAGCTTCACATGCGCTCGGCAAGTCGCCGACGCCAATCACGCCCCCCCCCCCCCCCCCCCCAAGCCGCCCGAACACAAGGGGGATGCAAGCCATCACGGCCCATCAACGACGCACGACGCAGGTGCCCACGTTCCCACTTGCTGGCGCCACCGCCACCGCCCTCGGCGGAGGGGCGATGGCGCAGGACACGAGGGGCACTAGGCCAGCTCTAACGTTTAACTGCAATGCTATTTGTCAAGTCACTGCTCAGGCGGTTTGGTCACACATACGCACATGCCCCTCGTTTATACGCCAGTTCGTTCGTTCGCCTTAACTTGCTACGCTACGTCGTTGAACCCGCGCTCTCTTGGGATGCCGAACTAGATAGATAAGATTTCTTTGGGATTGTGGATGCGCAAGCTGGGAGCGGCAGAAGCGCTTGCGCGCGCGGAGTTCTTGATGGACACCACCTAAGATCCCGACACGTACGATGATCCAAGGGCCAAGTAGATGGGTTTGGAGACGTAACCTTCGCCTCTAGAAGTGGTATGCTAAGTACACTAGCCGACAAGCATGGAAAGAGGGTGCGAGAGAAAGTGGAAATGCGTACGATCTGAGTACCTGTAGTTAGGGATGAACAAGGGTCCGATACGAGGTCTCGGTGTATGAAGTTGAATGTGGAGGGGTGATGAAACTATAAATCTAGACCCGAGTATAGAATCGTCTCATCGGTTATGAGAGGGTGTGTAGTAGCACGGGGGGTTGAACTTGATAAGTTTCTGGGCACGAATTCAAAGCAGGTTGCATTGCAATTGCCGACTGTATGGGTCTTTACAGCCTACATACAGGCAATACCGCATCAAGGTTACACTATTTACTCTTAGTATCGAGTTGGCAATTCTCAACGCGTCAGAAGTGAGAGACGGTAGCAATGGTTGACTATTGTTGGTTACACAAGAAATACGTATAATAGTATAAGGCATGTGCCGGCGAGAAAAAAACACCCGCGCTTGAATCTATACATGCAAGAATAAAAATGAAGTTTAAAAGAAATACATACCTAGAATAAACTCAAACGTTGAATAGTAAAAAAAGTACCCGAGAAAGGAATACCGCCGTTCATTTGTTCTAACTACATATCAGTAAATATCCTGGGACACTTGCAGTACCTAGCCCTTACACTTGTATTATGTCGTCCATATTTGGCGATATTCTTCAATCTTATCTCCAGCATCTCCTATTTACCAGATTCCTCTTCCTACTTCAAAGTGTATACTCCAACATAGTACTAGGTAGCATTGGTATTCTATACTTTGTACTGTTATATATTTAAGTATAGTTCGGTAGGTACCTACCTACTCATTAATACTTTTCGGTGTAGCTCTAAGTCGAATAACTCACCGAACCATATCTATCAATTACCTATTACTACCGTATACATGACTAAGTCTATACATTATGACAGGTTCTTTTCAGCTACAAGGCTCAAGAACATGAAAATCAAGATTGATGAATAATAAATAAGCCTTTGCTTTTTTCCCCCTTTCCTCATCCGGAAAGCTTCATGGCCCTCGCGGTACCTAAAGCGACGATGTTACCTCGATGTAGTTGAAATTTGGAGATGGAATGTGGGAACCCCGCTGAGAGAAACGCCGCCGATAGGGCGAAGCTTGGTAAAGAACCTATTCGCTAGTCTTGTCATACACGGGAAGATTCCGCATACCACCCGGTGGTACTAGTTAGCCTCTAGCAAAAAGAGGCATCGCGATTCTTCAACGGTGCCTAGTAGCATCGCTAGGTATCACATCGCATAAAGTCCACCACCACACAACAATACCTACCCGGGTACTTACCCTTTTTTTCGACCGGCCAAAACACCACGCATAAAAGATATAATTGCTTTTTCTTTCTTCTTTTCTCTACTTCCGGTAACTTTACTACTTTCTTATTGGCTAGCTACTTACTACCTAGAAGTGCTGATGCTATGTGTGCATATTCAACGGTGCTTACACGACATCATTACGTACATACTGCTACTCGTAGCTATAGGAAGCTTACTCCCTCAGCTATGCGTAGGGCGTTGTGGCGTTTCTCGTGATTATGACATACGCAGCTATAGATGTGTTATTGGCTGGAAGTTACACACACTATTTATCATCGTTGGACTTTTGTTTGAGGGGGGTTGATCACGATGGGGTGGGTAAGTAAACGCTATCTTGATCTCCGGATATAAGATGGGTTGAATTTGTGATAGTTCACATTCTACTAGTTTGGTTAGGTATGAGAATTACCCTTATTCCACGGTAGGTATTGTGTTGGAGCTCAGCTTATAGCTCCTCGTCAGTTTGCTCAAGTAGGTATAACTATACGATAGCCGACTATAAGAAAGGTAGACGGTAAGATGTAAGATAGCTCTCCTATGCTTCATGACAGTACCAGTTCTCCTCTGATACCACCGTTTTTGTGTAATTTTCAAAGTAAAATCAAGACAATTCCCCTGAAACCAGTAAGATGGCCGTGTTATCTATTGACAACATGGGCACTCTAAGCTTAGTAGGAGTATTGGCAGGCTCCGCGTCTTTGCTCTTATTGTGGTTCATTATTTCGACTATAGTGGCATGGTATCGACTTCGACACATCCCTGGCCCATTCCTTGCTTCTTTCTCCCCCTTCTGGTTGGTTCAAGTCATAATCCGCGGCAAACTACAGAAGGAATTTATTGAGCTCAAGAAGTACGGGCCGCTGGTACGAATAGCGCCCAATTATGTCGTAACCAGCGACCCGGAGGTCCTTCGACGGCTGGCGTCATCCCGAAGTAACTACGGTAAAGATGAATGGTATGAGTCGGTTAGGTTTGCCCCGTGGCACGAGAGCATGCTTACCCTGCTTGACAACCGCGCTCACGACGACCGCAAGGCGATGACGCTGAAGGGGTACAACGGACGCGAGAACTCGGATCTCGAATTCGCGATCGATTCCCAAATCGTCTACTTCATCGACGTCGTCCGGCGCAACCATCTGTCAACGTCCGAGACCCGTTACGTCGACTTCGCCACCTTATCCCGCTACTTTACCCTAGACGTAATCACCCGACTCGCCTACGGAAAGGCTTTTGGCTTTATGGATTCCGACGACCTATACGGATACACGAGCAAAATAGACGATGGGCTGAAGTTCCTGAATCTAGCCCAGGAAATCCCCTTTGTTAGGCGCGTGATATTCTCCCACACCTTTTACGCGCTGTTCGGCGCAAAGCCAACGGACGAGACTGGCATCGGGAAGATAATGGGGTAAGCCAAGGTCGTCGTCGACATCCCTGATTGGCAATTTCTCACGTTATATATACTAGGGTCACGCAAAAGATGATTAAGGAAAGGTTTCAAGAAGACGCAAAGCCTGTGGATGATATGATGGTACGTTACACGTTACACCCCAGCATCTATTGTCTTTTACCGGGCACTTATTGATCATATCAGGGGTCTTTTATGCGCCACGGCATGTCAGAGGAAGAATGCATCAGCGAAGCCATGATTCAAATTATCGCTGGCTCAGATACAACCGCGACGGCTATTCGTACCACGTTACTGTTTCTCATGGCTACGCCTCGTGTATACGCAAAGCTCAAGAAGATAATCAAGGAGTGTGTGGAGCGCAACGAAGTCTCTAGCCCTATCACATACGAAGAGGCTCAAAAGATTCCCTACTTAAAGGTATGCGACGTCCTTTATTTCGTCTCAGTCATACCTTAAGGAATTATTTTCCAAGACTGATAATCTCGTCATTTATTAGGCTCTTGTCCTAGAGGGCATTCGAATGCGTCCTCCCACGCCGTACGGACACTGTAAGTGGCAGAATGGTCGTATAAAATCACGCTGTTGCTAACGCTCTGGGCAGTCAAGAAAACTCCCCCAGAAGGGGACGTGATCAACGGAACATTCATTCCGGGAGGAACCGCGCTTGGCCACAATTCCCTAGCCATTACTCGTAGCGAGTCTATCTTTGGCGAAGATGTCGAGGTCTTCCGACCGGAGCGTTTCATCGATTGTGATGAAGAGACGAAGGCTAAGAGAACGTTTGCGATAGACATTCTCTTTGGCAGGGGCCGATGGACGTGTGCCGGGAAGCCGATCGCCATGATAGAGCTTCACAAAGTTTTCTTTGAGGTTCGTTGAAGAGTTTCCTTACGTTTTCCTAAGCTATAGAGGCCCTTACCTACTGAAAGAATCTGCTTTATTTTCCCCCCTAAATACCACCTGGAATACCGGCATATATCATGTGCTGACTATCTTATATTTAGTGGCTGCGCGTATTCGATTTCCAGATCATCAACCCTGGCAAGGCCTGGGACGAAGTATACTATTTCCTGGCGTTCCAGACAAACATGTGGGTAACAATTACGGACGCCGAGAAATCATGAACCAGTCATATTCCAGCCCTTCAAGTCATTCACGATGAATATCTTTCATAATGAATATCTTTCATAATGAATATCTTTCATAATGAATATCTTTCATAAACTTTATTATAACTTGTCTAAGAAGCAAGTGATGCCAGCTTTAAGTCACGATATGGACTTCTTATCCAACACTCTTCTATCTTAATTTATATCACGACTAGGTACTTTCATTAAAGAGGATAAATCTATAATTTCCTATCATTTTCACATAAACATTGTACAAAAACACTTCCATATAAATAGTCTACCTTATATTCACTCCTTAATAAACAAATATGTATTCATGAAGACGCAGTCCCTACTTGCCAAAGGAAAACACAATAATGCGAAACATCGTTCCAACACGTCCTAGGTTTAAAAGAAAACTGACGTCGAATGAATATACTATTTCGGGCAATCTAAAGCATTAAGAGTCTTGTATGCATGTACGATGTATACTACAAGGCCACTACTTTATACGCCAAGTTCCAATTCTTAGACAATCGTATCGATATATATATATATACATTTATTACTCTTTTATCTATTTTTGACTGTTCGATGTCCTGTCATTGTACCTCATGTAAACACATAGGGCAACTAAGTCCATTATCATTACCAATCAATCTCCGTCATACATAATGTGATCTTACAGCATCAGTTTCTCTGGGATGGCATTCGCTTTGCCTCTAATCATGGTATATCCTCCCGTATCCCTCGCACTTCTATCGTCATTAAAATATTTCTATGCCAAGAGAACAAGCAAACTGCTGTTAGGAAAGCGAAAAGGGGGACTAGTCATCGTAGTCCGTTACTGGCACGGTACGATCCACGCACCAACGCCATCCTGGAATTGGGCGGATTGACCAACGCCTGCCTGGAGGAACTCAAGCGCAAAGTCTCTGACGCTGCTAACGTGCCAGCTCATCTTCCGCGACTCGCCGTATCCGGCCACCTGCCCGCATTCAAAAGTACCGATTATAGTGTTTTCCCCAGGGAACACTTGGTGCAACTCTGTGCTGTTCCACGGCGCATTGCCGTCGTCGTCCACAAGGTGGAACGTCATGCCGGAGTTGGCTAGGACCTCCTGTTCCAGGCCGCTGAAGCTGTAGCAGGGGTAACCCTTGGGGAGAGAAGTGCAGACCGGCATGCGGAACTGCAGGGCGCATAGTGAGGATTCGCCTGTAGAGTTGGTGGGAGGGAAAGTATCTGGAATGGCGTAGTCGAAGACTGCACTATAGTTTCGGCTGATTATAACTTCTGCTGAGGTTTCATTGCTACTGTTCGGCACTGACGAGTTACCATGACTTAGTTGGAAAGGCGCGAGTGAGGGTGCTGATGGATTTATAGAACATGTTTTAGACGAGGATTGACGTCGCAGTGGCCTAGTTGGGCTTGCCATTTGACGGGCTGTTCGCCGTGCCGTCTTGGAACGTGTTGACAGAGTAGAATTGCCAGCAGTGGCAGTGGCAGAGCAGGCAGCTGTCTCATCGAGGAGGGCTAATGAGACCGGTACACATCCAGACTTATCGGCCTTATCTGAGGAGTAGATGTCGTAGCTTTCCGAGTCAATGGGACATGCGTAGAAAACCCCGGGACTGTTATCGTATGTAAGGTATGATTTCCCATCTGCTTTTGGGGATGCAATGTCGAATGCTGTGGTCCCGACGGCGCCCTGATAACACTCGAACTGATAGTCTGGTGCTCGCATGAAGCAATTATGTCCCAGACTGTCTTTGATAGTTTGATTCGTCTTATCTAGACAGAATCCACCCTGTTGAAAAGTACCACCTAGAAGCAAGTCGCCGACATGGTCCTCCAGAACGGTGCCATTTACCATTCCAACCGATGCGAGTTGAAAACAACAGCCATCATTAGTTTGTCTTGGTCGCAGGGCGGCGCCGGCGGCCGTTGTGAATAGCAAAGTTTGAACGAATGAATTCATTATTGCTGATTCGAATAGTCTGCAGGCTGAACGAGTGTAAATTTCAGACTTGAAGTTGTGGTGATATGCGATCCCTTTTCTGGGAAATGGAATGGGCCTGAATGGCTCTGCACAGCCGATCAAGGGTTGACGATCGGTTCCACAGGTTTTGCGGGTATGACGGAGATGACGTCTCTAGGGCGACAGGGGAAATTAGGATGAGCCAGCAAACGTAAGCCGGTGAGTAAGTAAGTTGAAATAGTCGTTCTTCTTTTTACGAAGACGACAGCAAAATAAAATATAGAACTAAGAAAAGAAAACCAATACGAAGATTGGTTAGTTAACTAATAAGTGCCTAGGTAAGGTAGGTATGGTTGGAGAATTTACTGTCGTCAAGCCGTGGAATGTTTCTTGGACTCTGGCTGGCTAAGTACCTAAATACGAGAGAGAAAGGAGGCTGACCGCACAATGGGCGCAGCAACAGAAGAACAAGAGCTTTATTGGACACAATGCAAATGTTTACGGTAATAGCTACCAGGTATATATACCTGATGTTATTCCCTTAGGTACCTGTTTGCATAAAATTTGAGTCAAACAATCAATGCCGTGAAACGTTATACAACGATTGCGGATGGTAGGAGTGACGGGACCGGGAACGCGTTATCAAGATAGAGTATGCGGGTACAAGATGGGTACAACGTACTTCAAAGAGCATCACCTAAGACATGCTGTTATAGTGTGACACAAGCCATTCTGTACCTGAAATACGCCAATTGCTGCTAGTGGCTGAAACAGACTAAGTCAACCGAGTTATCAGACGGCATCAGGATAAGATTCAAAGGGGATAACTCGGTTGCGACTGTAAAGCAACTTCTTTAATTTCTTCCAGTTTCATTACACCTATGCACATTATATAAACGAAGGTAGCACCATATCCAAGTTTCATAATTCTATACCGTCGTATTGTCATCAAGATACCTAAGCCACCGTAACTTAGCTAACTTATTCCTAAAAAAACAATAATCTCTTTTCTGAGCTCGGGGTATAAAGTCCACTGAGGATCGTAAGTCGCGCGACTATATTCTAAGAGAAAAATGTGAAAAGGGGGCAAAACGGAAATTCCAATGAATGCGCCTTTAAGCTCATAACTCGTCCGTCTCATCATCATCCGAGATCCAGATGGTCATAGACGCTCTCATGTTTGCCGCCGGCGATGCCTCTTTCTTGACTCTCTTCACATCCGCAGTAAGAGGGGCAGCCTGTTCTATCTCCCGCTTTATAACTGGCGAGCTTGGCTTAACATCTTCCATCTTAACATTTTCTTCACCTTTAACGTCCTTAACATCTTCTAACTCGGAATCGACCTTCTCTGTCTTCACCTTCGTTTCCACCGTCTCCGTCTCATCTTTCACTCCCAGCTCATTCTTAGGCTTTACGTCCTCTTCGACGATCTCGCCTAGCTCCTTGAGCTTCTCGGCCCGCTTTCGGTAGAATAGCTCTAAGCAGTTCCGCCGTTCCTCCTGCGTCATGCTCTCAACTGCTAACGCGAATTCTGTCACACCGGAAAACCCAAACGTCTTTGCCATAGTGCAGAACTGGCGTTGTCTGACATCTATCGGGGGGTTGTACTCATATTCGAACGATTGCTGAGTAGCTGAGAACCCCTGGCTGTCGAAGAAAAGGGTGCAATCGGGGTCCTGGCTTGCGGCTAGCTCTGCCTGTCGCGACAACTCGTCTTCAACTTTCGACGAGCCGACGACTTCGGAGTTTTCGTGAGTATATTCGACTCCCTCAGAGGCGAGGATTGCTTGGATAGGATCGAAGTGTTTGGGCTTATGCGTCCCTGCTGATTTTAGGACACCGTCTTTGTTATCATCCTTAGTAAAGAGAGTGGATAGCTGCTTGAGACCCCCAGTCTCGTCGTCGTCGGCATTTTCCTCTTTCTTGACAAGCTGATTTTCAGCATCTTTTGCCGCCTTTTCCATATCGATATCTATTAGCTTGACGCCTGCTTTGGCTTCCGCAATGTTTGTCTTATTGACGATGTCGCGGAGGATAACCTGGTCACCATGATATGTTAGAAGATTGCGGATCCCAAAAATCTCTCCTTTCCGTTCCGTATCCTGTTGAACTCCTTTGAAATAGCGTCGTTCATTGGAAGCATTGTATCCAATGTTAGCTTGTTGCTGCTTATAGATCTGCCTTGCGTAGGTGATTTCCTCGATGGTACCCGTGGAGATAAGGCGGTAAACTTCAACATCACGAACTTGGCCTATACGATAAGCCCGATCTTGCGCCTGAAGATCGTAGGAAGGGTTCCAATGTGGATCCATTATGACAACTTTATTGGCGGATGTGATGTTGAGTCCGACGCCGCCAGCTTTGGTAGAAATTAGAAACACGAACTGGTTAGGGTCGGAGTTGAAGTCGTCAACTACTTGTTGGCGTTCTTCGTAGCTTAGAGACCCGTCCAGATAGCTTAGGCTATAACTCGTGTTATTGAACAAGTTCTGTAGGATCTTCAGTAGCCGAACACTATGGGAGAAGACTAGCACTTTATCACCGCTAGTATGCCAGAGTTTCAAGAGTTTCCGGAGGACCTTCCACTTCCCACAATACTCAGGGTTGGCCAAGTTAAGTAAAGAATCTCGACTAGTATAATGTTCCTTCCAGGTTTCCGGTGCTGCAGCTTGGAGAAAACGGAGTTCTCGCCTATGTTTGTCCATAACGTCTGACGTCTGTGGAATGAGAAGGTTGAAGTGATTAGATAATTTCTGCAATGATATCATGATGGGGAAAATAAGCGATTTCCACGATTCTCCTTCGGGAGTGACTTTAAAGCAGCACCATCCTCTTTTGTCCCCTGAGCCACATGGGCATAGGTCAAAAGCAGACCGTACAAAACTGACGATCTCACTATCCAGTAAGCTTTCATAGGCTTCGCGCTGTAGACTAGAAAGCGGACAGAACACAACTCTGTCACTCTTTTTGGGCAGCTGGTTGGCTATTAAGCTCTTCATCCGTCGAAGGAAAAAGCGAGGAAGAAGATTGAAGCGAAGCTTCTTGGCCGTCTTCCGAGCTTCGCTTAGTTGATGCAAGGTAGCGTCATGAGACTGACCAACAGTCAATGGTTTCGAAATCGTATTTCTCCATTCTCCTAGAGTTCCAAACTGCCCCGGATTTGTCCAATTTAGTAGCGTCCAAAGTTCTTCGTACTTATTCTGAATTGCTGTCCCTGTTAGACCAATCCTACAAAGGGCGTTGACCTGGTTCATCGCCTGCGTGATCCCGGCAGCAATATCCTTTATCGAATGGCATTCATCAGCTACAACGACATCCCAAGGCACCCTGTTGACCTCATCGCGGCTGTTCTTGTACGTGGTATAGGTAGTGACCATGATTTCCAGCCTTCCCGCCCTAGCAGCACCTAGGACGTCATCCCTACCAGCTCCGTGATATAGATCAACTTCCCACCATCCCCATCTGTCTAATTCGTTCTTCCAGTTTTGGATCAACGATCCGGGACATATTATTAAAGCACGAGGATACCAGTCGTTCTTCGCTCGTCGGAACTTTCTCATCCTCTTCGCATCGCGGCGATCACCTGTTTTACCGAACATAGCGGTAAGAAAAGCAGCGACCTGAACAGTTTTTCCCAAGCCCATATCGTCACCTAGAATTCCACCCTTTTGGTAGACAAAGAGGTAGTGAAGAAACTTGACTCCTTCGATTTGATAGTCTCGAAGGTACTGCGCAATGGAAGCTGGGATGACCCCCGCTGAATGTTCAAGAACGACATCTTTATAAGGTCGACATGGCTTGATGCCGCTCTTTTTATCAAACTGTGGCTTCTCTTCCAAGTCGGCTAACCTTTCGTCGTCGGAAAAGTAGACATCTGAATAATCCGGGGGTAGTCGTAACCCACCTTCATGTAATATTTCACGAGTCTGATCAAACTGCTTTCGGCGATCTCGTATGTATTGGGGTATTGAGTCCTTGGGATCATCCGAGTCTGAAGATGAGATACTATCGTCGTTCTGCAACGAAGCGACCTTCTCTGATCTAACTGATTTACGCGGACGACCTCTCGTAGTGGCTTTCTTACTACCTTTGATTGACGACGCTTTCCTACTCTCCTTTTTTCGCTTCTTAGATTTTTCATGCGCACCATCTGATTCATCGCTCCATTCAACCTTGCTATCTAGAATGAGTTTTCGCTTATTTGATTTGCTTGATGCCTCCAATTTAGTATAGAGCGTAGAAGCTGGCTTAGGTGGTGAATCTGAAGACGCGGTACTTTCATCATCTGAAATAACGATGGGAGCCTGAGGTTGAACCATGACTGCGATGATATATTGAATATCTAAAGCAAGTTCGGTAAGTCATTCTGAGACAAACTCTATAAAATTAAATTCAAATAGGTATTAAAGAGTAAAAACGCGCCACCGAGAGCGATTGCCTTTAATCATGATGAAAGAGGTGGGGGCAGCTTCAAACGCGTGGGCACGTGCACTTATATTAAACTTACTAATCGTTAATCGACTTAGTTACCCAGCCTATTAATCCTATTAACGCTCTTCTTCAGGACGTTACGAATTCAGTATGGAGATCTTACAATTAAATGAGAGATGGCATGTTAGACAATTGGCATCAATCGGAAATGGCATCATTTAGTTACCTTACCCTCTATAATAATGAAGGTACTAGGTTGTAGTCAAGAACATAGGAGTATCAGCAATAGGCTCTTGCGAAAATTATGACCTAACATAAAGACTACCAATGGTCTATTTCCTAATACCCTCCCAGACGCCGCGCCGTAGAAAAACAGACACATATACCTTGGCCCAGAATTACAATAACTCGAAATCGTCCAGCTTGTCGCGGTACTTCATAATATTGCGCTTAATCTTGCTGCCGACAGCCCAGGTCACGAAGTCCTCCAGGTTCCTCGTGACGAAGAACGCAGGGTCGGTGATAGTCTCCACACCAACCCGGACATGGCCCTGCTCGATGAGCTTCGTAGCCGCCTGCACCGTTTCCGCCATTCTTAAGCGCGTCATGACCACCGGTAATCTCCTGCGCGCCATAGCCGAGACGGTAACGCCGTGCTCGACGTTCGAGAGCTTCGAGGTCGACGATAAGATTCCCATGTCGTAGAGCTTGTTCAGGAGGAGTTCTTCGTGCTTCCTCCTCACGGGGTTGTCTGGTGGTAGCAAGCTGAGGCGATGGGCTAGTTGGCGCAGAGACTAATAGTGAAAAAGTGTTAGTTAGTATACTTGCTTTCTTGATGAAGCCAATTGGCTATGGGGAACACTCACACCGCATAACCTATTATATCTGTGATAATCTTCAGGCTTTTGGATCATATACCGTCGTATAACAGCCGCCTTATCGATCGCGCATAAGTTAGCGAGAACCTCATTTTGGTAATAGACGTAGGAGGAACACAAACATCTCTGTGGTCGTTATCCTGTTTCCAGGTAATAAAGTCTGTCTTCCTGAGCAGGCGCTGCTCATGGTGTTTGAGCTTTCGGACCATGATGTCTGCCGACCACTCAGAAGATCTATAGGGATTGTTGTATATGGAAAGTTGGAGTTAGTGAGCCTCGACTTTTTTTTCTAATCGTAACTTTTTCTCGCCCCACATTAGAGATCCGATAAGAGCTCGGAACCCCTGCAGAAGTTACCACCTTGCGGGGTGCATTGACAGGGATTATAATTAGAGGTACCTAGGTACTGAGGGACAAATTCAAGCTGGAATAATTGTTTAACCGACCAAATTTCTATGTGCCGCTCCAGGTCCCGTCCCGTTGATACATAACAATCAATTACAGGTTATCCAATTGCGGATCAAGCACGATAGCCATTGAAGGGTTGTTTTCGAAATCGGGGGAGGGCATAATTTAACACCAGTATACTTCAGTCAATTTGCTCAAGATGCCGCCGCGAATACCCCTTGCCGCTGCCCTACGGCAACCCTCTACCCTCTTCCGATCCCAAGCCTCCAACATATCAACCACCAGCCCACGACATATCAGTAAGTCCCATGGCGTCGTCGCAAGACACCGACCATACCACAACTAATCCATAACTACTTAACTAACTAACTCTGTCTCTCTTTCTCTCCAACATAGTCCGCCAAAACGTACCTAGCATAACCTCCAACCTCCTCGACATCGACGACTCCTCCCCCTCCTCTTCGTCGCAGCAGCGCAGGCCCCGCGACTCCACCTCCGTCGTCTCCGACATATACGAGCGCCTGCGTCCCACCGTCGCCCGCCGCGTCGCCCTTGAGGAGGAGCTGCGCGAGAACAGCCGCACGGAGGACTACATGCGCCAGCTGCCCCGCCGTTGGCGCACCGGCGACGTCTACGCCCCGCACGACCTGAGCGCCGTCGAGATGAACAAGTGGCGCCGCACCCAGGCCCGCAAGAAGGACCTCGTCGACGTCCTCGGTCTGCGGCCCCTGGATATGTATCGCGTACGTTGCTTACCTTGCCTTACCTTGCCTTACCTTACTTTACTATACCATACCACGAGAAAAATAAAAATAAAAAAGAAAAAAGAAAAATAAATAAACAAAATAGAACGGAGGAGAAATCCTGTTGCTCTACGCATATAGAAAGATGCAATTACTAACAGACGCATACACGCCGAGCAGAACTTCTCCGTTATATCAGAGTACATGACGACCCACGGCCGAATAAAGCGGTCGGTAGACACGGGTCTACGGCCCGTGAACCAGCGGAAGATGGCCAAAGCCGTGCGGCGCGCCATCGGTCTGGGCATCCATCCCAGCGTGCACCACCACCCGGAGATTCTGATCCGGGAGAACGCCAGATACGGCGAGCAGAACGCGGCCACCGTCAACCGAAACATCAGGTCGTAAAAAGGCTAAGCGTATCTAGGTAGTTAAGTTAGGTATTTACCTAGGTAAATATATAACTACAAACTATAGGTATATATGTATATATGTACTGGGTTGGCTTGTTAAAAGTTCATGGCTGGCTTTTGTAACAACTTCAAGATCTCCCGTGTCCTTTTTGACGCTTTATACGCCTAGTTATTTATATACAAAGAGACAGCGAGAGGCTATCTATCTAATCTAGATAGATAGATAGATAGATGTATGAGTAGTATTGTACAAGATCAATCCATACACAATCATGCCTTCCACGGCCTCGGCCGGATCTTAAATACCGGGAGCCCTTCGCTGTCTCTCTTCTTGGCGTACTTTTTCTTCAGCTCTCCCCATACTTGGGGGTATGCTTCGTTTGCCCACTCTTCGAACTGGTCCTTCATCTCTTGCGATGGCAAAACATTGAACACGGTGCCGAGGCTAAGGAACACCAGTTAGCGATCCTCGTTCTTACTGAAAAGGTGCGTGCGACTTACTTGTGGAAGGTTGGTCCCTTTCCCACCACGTTATCCATATTCTCCAATAGCATCTTGGCAACCGTAAGGTGACTATGCGCAGCAGTCGTGACTACGTAGGCGATGTAGACATTATCGGGTACTTCGATATCCATTCTTTTGATTTTCTCCCAAAGCTCATTTGCAAGGCTGTCGCCATCGGGCGTAACCTCATAAGCCCTAAACACAATTTCGAGTGTATTATAAGATGGCCCGTCAGGGGATGATGCGATCTCCGTCCAGAAATCGAGTGCTCGGTAGGGTAACTCGCATGCTACATAGCCGATCATTAGTGCATTATATAGCCTCGTACTGGGCTGGATCGTCGTATCCATTTTGAGCATGTTATGGACCGCCTTCAAACTCTCTTCGTCTGGACACTTCCCAATGCCTTCCATGAAACGGACGTACGTCTCTAGAGTTGGTTGAATTTGTCGGTTCGCGTGGGAATGCATGTGCTTAAATACGTGCACTGCCATATCAGCACGGCGTCTATCGAAGAAAGCATTCATAATGGCTTCTCGATCTTCGGCTTCAAGTTCGGGGAAGAATTGTCGTAATAATGCATATGCGTCCCAGACACGAGCCGTGCTGTTCTTCTGGTCTAGGCAGTATTGCACGAAGGCCTTGCGGACCATAGAGCGCTCCGCAATACTATAGTGAACAGTATGAAGTGATAGTGTGTCTATTACTTCAAACGTCTCATCATTCTTTAAAAACGCCATACAAATGGAAACTAACGTTTCAGGCTCCAGCGTGATACGTCGTTGCTCGAGGTAACTAGTGACCTCTAGAACACGCGCATGGTTAGGCTCCGGCGCGGCGCACATGGCACGAATGAATAAGTTTAGAACTGAGACTTCTTTATCTTTAGTTGACTCTTCAAGATCCCGGAGGGATTCGTAGGCCGCAAAAGCGCCGTCCATGTCATTTGCACGGATGCGGTATTCGAGCTGAAGCATGTATGTCTTGTAGTTTGGTTCCATACGAAGCTTACGAGCTAATGCGATGAAACGTTCAGCTAGATACGGGTCATTCTTGTCAATAGCGATCCTGATAAGTCCATTTATTGTCCCTATGTTAGGTTGTGAACTGGGCCTGCCTTGCGTGTGTTTGGTGGCAACTGCAATCATATGTTCGATGTGGTCTATCCCTTTACCAAGTAACATAATCGCCCACTGGAAAGACGTATCCCAACAGGGCTTGTTGTAACGCAACTTTGGAGATTCAAGACTTGAGATAAGGTCCATGTAAATTCCCAGGGCCCATTCTTGCTGGTTATTGCGAAGGGCAAACTTGAGTATCTCATAGTAAGTCGGGGCGGCTGGTGTGAGATTTCTACCGATCGGTTTATTGAACCAGTATTTTGTTTCTCCAATCCTGTCTCTTTGTGAGAAAAATGTGGTCATGATGCTGTGGAGTGTAGGGTCGTATTCAAGACCAAACCGGCTCGCCTTCGAGACGAGGTCCAGGAGTTCCTGTTCTCGACCCTCTTTAGCAAGCCCTCGAATGACAGGTATAAACTGCCGTAATAGGGCCTCGCTGGGCTCTCTGCCACTCATTCTAGAATAGTAATCTAATACTAGGTCCCGCGCCTCGAGAGATTGGCCGTACTGTGATAGAGCAGTGGATAAAGCGTAGAAATCTTTGGGCTGGTGGGCACCCCTCCGCTTCAACTGGGCGTAGATTTCCCTCGAAAGCTCAAGATGAGTCGTATGATCGTCTCTCGGCGGCTTGAGCAAACAATCCCTAGCCATCCGAAGGTCCTCATCGGACAGTTGCTTATCTTCCCTGTTGGTAGGTAGGATATTAAGATGCAGCAGTACCCGGAGAGCGCATAAGGCCTGGGTTGAGTTCACTACTCTGCTATGCTTCGTCTTGTATTCGAATAATTCCCGCCATGCCTTGACCAACTCATCCGGCATAGGAGGTCGAATACTATTTTGCTCTGCAGCTTGGAATTGGAGCAAGGTTTCGTATCCCGGTTCGGCGTCCAGTTCCTTCAAGACCCGAGGTGGTTTTTGGAATAATTTTAGAAACGTTCTCCTCTGAATTGTCCTTGCGACTCTATATCTCACGGGATGTGTATGGATTGCCGGCCTCGAGAAGACAAAACAGGGGGGTAGGGCGACATGTGCCTCGCTCGCAAGGATGCGTCGCAAGACATGGCGGGTCAATTGCGACCGCATAGTGAGAGGTAGACTATTTATACCAGCTACTACATGATAATTAGTAACTTGGTAACTTGAATATTCGCCGGCTTTTTTGTTCGACTCGCCTGTGCATGGCTAAAGCTACCTATTAACAGTCGCTCAATGAGAGAAGACGGGGTGGGATGGTACGGGGTATGCGATAATATCCGAAGCTTCTGAAAAATTGGTTGGAGCTCTCTCGCGCGTCATACTCTATTAGCGATAACCCCCGATAACCTTGGCCTCCCCGTGCTATCTAGCAGAGGTACCTACATACAAAGTTCCATGTGGGCGGACCGGCGAATTGGGTCATACCCCCTCCGATAACACAGCTGTCAGATCTAACTCGCCAGTTGGAAACTTCAATGTCACCTAGTTAGGTACATAGTAGTTCTACAACAATAACAGGTACCTTATCTCAGTGAGCTCAGACCACATTTTGCGTTCGTGTTCTTGTACCTCACTTGCCACAGGCGTTTTTGACCAATCAAACATCTCAAAAAAAACAAGAACATCGAACGCAGATGTGGTTTGAGGCCCAATTGCGCGAAATTGGCCTCGTTCTCACCAAAATCAATTAAATCAATTAAATTTATCAAATAAAATATTGTAGTAAGTAAATGACGTATTAGAATAATTGCTAATGTTGTTGCAAGCTTGAAAAGAACGTTATGCGGCAATTTTTTTTTTTACGTTGAAATAGCGGCGTTTACGGTTGCGCCCCAAAAAATCGCGCCCTAAAAAATCGCGCCTCAAAAATAATTGCACTTTTGGCAAAAAACACAATCTTTCGAAACTTATTATTCAATAACACAAAGCCTTATAAAACTTAAAAAAGGTTAGGGATAATACCAAACCATTATTTTATCTTATAATAATAAAATATTGATGGTTTTGGGCGTTGTTGTGGGAATGTACGTGGGATTATATAAGGTTTTTTAAAAAGGTATGTTTTCCATGTTTTTTAACGTTAAAGTTTATAATATAATAACGTAATGTTATATTCAATTGGGAAAAAAGATATATAAGTTCGGAAACCATATATCTAACCCCGAATGATAAAATATTAATAGTTTTCGGGTGTTGTTGTGGGAATGCAGGTGGGATTATATAAAGTTTTTTAATGGGGTGTGAAATGTGTTTTCCACGTTTTTACGTTTAAATTTATAACATAACAATGTAACGTCGTATTTAATTAGGAAAAAAAATATATAAATTCGGAAACCATATATTTAACCCCGAATGATAAAAAATTAATGGTTTTTGGGTGTTATTATAAAAATACAAATGGGATTATATAAAGTTTTTTAATAAAATATAAAATGTGTTTTCCATGTTTTTACGTTTAAATTTATAATATAACAACGTAACATCATATTTAATTGGAAAAAAAAATATAAAAGTTCGGAAATGGTATATTTAATTTTAAATAATAAAATAAAAATTATTTTCAACATTATTATTGAATAATTATATATCGTTTATATATTATTATTAAAATTTTTCAAATTTTTAATAAAAATATATTAATAAAATTTTTTTTTTCAATTTAAATTCAAATTTCATTCAATCAAAAATAATTTTCGTGTTTTACAAATACGAATACACGGATTAACGGTCCGGTGGCGCGGTGGCACAACCACCGTTTGATTGAATGAAGTTTGAATTCATTGAAATAACAAATATTTAAAATTTTCTATTTAAACAACACCATAATTTAATAATAAACACCATTTTCAACAATTTTAATAAACGCACACCTCGTACATATTATATGAAATATATTTTATTTTATTGATTTACGAAATTTACAATTTTTTTAAACAATTTAAATGTTTTTTAATGGATTATGAAATGATTTTTTTCGCATACATATCATGTATTTCGAAAAATCATTCCAACATAACCGATTATTAAGTAAATTAAATGGTGTTTCGTTAAAAAAATAATTATTTCATTTGAACGTTTATTATTCGGGCCAAACGGAAATGTATTTTTCATAAAATTTTAAAAACGAAAAATTAATTAATTAAATTTAATGTTATTTCAATGAATTTAAACCATATTTTACGTTCGTTTTTTTATATTTTTTTTACCACAAATTTTTTTTAACCAATTATATATTTTAAAAAAAACAAAAATATCGAACGTAAATATAATTTAAAAATTAAATATATAAAATTAATTTTTTTTTAATTAAAAATATAATTTAAAATTAAATAAATTTATTAAATAAAACATTATAATAAATAAATGATATATTAAAATAATTATTAATATAATTATAAATTTAAAAAAACATTATATAATAATTTTTTATATAATAAAAATTATAATTGCATTTTTATTATAATAATTATATTTATTAATAAATACGTATATGATAAAATTAAATGAAATAATAATAAAAATAAATAATAATAAAATAATAAAATTAAAATTAGTTTGTTATTGATGTTTAAAAAAAAATTATTTATTTAAATATAAACACAAAAATGTGTTTATATATAATAAAAATATATAAATATTTTTTTTTTATATAATATGTATTGAGTTAAATATGTATGTTTTATTATTTAATTATTATTTATTTTGTTTTTTTTTTACGATTAATTGGTTATAAATTATTTAATTATTTTTTATTTTATTTATTTTTTTAATTATGAATTAATTTAATTATTTTTTATTAATATTTTTATAATTTTATTTAAAAATATTTTTATTATTATATCAATTAAATTATAAATATTATGGATTTAATGAATATTATTAATTTTTTGGTTTTTATAAAATTATTATAACGTTATTAAATTAATTATTAATTGTTTTTCGTTAATATTTTTTATTTATATTAAATATTAATATAAAAAAAATGAATTAATATATAAAATAAATAATATTTTAAATAATGAAAAACGTTTTAAAATAATATTAATTATATAATGAATAATATATTTAATATTAAAATTTTAAATTATTTTATAAATTTTATTAATAAAAATATTATACATTATGCATTTGTATTTAATGGATAATTAATGAATAATATTATTTTTAATTTAAATTTTATTATTTTAACCAATAAATTTTTTATTTTTTAGGATAATGATATAATTAATTTATAAATTTAAATTTTTATTATTTATAAATGAATTATTAATAAATATGTAAAATTATAATTTATTAAAGTTTAAATTTATATAATTGAGTTTTTGTATTTAATTATCCATTTATTATTTAATTTTAACGTTTAAAATTTTAATTTTTTTAAGTTTTAATTTTAAATATTATATTATTATTAAATAATTAAATATAATTTTGGGTTAATAAATTAATATAATATATACATTTTGAGTTTTTTATTTTATAAATTTTTTAATTATATTAAAATTTTTAATATTTAATAATTTAAATTTTTTAATTTATTTTTTTTATATAATAGAGATTTTATAGTTTTTTTTATAAATTATAATGTATAAACCGTTAAAATTTTTAATTTTTTTATTTAATATTTTTTAAAAATATATTTTAATTTTAATTTTAGTTAATGTTTTATTTTTAACAATAATGAATTTGTTAATGTTAATATTAAAAATATTATTTATTTATAAATTAATAATTTTAAATAGTTTTAATTTTATTATTAATAAATATAAATTAAATGTTAATGGTTTTATATATAATTTTTATTAATAATATTATAAATAAATTTTAAATTAATATATGTTTAATTTTATAAAATTGTATAATGGTTTAATGATTTATAATAATGTTTTTTTAAAATATTTATTTTTTAATTTAATAAATAATTATATAAAAATTATTTTTTATATTAATATTTTTAATTAAATATATGTTATGGTAATGTTTTTTATTATGATTTTTATTTTTTAATAATGTAATATAAAAATAAAAGTTAATATAAATTATTAATTAATTTTTTATATAGTAAATATATATATTATGATAAATTTTTTATTAAAGTTTTTATAATTTTGGATTATTAATTATAATTTTTTATATAATAAAAAAATATTTTTAATTTTAATTTTATGAATTATTTAAAATTTAAATATTATTATATTTTTATAAATTAAAAAATTATATATTTTAAATTATAAAATATTTTTTTTGAATAATATATTAAGTTTTTTTATGTTTAATATTTTATATAATTTTTTAAACGTAAATATTTTATTATTTATTTATAATTTAATTATTAATATAAAATTATTTTATTTTTTAATAATAATATATAATATAATAACGTGGTAAAAATTATTAATTATTAAAAGTTTTTTTTTTAAAAATAATTTTATATTTATTTAAATTAAATATTAATTTTAATAATTTAATTTCAAATGATTTAATAAATATAAAATTTTTTTTTAATTAAATATATAATTTAATATATAAATTTTAGAATGTAAATATATTATTTAATATATTAAAAATCATAATTATATTTTTATTAATAATAATAATAATTTTATAAAAATTTTTTTTTTTTTTTTTTTTTTAAAATATTAAAATTTTATTATTTATAAATAAAAATTTTAAAAATATTTATAAAGTTTTAAATTTATTTTTTATATTTAATGCGTTTTTAATTAAATATTATATTTTAATTTTTTTAATTTTTACCATTATTTTTTAAATTATTTATATTTATTATATTTATAAAAAAATAAATAATAAATTTATATTAATTTTAAAATAAATGCCAAAAATTAAAAAAATAAATATAAAATTATTTAAATTTATTATATCATTAATTATTTTAATTACCATTTAAAATTGTAACATTTTAAATTTTAAATTTTATAATTTATTAATTATAATTTTATATATTTTTTTAATAAGATTATAATATTTTTTAATTTTACCAATAAATTAATACATTT
Source organism: Daldinia eschscholtzii (assembly GCA_037126485.1). NCBI lineage: Eukaryota > Fungi > Ascomycota > Sordariomycetes > Xylariales > Hypoxylaceae > Daldinia > Daldinia eschscholtzii. The sequence goes on from JBANMG010000007.1 coordinate 2,032,514, forward strand.
TTATAAATATTTAATAATAAATAATATTAATAATATAAATTTTATTTTTAAATTTGATATTATTGAAATTAATGTTAATGTTATAAATAATGATATTTGGGAATTTTAAATAAATATTAATTTAATATTATTTAAATATTTTTTATATTTTTTTAACGAAAATAAATTTTATAAAATGCGTTATTTAAAATCCCGTTATTATATTAATAATATATAATATAAAATGTTTTTTTAAATATATGATATTAATAATAATTTTATAATTAAAATTTATATTTAAATTTTTTAAATTAAATTTAAATTTTTATAACGTTTTATTTTTAATTTAATAATAATAATAAAATTTATTAATTTCTTTAATACTATTTATATTAATATTATATTTGGTTTTATCAAGTAAATCATAAAATTTATTAATTAATAAATAGTTAAATTAAATATACAAACATCATAATTCCATTTTTATAAAAAAAACCGTATTTTCAAAATAAAATTATAAATATCCCCATTTATAAATAACATTAATTATTACACCATTTTTACAAATTAATTAATTAATAATATTATTTAAATATATTTTTAATCAATCCATATCATTAAATAATAAAAAAAATAATATATTTATTTCCATAATATAAAAATTAATTTAATTGAATAAAATATTAATTGTAATTATTTTGAAAAATTTAATAAATAAATTATTATTGAATTTAATATTAATTTTTTTTATTTAAACTTTATTTATTTTTAATTATTTATTAAAATATTTTTTAATAAAAATAAAATATTATTTTTTTCTAATTGTAAATATTTAGGCCGTTTTTGTATTAGGTATAATTTTTTAAAAAATATTTTTAAAATATTGATTTAAAATAAAAATTATATCGGATTTTTTATTTTTAATAAAAATAAATAATATAATATAATAATAAAAAATTTAATTTAATAAATATATTATTATTATATATTATTTAATATTTACTTTTTTTGTATCATATATAAAATCATTATTATTTTTTTTTTTAATTTTAAATTTTTTTCTTTTATTTTTTTATATTTTATAAAAAATGTAATATATTTATTTTTATTTTGTTTTTTATTAATTTTTTATTATTTTTTAATTTTTTTTTATTTTTTTTTGGAATATTTAATAAATTAATATTTTTTTTTTATATATTTAATATTAGTATTTTTAATTTTTTATTATTATTTTTAATTAATATTTTTTATTTTTATCAATATAATAATATTTTCGTTTAATATAATATTATTTATTATTATTATTATTATTATTAATAATTATAAATTATTAAATATTTTTGAGATTTTTGTATATATTAATAAATATTTGTAATTTATTTATTAATTTTTTATATTTATATAAAAGAATAAATAATATATATTAAAATTGTAAAATAAAATAATAAGTTTATTAAATTGTTATAATAAATTATTATTTATTTTTAAAATTTTTTTTAAAATCTTTTAATATAGTAATAATTTATTTAATATGATTTTTAATATTTCGAAATTAAATTTATTTTCATTTTTTTTATTAATTTTAATATTTATAAATATAATATTTATTTAATTATTATAATATTGTATTTTATTTTATTTAATATTAAAATGTTATTTTATAATTAAATATATATTTGTAAAACATTAATATTAAAAGACGTTGTATAAAAAATAAATAATTATTTTTTTTATTAAAATAGTTGAAAATACCGTATAGAATTATGTTTATTTAATTTTAATTATGCAATATATATTTAAAAAAAATTTAAATTTATTTTTAAAAATATTATATGTTTTATTAATATAATTATTTTTATTATTTTAAATTTTTTTAAAATGTTTAATTATTGTTAAAAAATATATTTTGTTAAAAATTTATATTAAAGGAATATTATAATAAATATTATTTTAAAAGTTATTTATAAATATAAATATTTATGTTTGTAAATTATTTATTAGTATAAATAATGGAGTTATTTAAAAAAAAAATTGAAATTTCTAATAAGTTAATTTTTTTTTCCGGTTTTATTATTTTGTGGTATTATTAATGTTATATATAAATTATTTAATAATAATTTAAAAAGTTTAAATATATTTTTTAAAATTAATAAGTAATAAAAATTTTATTTTAATTGGTTATTAATATATATGGGGTTATATATTATATAATATTTTTATTAATTTATTTAAAGTGGAATATTAAGATAAATATTAACCATTATAAATTAAAGGGGTATAAATATTAATTATAAAATAAAAAAAGGAAAAATGATATAATTAATAATTGTTAATAAATTTAATTATTTTATTATGTTAAAAAAAAAAAATAAAATTTGTTACAATTTAAACATTTATTAAGAAAATATTTATACGGTAAATATTAAGAAAAAAAAAATAATAAAATATAAAATATTAATAATGGGTTGTTAAAGGGAAAAAATTATTGCGCAATTGTTTAAAATATAGGTTATGTTAATAGTTGGAAAGTTAAAAATTAATGCGTTAAAAGAAAAAGTAAAATTTATAATATTTATATAGGTATAGAATTATAAATTAATATTTAAAGTAAAAAAATTATTGGTTATTGCATTTGTGATTTAAATTTTAATTATATTAATTTAAATATTTTTGAATAAATTAATTTTTTATTTGTTTAATATATTAATATTTTTTAAATAAATACATTTAATTATTTAAATTTAATATATTTTAATTTATTAATATTTTATAATAATAAATTATTTATTATTAATAAATTGGTTAATATTTTGGAAAAATAGGTATTTTTTTTTTTACATATATATTTTTATGTATTAAAGTAAATTTTAATTTTAATTGTAATTTAATAAATAATAATTTAAAATTGTTTAATATAAAATTTTTAAATTATTTTTAATAAAATAATAAGGTTTTATTTAATATATAAGCGTAAAATATATTTAAATTAATAATTTTAAAATTTATTAATATTAATAATATTTAAATTATTTTTTATTTTATTATGGTTATTTATAAGTTAATTGTTTTTTATTTTACGGTTATGTGGTTAAAATATTTAGTAAAATTTACAATTTATTTTAAATAAAATTTTATTAATTTTTTTAATTTATTTAAATTTTTTAATTTAATTAAATTTTCGTTAGTTATATATATTTATATTTACGTTTACGTTAAGTTTTTTTTTTATATTTTTTACAATATAATATTATATATTTATATGGAAAAAAATAAAAATATATTAAATAAAATATTTAAATTTTAATATAAAAATATAAATTTATAAAAATTAATTAATAATATAAAACAATAATTTATCATAAATGAGGAATAATATAATTAGTATTATATATATTATTATAATAAAATTTTTAAAATTATTACAATAATAATTTTTTTAATTTTATTAATTTATATTATTAAATATTTAATAATATTAATTAATGTTAATAAATATATATATAATAAAATTAAATAAAATAATAATAAAAATAAATAATAATAAAATAATAAAATTAAAATTAATTTGTTATTAATATTTAAGGAAAAAATTATTTATTTGAATATAAATATAAAAATATATTTATATATAATAAAAATACATAAATATTTTCTTTTTTTACATGGTACGTATTAAGTTAAATACGTACGTTTTATCATTTAACCATTAACATTTTAAATAAAAAATTATAATTTTTTAAAATTTATTATTTAATAATATAAAATTATATAAAATTTGAAAAAAAATTAAAAATAATAATAAATTATTATTTTATTTTATAATAATAAAATATTAATGGTTTTTAAATATTATTATAAAAATATATATTTAATTATATAAAATTTTTTAATGAAAATATAAACGTATAATTTTTAATATTTTTATATTAAAATTTATAATATAATAATGTAATGTTATATTTAATTAAAAAAAAAATATAAAAATTTAAAAACCATTTATTTAATTTTAAATAATAAAATAAAAATTATTTTTAATATTATTATTAATTATTTAATACATTATTAATATAATAATAAAAATATATAAATAAAATTTTTTTTTTATATAAAATTTTTAAATTTCATTTAATTAAAAATAATTTTTATATTTTATAAATATAAATATATAAATTAATAATTCGGTGGTGTAATAATATAATCACCATTTAATTAATAAAATTTAAATTTATTAAAATAAATTTAATGTTAAAATGGTTTAAATTAAATGAAAATTATTTTTCGAAAATTTAAATAAAAATTAAAAATTAACGTTATTCATTTTTTTATTAAAATAATTTCGTTATTAATTTTTAATATTTTTATATATATTTTTTTAAAAAAAATTAACGTATTTTTTCGTGTATTTTAATACGTTTTTATTTAAATTAATATTTTTTTTAAATATATAAATTTTTTACGTAAAATTTAATAATTAAAATAATATTATATATAATTAAATAATTAATTTTATTTTTATTAAAATATTATAAATATTTAAATTTAAAAATATTATTAAATTTAAATTTATTTAATTTATTAATAAATAAATCGAATTTAATTTAATAATTAATATAATTAATATATTTTTAATAAATTTTTATTATTAACACATTTTCAAATTGCTATCGGGCGTTTATTAACACACCCAATACATAGGGTACATTTTACCCATATATCCCACCCATTTTAATTCAAATATAAGTTTTTTTAAATCCCACGTATTTCAACGATTCAAATTAGAAAAATTACACCGTCGTATCCGTTTCAATTAAACTTTTCTAATGATATAAGTTTCATCTTGATACAAGCTTTATTTTGAAAGTTATTTAAAGATATATTTAATTGATTAATACGGCGAAAGGGTTTGCAACCGCAAAAGCGGGTCATGTGGTTCCCCCAAAGCCACCATTATTACAAATTTTTAAAAAAAACCATTATAACCCACATATTTCAACGTTTCAAATACCACCGGTTATATCGTCGTTTTCGCCTCAATTAGAGCTTTCTGCAAATAGTTTTATCTATTTGGTGCAAGCTTTATTGCAAATGTTATAGACGTGTAGATGTGTTGTGTATGGTAGTGGTGGTGGCCCTAGGGGGGGGGCCACGTGACCCGCTTTAAGGCTGAAAACGCTTTTGCGGTCGCAAGCCCTTTCGCCGCATCAATCAATTGAATATATCCTCAAATAACTTTCAAAATAAGGCCTGTATCAGGATGAAGCTTATATCATTAGAAAGGTCTAATTGAGACGAATACGACGGTGTAATTTTTCTAATTTGAATCGTTGAAATACGTGGGATTCAAAAGGACTTGTTGTATTTGAATCAAAATGGGTGGGATGTACCCCATGTATTGGGTGTGCCAACAAGCTCCCGATAGCAATTTGAAGGTGTGCCAATAGCAAAAGTTTTTTAATAAATTAATTAAAAATAATTTAAAATAAATTTAATTTTAATAATTTTAACAAAAATAATAAAAATAATAAATTTAATAATAAATTTAACGATAATAATAATTTTAATGTTTTTTAAATTAATAATATAAAATAATTAAATATTAATATTATTATTTTTTAAATATTAAATAATATTTTTATTAATAAAATTTTCGTATAAAATAACGAAAAAATAAAATTTTTCAAAATTTATTTATACGATTATCACATTAATAAATATATATTTTATAATTTTTTTTTAAAAAAATCAATAATATTTATTTTTATAAAATTTCAAAACAATTATTTTAACCGTAAATTAATTAATTATATTTAAAACAACGTTATTAAAATTTTTTTAATTTTTTATTTTTTCATTTTATAAAATAATAAATTATTTAAATTAATTATTATTTTAAATAATATTATTAAAAATTAAATAATATAATAAAATTTTATTTAATTAATTAATAAAATTTTATAATAAATTTAATTAAAATTTATATTTTTATTATTTATTTAATTTATATAAAAATTAATTTTAATAAAAAATAATAAAATTATTAATAATTTTTAAAATAAATTTTTAATTATTTTTTTATAAAACATTATTTTAATTAATAATATTTTTTATTATTATTTTATAATTTTATTATATAAAATTTTAATATTATAAAATTTATAATATTTAAAAAAATTAATTCGTAATATTAAATTTTTTTTATTATTAATTTTTCAATTTAAAAATATTTAAATTTATTTATTTTAATAAATAAAATAATAATTAAATTTTAAAATTATTATTTAAAAATAATTAAAATAAAAAATAAATTAATTAAATTAAAATATAAAAATTAAATAATAATTTAATTTAATTATTTTATATATTAATATTTTTATTAATAAAATAAAATTTTTAATAACGTTAAATTATTAATAAATTTATTATTTAAATTAATTTTTATTTAATTAATTATAATTTTATTATTAAAATAATTATTTTAATTATAATTTAATTAATATTATTATATATATATAAATAATTTATTTATAATAATTTATTTTTTATAATATTTTAAAACGTAAAAAATAATTATAATAAAAATTATAAAAATTAATAATAAAATCATTAAAAATTTTATTAATTTTAAAAATAATAAATTTAAAAAAAAACATTATTATTAAAATAATATATTTATTAAATTTATTTATAATAAATTAATTATTTAATTCGTTTTTTATAATAATAACATTTATTTATTATTATTTATAATTTTTTTAAAATACGAATTATTAATTTATTATAAATATAAATGATTTATAAAAACGTTAATTAATATTATAATCGTTAAATAATTTTTTAATAATAAAATTAAAAAAATATTACCGTTTTTAACATTTATATATAATTATAATTATTATATAAATAACATTAATATTAATAATTAATTTTATATTAATATAAATTTTAATTATAATATTTATAAATATAATAATATTTAAATTTTTATATTTAATTTTTTATTAAATTTATTAATTTATTTATTATTTATTTTAATATATATTAATTAATAATTTAATAAATATTAATTTTATAAATAATTTTATTTTTTAATGTAAATTTACACGAAAAATTAATAAAAAAACGTTATAATTTATTTAATAAAATAATATTAATAAATATATCGTAAAAAATTATATATAAATTTTATTATTAAATTCGTCGTTTTTTTAATTTAATATTAAATAATTTAAAATAAAAAATTGAAATTTTATATTATTTAAAATGGAAATTATTATGGGAAATTAATAAAATAATTAATAAAATAATTAATAAATATTATATAAATAATTAATAAAATATTAATAATAATTTTTATTATATTAAAAATTTAAAATTTTTTAAAATATTTATAATTAAATATATTTTTTACATATTAATTAATAAATAATTTATTTATAATAATTTATTTTAATATAATTTTATATAATATTTATTTAACATAAAAAATTTTTTTATTAAAATATATTTTATTATTAATTCAATTAAAATATTTTTTAATATATTTTATTTTTTATATTTTATTATTTAATCAATAATTATTTTTAAAAAAAAACACATTATAAAATATTTTTTTATAATATATAATAATTAATTAATTAAATATTTTAATTTTAATATAAATCATTTTATTTTTCATTTTTTTTTATTTATATTTATAATTTTTTTTTAATTTCCGTAATTAATTTTTTTTTTAATTAATATAAAATTTAATAATTATTTTTTAATTTAAAACATTAACAAATTTTTAAATTTATCAAATAATTTTTTTATTTAAATTTTTAATCATTAAAAAAAATAATTTAAAATTTAAATATCGAATAATAATTATATATTAAATAAATTAAATATTTTATTATTTTCAACACCGTTTCAAATACTTCAATCCCATATTTCCTTTTTTTTAACACTTCGTAAATTAATGCCGCAACGGGGAAAATCCCATTTATACCATTTTTTTACAAAAACCCATTTAATAAATCGTTTTTATTTACATCATCCGTTTTAATATCCACGTGCAATTAAAATTAAAAACCGTTTAAAAAAATATTTTAAAAAACGTTTTAAATAACATTTTAAAAATTTTATTCAATTAATTTAATTAATAAATTAACGTTTTAAAAATTTTATTCAATTAATTTAATTAATAAATTTAAATAATATAAATTTAAATATAAATCATTAAAATTATTTTAAAAATCGTTTTAAAAATTATTTTAAAAATTATTTTAAAAATTTTATTAATTATTATATAAATTTAATTAAAAATAATAAATATTATAAAAATTATTTTTCATATATTTATAATTTTATTAAAAAACCATATATTTATAATATTTATAATTTTTTATTAATAATTTTATTTATTTTCAATATATTTTTTTTTATATATAAATAATTTTTTTAATTATTTTATTTTTAAATAAAATATAATTATTAAAAAAAAATTTAATAAAATATTAACAATTAAAAAAATAATTTTTTATTTACATTATTAATAAATTTAATTTAATATTATATTTATTATTAATAAAATTTACAACAAATATCATTATAAAAATAATAAAAAATAATAAAATAAACTTTTTTATTATTTAATAATAAATTATTTAAATTTAAAATTCGTTTTTATTTATTTTTTTATTTTTTTATTATTAAAAAAATAATTTATTATTCACATATATATTAATATAAATATATATATTATATATATCCATTATTAATTTTATTAAAACATAAAAAATAAAAATTTAATATTATTATTTAAATTTATAATCAATAATATAAATATCAAAATCATATAATTCATTTTTTATAAAATATTAAAAAAATTTACAATAAATTTTTTTTATTTTTTAAACATTTAAATATTATAATTTTTCATTTTTATAAATCCAAAATAACATTTTAAATAATTTAACAATTCCATATCCAATTTTATATACGAAAATATATAATCTAAAAATAATTAATTTATTTTTATATTAATTATTTCAAATATTATAATTTAACCATTAATTAAAAAAATTTAAATTTATTATTAAAAAATATATTTATATTTAATAATTTAAATATTTATAAATTAAAAAATTTAAAAAACATTAATATTAAATAAAATTTTATAATAAATAAATTTATATAAAATAATAATATTTATAATAAAATTACCGTATTAAATATATTATTTAATATATTTAAAATAAATTTTTTTTATAAAAAAATATATTATTAAAATAAATTTAATAATAATAATTATAAAATTTTATTTAAAAATTAAAATTTTTATAAAATTTATTAAATATTTATATTTTTTTTTATAAAATTTTATTAAATAAATTTAATTAAATTTAAATATTTTTTTTTCATTTATTTTATATTATATTTTAATAAATTAATTAATTTTATAAAATTAAAATAACATTTAATTAAATATTAAAATTATATTAATTTTATTATATATTAAAATAACAAACAATTTGTTAAATATTATATTTTTTTATATATTATTTTTAATATATTTATATGTAAATAAATTAAAAAATATATTAAATTTTACATATAAAAAAATTATTTAATCCCCATTATAAAAATATAATTGTAAAAAACTTTTAATAATTTTAATAAATTTAAAACTTAAATATTTTTTAACCAAATATTATAATATATTAATGTATTAAAAAAAACATAATTATTTTAATATTAACATTATAAAAAATATAAAATATATATGTATTATTTAAATATATTATCCATTTTTATAATTTTAATATTAACCAATTTCCATTAATAAAATTTATACCAATATATATTTAAATTTAAAATTTAAAAAACAATTAATAAATTATATTACATAATAATATCATACAAATTATTTTAAAAAAATTTATATATTATTATTTAACATTTTTATTTAAAAATTATAATATTTTAAAAAATTATTTTTTAATAAAAATATAATTTCATTAATTAATAATATTATTTCAAATAATAAAATTACAATTTTAATTATAATTACAATTTAAATTAATATAAATTATAATTTAATTTTAACATAAATAAAAAAAACCACATTTATTTTATTAAAATATAAAATTATCATATCATTATCATAAATTTTATATTTAAATTTATTAAATTTAAAAATAAAAAAAACCCATTTAATTTTAATTTTTTAATTATATAAATCATTTAAAAATAATTAAATAATATTATTAACCATTATTAAAAACATTATTATAATATGATTTATTATTTAAAATTATATAAAAAAAAATAAAAAAAATTAAAAAAAAAAATAATTATTTAAATTTAAATATTATTTTAATTTTTTTTTTAAATAAATAATTAAATTTATTAAAATATAAATTATTATTTATTTAATGTTTATTTTGTATTTATTAACGTATAAAAAAAATATAAATATTTATAATTATCAAATATATATAAAAAATATTTTAAATATTTATTAATTATAAAAAAAATATTATATTTTAAATTTTTAAAATAATAAAATTTTATATTATATAATATTAATAAATAAATATTATAATAATATTTTATAAAACTTTATATTTTTATATATTTTTTATAATATAAATTGATTTATAAACATTTTTAATATAAAAATTTTTATCATATAAAATTAACATTAAATTATTTTTATTATGATTACGTAAAATTTTTTTTTATTAAAAATTCGGAATTTTCCATATACGTAATAACATATTTATAATATTAACAAATTTATAAATATATAAATAATCATTATAATAATATTAAAAACTTTAATTTAAAATTTAAAAAAAATAAATTTAAAATAAATAATATAATTAAAAAAAAATCATTTTAAAAAATTAATAAAAATTAACATATATGGTTTTAAAATTAAATTTTTAATAAAAAAAATTAAAATTTTTTAATTAATAAAATATTAATTTAAATTATAATTAATTAATTTATATTAATTAATATAAATATTTATTTTTTATTTTATTTAATTATTAAAAATAATTATAAAAATAAATTTAAAAAATTTTTAATATTATATAATTATTTTTAAAAATTTAAAATATTTTAAATAAAAAATAATATGTAATTTATAATACAATAATAAACCATTATTAAAAAAATTAAAAAAATAATATCATATTACCTTTTTTCCATATTCAATTTAACAATAAAAAAAAATTAAAAAATTTTATTTTATTAACATTTTTTTTTCACATTTATAAATTACTATTACATTTTACAAATCATTTATTATACGAACCGCATTTATTAATGTAATTAATAATTTTATTATAAAATAAATTTTACATTTAATTTTATATTTTTTAATTAATTGAAATTATTAATTTATAATTAATAATTTAATAATATTAAAAATATTATAATATTTTTTTAATAATATTTATTATTTGATAATTAATAAAAAAAACATGTTCAAATTTTAAATTTTTAATTAAATAAATAAATATTTTAATGAAATTTTTTTATATTATTATAATAAATATTTTAAAAAATTAAATGTAATTATTATTAATGATTTTTTTTAATTATTTTTAATTTTATAAAAATTATTATTTATAATTGGTAATATTTTAAAAAATAATAAAATAATTGGAAAAAATGTTTATTATTTATTTATATATTTTATTTTTTTAAATATTATATTACATTAATAAAATAAAAAATAAACCGTTTTTAAATAAATATTTAAAAAATTTTATATGATTAAAATATCAATTATATTATAATAATTATTAATTTTCTAATATATAATAAAATTTTTTTTAAAAAAAATTAAATAATTTATTAAAATATTACGAATATATTTTTTAAAAAAACAAATTAACATTTATAATTAAAATTATATAATAAATTTAATTATTTTTATAATTTATATTAATTTGATAAATAATAATTTTAAAATAATATAAATAAATTTTTAAATTATTAAAAATTTATTTAAATTTTTTTTTATTTATATTAAATGTAAAATTATAATAATTTAAAATATTTAAAATTAAATTAATTTAATTAATAATGTTTAAAATTATATTTATAATATATTATAAATTAAAAAAATTAATATAAATTATAATTTTTTAAAAATTATAATAATAATTTTTAATAAATATAAAAATTTATTTTTTATTTTTTTTAATGGTAATAAATTCCGTGACAATTATGGTAATTTTATTATTCCAATTGAACATGTGCGTTAAAAATTTGTTTTTTATAAAATAATTTATATTAAAATATAATTTTTTTTAATAATTTTTTATATTATTATAATTTATAAATTATAAAATTTTATTTTAAAACAAATTATTTATAATATTTTTGAATATAAATTTGTTTTTAATTTGTTATACGTTATAATATTGTAAATATTTAATTTATTTAATTTAATGTTTAATTACCCATTTAATTGTAATTATATATATTGTAAAATTTTTATTTTTTTTATATAATTAAAATTTAATAATAATAAATAAAAATAATAATAATAATTGGAAAAATTATTTTATATAATTAATTTATAAAAATATATAAATAAATATTAAATAAATTAATTTATTATTTATAATTATAAAATAAAATAATTAAAATATTATTTATATAATAAAAATATTAATTTATAATAATAAAATTAAAATTATTTTATTGTAAAATTATTATTTAAATTATTATAAAAATTTAATAATTTATTTTTTTTATTTTTAATTTTTTTTAATTATTTTTATTTTTTTATTTATTAATTTTATTTTATTTAATTTAAAAAATTATTATTAAAAATATTTTAAATTAAATTAATATTATTATTTTTTATTTTTATAATATTTAAAATAATAAAAAAAATTATTATAATTATTTTATATTTTAAATATAATAAAATGTATAATTTTTTATTATATTTTTTTATTTTTTATAATAAAAATGTTAATTATAATTTGGTTTATTATATTATTTATATCGTAATAAATAATGTATGGTTTAATATTTTTATTTTTTTTTTATTAAAAAAATAAATATTAATTTAATGTATATTACTTATTTTAATAATAATATTTTTCGTAATAATTAATATTATTTTTACGTATTTAAATATAAAAATTATATATATTAATAAATATTTATAATTTTTTATTAATTTTTAATAATTAAATATTTTATTATTATTTTTTTTAATAATTAAATATTTTTTTATAATAACATTTTTTTATTATGGTGTAAATTGGTTATTAATTAAATTTTTTTTATAATATAAAATTATTTTTTAATATTTTTTCGTAATATAATTATTTTTTATAACGTTTTTTATAAAATAATTTAATTTATTTATATTTTTAAAAAAGTTTATATTGTTTTTATTATAAAAAATAATTGGTTTATTTAAAATAAAATAAATTGATATAATTTTAAATGTATAATTAAATTAATAATTAATAATATTATAAATTTTTTTATATTATATAAAAATATATATTAATAATTTAATTAAAAATATTTTATTGTAATATTAAAATTAATTAATAATTAATATTAATTAATAAGTTATATGTTTTAATTAAAAATAGCATATATGTATGAATAAAAATATTTTTTTATGATTAATAATTTTAATTGTTAAATAATATTATTAAAAAGTTTTTATTTATTCGTTTCGTTTGATTAATTTTTAATAATATTATTATATTATTTTTTAAAATGAAAAAACGTCCGTTTATAATAAAAATTTACATAAAAATAAATTTTTTATTTAAATTTATTAATTATACGGTATTATTTATAATTATTTTTTAAAATTTACATTAATTATTATCATTATTATTATTTAATTTAAAATGGAAATGTATTTATAATAAACCGACGTAAAAAAAATAATGTAATAATGAATAATAATATAATAATTTAAATTTATTTTAATTTATTAAAAAAAATAAAATGATATATATTAATAAAATTAATTATTTATTTAATAAATTTAATTTTAACAATTTTATATTTTATAATTCCGAATTTAATTAATTTATAAAATGTGAATGTGTTAAATAATTTTAATTATTATTTTTATTTATTTTTTTTTATTTTAATTTATTATTAATATTAATAATAATTTTAAAAATGAAAATAATTATTTAAAAAAGAAAAAATAAAATTGTAATTATGTAAAAAATGATAATTTTGATAAAAAATATGAAAAAAATAATAATGGAATAAATTTTTCATATATAATAATTATTAAATTATAATAAATTAATAAAAAAATAAATTTATACATTAAAAATATAAAAATTAAAAAATAAATTGTTTAAAATATATAAATTAAAAAATTAATTGTTTAAAATATGAATAAAAAATTAAATTTTTAAAAAATATAAATTGTAAATTTTTATTTTAATTTTATTATTTTAATATATTAGTTTTGTATTAATGAATTTAAAATATATTATTTTAATATTTTAATATTTTAATATTTTATTTTAAATATTTTATTTTTATATTAAAACGATTTATTATTTAAAAAAATGAAAAAATATTTATATATATGCGTAATAATAATTTTAAATAAAATTTTATTATTTATATTTAAAAATAATTTTTAATTAAATTAAAAAATAAAATTTTATAAAATAATAAAATTAATTAATTAATAAAAATATATAATTTATTTAAAATAATTTAAAAAAATAATATATAAATTAATAAAAAATTATTAATAAATAAAATTATTATAAAATTATTAAAAATATAATATAATATTATTAATAAATATATATATGATGAAATCAAAAAAAATAATAATAAAAACAAATAATAATAAAATAATAGAATTAAAATTGGTTTATTATTAATATTTAAAAAAGAAATTATTTATTTAAATATAAGTGCGAAAATATGTTTATATATAATAAGAGTATATAAATATTTTTTTTTTTATAATATGTATTAAATCAAGTATTAAGTCAAGTACATATATTTTATTATTTAACCATCATTTATTTTATTTTTTTTTTACAATTAATTAATTATAAATTATTTAATTATTTTTTATTTTATTTATTTTTTTAATTGTAAATTAATTTGGTTATTTTTCACCAACATTTTCATAATTTTATTTAATAATATTTTTATTATTATATTAATTGGGTTATAAATATTATAGATTTAATAAATATTATTAATTTTTTAATTTTTGTAAAATTATTATAATACCATTAAATCAATTATTAATTATTTTTTATTAATGTTCCCCATTTATATTAAATATTAATATAAAAAAAATAAATTAATATATAAAATAAATGATGTTTTAAATAATGAAAAACGTTTTAAAATGATATTAATTATATAATAAATAACATATTTAATATTAAAATTTTAAATTATTTTATAAATTTTATTAATAAAAATATTATGTATTATATATTTGTATTTGGTAAATGATTAATAAATAATATTATTTTTAATTTAAATTTTATTATTTTGGTTAATAAATTTTTTATTTTTTAAAATAATAATATAATTAATTTATAAATTTAAATTTTTATTATTTACAAATGAATTATTAATGAATATATAAAATTATAATTTATTAAGGTTTAAATTTATATAATTGAATTTTTATGTTTAATTATTCATTTATTATTTAATTTTGGTATTTAAAATTTTAATTTTTTTTAATTTTAATTTTAAATATTATATTATTATTAAATAATTAAATGTAATTTTGGGTTAATAGATTAATATAATATATACATTTTTAATTTTTTATTTTATAAATTTTTTAATTATGTTAAAAATTTTAATATTTAATAGTTCGAATTTTTCAATTTATTTTTTTTATATAATAAAAATTTTATAATTTTTTTTATGAATTGTAATATGTAAATCGTTAAAATTTTTAATTTTTTTATTTAATATTTTTTGGGAGTATGTTTTGATTCTAATTTTAATTAATGTTTTATTTTTAATAATAATAAATTTAATAATGTTAATATTAAAGGTATTATTTATTTATAAATTTATAATTTTAAATAATTTTGATTTTATCATTAATAAATATGGGTTAAATGTTAATAATTTCATATATAATTTTTATTATTAATATTATAAATAAATTTTAAATTGATATATATTTAATTCCATAAAATTATATAATAATTTAATGATTTATAATAACATTTTTTTAAAATATTTATTTTTTAATTTAATAAATAATTGCATAAAAATTGTTTTTTATATTAATATTTTTAATTAAATATATATTATAATAATATTTTTTATTATGATTTTCATTTTTTAATAATATAACATAAATGCCAAAATTAATATAAAATATTAATTTACCTTTTATATAATAAATACGTATATTATAATAAACTTTTTATCAAAATCCCCGTAATTTTAAATTATTAATTATAATTTTTTATATGGTAAAAAAATATTTTTAACTTTAATTTTATAAATTATTTAAAATTTAAATATCGTTATATTTTTATAAATCAAAAAATTATATATTTTAAATTATAAAATATTTTTTTTAAATAATATATTAAATTTTTTTATATTTAATATTTTATATAATTTACCAAATATAAATATTTTACCATTTATTTATAATTTAATTATTAATATAAAATTATCCCATTCCTTAATAATAATATATAATATAATAATGTGGTAAAAATTATTAACCATTAAAAATTTTTTTTTAAAAATGATTTTATATTTATTTAAATTAAATATTAATTTTGGTAATTTAATTTTAAATAATTTAATAAATATAAAATTTTTTTTTAATTAAATATATAATTTAATATATAAATTTTAAAATATAAATATATTATTTAATATATTAAAAATTATAATTACATTTTTATTAATAATAATAATAATTTTATAAAAATTTTTTTATTTTTTTTTTTTTAAAACATCAAAATTTTATTATTTATAGGTAAAAATTTTAAAAATATTTATAAAGTTTTAAATCCATTTTTTATATTTAACATATCTTTAATTAAATATTATATTTTAATTTTTTTAATTTTTACCATTATTTTTTAAATTATTTATATTTATTATATTTATAAAAAAATAAATGGTAAATTTATATTGATTTTAAAATAAATGTTAAAAATTAAAAAAATGGATATAAAATTATCCGGGTTTATTATATTATTAATTATTTTAATTATTATTTAAAATTATAATATTTTAAATTTTAAATTTTATAATTTATTAATTATAATTTTATATGTTTTTTTAATAAGATTATAATATTTTTCAATTTTACTAATAAATTAATATATTTTTATAAATATTTAATAATAAGTAATATTAATAATACGGGTTTTATTTTTAAATTTAACATTATTGAAATTAGTGTTAACATTATAAATAATAATATTTAAAAATCTTAAATAAATATTAATTTAATATTATTTAAATATTTCCCATATTTTTTTAACGGAAATGGATTTTATAAAATGTGTTATTTAAAATCCCGTTATTATATTAATAATATGTAATATAAAACATTTTTTTAAATATATAATATTAATAATAATTTTATAATTAAAATTTATATTTAAATTTTTTAAATTAAATTTAAATTTTTATAACGTTTTATTTTTAATTTAACAATGGTAATAAAATTTATTAATTTTTTTAATATTATTTATATTAACATTATATTTGGTTTTATCAAATAAATTATAAAATTTATTAATTAATAAATAATTAAATTGGATATATAAATATTATAATTTTATTTTTATAAAAAAAATTATATTTTTAAAATAAAATTATAAATATTTTTATTTATAAGTAATATTAATTATTACGTTATTTTTGTAAATTAATTAATTAATAATGTTATTTAAATATATTTTTAATTAGTTTATATTATTAAATGATAAAAAAAATAATATATTTATTTTTATAATATGGAAATTAATTTGGTTAAATGGGGTATTAATTATAATTATTTTAAAAGATTTAATAAATAAATTATCATTAAATTTAATATTAATTTTTTTTATTTAAATTTTATCCATTTTTAATTATTTATTAAGATATTTTTTAATAAAAATAAAATATTATTTTTTTTTAATTATGGATATTTTAACCGTTTTTATATTAAATATAATTTTTTAAAAAATATTTTTAAAATATTAATTTAAAATAAAAATTATATCAAATTTATTATCTTTAATAAAGATAAATAATATAATGTGGTGGTAAAAAATTTGGTTTAATAGGTACATTATTATTACATATTATTCAATATCCGCTTTTTTTATATCATACATAAAATTATTATTATTTTTTTTTTAATTCCAAATTTTTTTATTTTATTCTTTCATATCTAATAAAAAACGTAATATATTTATTTTTATTTTATCTTTTATTAATTTTTTATTATTTTTTAATTTTTTTTTATTTTTTTTAAAATGTTTAATAAATTAATATTTTTTTTTTATATATTTAATAATAATATTTTTAATTTTTTACTATTATTTTCAATTAATATTTTTTATTTTTATTAATATAATAATATTTTTATTTAATATAATATTATTTATTATCATTATTATTATTATTAACAATCATAAATTATTAAATATTTTTAAAATTTTCATATATATTAATTAATGTTTATAATTTATTTATTAATTTTTTATATTTATACAAAAAAATAAATAATATATATTAAAATTACAAAATAAAATAATAAATTTATTAAATTATTATAATAAATTATTATTTGTTTTTAAAATTTTTTTTAAAAATTTTTTAATATAATAATAATTTATTTAATATAATTTTTAATATTTTAAAATTAAATTTATTTTTATTTTTTTTATCAATTTTAATATTTATAAATATAATATTTATTTAATCATTATAATATTATATTTTATTTTATTTAATATTAAAATGTTATTTTATAATTAAATATATATTTATGAAATATTAATATTAAAAAACGTTATATAAAAAATAAATAATTATTTTTTTTATTAAAATAATTAAAAATATGGTATAAAATTATATTTATTTAATTTTAATAATATAATATATATTTAAAAAAAATTTAAATTTATTTTTAAAAATATTATATATTTTACCAATATAATTATTTTTATTATTTTAAATTTTTTTAAAATATTTAATTATTATTAAAAAATATATTTTATTAAAAATTTGTATTAAAAAAATATTATAATAAATATCATTTTAAAAATTATTTATAAATATAAATGTTTATATTTATAAATTATTTATTAATATAAATAATAAAATTATTTAAAAAAAAAATTAAAATTTTTAATAAATTAATTTTTTTTTTAATTCTATTATTTTATAATATTGTTAATATTATATATAAACCATTTAATGATGGTTTAAAAAATTTAAATATATTTCTCGGAATTAATAAATAATAAAAATTTTACTTTAATTAACCATTAATATATATGGGATTATATGTTGTATAATATTTTTATTAACCCATTTAAAATAAAATATTAAAATAAATATTAATTATTATAAGTTGAAAAAGTATAAACATTAAAGTAAAAAAAAAAGAAAATAATATAATTGGTAATTGTTAATGAATTTAATTACTTTATTATATTAAAAAAAAAAAAATAAAATTTATTACAATTTAAACGCTTATTAAAAAAATGATTATACGGTAAACATTAAAAAGGAAAAAAACAATAAAATATAAAATATTGATAATAAATTGTTAAAAAAAAAAGATTATTACGTAATTATTTGAAACATAAATTATATTAATAATTAAAAAATTAAAAACCATTATAAAAAAAAAAAATAAAATTTATAACATTTATATAAACATTAAACCATAAATTAATATTTAAAATAAAAAAATTATTAATTATTAAATTTATAATTTAAATTTTGATTATATTAATTTAAATATTTTTAAATAAATTAATTTTTTATTTATTTAATATATTAATATTTTTTAAATAAATATATTTAACCATTTAAATTTAACATATTTTAATTTATTAACATTTTATAATAATAAATTGTTCATTATTAATAAATTAATTAATATTTTAAAAAAATAAACATTTTTTTTTCCCACATATATATTTTTATATATTAAAACAAATTTTAATTTTAATTGCAATTTGGTAAATAATAATTTAAAATTATCCGATATAAAACTTTTAAATTATTCTTAATAAAATATTAAAATTTTATTTAATATATAAATATAAAATATATTCAAATTAATAATTTTAAAATTTATTAATGTTAACAATATTTAAATTATTTTTTATTTTATTATAATTATTTATAAATTAATTATTTCTTATTTTACAACCATATAATTAAAATATTTAATAAAATTTATGATTTATTTTAAATAAAATTTTATTAATTTTTTTAATTTATTCAAATTCTTTAATTTAATTAAATCTTTATTAATTATATAAATTTACGTTTACGTTTACATTAAATTTTTTTTTATATTTTTTACAATATAATATTATATATTTATATAAAAAAAAATAAAAATATATCAAATAAAATATTTGAATTTTAATACAAAAATATAAACTTGTAAAAATTAATTAACGGCGTAAAATAATAATCCGTTATAAATAAAAAATAATGTAATTAATGTTACGTGTGTTATTATGATAAAATTTTCAAAATTGTTACAATAATGATTTTTTTAATTTTATTAATTTATATTATTAAATATTTAACAATATTAATTAATATTAATAAATACATATATAATAAAATCAAAAAAAATAATAATAAAAATAAATAATGATAAAATAATAAAATTGAAATTAATTTATTATTAATGTTTAAAAAAAAATTATTTATTTGAATATAAACACAAAAACGCGTTTATATATAATAAAAATATATAAATATTTTTTTTTTTATGGTATATATTAAATTAAATATTAAATTAAATACGTACATTTTATCATTCAACCATTAAATATTATATAAAATTATTAAATATTAAAATATATAATATAAAATAAATATATATATTAATTAAAAATATTATTAAAATTTATATAAAAAAATAATTTAATAAAATAATTAAATTTTAAATTAAATTATAAATAATATGTTTAAATAAAATATTAATATTTAATTTAATTCATTAAATTTTTTAATAAAAATAATTTCAAACACAAAATATTAAATATATAATATAATATATTAAATAAACAAAATCCCATATTAAATAAGTGGAAAAATGTTTAAATGTTATGTTTTGATACGTCAATCTATGTGGTCTGTGTAGCGCTAATTTTTGACCCCTGTTTGGGTTTCCGAGGGATATTATGTAGAGATATTTAAATTAGTCGATTTATAGTTTGACACGCCGGCTCGTATACCCCTGACTTCATAGTCACCTTTTTCTTTTTGCCCCCCGGATCATGAAGTTTAATTTACGAAATCCTTTATTAAGGTCTATAATCACTTTTTCATAGACTTGGTCTCTTCTCTCCCCTCTCTCTTTACCATGCACACGCTCTTTTCGTGGTGTTGCAGGAGATTTCTAGTTCTTCGTTGAAGTTCGAGGATCTTGGCACTTCCGGCCTACGCTCGTTTCTCTTGGATAAACCGTCACTCATTGTTTTTATTCTTAAACATAAATCTTCGGAAATGCGCGCCTCTTCTTCTATCGTAGCGGTAGCCGTTCTGGTCCGCGGCGTATTTTCTCAATGCACTGATGGTCTTGCCGTCCTTGCAGGCACCCAAGAAATCGTAGAGCAATGTGCTCCTAAAGCGTCGACCGATGCTGTGTCTCTATGCAGCAGTTTACTGGGTACGAGCACATTTTTCGCGGTTCCTCCATCTAAGACTGCTTTAACAACTACTACGGAGTTGGCTACTCGTACCGTTACCAGAGTAGTATTCACAACAACCACTACTACTGAGACGGAAATCATTCTTTCTACTTCGAGTACCACAGTCTTCGCGACTCCCTCGCCGGGTCCAGTTAATCGCCGCGAGGCAGAATCTAATGGAAGTCCGGTCAACTCTCCCGCCTCTGCTGCCTCCTGTCCTACTTTGACTAGCCTCCCAACCGGCATCGTCTCGAGCTCGGCCATCACCTCCGCCTGTGGCTGTTTGGGTGCGAGCGCCGCCGTGTCGACCGTATCTGATGGGGTAAGTTGGTTTGCTGCCCTCACTATGGAGAAATATTCCTCACAACTTTCTCAGACTACTACAAGCACTATTACGGAATCGAAAATGACCGTATCAACTAAGACAATAACCTCGACCATCGTCACCTTTACGAAGAGTACTACCACAACCATAGTAGCCGTAAGTCATAATTACATTCTCTTCAGGAGTAAGTTTCTTCAAACTATGCTTAACTAATGTCTCTCTTTAGATGGCAACTCAAACAATGGCATACGACCGCTGCAGCGTCGGCTATAGTCCAGGGGGCAATGGAAAAGGGAACCAGGCCGAATACGTCCAGGCCAACTCCTCGCAAGACTGTTGCCAGCAGTGCCAACAGAAGCAGAATTGCGTGGCTTCGGTTTATACAGGCACAATGTGCCAGCTTCTGATCAAGGTAGCGCAACTTTCGGGTGCGATCACATCTGATAAGTGCCCATTGGGTGTAGAGGACTACCCATTCGGCCCAGCTGGTGGAATGGTGTACCCGGGACCTTGTGGATTCTAATACAGTAGGTGTACTAACCATAGTTTAAAACATCTTCAAGATTTACCGTGCGTCTGAGAAGAGCACCAGCGCGCGTATTCTAATATACTAAGCCCACAATCTTAATCTCCTACAAAGGAACATATAAAATAGCACAATCAATCTCTAGCTACATCTTGTAAAATATTAATCCCAAGTGAATTTCTCCCCAGGTCAAAACGCCTGTTTTCACAGGCCAAAATCTACTCGAGGCCATGAAGGCCCGCGACGTTAAATAACTACCTAAGGTACTAAGCCAGGATATTTCTTACTAGTCGTCAAGTTAGTTCCTTGATTTCTATAAAAGCTAAGCCCGGCAGGCTATCCGAACCTCCACATTTAGGGCCTAAGCTTCTTTTAGGGGGATTATAGCTTACGAAAGTCTCGACCTGGCTTTTAGGATATAGAGGGTCCGAGCGACTCATTTCTCTCTCGCGCCAGGGACTTTGTTCTGATCTCGAGACCTGGGTATCCCAGTAGACATGGGCATGTGGGAGCTGAAAAGGACCAACGCATCCCCTGCCCTATCATAATGATACGAGCCTGCATATCGGTATAGAGACGCAAAAATGTGCAACATGGTTATTCGCTTACAAGGTCTATAGCGGTGTTTAGATATGTTTAAACGAAGTCTAGAGCTCGATAGACAGAATAGCTGCAGGTATCTACCTAGGTAGGAAGTTAGGTCATTTATTATCTACAGCAACGTAGTCCGTGACATCCTTAAAGACTTCCAAAGCGTGGCCGAAATACTCTATCTGGCCTTTCAAACGAAGAGTCATATCCTGGCCTAAGGGGAGCAGCCGTTCTGCCTCGCGACCCTTCCCGGCACCTTCCCCAACAACGACTTCGTAGAGAGCCTTCATCGCCTTATCCTTATCGCCATTTGGTTGTAGTTTACCACTAGACACTGCAATGATACAATGATAGAGTCAGTATGGGTGTTGCAGGCAAACTAGTTTCATATAACGGAAAAGGGGGAGGGGAGTCGAATATGGGGGACATTCTAAGTTGGACGTACTAATCTGGATCATCTGCTCTGCCACCGAGCCCTTATAATCGTCTGGAAGAGGATTCTTTCCAACAATAGTAGCATTCATAAAGTTCGTATTGAAAGTCCCAAGAGTAACGGTCAGCGTGCGAATTCCAAACGGGGCAACTTCCTTCGCCAGGACTTTTGATATTCCTACGTCACTTATCATTAGCACATACCGCGCGGCCACGGCATTCCTTCTGGTTATGTTGTCTTACCGTCGAGCGCTGCCTTAGCTCCGGCATAAGGTCCCATGCTATCCCTTCCGTCCAAGGCCGCGCCACTGCTGATGTTCACGATGACGCCGTATCTGCGCCGGCGCATGTGAGGCACCACGGCACGGATGAGCCTAACGGGGCCGAAGTACAACGTTTCCATCAGAGCTCGCACTTCCTCTTCAGCAGCTGTTTCCACGGGTGCATAGATACAGTACCCGGCGTTATTCACAAGGACGTCGATCTCAGTTCCAGAAGCCTCGAGAGATTCGCTATAATGAGAAGGTCAGTAGCTACCACTAGGGATGTTGATTAGGAATTCGACGCCCTTGCCCGATAAGCCGGCTTCAGGGTGAAGAGGGCGGAATTCAGAGGAAATTAGGAAAGTAACTTACATGAGTTGCCCGCTATTCCTGTCGTCAACGTCAAGTTGGATGAACCGACTGCCATTCCCGTGATCATTGATCTCAGCTGCTAGCTCCGGGTTACGAGAGGGGTTGCGGGAGGTTGCTATCAGCTTGTGACCACCCGCCAGGACCAGGCGACAGAGAGATTCGCCGAAGCCAGATGTAGCTCCGGTGACGAGCCAGGTGAGAGGGCGGTTCGGCTTGATGAAAGTGGCCATTGTAATAATATACCAAGTTTTGCAATGAATATACTATCCAAAACTCTCTTTGAATAGTTTCCGGCGCTGATAGAATTTCGAATAAAGATCAACACTAAGGAATATGAGACCGGAGTCTTATATACGCGGATAACTTAGAGACCACAGCGATATTAGATCCGAGCGACAGCGATAAAACCGTTCACAGAGTCGAATATCTCGGTTCTTCGCGCCTTCGCCACCCGATAAATACCGGACCACGAAGGACATAAGAGTTGGCCGTGTTATAACCCGTTTCGTATGAAAATACATATCTTGTTGGACTTAAGTTTAAATCCGCCAAGGTGAAGCGGGTTAAGGGAAAGTCAGTGTGGCCCCATTTTTGTGCGGCATCAAGTAATAAATTATCCCGTCTTATCTACGTGATATCCGTATAGGGGCTTAGCAATTTCTTATTTGTATGATAATATCACTCGTTCATCTATATAAGGAGATCTATCCCATGTACCAGCTCCGTCTATTAGTCACGAGAATAAACCTTCTTACCCCCAACCCACGTCTCCCGCACTTTCAACTCGCGTAACTCTTCTATATCTAAACTATCCAACGGCGCGTCTAGGACGATCCAGTCCGCGAAGGCACCCGGTTTGATAATACCCGTCTTACTCTTCGTAAATCCACCGTAAGCGGGGCCCTCGGTGAAGCCCCGGATTGCTTGGTCTAATTCAAGAGCCTCCTCCGCGTACCACCCGTCGGGCGAGTCCTCCGTGCCTCTGCCGGTATGCGGACTCCGTCTCGTGACAGCCGCGTAGATACCTTGGAACGGATTCGGCGGCTCAACGGGGAAATCACTTCCCAACACGGGCTTGGCGTCTAGGAGCGAGCGCATTCTATATGCTTCCTTTGCGGTGCGTTCTTTTCCCAGTCTTTTCTCCGCATACGTCATGTCGCTTGTAGCGTGGGTAGGCTGGATAGAAGGGATAATTCCGATTGCGTGTATTCGCGCCTGGTCGTCCGGGTGGATGATTTGAGAGTGCTCGATGCGGAAGCGGTGGCGGGATTGGCAGCGGGAGAGAGGCTCGTAGGGACATAACAGTCTGAGAGCGGCAACCATGGCATCAACCGCATGCCGGTTCGCTAGGTCACCAATTGCATGAATATTAACCTGGTAGCCTTCGTTCGCCCATGCAATGGTGTCGTACACCAATTCAGACGCGTTGACAAGAAGGGAGCCCGAGGTGTCTGGTCGATCAGTATAGGGGTCAATTAGAGCACTGCCCCAGCTTCCTAGAGCACCATCTGTTTGAAGTTAGATGGGTTTAGGAGAGCAGTAGAGTCTTAAGGAATCTTACCAGCAAAGAGCTTCACGCTCTGTATACTTAAAAAGCCATCAGGGCTCGTGTATCGTTCGACTTCGTCCGGGCAGAACGTATTCCGTTCGTAACACTCTATCATGGCATATACTCGTACCGTCCAGTCAGGACCACCTGCTAGCTCTTTAAAGAGGTTTAGATTTCCAGGTGTAACACCAGCATCATGGATACCCACGAGGCCTACTTCGTTTAACTTTCCCATGGCGCTCTTTACGAACTGCTCTTTCTTTTTATTGTCCGGTTTTGGCCATAACCCCATGACCATGTCCATTGCATTATCACAGAAGACGCCCATGCCAGGCTCCCTAACGACCTCGCCTCCAGGGACATCGGGAATAGACTCTGGAAGCAAGTCTAGCACTGCCTGGGAAACCCAGATACAATGCACATCTACTCTGTCAAGCATGATGTATAGGTCCTTCAGTTCTTTGTCCACCGCTAAGTCACTCTTCAGAAAGATGTCAGTAATATATAAAACAAGAACCAGCCTATCATCATGATTCTTACAGCAGTCGGCATCTTCCCAAGCACCATCTGATCCCACCCGACACCTCTTAACCACTCTTCTTTCGACCCAGCTCCAGGGTTCCGGTCAAGATACTTGCGCACCCGAGACCGAACGTCATCCATACTAGTAGATCCGAAAAGATCTACCGAGTTCAAGAACTCGCCGTACTGCAGAAGGTGTCCGTGCCCATCCCATAATCCGGGCACTAAGAAAAATATGCGTAAGTTACCATTCCCCATAGTGAGATCCTCAAAAACTCAGTAGTGTATATATAGGCAGGTATATGTCACATACTGGCGAAGCCCGAGCTCGCATTCCGAGCAAGATCGGTATCAGCTCCGGCCCGGAAGACCTTGGAAAACTTCCCGGTCGGCGATACCGAGAAGCAATTCACGTACGGCTCTACGGCTGAATTGGTACGCACGGACTGGTAGCAGTACGTCTCCGTATAGGCGTAATCTACCACGCCTTGACGAAGCTTGATGAGTCCGGCCGCTGCCACAATCAAGGCCGATGAATATAACCAGATTGTGTCACGACCGAGACGCGGGAGGCGGAGCCAATCCATGACTACCTTACTTTGTCTCACCTAACGAGATCAGATATGGCACTAGGTTGTTAGGCTGGCTGGAAGGTTAAGAGACTGGGGGACCGACAGTTTTTTTTTTAGTTAGTTACATGGACTAAATAACAAGTAGTTATGTTAAATATGTTAGCAAGATTTTATTATATTTCCAGCTCTTTATAGCACTTCAGACTCATTATCACCGGTGTATCAAGGAAGAAGCAACTCGAAACATTTTGGTAGGATTATCATGTGAAGCTACTCGATTTTGACATGACAAAGTTGCTCCGATAAATTGTGCGATAAGAATCCCCAAAACTAAAATATCTTCAAACCCCATTGAGTATCGTCTCGGTTAGACGCATATCGAATAGGGTTAGGATGATGTAACGTTTTATCCGAGGATTCACATATGTACCTGACCTCCAGCCCACCTGTCAACTGTCAAGTGTCAAAATTATATGAGAAGCGGGGGCGGGGTAAAAAAAAAACGTCCCTGCAGAATTACCTGTATTAAACTTTAGACACCAAGTCCCCCGCCAGTAAGCTTGCGAGCTAAGATGGAAGGTGCTATGTCATGGTAACTCTATTAGCTTTAGATGCCCCCTTTTCAGGGATGAAACCTAGTGCTCGAGATCTTATCCATGGATGTGTATATATGTACTTGGTTTAGTGTTCATAATCTAAACTTTAATATTGCTCTTACTCTTGCTTATTTACCTGTAAAAAGAACATCGGAGGGTTAGATCAAGACTTACTAATAATATTAGTATACTTTACCACTTCTAGGTCCAACGGATTGCGAATTACTGCAAACTAACCCAAGCTTCTCAGCGGTAGCCATGGCCGACGCAGCCGCTCTCCTCAAGCTCGCCGAGACCGACGTCTCGCAGGAGATCACGAAGGAGCAATACATACCGGTACTCACGAACCCGCCCTTCGTATTCCTCGACGGCACCTTCAACACGCGGGATGTCGGACTAGTTCCCGGCAGTCCCGTCCGTTCCAGCTTTTTCTTCCGGTCCGGCGCTCTTGCGCGGCTGACTGACAACGGTAAAGCCGTGCTGGAGGGAAAGCTAGGTGTCAAACGTATTTTCGACCTGAGATCCCCCGAAGAGCGCGCCAGTGCCCCCGACCCAGTACTTGAGGGTATCGAAAATACCTGGATTGAGAGTACGCGGCCCGACTCGACTCCCGAGCCGGGCCGCTTCGTTGCGGGAGAGGGCGAGGAGGGATACCGCGAGATGTACCTTGAGGTTATAGACGTCTACCAGGAGAGCTGGAAGGCGATTCTGGAGCATATTAGAGATCGGCCGAGCGATCCGTTCCTAGTTCACTGCACTGGTCCGTATAGTTTTATCTTATTTTCTGACCTTGAAAAGTTGCTCCCATACTTTAGGCACCTGGTGGTTGTCGAAGATTCCGTACTAATCCCCGTGTCTCAGCCGGACGTGACCGAACAGGTGTGCTCTCCGGGCTCTTGCTAGCCCTCGCTGGCGCATCGCAAGAAACCATAATTTTTGACTATCTATTATCGCGCATAGGGACTGAACCGGTGCGGTCGATGCTTCTAGAGTTTGCGGTAGCAGGCTCTCACGCGAAAAGCAAGGAACAGCCTGGATTTCACAACCTGGTCAACCTGCGAGCCTCGAGCTGGAACGCATTCGTCGACGGTGTGCAGAAAGAGTATGGTGGCTTCGAGAAATTCGTTATGGATAAGCTCGGGTTTTCGAAGGACGACTTAGCTAAGATTAAGGCGAATCTAACGAGCCCCTGAGTGTTCCAATGTGGTCTAGGATATCTGTTTTGATTATCTGTTGGATAAGAGTTGAATCTACTAGAGTTAGATCGAGTGATACCATGAACTATCTACTTAACAGGTAACGTCAAGATAAACAAGTGCGATATTATTCTTGGGTGACCAATTCATGGTGTGAAGCCCATTACTGATACCTCGGATATATGTGGGTGGTTGCGTATATGGTGCTTACATTAGAGCTTAAACTTCCTACCAATAGCATTCAATTTGACTTGTGAAAACATCCCTTGTTGAATCATCAAGTAGAAAAGCGCGCCGCTAAGATGAAATGGGTGATAAGTGAAATACTACGTACTAAAAGTCGGTCTGATTAAGTGTCTCTCCACTTCGTATCTCCATTATCGGAGATATATGAACTCAAATAGCTCAATAGAAGCTGTCTCAAGGCGTCCCGTCGATTGGCTTTAACTTTCGTATTATAGTTAGATCTCTAGTTCTTCATTTTGGTCATTTGTTTATGAGATGGCAAGCCATGATACAGAGCTCGAGGTCATTTCACATCCCACTGCTAGGATTGGGGTTTCCACGACTTCAGATGAGAGCACAACCCCGCAGGCTGATTCGCAACCCGAGGATGGCAGACAAGAATTCTCGTTACCACCTGTAGATGGTGGGAAAGATGCATGGCTCTTCTTAGCAGCATGCTTTGCAATTGAGGCCCTGGTTTGGGGTAGGTTCCTATAGTACCTACGTATAAGTAGGAATTTGCTGACTAGCTTCAAGGCTTCCCCTTTGCTTTCGGAGTGTTCCAGGACTATTATAGTTCCCATGAGCCCTTTGCGGGCTCGCCGAATGTTGCTGTCATCGGTACCTGTTCAATGGGTATCATGTACCTTACTGCCCCTCTTATGATGGGACTTTGCCGTATCTTTGCTCGCTGGGCTCGGTGGACATCCTTAGTTGGACTATTCATTATGTGTCTTTCACTTGCGATGAGCTCCTTTTCATCTAAGATCTCGCATCTTATCGCGACTCAAGGCATCCTTTATGCAATTGGCGGTGGCATCGCTTACTGCCCCTGTATCTTGGTAAGCCCCTGCATTTATAAGACTTAAATCTTGGGACAGCAAAATGAAACAGTTTTATTGGTAAAGTGTCACTGACTTAAATGGTGTTGTTAGTATATGGACGAGTGGTTTGTACGGCGTAAAGGCCTCGCATATGGCATCATGTGGAGCGGTACGGGGCTCGCAGGAGTAGTTCTACCTCTCCTAATGCAATTTCTCCTTCGCTCCGTCGGGTTTAGGACAACATTGCGGCTCTGGTCCGGTGTGCTTTTCGCCTTGACGTTTCCGTTGGCTTTCTACATCAAGCCACGGCTCCCCCATTCGGCTACAAGCCACGTTAAGCCTTTCAACCTAGCAATGTTTGTCATGCCGACTTTTTGGTTATATCAGTTAGCCAATGTGATAGAAGCAATGGGATTCTTCTTGCCAGGCATCTATCTCCCTACTTACGCTCGCAGTGCTCTTGGTGCCGCATCATATGGCTCAGCCACTACAATCCTTTTGGTGAACGTAGCTTCAGTTTTTGGCTGTGTTGCCATGGGGTTCTTCATCGATCGGTTACACGTCACCACATGCATACTGTTATCGACGCTTGGCGCAACCGTCGGTGCGTTGGTTATATGGGGTTTGTCATCTTCTCTTCCGCTTTTATACTTCTTCTGCGTCGTCTACGGCTTATTTGCTGGCTCTTATACATCTGCTTGGCCGGGGATTATGAACGATATTGTCCGAAAAGGAGAAGCGTTAGGCCAAGGCTATATCGACCCGAGCATGGTATTTGGTTGGCTTGCTGCTGGGCGAGGAATCGGAAATGTGGTTTCAGGACCGCTGAGCGAGAATCTAATACAAGGTTTGCCATGGAAAGGGAACACGGCGGCGTTTGGCTACAGCAGTGGTTACGGCAGCTTGATAGTTTTTACGGGTGTGACGGCCTTACTAGGCGGTGCGAGCTTTGTCTGGAGGCGATTGGGTATGCTGTGAAGTTTGTTCGTAGATATATTGACTACATGTAGATAGTTAATGTAGAAAGATAATGTAGATAGATCATGTAGATAGATAATGTAGATGAATGAACTAATAGGTTGCGTAATATGCAAGTTATTATGCAAGTCATACAAAGTCCGAATGGAAGTCAGGTAGTACAGTAATAATATATTACATAGTTGCATTAGGATTAGGTAGCACATGGGTAGCACATGTAGGTAGTTTCACCGAATAATTGTAGAGAAACTTTAATCGAATTTGAATTAAAAGCTGTGGCGTCTGGCGCCTGACTTCTTCTCCGTGTGTTGATACATACCTGTAATAACAAGTTATGCAGATTGGTGTCTTGTCGTACAAAGCAGAACCAATAAAGCAAAAGGTTTTATGAAGTTTGCTAATACGCAAGAAAAGCCACCGACGCCAGTGCTGTCTAGCGTCCCGATTTAGTGCTGCCCTTGGTGTTACACGTACATCAGATAAGAGTCCTTTTCAAATTGTGCCTATTTGATTGGCCAATTGCGATGCGGGGAGTCGGTAAATGTCGGTGTTGGGCGCAGCCTGAAATAGTAATACGCGGAAAGACACTTCCTGCTGTCAAAAGTCGTTTCCAACCTGTTGTAGAAGATGGCAGGTACAACTTTCGGCAGCGTTCTCTGCACTGTCCGAGCACCGATATGTACCTCGTAGCATTCACTATTAGAAGTCCTCACTTCTTCTCTCATATAACCGCTGATTATCACACTTTATACTTATTAAGTATTCTTTAGTTAAGTAGTTATATAAAGTTCAAACTGCTATAAGCACAACTGCTAATAAGTATTTCTATGTATAAAATATAATTAAGAATAGGTATTTAAGTGTATAACAAATAGAGATTTCAAATAACAGGTAGGTAACTACCCAAGTACGTTTAATTTTGTCCTTGAAAATCAAATAGTTAGATACTTGCAGCCACGTGCTAATTACACTGTATCAAGTATTTAAAATCCCAATCCGAGGAACCCCACTAGAATTTAGAACGACCAGGTCCGAAGGGGCAAAAATTCATTCGCAGCGAGTTTCGCAATTTGCATCCAAGCGGCCGCCGACTCCGTCGCAAACTTACTATTTTATCTTTTAAGTACCATTCTTCAACTTAGCCACCTTGGCCACGGCTTAGTCGGATACTCTTCCTCTTTTCTCTTCCCAATAGTTATTGTGTGAATCGTCGACCTTTGCAGGTTGGACTTTGGACTCGGACAAACTTCATTCTCTTTATTCTTATTATCCAGACCAACTCACTCTCACACACTCACTCTCTTCACCCTCCTCATTCTCTGTCATACCTCTGAGTCGCATTACCCTTCCACAGCTCTCAAGTCAGCTTAGCCGGTCGACGATTTCGCCAGTCTTCCAATACTTGATTGGAATTATAAAGTACCAGCAAAATGTCGTTCTCCAATCTCGTCCATGATCTCGCTATACGCGATACTATTACGCCACGTCAACCTCGAGCCACCGCTTCAGTATCTACTGTCGACGACCGAGCTTCCCATATCTCCAGGGCCATGTCCTACGCGAGCACAGCAGCCACCAGCGTGAGCATTGCCGGAGACATTTCTAGCCAACTTCATGGCGGTTACCACCATCCTCTAGCTAGGTCATGGCAGGCCGAGCGACAATTGACCAAGGTTCGCCAGAATATTTTAGCAAGACTAAGAGATTTAACAACTAACATGGAAATATAGTCAATGTTAATCTACCCTCTCTTCATTTCAGATATCGAAGACGACGAAACTCTTATCCCTTCTCTACCAGGCCAGTGCCGCCGCGGCATTAATAAATTAGTTCCATTTTTGGAGCCATTAGTTCGAAAGGGTCTCCGATCAGTGATCCTTTTTGGGGTTCCTCTCAAACCTGGTAGCAAAGACGCATTGGGAACCGCTGCCGACGATCCGAAGGGCCCGGTCATCCAAGGTATCCGTTTATTACGACAAAGATTCCCTCACCTGTTTATTGTCGTTGACGTCTGCCTCTGCGAGTATACTTCCCATGGTCACTGTGGAATCCTCAGAGATGACGCTACTTTAAACAATCAATTGTCGGTAGACCGAATTTCCGACGTCGCTATCGCCTATGCCCAAGCCGGTGCCCACTGCGTGGCTCCATCAGACATGAACGATGGCCGTATTCGTGCCATTAAACTTAAGCTCATCGAGGAAGGAATTGCGCACAAAACTTTATTAATGTCGTACGCTGCCAAATTCTCCGGTTGTCTTTATGGTCCCTTTAGAGATGCTGCTGGCTCGGCACCTTCATTTGGTGATCGAAGATGTTACCAACTTCCACCCGGAGGGCGTGGACTTGCCCGACGTGCCATTGTCCGAGACATTGGCGAGGGTGCCGACATTATCATGGTGAAGCCAGCCGCTCAGTACCTCGACATTATCAGTGACGCGAAGGAGTTAGGCAAGGATCTGCCCATCGCCGCTTACCACGTCAGTGGAGAATTCGCGATGGTACACGCTGCCGCAAAGGCCGGCGTGTTCGACCTTAAAACAATGGCGTTCGAAGTCACCGAGGGAATACTCCGGGCCGGTGCTACAATTATTATCAGCTATTTCACCCCTGAATTCCTCGACTGGTTAGACAATTAGCCAGCACTTGCTAATGTTTGAGAACCTCGTCATGTGCTTAATATTGGAGTTTTGGGCGCCTATGGGATCATTGGGTTATGCATATCATGAGAGCAAGAACGACACCACGTATATAGATTTGCCTACGCTGTTTTCAAAAGTGGACAAGACCAAAAGCCAGTTGAACGTGTATGAACATATAATAGAAATAACAACCAGCCACTCAGTGGAAAGAATTAGACAATCCTGCCTTGTATGGTTATTTTGTTGATCGCGAAAAACTAACTCATACTTTTATACAACATAGGCAAGCTCCTGATATGTCGTTATTTATGCGAATAGTGCCGAAATGAATAACAACACTATCCATCTAGGTATCTGAACATCCTACTTGTGTCAAGACGAAGGCCAATGTTCACTAAGACCGGGCACACATATAGCATTAAAAAGATGTAACAAAAAAGGAAAAAAAAGTCAACGCTAACAATCCCGAATTACATCCGCAGCACTTGTATTGAATTCACATCATATATCCTTACCTTGGTGTAATCGCCAACCACTTGGCACATAAGCAAACGAGATTACAAGATCCTACCTACTCTCCATTTCTAGTTCCAAGCTACCGACGGCTTGTCCCAGTTCTAGACCCTCAGTGCATGTGCCGTCGCCCCAGAAATGCGCAATACCATTCTCCACACCTAGAATACCTAGGTGGACTTTGATAGGAAGCAAGTTAGGCATTCATAGATTAATTTCCATATATTTACTGTACTCTACGTAACGTAGGTAGGTGGCTATTACAAGAGAACTATATTCCATGGTGGTTCCGTGAAAGTTGGCATCAATTGCAACGTAGATAATACCTTAGCTATAATTCGTAAAAAAACACGCCAGCTTTTCTTTCCTTTGCCTTCCATCTCTTCACAGCTCCATAACCACCAAAGCACCTCAAAGTTCTCCAAAGGGTATACATGAAGAATTCGTAATCTCTTCTAGAACCCAATTTCTTGCCCCCCGCATAGCTTCTACTTGGCGACCTCTAGATAAGGAAGGTCATCCCCCAAGCCGCCAATGCAATGGTCGATGCTACTGCTTGGCGGGAAACCCGAAGCCATACCTATCGCGTGGGGCCTTCTGCGGCTACAACCCGTGGTCCTGGAACAACGCATTCGAGCTGCCGGCTACGTATGTAGGTAGGTATGTATTCTTATCGTCGACGGGGACGTGTTCCGGAGTTGCTAAACGTGGACGTGGGTACGATCTTGGGTTGCATAGTGCAGGTACGCACAACCGGGGATGGAAGTAATTACATCTTCCTCTTGTATATAACTTGTCTTGCACGCCTTATTTACAATAAATTATCTTCTTACTTGATCTAGACACGTGTTTATCCTCCCTTCAGGTGTAGTCTCCAATAATATCCACGTTCGTTAAAGGAGCCATGAAGGTCCTAAGTCCTAGTGTAGCCTTCACGGCTGTAAGCGTGCTCGCTTCCACTAGCAGCGCAGGGCCTACCAGAAGGGCAAAATGTGGTCTGCCGTTGGTTCAAGACGTGAGGAAATCCGGACCCTATAGACACCGAGTAAATCGACTCAATGCTAATAATCGAACAGAAAGCCTTGGTAGACTCTATTCTCATAGATGACCTGCTAGGCTGCGCTCAGGACTTAGAGGATATAGCCTATTCCACTTCGAGACGGAACCGAGTATGTCATATACACCCTCCTTGGAAAATAGAATGCCTGCTAATAAACTCGTTCAACCAGGTCCATGGCACGGAGGGTCATCTCAACA
This sequence comes from Daldinia eschscholtzii, assembly GCA_037126485.1. NCBI lineage: Eukaryota > Fungi > Ascomycota > Sordariomycetes > Xylariales > Hypoxylaceae > Daldinia > Daldinia eschscholtzii. The sequence continues at coordinate 2,067,787 of JBANMG010000007.1, forward strand.
GCGTCAACTACTTCGTCGAACAGCTCAAGTCAGTAGGCGACTATTACAACATAGAGCTTCAGGAATTTACGACAGAAGTGACTATCCAGTCCAAGGCATCTCTGTCCGTTAACGGCGAGACGCTTGAAGCTGGGGGGTTCTCATTTGGTAATAACGGGACTTGGGCTGATAAGCCAGTGGTTTCCGTGGCCAACCTCGGCTGCAATGCCGTAAGCCCCCCAAACTACTTCTATTCTGTGACCACTAGCTTCTAACTACATGATCAGGAGGACCACCCAGACTCCTTGAACGGAGCAGTAGCTCTGATCTCTCGGGGAGACTGCACCTTTGTCGAAAAGATCACGCTTGCCGGGGAGAAAGGCGCTATTGGCGCCATCATCTACAACAACGCGGCCGCTGGTCTCGCAGCTGGCACTCTCGGTGGTGTCAACGACTTGGTAAGAATTTACTTATGATCTGAAATGGGCTACGTGCTAACCCAAACTCTTAATCATAGATTCCAGTTGGCGGTATCTCGCGAGAAGATGGCCTACGTCTCGTCGAGCAAATCGAGAACAACGCGGCAGTAACATCCTCGGGCGAGTTCTGGCAATATATTGACAACACGACGAGCTACAACGTAGTGGCCAGTTCTAAGCACGGCGATGCCAATAATGTGCTATTCCTGGGTGCACACAGCGACTCCGTCGAGGCTGGCCCAGGCATTAATGATAACGGCAGCGGCTCGTGCGGACTACTAACCATTGCTAAGCAGCTTGCGCGCTGGCGTACCAACAACCAGGTGCGCTTCGCATGGTGGACAGCCGAAGAGGAGGGTCTACTAGGGTCGGAACATTATGTCAACGTTACCGCAGCCTCGGAGCTCGACAAGATCCGGCTGTATCTTAACTTTGACATGATCGCCTCGCCAAACTACGTCCTTGGTATCTATGACGGTGATGGCAGCTCCTTCAATTTGTCCGGCCCTGCTGGCTCAGCTCAGGCTGAGAAACTATTCGAGGAGTGGTACAAATCAGAAGGTCTGCCCTTCGTAGGATCCGAGTTTAATGGACGAAGCGATTATGGCCCTTTCCTAGACCAGGGTGTGCCCTGTGGTGGTCTAGATACCGGTGCGGACGGCATAAAGACCGAAGAGGAGGTCGCACTATTCGGCGGCACAGCGGGCATCTGGTACGACCCTAATTATCACTCGGCTAAGGATAACGTAACGAACCTGAACCTTGATGCCTTCGAGGCAACAAGCAGGGCTATTGCGCACGCGGTCGCGACGTACGGGACCAGCTGGGAGGGATTCCCAGCGCGCAACGTCACGTCATTGACTAGGAGGTCTTCGGGATACTCGAAGTACAACACTCTTTCGAGAAAGTCCAGGAGTGTGAAGAAGACCTATTTGGAGGTTAGTAAGTAAGGGTAGGTAGTTAATAGAAGACCCTTGCGTCATTTACAATCTTATCTGCGATTTTTTTTTTTTTTTTTTTTTTTTCCTCCGTCGTTGAATACCTATTATACGAGCGAGAAGCGTAGACGGCATTAACATAGATCAATTCAGTGCCTAAACGCACCGGTAAAGCTTAGCTTAATTCTAAGACTCATTCTTATCTATGCCTAGTAATACTAAGTAATTAGTCAAGGTCGATGATGCTATATAAGAGGAATAATAAGACTTATCAACGGGAAAGCGACTCGGAACGGGTAACTTACCGCGTAGTGTATACTCTAGTCGGTTATCATGATCCCCAGCCTATATCCCGATTGAGAAGTATCCCGAATGAACGGTCAAGCACGCGATTCCGCGGTGAATGTGCGATGGCTACCGTCCCTTGCATGGGCACGAGCTCGGCGCCAATCATGTCCCGTTTAGGTTGTAGATTTATCTCGCGATAGTGGGGAGCAATCATTAGGAATTTAAACTCGACAAGGATCTTGGTTGGATATTGGTCCAACGTCAGCATCTAGGTTACCTAGGTCCTACAGTACAGTGTACACACACACGTAGGCGAGATCTCCGCATCATTCCACCTATTCCGGCTGCCGAATCAGAGCCCATCCGAACTCGGGAGCTGTCTGCCTATTGGAGAATGCTTGTTGACTGATCGAAACCCCAACGATGGATCGCGAGCCTAGCCGGTCGAATATCGAATAGACACGAGAACGCCAAGTTCTCACCTGCCTTTTTCATATAGAAAGCTCCTAGTGCTGAGCTCCCTTTTCACCGTGCCGTTGGGTTGCTGCGATAGAAGATAGAAAACAACGGCATTGTGACTCTTAGACCAGGTCCAGGTCCATGGAAATTACGGCATGGCGCAATCCCAAGAGATACCGATGTAATAGGTGTACATAGTGTGTAATGCGTGATTGTTGATTGTTTTCCCTGCTATACCCCGCCTCGCTTTCCAGCCTTTAGCTTCTTTGTTCGTAGCTATTTGATGGTGTCCTGGGCCTTCCCTTTCGTAAGAGCTTCTCGTTCAACCTTACCACCTGCCTTGGCCAAGCTACCATAGGTCATAGGTTGTCGGCGTAGAAAGTAGGTTGCTCTCCTCGTGACAACGCGAAGATGAGGTTTCAATCGCAAGCAGTGGTAGCTTTAGCTGCCCTGCCTACTGCCTCGGGTATTACGCCCGAGTCTATGCTCGCCGCGAACCGCTATGGCGCCGCTGCACCAAACCCTAGTGGTGTACGTATCTAATGTTTCACAACCAACTTCACACAAAGCACTGACCAATTCTATAGGACTTTGCTCTCTACACCGTATCTAACTATACGTTCGAGACCAAGAAGAGGTCATCGCAGTGGAACAAACTCGATCTAAAGACCGGCGAGATTTCTGTCTGGTATGCTGGCTCCGACATTTCGGAAGTTGTGTTTGTCGGGTCAACGCCCACAAGCATCATTTACGTAAATGGCACGAACGCCGAAGACGACGGTGGTATAAGCTTGTATGCTGCCGACGCCAACTCCCTAGAAGATGCCAAGTTGATCACGTCTTTACCCGCACCATACTCCGGCCTTAAGGCTGCCCAAACCAAATCTGGCGATATTCACTTCCTCGTATACACCAAGGCGTATCCTAACGGTACAGCGTACAACGAGGCATCTGCAAGCACCCCGGCCAGCACGGCCAGGATCTATACACAGACTTACGTTCGCCATTGGGTAAGTAACTTGGGAGTAAATTTCCTAAGTATCGGGAGCTGACAGTGACCCATAGGACACATGGCTTGACGATAAGAAAAACGCCGTTTTCGGCGGTGTGCTAAAGGGAGGAAATGGTTCTTACTCGTTTTCTGGAGAGCTCACGAACTATGTCTCCGGCATTGCTAATGTCAGTCGCGCCGAGAGCCCCTACGATCAGAGTGATGAGAGTGATTATGACATCTCGCCCGATGGAAGTGGTGTTGTTTTCCTAACCAAGGATCCCTCGCTTCCATTGGCTAATAATACCGCCAACGTGATCTACTATGTGCCGTTCGATGGCACTTCAAAGGACGCCGTTCCAGTCAATGCCAGGGGTACTACGAAGTACCCCGAAGCTCAGGGCGCGGCCATAAGCCCGAGGTTCTCTCCTTCCGGAAAGAAAATTGCGTATTTCCAGATGAACAATATCGCCTACGAGTCGGATCGTAACATCCTCTACGTTGCGGACGCGGATCCGGAAGACTTCAACGTGACTGCACTCGCGTTGGACTGGGATAGGTCGCCAGATAGCTTAGCATGGTCCAAGGACTCAGAGACGCTCTTTGTTGCTGCTCCAGATCTAGGTCGGGAACGCATCTTCCCCGTTCCTCTTACTGCCGGCGATTCGTACGTTCCCAAGAACATCACGAATGAAGGTGTTCCTTCTGGCTTTTACGTCCTGCCTGATGACTCTATCCTCGTATCTGATTCCAAGATCTGGACAAGCCGGGATATCTACACTATTTCGCCTGAAGGCGATGTCATCAAGACGTACTTCCAAGCTAATCTGGTCGATCCTGCTCTTGCTGGCCTTAAACCGGAGGATGTGTCTGAGTTCTATTACTCGACCAATACTTCTGAGATTAAGCAGCAAGCGTGGATCGTCTACCCCGAAGGCTTCGACGAGAGCAAGACTTACCCATTGGCTTTCATCACACACGGCGGTCCCCAAGGTGCCCATTTCAACTCTTGGAGTACGCGGTGGAATTTCAAGGTATGGGCTGACCAGGGCTACGTCGTTATTGCACCAAACCCGACTGCGAGTTCTGGTTGGGGTCAAAACCTGACAGATGCTATTCAAGGCCGTTGGGGATCATATCCGTACTGGGATTTGGTACATGTCTGGGACTATGTCAACAGCACACTCAAGTATGTTGACACGGAGAATGGAATCGAAGCCGGCGCTTCCTTTGGCGGATATATGACAAACTGGTAAGCTTTCAACTTTTGAAAGGTTAAATTGACGGCGTATATGCTAACGGGAACCCCCTTTAGGATTCAAGGACATGAGCTTGGAAGGCGATTTAAGGCTCTCGTGACGCATGACGGCAGCACGTCAACGTTGAATCAATACGCTAGCGAGGAACTGTGGTTCATGAACCGGGATTTCAGTGGCGAGTTTAATTCGAGTGGTTTCGTAGCTGGCTCGCCGTACTACGACTGGAACCCCTTGTTGTACGTGGACAACTGGGCAACGCCGCACTTTGTAGTCCACAACTCGCTGGACTTCCGATTACCTGTCAGCGAAGGCATTCTCCTCTTTAACCTTCTCCAAACGAAGGGTGTGCCGAGCAAGTTTCTCAGCTTCCCAGACGAGAACCACTGGGTGCTTAACCAGGAGAATAGTTTGGTCTGGCACACCGAAATCTTCAAATGGATTAACCACTACAGCGGTATCAGTAATTCGTCGAGCCCTTATTAGATAGAGAGCTCGATGCGATTCACTTGGGACGGGGACGTTCTCTTGAATCCCGTAATACCTAATTCAATTAGACATTATTGTTTGATGAAGCGACATTGTGTATTGACTGTGACTCGTTGCAAAAGTACCTGCATTAGGTAAATATAGAATGTGTGAATGTGTGAATGTGTGAATGTGTGAATGTGTGAATGTGTGAATGTGTGAATGTGTGAATGTGTGGTGGATTGATGGATGGTGGAACAGAATTCGATGTTTTTTTTTCTTTCCTTTTTTTGTAAAAGGAAAAAAAAAAAAAAAAAAAAATCGTGTCGAGGATTCTTCCAACCTTCTTTTCTAATATCACACTAATTATATTATAAAGTTTGACATGTATCCCATTTAGATGACAGGTGCGAACCATATAGTTATGTAGTTCAGGTGCAACACGTACTCTGCATACATCTTAGGAAGGTACAATACACACATGTAAGCGTAACTAAAAACAGGGTGTAAGCTGATATAAACTTAAAACGAAATTAGTGTGGAAATGACTACGGAATTTTTAAGTTGCCATTTCATAGCCGCTGCCAACTTTCATTTCTCACCAACAACTCGTCTGCTCGTTTGTCCAACGACTTGTTTGTCACAGACGTTAGCTGTTTCAACTTCCAGGAACCAACCTTTAAGTTCCCCCACGCTCAACCATATTTGACCACACTTTTAGTAAATTAGCGGGACCCTCCAATCGCCAAGGGAAGGGATCACCAAGCTTTTGTCCCTGTAGATCAAACGGAATACTCCACCGCTCCACCGTTCCACCGTTCCACCGCTCATCGCTCCACCACACCTGGAGTACCATCTCATCGCCAAGACAAAACTTGTGAAGCCCCAGTATGGCCAAGGGAAAGATGGCCCTGATGGCGTTCATCTAAACCTCAGCTGTCGCATTTCCACAATCTACAGCAATGATCGTCATAATCCGCCTAGAAACCAACAGCCTCTAATCATAGGGGGATGACGACTTTCTTCCCTGTTGGGCCACTAAAAATATCCGTTTGTGTTGTCCATTGGGCCGGGGAGCGACGGAGCCGAGACGACACAGTCTCTTGGATTCCTACACACTCACACAAAGTGACTTCTACTTTCGAATCATTACTTGAGCGTTTTCGCTGTGATTGACTCTGTTCCACGTAGGTATTGGTCTTATGTTTGATTCAACACAGCCACCCTATTCCAAGCAGGTTTTCGTTTGAGCTGGACGAATAGAGCAGAGGCTGCTACGCATGGACTATGGCACAAGCTCCTATTGAAGTTGAGCTTGAGTAAATGTTCTATACATCCTAGGTTCCCCTATTGAAACCATGTACATGGTATAGTTTATTCACTCCACATTTGACATTATGGGGCAGGCGAACGCCAGCAAGTCATCTTATACGTGACAAAGCCTAACGCACATCTTTCTTTATATGTCAAGCGACATTACGGGGGAACTGTTTCGGATGTTCGTAATCTACTGATCTAGTCAGGAAAGTAAAGAATAACAGGAATATGACATATGCTAGGTACATATGCCAGCCGCTTCCCTTGACGATCAGTATCCTTCACTGCCAGGGTACGCAACATGATCTTCATCACAAGTGGTCCGTGACGGCCTCGGCTTCAGATGGATAGACAGAAACGACTTGGTGTAATGATTTCTTATTCTAGCTGCTGTATACTCAGGGGCTCGGTTACTTGTCCAAAATTTTGCTACTTCGTGACCGTGGCCGGTACACCTACCTAGAACTTCTTCACTTCTTTTACTACATTGCCGGACAATGAATGGTTATGCGCTGTCAAGGGCCTCGCTCTCCCATGAGGAGAAGCTCTCTCTCATCGACGATAGATCTCTCTCAGATGTAGATAGCGAGAGTGCTCGCGCGGATCTCGACGGTCGTTTCTCGGGCATACAATGGGCTGCCACAGCAAAGACCTATTGCAACGGCCTACGTTTATCATCATGGAGCTCGTTAATGCTTCGAACAGGCATGTTTCTACTACCTAGCTTCATACATCACCGGTTTGCCCGTGAGCGCTTTCGACCAGAGAAGCTTCACCCGACGGCATATCTCGATGGAATGCGAGGCTTAGCCGCATTATTCGTCTTCTTTTGCCATTATTTTTACACGGCCTTCAGGATAGCAGACGGCTGGGGTCACAACGATGCCAACTACGAAATATGGCGACTACCTTTCGTCCGGCTCCTCTATAGCGGACCGTCTATGGTCTGCATATTCTTCGTCATTTCAGGATACGCTCTTTCATTAAAACCGCTAAAACAACTCCGAAGTCGCTCCTTCGATGGTTTCTCACAAACTATGACTTCTTTCGTCTTTCGTCGCTTCTTCCGTTTATACCTCCCGCCGATGATCTCAACTTTCGGCGTATTGATTTTACTTCGCTTTGGCATTTACGAAATTACTAGGGGCTTTTCTGGCGACCGGGAATATATACACAATGTGATAGAGCATCATCCCATTTTGGAAGAAACCACGCGGAAGCAGTTGCGACATTGGATGAAAGAGATGTATGATTTCGTTCATATTTGGGGTTGGGAGAAGTTTGGCGGCGCGACCGGATATGATGTCCACCTCTGGACCATTCCCGTGGAGTTCCGGTGCTCAATGATGCTTTTCCTAATAATATTCGGCACAGCTAGACTACGGACCGGCGTACGGTTCCTCGTTCTTACCTTTCTTATGTGGTTTATGCTTCGTAGCGATCGATGGGAAATGGTCCTATTCCTCTCGGGGACGATGATCGCTGAATTAGATCTTATCCGCGGCGCCCACGAACCGAACACTCAATCACCTTCTCCTCCTTTGACATTACTCCCGCTTGAAAAGACACCAGAAGCTGTCCCTGAAAAACGGGGCCCATGTAACTCACTGTGGATTTTATTATCCATCCCGGCTCTCTATCTGATGTCGGAGCCGGACGCCGGACCCGCTGGCGTCCCCGGATGGGAATCTCTCGGGGCCCATATTCCGGAGTGGTTCTCGGATAAGTACCGGTACTACCAGATGATCGGGTCGATAATATTCGTATTCTGCACGGCACGATCGACCTCGTGGCAGCGGTTTTTTAATTCACCTGTCGTGCAATACTTTGGACGCATCAGTTACGCGCTTTACCTCATGCACGGCCCTGTCACACATACGATCGGCTTCATGGTGCAGAAGCGCGCCTGGGATTTCACGACCACGGAGGGCTCCATGTATAATTGGGGCTGCGTGCTCGCGGCTGTGTTCAACATCCCGCTCGTCATATGGGCTGCGGATGTCTTCTGGCGCGCCGTAGATGCGCCGACGGTTAGATTCACGAAATGGCTTGAGACTAAGCTGTCTATCGAGTGAGGAAAAGGCTTATATGTGACATGTGGGAGTACCGCGGGTACGGTTTGCATTTTTGGTTTATGTGTAAATAGGTTATTGGGTATTTAATAAATTGTCTAGTAATAGAGCCTTCCTACTCGCTAAGTCGTGTGGTCTTGTTGTTCGCCCTCCTGGTCAGATTGCTCCCGATAGAGGTGTAGCCATCGAATCCCATGTGTCAAATTATTTGATGTGTTTTGTTTCCCTTGCTTGCTCCCAGCTATCTACGTACTACGTACCTGTAGATATTTTGGTATGGCAAGCTACATTCAAACGAAAGACATAAGGACATCGCAGAGTATCAGAACTAAAGATGCTCTTCTCAACGAGAACAAATGAGTAAGAAATAAAGTCCTTGTGAGTCATGTTAGGCGTTTTAAGCAAATAACTGGGCTAAGAGTGGTTGACATTTACAGGTTAGAATAGTATGAGTTAAAATCAAGGTACGTTTTCCTAAGTAGTGTTGATGATCTATAATTGGTACATGTCAATACGCTGAAACGAATCATTAAAATAACTAGCATAAGTTTGCCGGCAACTTAATGTTTGAGTTGGAGCTAAGCTGGTATGTTCAGCCGTCCCGGCTCCGGTCAGATCATCCGGGTAGAGTCTCTTCCGTCTCTTCCGTTTGCATGCATGGAAGGTGTCGGGTCTGGGGGTAGGATTTGACAGTAGCTAAGGACCTCGGTCCAGTCAAATAGACTTTTCTAGGTGTTCGGGAGCGCATCTAAAATCCACTTCATTCTGTCATCGTCTATTTGGGTCAGGAAACTGTTAGCCGTTGGTGGTAGCTTAGGTACTCATTTTGTGCTATATGAACGTGCCATTGTTAGTGACTGCTTTAGACATGAATGCTAGAGAAATACGAATTGTTGATTAAACATAAACGCTTCTAGCGTTTACTACACAGGACTAGAAATCTACACACGGATCCTATTGCGTGACCATTACTCATTCAAAGTGACCGTATATACATTAGACTTTGCATCGAGGTTGAAACCCGTAAAAGGCCATCAGTGAATAGACAGACAGATTTCATGGTTGAGGTACGAACAATGGGTTTTTGATATTGATTGACCTTGGTCTATAGGAAAGCAAAGTAGCAAAAGTTTCCGGGACGCCCTCTCTGGACAACAACGAACCGATGTCATAGTTACTCAACGCCTCAAAATGCTTTGCCAGTGCTACCATGCGATATGCCCCCCCTCTTCCAATCCTGATTTGAACCCCCATTAACTTCGTCAAGCGTCGTAAGTCGCTGTGCTGCGTATCTCGTCTCATATTCCCGTCCGAGGATGGGGGAGAAGTGAAGCAGGATAGATCAAGAAAAATTTCCGTGGCTGTTCTTGATCAGTTATGCCGACTTCTCTTCCCTTCCCTTCCGAACATGTCCTTTCCGAATGGTATGTCGCCCACGTTGAATAGTTCGGCGAAGTTGATTGGGCGTTTTTGACCAGCTCCTTTTCCAAGATGAGTCGTAGGCCTCGGCCTGGCTCCCCGTTTGTTGGTGCGCGAGCGAGCTGGGTGAGCGATGGGAACTGCGGAAGAGCCCGGGCTGGAGCTGTCGCTTGTCCTGGTTGAGTCCGAGAGGTCAAGATTCTCCAAATTCAGATATGGTTCTTGAGGGTATGGGTGGGACGACCGAAAGGTGAAGCTATCCTGCGTCGGAACGGTGTTCATTTGTTGTTCGCCTATGGGAGAGTCGACAGTCGATGAATGGGTGGATGTGGAGATAGATTCTGGTTGCAGGTGGGATTCGTTCCTCATCGCGGACAGATGCGCTTGGCTACCCGAATGGTGAATTTCCGGCGACGATATCGGATCGGATTTTTCTACCTCGTCCTCGCTCTCGACCGCTTGGGGTGATATGTCTCGTCCGTCTAGGCGTTCGGTCGCCCACTTCCGGATTAGCCACCCTTCGCCATCGCTGACACCAATGTTGGATTTGTCGAGAAAGGCTAAGAGGTCATCAAGGCAATCTTGATAACCATCTGCTCGGGCCTTAGTTTGAGCGGCAACGGATGTCTTGTAAAGCTTAGTAACGGACAATGCTGCCGCCTTGAAGGAATCGAGTAGTTGTTCGGGTGAGTCGCAGCCCGTTGCGTTCTTAGCCGGTGAAGACCCCCTCAATGGATCCATTATGGGAATCAGGGGGAATTACAATGTACGTCTGACCGGCTGGTCGGGCGGGTTTGTACGTGGATGTTCTCGGACTATACGAAGTTGGAAATGGGATTGACGAGAATATACTATGTAGTGGTGGTGGTGATGGTGGATAAGGATGATTGTTTCAAAGGGCTCAAGTTAAGATAGAGAGATCTTGTTTCTTTTTCTGCGTTGGGTGTTTGGTGGGGGTGTGGATTAAAGTCGGTGGGTCGAAGCCAGTAACAAATGGAAGATGCAGGTTACGTCGTATCGTTTCGACCAACTCTTAAATTTTGAAGACTTGTGATGAGCTTATTAGGGGAATGAAGCACCGAAGAAGACGAGTAAGATGGCAGAAGATCACAGTGGTAAATACAAACGGTATGTATTGGTGTATTTAGAGTATTGGCGTTATTCGTTATTGATTATTGAGTATTGAGACAGCAAAGACAGCAAAGTTTGCGAAATTCGAGATGCTACGTGTTGCGGTTGTCATATGCAGTTCGGCCTTGTTAGGTTCTTGTCCCTTGAGTGCTTTGAGTCAGATGATTCCGGATTGATGACGAACAGGGTTATTGGTGGCATTGGTGGCTAGGTTAATAAAAAGGCATGGATCTCGGGACTGGCTGACTGGCTTTTTGACCAGCTGACTTGGGCTTGTTAGACACCCGAACCGGACTTAACATTTAGGATTACCTAAAGTAACCCGGCATGTGCGATGTACAATATGTACCTTAGTACATCTACATGTAGTACATTGCTTCATCTTTTGTTACACCTCAGGTCAAATGCGCCAGGTAGCTCCCTGATGTGTGGACCTAGCATTATATAAGCACATAATGTTCAGAGGTTGGGATAAGAAGAACGTGCCCAACTCAGAAGCATGAGATACCTAACCTAGTATTTCTTGCAGGCGAATTGCCGGCTACGTCCTGCGCCTGCTCTTTGCCTGTGAAATCGTGCTGGGCTGTCAGGAACCCAACCAATCGCTGTAGCCAAAATTCATAGGGGTAACAAAACGGGGTCACTGCATGCTGAGTACGCATACATGCATAATGATCAATAAATGCATATATTATCTAGAAATTGTGGGGTTTATATGCGTGGGGCAGGATTGATACCTTAGATTTTCTTCCACACTATTACATGATTACATGATGAGCTCTAGTACCTCAAGTTAGACACCTAGGTATTTACCTACCTATGCACTCAAGCTGCTCCCTTCCGAGAAATAATGGCTCTTTTTGTAAATATTCCTCTAGGAATTAATTTTATAAGATAGAAAATTTATTACAAAAATGTCACGAAAAGAATTGCGGATTTAACATGTTGTACGGATAACCTTTTCGAAAGTTTTGTCCATAAGTAAGCCCCTATCAAGCTGTTAGCAGCTGGCCAGTACCGGCCGCCATCTGACGGTGTACGGTCTATATGTACATCTCGAACTCAACCTATTTACAATACTAATTTCTCGCTAAAAACCAAGATTTAAATTTTTTAAAATACATTTTTACAAAAGTAATTCTTTCATTTAAACTAAAAATTTATTTATAATATTTTACATCGTGTATAAGTGTAGTAATCGTGTTATAAATATATAAAGAGTAAATGAAGTACATAGCCCTTCTCAACTAGCAGCTGTAGCCAAGCCTGGTCAGTGCGTGTCGGGGCTGACAAGGGTCTCTCTATGGACATTACTCTGAAAGGGTCATCCGTAGTTCACCCCTGGTTCTTTGCGGCTAAGATTTCTATTTGTCGAAGCTTACTTCGTAGTGTTCGCCGCCCCATTTTTAGGTCCACTTTTAACAAGAGACACTCTTGCCTGTGATCTAATTTCTATTTGACGGTTCTTCTCAACCTTCACTACAATTCACACACAACCTTTTTCAACTACAATTCAGCCTTGAGTACATTTGTTCTTGTCTCTTGTCTCTGGCTACTTCTTCGCCGAATTTTCACCTTGCAAATCCACATACCAGAGGATTTAGCAAGCGGAGTCTGCACTATCCCATAACCTTGATTTCACTTTTATACCAGGCGCCGTCTTTAATTTGTCGCGTCGCAGTCGCGTAGAGTACTTATCGCGATATCTCTCCCAACATGGCTCCGCCTCGCCCGCGGGCCAGTGCAGCTGATACAGACGCGTCAATGTCAGATGCGCAAGAGCCTGTATCCAACCAGGTTGAAGAAATGGTAAGTTATAATACTATAACATGCTTATAATATTTTAGCTATTTTTTTTTCTTTTGGACTACTACATATCATTCGCCGTCAGCACCAATACTAACCAACCTGTAGGATGTTGATGACACTCCCGATCAGACTGACACAGATACCAATCCTAACACTACAGCAAGTAGTGTCGCCGGTGATCAGATCGCCGATGGGCGCAAAAAGCGTTCGGAAGCCAACCAGCTTCGAAGAAGCATCTTTGGCAAGAAACATGACATATTAGGAGAGTCTAAGGTATGAAACAACCTGAGCATTCCAATTAAGATGATTTTTGCAAGCTTGATTGAGTTACTAACTGCGCCAAAATAGGAGGATGATAGCATTCGAAGATTTCGCTACCTACTAGGATTGACCGACCTTTTCCGACATTTCATCGAGACGAACCCTAATCCAAAAATCCGCGAGATTATTCACGAGATCGACCGTCAGAATGAACAGGCCGAGAAAGCAAAGAAGAAGGGAGTTCGTCAAGGTGGGGCGGAGACGGGCCGAGCTCGCCGTACAGAAGCCGAAGAAGACGAAGAACTACTCAAGGATGAGAGACAAGGCGGATCGGCAGAGACCGTATTCCGTGAATCACCGGCTTTCATTAATGGTACGATGAGAGATTATCAAATCGCTGGGTTAAACTGGCTTATCTCTCTACACGAAAATGGAATCTCGGGCATTCTTGCAGATGAGATGGGTCTAGGCAAGACCCTCCAGACCATTTCCTTCCTGGGATACCTTCGCCATATCATGGATACGAAAGGCCCTCATCTAGTCATAGTACCAAAGTCTACTCTAGACAACTGGAAGCGGGAGTTCGCCAAGTGGACCCCCGAAGTTAACGTCCTGGTTCTACAAGGTGCTAAAGAGGAACGACACAACCTGATTAACGAACGTTTGATTGACGAGAAGTTCGATGTTTGCATCACGAGTTACGAGATGATCCTTCGCGAGAAGACGCATTTGAAGAAGTTCGCCTGGGAATACATTATCATTGATGAGGCCCACCGTATCAAGAACGAAGAGTCGTCCCTATCGCAAGTGATTCGCTTATTTAACTCGCGAAACCGACTCCTAATTACTGGAACACCACTCCAGAACAACCTTCACGAACTCTGGGCGCTCTTAAACTTCTTGTTGCCTGATGTCTTTGGTGACAGTGAGGCCTTCGACCAATGGTTCTCTGGACAAGATGAAGATTCGGAAGTGGTTGTTGAGCAGCTCCACAAGGTCCTACGACCCTTCCTCCTTCGTCGAGTTAAGGCGGATGTCGAGAAAAGCTTGTTACCCAAGAAGGAAATCAATCTCTACCTTGGTATGTCGGAAATGCAAGTGAAATGGTACCAGAAGATCCTGGAGAAGGATATCGATGCTGTCAATGGTGCCGGTGGTAAGCGAGAATCTAAAACTCGACTACTCAACATTGTCATGCAACTCAGGAAGTGTTGCAATCACCCTTACCTTTTTGAGGGAGCTGAACCTGGACCCCCTTACACGACTGACGAGCATCTGGTTTACAACTCGGGCAAAATGGCCCTACTCGATAAGCTGTTGCGAAGACTACAGAAACAGGGCAGCCGCGTCCTCATCTTCTCTCAGATGAGTCGTCTCTTAGATATTCTTGAGGACTACTGTGTATTCCGCGATTATAAGTATTGCCGAATCGACGGAGGCACAGCTCACGAAGATCGTATAGCCGCGATTGATGAGTATAATAAGCCGGGTTCGGAGAAATTCATTTTCCTCCTTACAACTCGAGCTGGTGGCCTCGGAATCAACCTGACCAGTGCTGATATTGTTATCCTCTATGATAGCGACTGGAACCCTCAGGCCGATCTGCAAGCTATGGACCGCGCCCACCGAATTGGCCAAACGAAGCAAGTAGTTGTGTACAGATTTGTCACGGAGAATGCAATTGAGGAGAAGGTACTCGAGCGAGCGGCACAGAAGCTCCGCCTTGACCAATTGGTTATTCAGCAAGGACGTGCTCATCCAGGAGCTAAAGGTCCAGCAGCTAAAGATGAGCTCCTTGATATGATCCAGCACGGCGCGGAGAAGGTCTTCCAACAAAAGGGTGCCACCGGAATGGCAGCCAAAGGCGCAGATCTTAACGACGAAGATATTGACGAGATCTTAGCAAAGGGTGAGAGTCGTACCAAGGAGCTCAATGCCAAGTATGAGAAGCTTGGTATTGATGACCTACAAAAGTTCTCTTCGGAATCCGCCTATGAATGGAATGGTGAAGTGTTCGGGAAAAAGAAGGACATTGGCGTGAATTGGATCAATCCCGCAAAGCGGGAACGCAAGGAGCAGTCCTACTCCGTCGACAAGTTCTACCGACAGGCTATCTATGGTACTAGCAAGGCGGAATCTAAACCTAAGGCCCCCCGAGCGCCGAAGCAGGTCGCAGTCCATGATTACCAGTTCTACCCCCCGCGGCTTCGTGATCTTCAGGATCGAGAAACCGCGTTTTACCGTAAGGAGATTGGATACAAGGTGCCTTTGCCTGACGGGGATGATGATAATTTGTCGGAACGAGAAGCCGAACGCGCTCTGGACCAGCAGGAGATTGACAATGCTACCCCACTTACAGAAGAGGAGCAAGAAGAGAAGCAGAGACTATCGCTTCAAGGTTTCGGGGATTGGAATAAGCGTGACTTCCAGCAGTTTATCAATGGCTCTGGTCGCTACGGGCGTCACGACTATGAGCGAATTGCGGAAGAAGTTGACAGCAAGACTGCCGCAGAAGTTAAGGCCTATGCCAAGGTCTTCTGGCAGCGATATACAGAAATTGCTGATTATAATAAATACTTACAAGTGATCGAGGCAGGTGAAGAGCGCATGCGCAAGACGGAGCATCAACGCAAGATGCTCAGAAAGAAGATGCAACAATACCGAGTTCCACTCCAGCAGATGAAGATTAACTATTCAGTCTCAACAACTAATAAGAAGGTCTATACCGAGGAAGAGGACAGATTCCTCCTGGTGATGCTAGACCGATATGGTATTGATTCCGAGGGTATCTACGAGCGAATTCGTGATGAGATTCGGGAAAGTGCCCTGTTCCGATTTGATTGGTTCTTCCTTAGTCGGACGCCTATCGAGATCAGCCGTCGCTGCACTACGTTACTTACTACGATTGTGAAAGAGTTTGAAGATGTCCCTCAGAGCAAGGCAAACGGGAGCAACGGCAAAGGGAAGCGAGAGCTAGATGACGAAGAGAACGATGAGGACAGCATTCTTGGAATGGCCCCTGCAAAGAAGAAGTCAAAGACCAATGTAAAGGTATGTTATCGGTCAATTGTCTAACTAAATTCGAACCGAATACTAATCCATAAACAGAACAAGGCCCTTGATAATGTCAAAGGTGGCAGCAGCAAGACGACTTCCGCAACGCCATCCTCTCGCGCCTCCAGTGTCGCCTCTACCAACTCTGCGCCCGCGGCCAAGTCAAAAGCCAAGGGAAAGAAGAAGTAAATAGTCGTCGTTAACTAATAAGGGGGGTGGACAACCCGAATTTTGACTTGCGCTAGAGTCGTTTTCTTCACTTCAAGTTGGCACCACTTTCGTAGACTTGATTCTCACAACGGCATTATCGGACTATGGAATGGCAAGGGGTGTAAATGTACAGGCGTTTTATTGGTTGTTTCGCCGCTGGACAATACAGTCCACGAAATCAAGCAAGTTGTCTCGACCGATAATCTGGGTGTTGGTCAGTCCTTCAGGAGGCCTCGCCAATTATGAGAAGCAATGGGGCGGGTTTATGAACTTGACAACACCAGTCAGAAAAAGTCAAAAGTATAGCACGTTGCAACTACTAAGTAGAAAATGAGCTACGAGATTGCTATGAAACATGTCTTTCGAGAAGTTTCGCTATGTGTGCGTGCGGTAGCTAGTCCTTAGGAAATAGTGCAAAATGCCTCGACGTCGCGATGACAATTGTATTCTGTATTCTAGTTCTCACACATTCCAGAATGATGACCATCTTGCTACGCGAGACTGAGTCCAAGAAATAATATTCTGCGTCTCAATAATCAGGTATATTGATCAGAAGCTTTATGCTACTCTCTACCTCCTTATACCTAACCCGGAGCTCTCATTTCTCTTTTTTTCTCTTTCCTTGCCCTACGCGACGAACACAAAAACTGTCGGACAAAAACCCTCAAACGCCGAAGCCTTTCTCCCGGATGGATGGATGGATGGATGGATAGGTAGATAGATGCAAAGTTCTAACTAGTAGAACGCGGAATAAGTAAAAAAACGAGGACACGACGCCGGATATCTTCCATCTCTCTTTCCCTTTTCTCCCGCCTTCTACCTCGTAGCGACGGTATACACGTCACGACGGAATCGCGGGATGACTCGGGGTGTGATTTTGGGGAAGAAGCAGAGGCGCGGGGCTAGAAGAGCTATATGCTATGCCACGTATAGGTGCTTATTATAGCCTGTTCTCGCGTTCACGCTCCCGCTCGACCTCGTACTTGAAGTCAAAGTATCCCTTGTCGAAGTGGTGGATTCGCACGTAACCGTCTTCTCCACCACTGGCGTAGCCCTTGCCTGTGGGATCCGCTGCCACGGTGTTCTGTTGCGCGGTTAGATGACTTTGACCTGGCGGTTTTGGGGGAGTATATGTCTAGAGAGATATGTAAAAAAGAGAGAAACGTACCAAGGGACCGAAATGGCCTCTTACACGACCAATCTCGTCTTCGAAGATCTTGTGGTAGAAACGTGCTTCGAACTTTCCTTGGCGCGCTGCGGTCGTGGTGACGTCCATGGCGGCCTGACCACCACCAAGGATGACGTAGTCCTTCTTAGGGGTAATGCATGCACTGTTAAGTGGTGTATCGGTCACATAGGTTTTTAGGGGCTCGAGGTCGCGGGCCGCCATCAGTCGAGCGGTCTTGTCCTTGGAGGCTGTGATGAAGTAGGTGCGATCCGGGGACCACTGGAGGTCTGTGACTTGCATGTTGAGCTCGTGGACGGGGACGTTGTCCAGTAGCTCTCCGGTCTATTAACGTAACATTTGTTAGTCCTAATTCTCCAGTCCCCTTGGGTAAAACTGTTGGCTTCGCGGCTTACTTTAGCGTCGTACTGCGATACGGAACCATCCTCGTGTCCTGCGATGATGTACTTGTTCAAGTAACTCCAGCCTGCAACTGTGGCCTTGCTCTCATCGCAAACAATGGTTAGAGCGCGCTCATCGCTCTGCTCAGCGTCGACTTCCAGGATGACATCTAGAACCACGATGGTTCCGAGGTGACCCATGCGCTTTTCGGTGACACCCAATAACTGGCGGCCATCCTCGCTGAATTCTACGCGCTTGACAGCCGTGGGGAAATCCCAAGTCTTGAGGCAACGGCCAGTCTTGATCTCCCACAGGCGGATGGTGTTGTCGGCGCTACCACTCGCGATAAAGGTCGAAGTCGGATCTACATCGACGGTCCAGATGGCACCCTGGTGACCCTTGTACGTACCTAATCGTTCGCCGTTATGAGAGTACCACACGCAGATCTGCTGGTCCTTGGATACAGAGAAGAGAAGGTCGCCATCGGGGTTGTATCTGAAGAAGAGGGAAGCGATCCAGTTAGTCTAATGAACCCGTCTCGAGGGGTAAGATGATAGATAGCATCTATTCTGGGGAGGAGAACACACTTGATTTGGGTCAAGGCCCGTTCCTACGAAACTGTTAGAGGGACATTATCTACATCATAGGGGAATATGGTTTCTTACGTGGCCTGACAATAGAATAGGTCTCATATTGGCAGTGTTCTGATCTGTATCTCGTCACCAATCTTGGGGGTTGGTTGTATGGAGTTTTTGAATGATTTGTGCGTGGGGCAAGATTTCGCGGATTTTCTGATAACCTATCAGCATCTGGACCCCACCAACGTTACTCATAGTCACGTGAGAGGCTATAAAGATGCTTAGAATTTGTGGTAGCCAATCATAATTCAAGTGTGCTGATTATCCTAGTAGGTACCTCAATGATGTATATCATGTACCTAAATTTAATTTTAATCTTAGTACTAATGCACGGATGTACCCTTCTACCATTGCACTTTCCAGGTTACATACAATACCAGGTAAGAATTAGATGAGCAAGCAAGAATGTCAAGTTCAGTCAGTGGATTATTACTTCCGCATGAGAAACAGGCTAGACTCCGCGATGAGGAAGAACGTTTGAGTCATCTCGAATCAAGAGAGGGAATTTAAGTTTAGAGCTCGGTAGAGAGGAAACGGAACTTTTTCGCTACTAATAGTTAAACAAGAAAAACTTCTCGATACCTATCTAATAACCACCCAACCTAGCATATTTTCTACACGACACAAACTTATAGAAGATGGAAACTTCATTCGACAACTCCTTTTTTGTCTCGAGTATATTATATTATCTATTTTCTAGATGATCTTCATTTATTCTCTATTATGACTTATCCAATTATATTTATCTTCAATTCCTAGATCGATGCCGTGGGCGTTCGATGACTGTTACTCAAATCCTTCTAGACTATTACTGATACAGGCATCGCAGTCACTATACAGTCAGTACCTAGGTAGACGGCAAAACTCTATCGTATAGCGTGCCACCAACGCCTTCGACTAGTCAAAACTTGGGATTATCTTTTGTAGGATCGTTGGATAAGATACGGGTATCGACGGCACAGCTTTGGAACTAGCAGCTATGACTCTAGCCATTGCAAGCATCAGACGATGCCATAATTTTCATCCTCTTGCGATACCACTATCAAGTATACCGCTACGAAGTATACCACTACCACACGAACCGTCTACGCTTCGGCCGGTCACACGCGTAACCGCTAGATTCCTTGTAACCCGGCCGACTAACGCTCCGCTTTGCGGGTCCCGAAAAGCCTGCAGCTTGTCAAATTGCTTGTGCTCGTTCGTGCCTAGCAGCTGTGAGCTTTCATTTGTGGTTCCCGCCCAAGCGAATCGCTCATATTTCGCTCCCCGGATTTCAGCTTACTCTCAACAACGTGCCCGACTCACAACTTCTGCAATAACCCGTCGAGGGTTGTATCAGCTGGGTTGCACAAAAACGAGCTCATCTAATTACACCTCAATAGGAACAGCGCAACGGCATTGGTCATTTGGCTCAGTGTCTCATTTGTCCCTTGCCTTTAATAGACCTTTTTCTACGAGCTACCCCACCATGACTGCCATTAGGTTAGATGGCACAGCCATCGCAAAGAAGATCCGCGAGAGGCTGGCCGCTGAGATAGCCGAAAAGCAGAAGTCCAACCCCAAGTACCAACCCTGCCTTAAGATCATCCAAGGTTCGTATTTACTTGCCATACCTACAACAGACTCTTATAATTCAGTCCTAATGAGTACTAACATCCTTGCCTCTTCGTAGTCGGTGATCGATCTGATTCTTGTATGTCTCTAATCTGGGTCCTCTGACTCGACCGTTGTAAGAAAAACTGTTCCTCGGCTAATTTTCTCGCCAGCGACTTATGTTCGCATGAAGCTTAAGGCTGCTCAAGAGGTAGGACTTCTCAGTTTAGCATAATGTCCCACATGAATTACCCCTGACCTAACCATGGTGACTCATAAAAGGCCAATATCACCTGCGAACTTCTGCACTTCCCTGAGGATATTACCGAAGCCGAGCTCTTGGCACAACTACACGTCCTGAACAATGACTCTACTGTGTCTGGAATCCTAGTTCAATTGCCATTGCCTAAGCATATCGATGAGTACGCTATTACTTCTGCCGTTGCAGATGAAAAAGATGTCGACGGCTTTGGTACTACCAACATTGGTGAGCTCGCCAAGAAAGGTGGCCACCCATTCTTCATCCCTTGCACTCCCAAGGGAGTTATGGTCCTCTTGGAGGAAGCAGGTGTCGATCTGAAAGGCAAGGATGCTGTGGTTCTTGGTCGAAGCGATATTGTCGGCAGCCCCGTTAGTTACTTGCTGAAAAACGCCGACGCAACCGTCACCGTCTGCCATTCCAAGACCGAAGGCATAGAAGAAAAGTTAAAGAAGGCTGATATCGTTGTTGCTGCTATTGGCCAACCTGCATTTGTAAAGGGAGAATGGCTTAAGAAGGGTGCCGTCGTCATCGACGTAGGGACTAACTACATCCCTGATGCATCCAAGAAATCAGGCCAACGATTAGTTGGAGATGTAGAATTTGAGTCGGCTTCTCAAGTTGCCTCCTACATCACACCGGTTCCCGGCGGTGTTGGCCCTATGACAGTTGCAATGCTGTTGCAAAATGTTGTCAACGCAACCACTATGTATTTTGAGCGGCAGAAACAAAGGCGTATCGTCTCACTTCCTCTTAACTTACGTACACCCGTCCCTTCGGATATTGAGGTCTCAAGATCACAGCCACCGAAGCCTATCACGCGGGTCGCAGAAGAAGTCGGTATTGCACATCACGAGTTAGAGCCCTATGGCGCATATAAGGCCAAGGTCGACCTCACCCTTTTGAAGCGCCTGGAGCACCGTCGAAACGGTCGATATGTCGTAGTTACCGGCATTACTCCCACACCATTAGGTGAAGGGAAATCCACTACAACCATGGGATTAGCCCAGGCGTTAGGGGCGCATTTAGGTCGGATTACCTTCGCCAATGTCCGGCAGCCCAGCCAAGGTCCTACTTTTGGTATTAAGGGAGGTGCAGCTGGTGGTGGATACAGTCAAGTTATTCCCATGGACGAATTCAATCTGCACTTGACTGGTGACATACATGCTATCACCGCAGCAAACAATCTTCTTGCCGCTGCGATTGAGACTCGTATGTTCCATGAGAATACACAAAAGGATGGCCCTCTATACCGAAGATTGGTGCCGGTAAAGAATGGAAAGAGGACTTTTGCGTCTGTCATGTTCCGCCGACTGAAGAAGTTAGGAATTGACAAGACTAACCCTGATGAGCTTACCGAAGATGAGATCCACCGATTTGCCAGGTTAGATATTGACCCAGAGACCATTACTTGGAGGCGTGTGCTAGATGTTAACGATCGCCACTTGCGTGGTGTCACTGTTGGCACAGCGCCGACAGAAAAGGGGCAGAGTCGGAATACTGGATTCGATATATCTGTTGCTAGCGAGTGCATGGCTATTCTGGCGATGAGCACCAGTCTTGCCGATATGCGAGAAAGACTAGGCCGAATGGTTGTCGCTACCTCGAGATCAGGAGACCCAGTCACTTGCGATGACATAGGAGCTGGAGGAGCATTGACAGCTCTCATGAAGGACGCTATCAAGCCAAACCTGATGCAAACGTTAGAAGGTACACCTGTATTTGTGCATGCGGGTCCTTTTGCCAATATCAGCATTGGAAACAGCTCTATCCTCGCCGATAAGATGGCACTCAAGCTAGCAGGTACAGAGCCAGATGAGGATCATAGCACCAAGGCAGGATTTGCTGTCACCGAAGCTGGTTTCGACTTCACCATGGGAGGTGAACGATTCTTCAACATAAAATGTCGTACCTCCGGCCTAGTACCCGACGTGGTCGTTATAGTTGCTACAGTCCGCGCTTTGAAGGTGCATGGTGGCGGCCCACCCATCGCTCCCGGCGCGCCGCTAGACCCTGTGTATAAGCAGGAGAATGTCGAGATTCTCCGAAATGGCTGCGTGAACCTCAAGAAGCACATCGAAAATGCCAAGTCGTACGGCTGTCCTGTTGTGGTTGCCATCAATAAATTTGCTACGGATACTGACGCTGAGATTGCTGCCCTACGAGAGGAAGCTATTTCTGCTGGCGCTGAAGACGCCATCTTGGCAAACCATTGGGCCGAAGGTGGTAAGGGCGCTGTGGACCTCGCTAGGGGGGTCATCGCTGCTTCTGAAAAACCAAAGGACTTCAAACTCCTGTATGACGTGACTGAAGGGACCATCGAGCAACGTATGGAGGCCATCTGCCAGAAAATGTACGGCGCGTCCACTGTCGAGTTTAGCGAGCTTGCCCAAAAGAAGATCGACACCTACACAAAGCAGGGCTTTGGAAACCTCCCGATATGTATCGCTAAGACGCAGTACTCGCTCTCTCATGACCCGGATCTTAAGGGTGCACCAACCGGCTTCACCGTCCCAATTAGGGATGTGAGAATGGCCGCAGGTGCAGGATACTTGTAAGTGCATTAATTAATGTCTTTTCATCGTTATACAAGCCAAGCTAACGTTTAATCAGGTATGCGCTAGCCGCTGACATTCAGACAATTCCCGGCTTACCCACTGCTCCGGGATACCTTAATGTCGATGTTGACACCGAAACAGGCGAGATTGACGGACTCTTCTAGATGCTAACTAGGTAACTAGCAGCACATGCCTATAGAAATGCGTCAACTCAACAAAAAAACTGGCGTAGAAGTGGTACGAATAGAATTCAACTGGTTAGACCGGACACTCTATGCATCTAAGGTAGCTTCGACGGATTCAACCACGTCGGAGCGTTAGCCTATGGGGGAGCATACTAGACGCGGCGACGACAGGGCCGGCGTTTTATTATACATGATACCTTCAACAGTAGTGTATATCGCAGGACTGTATTTTGCAGTGATACACATCCTACATACCTAGGTAGTGAGCTACTTAAATAAATGCCATGAATCAAGTATTTGCGAGGCCTAACTATCGAGGTTCCGTTGCTGCGGTCTGATTGCAGACAATGTAAAGCAAATAAATCACCATAGTAGAGGATTAGGGATTAGCTCTGGTGTTCATTACAGCCCGTCTCTACCTAGGCTACCTAGGTAGGTAGATATCCTAGGTTCCTTCGGCAAGTTGCAACTAACTGTCGTGTCCAAAGTTAGTATAGCATTAGATTAAAGTAGGTAGCCAAGCAAATCACCAAGCCCGCCACGGCCAAATGAGCTGCTCGGATTTGGAACAATAAAGATTATTTTGTTTTACTACCTTCGACTGACTACCCTCCTAGTGACTAGCATTATTATGCTTCCTACTCTATTCGACTCCCTTCACATTTAATTCCACTCAGACGCTTTCCCTACCTACTTCTTCTTGCACCTTCTCCTTCTTGCCCTCCAAATCTTTCCCTCTTAATTCTATGTCGCTGTGGTAAGTACCGTGGACCAGACAGAAAGACGTCGCGTATCCCATTTTTTTTTCGGCGTACCCCTCTTTGTTCTTGCTTTGAACATTGCAAGACCTGGCTTTTAGAACTCCTTCTGCGTCGGTACTAGGTAAGAGTTGACGGTAATAATGGGAGCGATATCAATGACCCATAATCTCCTGCCAAGAACAAGGAAATAGCTAAGTAATAAGGCGTCCGAACGTCTGTCTACGGACGCATCCCATTTATACAGAGCGCTGATACGCTTGCTAGTTTTTCCATCTGTTGCGACTTGGGAATTAGTTTCGTTGGTATTAATTGACAAAGCAAGGTTGTATTCGCCCCCATCCCGTATTCGTCCCTTTGATGCCGCCCTTCCCGAAAGAAGAAAAAAAGAGACGAAGATGATATTAACAGCGCAGTTCGTATCCCATAAATCATGCCCTTTTTGACAGTGCCGTCTGTCTCGTCCGGATTTTGTTTTCGCTGCCTGCTATCCTTAAAAATGCCACCAGGGGGGTGAGGCCCGAGTATACCAAAAAGTTCGTTCGACTAAATACATTGGTTGGCTCCGGGAGAAGTAATGTATAGGGGTAGGGAATTAGGGAAGCCAAGGAGTACATATTTCCTTACAAGGACCTATCTTCATCCCATAGCCACCGACCTGAGTGTATAGTACAAATTTGTGTAGCAATCACACTTGGTTTTTCACTTTGCGTATCATGTCGAGGCCGGTGTGAGGGCAGGTTTCTTCGCATCGGGTTGTTCTGCACCCGTATTCCCAGGTCCTTCGTCCAAGTTCCTCTTTTGGCCAGCGATTTGGTCAACGACACCTGCACTGGGCGGTGCAGGACTGCATATATTGGGTACGGGCGGAGGTGCAGACGTGGGCATTGGCGCAGGTGTAGGGGCAGGTGAAGGTACAGGCACGGGCGTAGGGGCGGATGCGGGTGTGGTGACCTTGGTAGGTAGCTCATGCTGCCCAGCACCTCCGTTACTATTGGTAGATCTGTCATCTCGCATTCCCTTCTGCCCGATTTGATCAACCACACCTGCACTAGGCGGTGCTGGAGTAGACATGTTAGGTGTAGGGGCCTTAACGGGCTCTTGTCTGTCCGTAGCTCCTTGGCTATGATTGAATGCATCATCGTGTGGCCGCTTCTGCCCTGCTATTTGGTCAACAACGCCTGCACTCGGTGGCGCTGGACTGGAAACATTGTGCATCGGTGCTGCTGGTACGCTCGGAATCGGCAGACTCGTTGTACTTATGGACTCCTTCCGAACAATAGAAGGCCGAGATATGGAATTCACTCCTGGGCGCGAAATACCCATTGGGGTTGGACGTTGGATTGAGACACCGGGGCGGGGTACTGATGCTGATGGCCTTATAGCAGTTGCCGGGACAGTCTGTGAGGTTGCACTTGGTGTTGTTCCTTGGCCAGTTTGACCCGTCCCCGTTGTAGGAGTAGGTGGTTGGGTTGGGGCTGGTGATGCGGATGGAGCTTGTCGCGGGGTCTGTTGTGGAAGCTGAACTGTGCTTGAAGGTGGAGGTTGTGCCTGGAGGTTATGCGCTCTGCGTGCATCCGCAATTATCTGTGTGACGGACTTGACCATTAATCTGTCTGCCTCTTCCCAACCTGGAAGCGGACCGGCGTTCGGCAAACCTTGGGCTCGGTTAATAGCCAAGTCCACGATAGCCTCTGCCTGGTCTGTTTTCTTCTTCAGAGCAACAACCATGGTACCCCTAAAGTTCCTGATTCTACGTTGTATTTCAGCCTCGAGTGTAGCCGCAGGTGCCGGGCTTGGCGTAGGTGCACTCGGAGTCGGGGTTGATTTTGTAGCATTCGGCGCCGCCGAGGCTGGAGCGGGAGAGGCGGACGTTGCTTGCTGCTGCCGCTTCGCTTGCATTTCGGTAATCATATTGTGCACCGCATTATACAGTGTCTTTTCTACTGATTCGAACCCGGGTGGCACACTCGTTTGGACTGACAACCCCCGTGCACGATTTATAGACGAGTCAATGATTTGTGTAGCATGGGGTGTCTGCTTCGAAATCACGTTCAACATATTTGCCCTGAACTGAGCAATGGCTCTCTCGATTTCCGGTGATAGCGGTGACCGAACCGTACTCTCAGGTACACTTGATACCTGTTGTGATTGCTGATGTTGCGATGAAGGTTGCGTTATTGGTTGTTGCACTGGAGCTGCAGCTGGTAGTGTCTGGGGATTTTGTACTGCAGGTGCCTCGGATTTGACGGGGATATTAGTCTGGGGGGCTGGTTTCGCGTAAGGTGAGCTGTAAGTACTCTGCTGGGTATTATTGGCTTGTCTAGCGAGATACCCAGGTGGCAATTGAGCAGGAGCAGGAGTTTGCGCCGAGTAAACTGGCTGGACGATCGGTTGAGAAGGTTGTGCTGAAAGGGGCTGAGGAGGTTGGGTTGTAGAGGGATGGTATCCCGTTGGCATCTGCTTTGTGTCATTGGTATAATGTGATACGTTGTGGCCGTAATTGTAGTTGCCCGCAGGTAAATAAGAACCGTTTTGGTAATACTGCGACGATAACTGCGAGTGAAGATGAGCTGATCCAAGCTGGCGATCTGGTGAGCTTGCTTTCCGCTTCTTTCCAGCATCAAGCTCAACGCCGGGAACACGGGACCACAGTCCAGTCACCTCAGCCTTCTTAAAAGCTTCGTTTCCAATCAAGTTATGCCGGACACTACTTTCCCATCCTTTCGTCTCGGCGGAGAAGTAGAACCATGGATATTTTGACATAATTCTCTTGTAGATTTGCTTCAAAGTCAGACCATCTGGAGGACCATTTGTTAGAGCTTCATCAATCAGAACACCATAATTCTTAGTAGGCTTTTGTAATTGCTCTTCGGTAAAGTCATCCTTTCGGAGCTCCAGAGGCGGAGACTTTGGTCGGACCTTCTTCTCTTTCTTTTCTCTTGCTCTTCTCTCCGCATCGGAGCCTTCTTCGCCTTCTTCCTTCGGCCTTCGTTTGTTATACTTCCTCTTCTCCGGCTTCTCCCCATCCTCAGGGAGAGGGTTCTTCCTAGGTCGACCTACTGGCCGTTTGATCTTCTCGCTCTGTATCTGTGGGTCTTGAGGAAGTGTCTTCTTCGAAGTTTCTTGCATCTGCTTCTTAAGCAGCCGCCGTTCCCGCTTTGACATTATCCCATCCTTGGGCGGTCGCCCTGGACCACGCCGCTTCGGTATTTCAGCGTTCATGAACTGGGACTGGGACATGTCCTGAACTCCAGCGGAGTTGATCATGCCAACATTCAACTCGTCTACTTCGTCCGATTGCAGTTCAGTTATTTCTTGATCATCACCTTCCTCGCCTTCGCCCTCGCCCTCATTTTCACCCTCGCCCTCACCCTCGCCGTCGCCTTCTCCACCACCTTCATCAGACCCAACTGCAGGGGTTGGTACGTTCTCAATCTCTGATAACTCTTCGCTCGTGTCTCGGAAATTTTCATGGTCCGAATGTTCAAAGTCGAAACTCATTTCTTTACCCCCGATAGACATGCGTTTACTCGATGCCTCCTCCTCATGATACTCCTCGCCACCTGTCTTGCCTAGCTGAACACCGTTAACAATAAACGTGAACTCGACATCTTTGATTTGAAGTCGGTCTCCGCTTCTAAGAGTAACTGGATCGTCGAGACCGTAATGCGTGTCATCACAGAAAAAGCCGTTCTTGTGTAGGGCAACAGCTTCAAATACGCCTCTCTTCTCATTAAACTCGATCTTAAGATGTTGTCTGGATATACCGCGAGTCTTGCTTGCAATGTCTGGCCCAGGAGAATGTATACCAACGAAGGGGATGTGAGAGGGTGACGGTTGTAAGGTGCCTAGATCTACGGCAGCGGCTCCGGGAGTATGAGAAACATATTGCCTATTAGATTTGACATGGTCACTTTGAGCGTCGTCGTCACCGTTATGAGACCTATTCGCAGAACTTGGGCGACGCTTCTTGACAGGCCGCACATTATCTTCACCATCCGACTCGGGACCTAGCATGCCACCTTCTTCACTAACGTAGGATTTACTAAACTTCCCACGGTCGACGTTGAGAGGTGTCGGGGGAGGCAGTCCATTTCTCGCATTTTCTTCCACTTTGCGTCTGTAGTTTAATTCCCTCTTCTCATCCCTCCTGGCTTGGTCCATGGCCCGTTGGTCGCGACCAATAATGACAGCGTAAGTCGTCATTTGAAAAACACTGTCGGCAAATTCTATCCTGGCGAACGATTCCAACTTTTGACTAGCACTAGTTGACGTGTGATCGCCGCTTGTCGTCACAGCATCGCTTTCCTGAGGAGTAAATGAGGCCTGCAGAGAGACTTCGGAGGGGGCTACAATAGAGGGACCCTGATTCTGGAAGAGCGCAGAACTGGTCTGGGCCATGTTCATCATATATGCATTAGGCTGTACCGTACCCTGGGTATGCCGCAAGCTGGAAGACATGTTTCGAGACGAGTAGTCCATGCTTGTAGGTTCGGGGTCGGTAGTCGCGACGGCTTCCACTTGGCTGCGCGACCGTCGAGCACTGTCTGATATTCGCGTTCGTTCAGGCTTCATAGGGAAGGTTTCTGTAGCTATGCCTAGGCTGGCAGAAGCTAGATGGACGGCCGAAGCGAGTTCGGAGGCTCCATTCGTAGCTGGTAAAGGTCCTGTAGAGATATCGGGAACATCATCGTTATCGCCAATGTTTACTTGGGTCGCGGCGGGAGTAGATAGGGGGGATACAGTAGGGGGTGAGGGCATTGAACGGGTCTCTTGATTGTCGTCGCGATATGTATCTTGATGAGTAGAAAAAGATATCGGCGCATTCGCATCGGCAGTGGCAGTGGCAGTGACAGTGGCAGTAGGTGCGGGATCTGGATCGGCTGCGGGCGGCACGCTTGGCGGCGGAGAGCCATGTACTACTGGCTGGTGACCAGGATGGGCCACGGCAGCTATGGACGAAGTCATCGCTGTTAAATTGAATACAGCTCCTTCGTCTATGGCGTGCCAGTTTGAGTTTTCGCTTGGGGGGGGGGGGGAAGGAAAATGGTATGGAGAGTTGAAGGTGGGTGTACTGCCAGTAGGAGAGAACGGGATTTGTTGTGACCGCCTTCCCGCAACGTAAAAAAAATACAGCCCAGACCCAGATGGAAATGGCTTACAATGTTCTGACAGTGTCAAACTTCTGATTTGATTCAACCCCGCCAAGGCTCTTTTGCAGCCACTAATAGCCACTAATATTCACTAAACTTTAACGGTACTGGTGCTTCGTTGTAAAGGTCTGGGTATAGCTTGTTGGCTAGCTGCGATTGGTTGGTTTAGGTTTAACTAATCGACGCTTTAAAAGCTGCTAACTTGGTTAGGCTGCCCAGCTTCTGCAGCTTTTCTTCTTATTTTCGACGCTATGGCCAATTGCACTAAATTTTGCAGCTGTCTCTCAAGTCTCACACCTGGATGTGTGTAACGAATAGATATGATAAGGATGTTTCCTGTTCAATCATTGCGACCGTCTTTCCAAACGATTGGCAAATGTATCCGTACTTACACAATTCTTGGTCAATTGACACGAAACCACTAAAATGCCGATGCCCAATATGTACTGCTTAATCATAACTATGTGGTTCAGGCTCCAAGACGGAATTAAGTCAGTTCAAAATTATATAGAAGGATGATATCAAAGTCAAGTAATTGCAAGTTCTAAGTTCATATTCGCATTGTATGCGCGGAACGATTTGGGTAGATTCAAAACATGCACGTCACTAGTAAAATCGTACGAACCTTGAAAAGGCATGGCATAGCCTAGAATATCCAGTTAATATGTAGCTAGCATACCTATGCATGCGCTCGTTCAGCTCTCTTTTGTGGAATATTAACGCACTCAGGTTGAAAAAACAAGGTTAGTAGTATCAGAGACGACCCAACTCAAAATCGAAGAAGCCCATCAGATATACACGTGTAAGTAGAATCCCCATCTAGAAATCTTTTTGTGTATAAGTAGGATACTTGGAAAAGGAGGAAGAAAAACAATATTCTCTTATTGCCTCACGGGCCGTGTGACATGGTTGAATGATATCTTTGTCAAATGAAATATGATATTCTCAATGACGAATTATATGTATATGTGCATCAAGCATGTAGCAGCGGCCGTCTTTCACTTGACCCATGGTCGCCCCTTTTCTCTATCCAATCTGCAACTTTGTAAGCCCAGTAGCAAAGCATCCCAGCAACAAAGCCAACGCCGTCATTCTTGAACGCTAAGATACCCGCCGTAGTCATGAGCATCACAGTCCATCTCTCTGATCTTTCTTGGTCTGAGATATCCCTATGCCTCCTCCGCTGATCCCGATCTACTGAAGACCCCCACAGATCCGAGGCGCCGTGGTTTAAGCTTTGGCCCACCTTCGCTAACTCCAGGCCGGCGGCGACGACCATAATACCTAGAAGGCTCTTTGGAAATCCCTTAAGTAGGTCTAATAATGTCTCGCCGAAGACGATACCGAGTATCATTTTAAACAGACCCAGCAGAATGATACTTGCACCGCTCCGCGCACCGAATCTGTATTGCGCTGCAAGACCCCCGGCCCCATGGCAGACAGGCATAGCGCCGAACCAACACCCTAAGAGGTTCATACCGGCGACGCTGATGCCGAGAGCAGTGACGCTAGGCGCCGGTAGATCAGGCAGCAGGTCCGTTGCGAGAGCGCTGGCGGCAATGATTGAATTCAGCGTCGTAAGCGGTAACTGTGCGATGCCCATACCGATAGCATCAGCACTCCACCACGGGAGCGCAAACCAGGGGTGCCAGACCTGGAAATGCGGTAGATGGTGGGAGCTCGTCGCAACAAATATGATAGCAAGGATTAAGCCTGTAACAAAGATTATCAGGGCATATGGAAATCGAGATGCTCTCTGGGTAAGTATCAATAGTAAGAAGGCTGCTATAGCCCAAACTAGGTTGTCGAGAGCGAAAGCCCAATTATGAATAAAGGGTTGAAGCAACGAAGTACCCGCAGAGATGATGAGGGAGAGTCCAGCGCCAAACTGGATGCCCTTTACTACGGGAATAGGTATTATGCGTGTGACCCAGTGTAATAGACCTGTAATGCTTAGAAGCAATACGATAATAGCTACCACGCTGCCTGCTGCTACCGTTTCGCGTTCCGAGGCACGAGAGGCTATGGCAGCTGCTGCGATAGCCTTCATAGGCTGTACGGGCAGGGGAATACCGAATACTATGCCGGTTACGAGGTTAAAGAAGCCGGAAAACACAAGCGTTGTAGATAGTGAGATCGAGCCGTTGACCGCCAGGGTAATCATTAAAGGTAGAAGGGTACCTAGATCACCTAACGCGCCGGATATCTCAGCGAGGGGCGAGTTGCGTAGAGTTGCGACATTGTTGCGATGAAATTTCTTGATATTGGAAAATGGAGCCATGACTTTTGTCGACTTCGACCAGGCGTAGTTGTTGACTTCAACACCGTATCATGTTATACAGTCGCAATAGACATCGATATGAGAAATGGAAGAGATCTTAGCTGCAACTACGTCAGCCGCGAAAATATCTGGGAAACCTTGTAACTCCGCAGCTTGTGTTCGGAGCTACCCGAGACATGGGCCCCCATGAATTTTGCTTCTTGCTGTGACACCAATCTGCATGTTCGACGTGTACTACCTTAGATAATTAATTCCATACTATCTAGGTACCTAGGTATGTCGTGTTAAGTATGAGACGAAATACGTATAAATAGCATTGATCAAAGTTGATAATCTTAGTTCGATATCGTCTAAAAATACAAGCAGTTCAAGTAGCCAAACCTTAAATATTACTAGGCTATCTAGATACAGGGCAGGTAACCGATGGGTTATACACTTGTATAACTACCTACCTACCTAACCTACATTAGTATACACTTGTGCAGTTCCAAGTAACAATACTGAGATTGATCCACTAGTAGCGCTAGAAAAAAGGTAGTCCCCTAAATAAAGGACTTTGATTTTTTTTTTCCTTTTCTTTCCAACCTCGGTAACATGAGGCGGTAATGCACGCAACAATCCAATCTCGATGGTGGAGTAGCGCTGTCAGAAACAAACAAGCAAAATTCTAGAACGGGTGTAACAACGGGGAAACTAAGTATTCCACGGGTCACATTCCCAATCCGGCAAATAGCTGTCGACTCGAGACTTACAACGTTCACAACGTCCACACCAAGTTGCATCGCTACCAATATTCCAGCCACGACATGCTTTCCTAAAAGCGAATGGCAATCATTCGATTAGTTTAGTCCGTACTTGTCTGTTCGTATAAATTTGTGGAGGCTATTCCTAAGTATCTTGACTATTCTAAAGAAACATTTCTTCCATTAACTACCTAGTTAGTGGTTACTCAAAGGAACCTAGTATAA
The DNA here is from genome assembly GCA_037126485.1 of Daldinia eschscholtzii. NCBI lineage: Eukaryota > Fungi > Ascomycota > Sordariomycetes > Xylariales > Hypoxylaceae > Daldinia > Daldinia eschscholtzii. The sequence continues at coordinate 2,099,881 of JBANMG010000007.1, forward strand.
ATATATACCTACCTATAAGGTGCTTATGTAGACTGGAATCATGAATGCCGTCACAACTGCTTGAAACATAAACCTTGAAACAAGGAGATTGCGGGGCATCCAACGATATGATGGCTATTAATAATGAACCCGAAAAAAAAGATAACTATGGTGACCCATTTCTAAGCCTCTAAGAGAGCCGGGGAACTCGCCATCAAGCGGAAGATCGCTGTGGGAAGGATCTTGGTATAGCGCTCGGAATGTCAAGGACCCGAAACATTAGACCCGAACAAGTCACTCGCGTATTTCCATCACTCGCCCCCCTAAAATCTAGATACCTATTCTAGATATAATATTTCCCCCCGTAAACTGCGCAAAAGATTTTTCTTGTCTTGTTGAATTGTCACTTCTAACCGATGTATTAGCAACTTGCTTTTCTTGGTCCGACTCTTATTCGGCAAAGTCTTCGTTGACCTTAAGATTCAGGTTATATTCAAACATATGGAAATCCAACCCTTTGTTCAATATTTTGTAGTATATACACTTTGCATAGTCTTGCCCTAGATCTTGCTCCTCAAGGCGTAAAACCTATACTGTTGTTACATGTATGCAGTGCAGGCTGCGTGGTCTCGGACGCCGCACTAAAATTGAGTAGCAGGGGATCAATAAATCATCGTCATGTTTTCGACGGCATTTTTGCTGCTGGGTGCAGCAGTTTTATACTTCATATTCAATATAGTATCAGGGCTTAGAGCCAACATTGCTGCCGCCAAACGAACCGGACTCCCTTACTACGTTGTTCGTAAGTTAATTAACTCCGACTCTCCTTTTTTCTTTTTTCTCTTCTTTTTTTCTTATTATAGCTCTGGTTTGTGTTACATATACTCAGCCGCCCCTCATAAGCCTCAAAATTAACGTTTCTCTATTTTAGCTATTAGCCCATGGAACCGATTGGGTCAATTATTCCATACATTCTGGATTCGCTTATTTAAACTTCTTCCGCGTAAATATTGGGAAGACGTCGAACAGTAAGTACCTTAACCAATTGTCACTGCTGTTACCGTTATTACCGTTGTTATTCACTAGTCTAACCTCCGCCGATATTAGTGTTTTGAATCCTAACTGGCAGTACGCAGAGAACCATAGGGTATTTGCTAAACTTGGGGATACGTTCTTGATTGTTTCGCCTGGGAAAATCATATGTTTCACGGAGAATGCCGAGGCAATTCATCAGATCACGTCTAAGCGAGAGGCGTTCCCGAAGCCAACTAAGTCCTATGGTATTCTCGCGCAATATGGCGAGAATGTGGTCACGCTAGAAGGCGCTGCTTGGCGTATGCACCGCAAAATTACTTCGGCTTCGTTCAATGAGAGGAATGCCGCATTGGTGTTCAGGGAGTGTATCAGCCAGACACAAGGGTTGATTAACATTTGGCTAGGCCCCGACGGCTTGGGAAATAAGACATTCAAGACGCTTGAGCACGACACGGCATCCCTCATGCTCAATATTATCGCAAACATCGGGTTTGGCCTTAAGATCCTCTGGCCTGGTCAAAAGTTCCCGCCTGATGCTGACCCAAGATTAACCAAGTACGGAACCCATGAGCCTCCTCCAGGACACACATTGAGTTTCGTCGAGGCGTTGGCCCGTACTCTGAAATATCTCATCCTTCTTCTGATCGCGCCAAGATGGATGCTTAGGATTATTCCCAACCAGCACGCAAAAAAGGCTTTAGAAGCAGAAGATAATTTCTTAGGCTACCTAAACGAGTTCTTGCATGAAAAGATCGAAGACGTACAGAAAGGAAATAAAGCGGAACAGGGACTTGATATAATGGGTTCGTTGGTTCGTACGAGTTACGGAGACGTGGCAGCCGACGGATCAACGAGTAAAAAAGGATCCAATGTTGCGCGACTAACAGACTCGGAAATCATCGGCAACGCGTTTGTAAACATCGTAGCGGGACACGAGACTACAGCCAACGTACTTCATTTTACACTCGCCCACCTGGCTACTAGTCCTGCCTCTCAAAGGAGGCTACAACGGGATATTGATAACATTTTCGGAAACACGGATCCAGAGACGTGGGATTACGAGGCATGTCTGAATCCTCTTCTCGGTTCGATGGTTGGTGCCGTTATCAATGAAACACTCCGTCTTTTGCCACCTGTAGTGGATATACCGAAGATGGTAACCCCGGCGCAGGAACAGTCCGTCAGCATAGATGGGGTAGGACACGTACTTCCTCGCGAAACAGCTATTGGCCTAGTGACCGTAGCCGCGCAACGCAACCCGAGATACTGGCCTACCAAACCAAGCAAGATTACTGGTGCCGAGACGGATGTTGATGACTTTGTGCCGGAGCGATGGTTCCAAACAGACTCATCGAAAAGCGGCAGCACTGCAGTCGAGGGGGAGGACACGGAGGACTTTGGCGGTTACACCGGATCCGATACCAGCGCCCAATTGTACCGCCCGCCGCGGGGTTCATTCATCCCATTTTCAGACGGTGCACGAGCATGCCTAGGTCGCCGCGTAGCGATCGTAGAGCTAGTCTCGGCATTGGCAGTCATCTTCCAGAAATACAGCATTGAACTCGCGGTAGATGAATGGGCGAGCGACGAAAAGGTAGCCAAGATGAGCCAAGATGAAAAGGCCAGGGTGTACAAAATGGCGCAAGAGAAATCGAGGGAAACGATTAAAGGAGCTAGAAGCTACATCACGTTGAAACTACACGGGGACAAGTGCGTCCCTGTGAGGTTGGTTAAGAGAGGCAGCGAGAGATTTATCAACTGGGTTGATTCATGATATATGTAAGAGGGAAGAGCTCTATTATATGATGATGTATGTATATGGGAGCATTTCTAGAAAGTCAAATCATATATATAGTGAGGAGAGGGGCATCAACCGAGATCATTCTATTTTACATACGGATTAACTACCTACATAAAATCATATGAAGAGACATCAACAAGAAATTCTTTTGGCATCCTTCTACAAACCAGACAGACACGGTCCAGGGTAGGAAAAAAAAAACAATATTGACACGTTCACCGGCCCAATTTTTGAAAAATTCGAATTTCTCTAGAACGTGGCAGCGCGTTTCTCATTGATTCGAATTTTGTCTCCACAGGAAGTAAACGAGTAAAATGGGACGATGACACCTTGACACGGCAAATCACGATCTTGGATTTCCCAATCGGTGCACTGTGCATAGATGTCCCGTCCTGCCCGGTTTACCCAATTACCTATTGACGTATGAGTACGAGCTAAGGTACTGGTAGCTAAAATGGAACCTGCCCTAAAAACTTACACTACTTGCGAAGAACATCCAACACCAACAAACCCCAGCGGATCCTAGGTACAGTAGTAGTAGTGGGCAGTCCCCCCCCAAAGCAAGGTAGTAGCTTCCAGATTACATAGCAGATTTTATTAGAAGTAGCAGTATAGGTAGGTAGGTAGGTAGTAAACCTGACTCTCCCGCACCTGCACGTCAACAAGACAGGACAAAATAAGAAAACATAAACAAGCCAGGCCACCACCACCGCACCACCACAACCTTTTTTCCTCCCAAGCCTCCCGCATAACGCTACCTTACGCTACCTTACGCTACGTATACACGCGCCCCTCGCAACACCTAACGGGGTACAAAATCTCATATCTCTCATATCACCAATCTAACATCACCGCCATCATCAATACAAGCCTCATCTTACCAACTTTCCCCCAACCCTACCTACGTAGCTACGTCACGGACCACCAGCTACTAATTTCTTCAAAAAAATCATTGCATTTTAATCGCTTACTCTGCGCGACACCACTTATACCCATTCCCGCGAAGTTCCCAAGCTTATAAGCAACAATGTCCGGTGCGAATAGCTGGCTGCAGAGGCAGCGAAAGACTGATTTGACCGAACTTGCCCAATACACGGGTCTCAGAAAGTATGTATTACCTTGTTAGAATCGCAACCCAAGCCAGTCTCTCAATTTATATCCCCAATTCCAAAATCCAAGATTGCATGCAGTTTTGTTGCTTGCCGTATTTGTGTTATCGTGAAGTTTGTCCTTGACTCGGCGTCAAGTTACGCCCTAAGACACACCCCATTTACATACCCGATTATTACATCACCACCTCCCCCGTCCCCATCCCGTCCCAACCCGTCCCGTCTGGAATGCGGCATGACAAGATAACATTTCCTCGGCCCCACGCACTGGCTTGAGACAAGAAAACCACATGGCTAACCCGATTTTTCTTTGTTTGCGAAAAATAGTTTCGAATCCTTAAAGAAATCTGAGCTCGAGCTGGCCCTTGACGAGTACTTGGCCGAGAACTCGTCCACCTTCTCGTCCGACCCCAAGCTCGCCAATTACTACTCGAGCCGCGCGCGAACTGCCGGCTCCCCGGTTAAGAGGGATGCTCCCGAAGGCACCGTAGAAAGACTTAAGGTCGCTAAGCGACGAGTAACCAAGGCTGCTGAGGAGATCCTTGCACCCGAGTAAGTCAAGTCGCGTCGCGCTTTGCAATAGCCGTGTTTCTACCATCTTGGATAACTGGATCTGTCTACTAACACCAACTCCAAGATCTGACGATGAAGCTACTAGTACCGCTGCAGCTCTCGCACGTACTCCTGGCCGTGCCCTCTCTCTTGCAAGCCGCATCCCACTTCCTGCCACTCCCGCAGATGTTGCCGAAGCTGTCGACCGCTCCACCGTCGCTGTTAGGGAGCATGTTGTGTCACTATATAAGGAGTCTGGGATTACAGAGGCAACCCACGCGACGCGCGAGAGCTTGTCGACCGTGACCTCGGTGCTCTGCGCCATCTCCGCATTTGAGCTATATTTCTTGCGTCCTGAGATCCTGGCCGACCGATACGCGTTTACTGTTCCTGCCATCTCCTTCCTGGGCACTAAGGATTTCCCGGTTTTTGTCCCTGATATGTTCCTGCTCCTAACCTCGTCTTTCTGGTCTCCTGCGCTTCTATGGGCTTTCACGAGCGCCATTTTGCCTAGCATTGCCGGCTACTTCTTCAATCTGACGATCAACTCTAACCATGGTCGCGTGGGTCGCCGCTCTCACAACCCGGACTCGGTAGTAGACCCATTGACTTTTAGTATTGCCAAAGCTCTGATCTCTTACGTGGTCTACGGCCAGGGTATTACGTTTGGTGGCTGGATAGACGAAACCTCTATTGCTCGCATCAACACCGCTATATACGGCGGCTACAAAGGGATTCTAACCGGTACTGCCATCACCGCCGTCTTGAGCATCTACGACGCGGTACTCAGGAAGTAGAGGAGCGTGCGCTCAATTCAACTACTTGCGACTATGACAGTTGAAGATTTCCGACATTAGCCTCACTTCTTACCACGTATCACCTCCTAGTTCTATACTCTCAAATACCACCTCCACAGGGTTGGTCACTTCAAGTTTTTCATCGGGTCTTGGAAGGCTGGTGGGCGTTTAAAGGCGGTTGGCGGGCGTTCTCGGGCGTTCTGCGGCGTTCGGCTCCCTTACCTGCGCCCCGATACCAGCTGATTTCCAACTCCCTCTTATATTATTATACCTACCCCTACCTACCCCCCTACCCACTCTATTTCAGTATGCCGGTCTCCCCCAAAGCCGAGTTGCATCCGACTGGCTCCCGGGTTGAACCAAGTCAGGACTAGCCTGTCTACTAATTCTAGACTATCTCGGATGTCTGGGTTTAGGGCATATTGATTTCACGTTTGGTTTAGTTCCGCATTGGAGTAGACTCTTTGACATTCATGATGGGCTCGCAATGGGCGGGCTTGCTTGCTTGCTTATTTGTTTATATGAAGTCTTTGATGCTGGCTAACCCCCCTCCCACGATGCGTACGGCCTAGTTGGAAATTGATGTATAATCATTTCTTTTCTCAAGGGGCCCCCATCGCATTATAGGAGTTGGGTTAGTCGTTTCCCGCATTTCTTGTTTATATATTCCCGTTCTCTGGTTATTCACAAAGGAAGGGGGAAGGAAGGGGCCCGGATGGTTGGGGTCGGTATAGCGATATACTCTCTCATGCGTGCGTGCGTGCGTGTATGTATGATGGATGGAGGCTGGGCTATTTTTTTTTCTCTTGGTCTTTTGTCCTCCTTCGGATAAATCGCCGAAGAGATGGCGGGGTGAGAATCTGGAGGATCTGGAGGCTTTTGCGATAAGGTGGATGGCGGACGTTTGTCATGGATCAATGAGTGGCGTCAGTGCGAGGAAGGGAAGAGAAGAGAAAGGAAAGGAAAGGGGGCAAGGCAAGGTTGGCCAAATTCTTGTTGTTACGATAGGAATATATTGCGGTTACTTTTTCTTCCGTTATTCAAATTACGAATTCCCAAGGCTTTGTGGCGTGCTGCGTTTTTCATCTTCTTAAGTAACTGCCTGATCTTGATCCTTAACGACCTGGCTGCATTGCTCCCATTCTGTTTTGAGACAAGTATATCCAGCATGAGCAACTTCATTGACCAACTAAACTCCTTGAGAAGTAGAGAAGGGGAGCTTGAGTGATGGAAATTCCCGCTGAGATACAGCTTGTGCTATGCCTGACAGCAAGTCTCTCGACGACTCATTCAACACCGGTGCTATTCCATCCGGGACTAGCATAATGATGAAGACCAAACGTACCTCCTATAGGGCTTAGCTAAGCGACAACGAAGACGATGAGGTTGATAGACCAGTTAATTATAGGTATGCTAAATGGCTAACCAACTTATTATATACCCTCGCTTCCGCATCTACTATCTACAGGAGCGAGACAGGCCGGTGATTCTTCACCCAGGCAGACGGGATAGAAGAACTATCTATGTATTCTACACGTCTACGTACGTCTGGAGCAATCAGGGCTCGTGAAAAAAAAAATCGTATAACATAGCTTTTAGAAAAAGTTAAAATAAAATAAAAATAAAATAAAAGATGCCCTAGGCCTAGGGATGTGCCGTATGGTTCTATCTGCTATACTGTATAAATATTTGCCGTATAGATATTTCCTCGATTCCTAATACTACTAGGAAATAGTGATTACAGAGGGGAGTATAACTTCATACCTACATCAATGCACATTAAGTTTTGACAGCAACAAAAGCATCTTACAAACAATAGACACAGCTAGTTGCGTCTTCAGTTCACTCAATCATATTACATAGAATTACTTAGCAAATTACAAGCTCGTCGACATATTATAAGAACACATCTTCAATGACCTTGAATGTCTCATTCATTATGTGGACACATGCGGCAATGTCACTATTCACTATCACTAGGGCAATCTGGTTACATGCAATCAATCACGAGAAGCTAGTTACATAGCGAAAGCTCTTTTCTGATATTACATTATATACATACATTGGACAACGACAAATCTCCGCCATGTCAGACACTTAAACTCCGCGCCGTGTAGGATCCTCCTAATCTCTGGCCTCGACGACTGTAGGTTTGCGCAAATGGGTCATGCTTAGTACTGGTACTGTATGAATGTACAAAATGGACTTATACGCCGGTTCCCCAAAAACAATATGGCTGGTCTTGCCCAAACGGGGTTGACTTCTACTCTTGGTTAAGAAGTCTCGTGCCATTGACGAAATGGCGATAGAAGTAGTGAAATAGAAAAACCGGACTCCTCATATGCGAACGCCCGTAAAATGCCGTTGCTCGTGGTACCCTGTACCAGGCATGATGATTGGTTCTTCGTTGGTCTTTACTCCCCCTGGTGTGTCCTAATTCCGATAACCCTCGTTCTATATCTCCGTTCGGTTGACTATTGTCGTGCATTGACAAGTTCCTTTACTCTTGCACAAAAGAAAACCGGCCTTCATCATATTATAATTAGTTTCACTCCTGCTCGGCAGGGTTTTCCCACTTGATGGGATGTACGAGCATGCTCCGTAGACATAACCGGCCCGAGCTCTTCGGGTTCTCTTCCTCTTTCCGTCCGCCCCTCTTCGTACCTTCGCCGGCACGACCACCATTGTTGCCTCTGCCATCCATCTGAGCATAACCAAGCCAGCGACGCCATAACAAACCGGCGAATTCACTATTGTAGTACCAGCTCGTCCCCTTATGGTTATGCTCATTTGTCAGGTCGAACGGAGAACCATGGCCGCCCGAAGTGTGGTCACGACCGCCATTGAAAGCTTTCTCAATTTCCTCTTGAGGCCACTTTCGATCCAAGTAAACCGGGTGAGGAGCATATACAGCCTTGAGACCGTGGTGTAATGCCATAGAAGGTGGAAACATCTCGCTAAACATACTATGATGTAGACGCCATGTTTCCTCATGCATTACTCTCAAGAGACGACGAGATAATCGAGAAGCAGTTACAATGGCACACCTTCGCGGCGGTTTCTCGTACTGCATGTCGTAACCAGTTACGTCGCCAGCAAACACCCAACCAGAGTCGTCAGCATCAAATAGCGGGTTGAGCGTAATTAGGTCCGCGTCCTCCCCAACACCACATTGAGACATATCCGATCCACTCGAACAGCTCGATGGCAGAAAGACTTCTCCTTGCTCGAGGCCGGATTTGCCATTGAAGACTACTGGCCCTAGGATTGGTCGTTTTCCAGACTGTTTGGTTTCGTGGCGGACGAGCTCTGTAAAATTTTCCCAGCTGCCATGCAGTCCAGGAATATAATACTTGCTTGCCCGTTCCCACATGCCTTCACGGCTCTGCGCCGCACCCCACTTGCCAAGCCTGTCGAATAATTCGTAATATGAGCCAGTCCAGCGCATATCCATCTCCCAGTTCCAAAAGTGTGCATATTCAGGATGCATCATCGCAAAATGCTGGAGCGGCATGTGCGCAGATCGGTAAACTCCATGGATATCACCGTTGGATGGGTTTTCGAAGGTATCGCCAAAGTTACCCGGATAGTACAACTTCATCTGAGCTTCAGACCAGAGAGTACATAGTCCATGGAACTCGGGAGGAACATTGATATCGAGGATGTTCTGGACTGTGGTAGGATCCGCCCAAATGGGTTCATTGTTGTCACGAACATGCAAGAGAAAGTGAACGTCATACTCACCACCGGATCTCAGGCTAAGTTCGTTGATCATGGCGCGGAAATTGAGCAGAGCATGACTTGTCCACTGAAAACCAACATAAGTTCGTATAACAATGGCGATACGATCGAGTCTCTTACGACCAGCCTGGGCCAGTTCGAAATCTCTAGTTTCGTTACCGGTGAAAAATCGGTCTTGATTCGCTGCGTAGCAACGTTCTTGAGCCGAGGCCCAATCAACACCTTCGTAGTTGATCTTCCCGGTCTTCTCCCAGACCACCTCGCTGCCTTCGTGTTCGGTGTCAAGAGCTTCGCCTGTTCCACCAGACTCTAAGTCATACCCAAGACCATACGGTCCATATCGACCAAAGCGATCGAAGCAGACATCCTCTCGTAAACCTAGAAGATCGTAAGATCCAAGAGCTGCCTTAGGTTGACCTTGAGGGACGCCGTTGTATGCATATAGATCCGGAGCGGGAATCTTTTCATCCTCATCAATGTAACAACGTTTCACGGGAACATATGTCTTCTGATATTCGTCGGAATCGTAGTCTGGATGAGGACGATATACACTAGGCTTGGGCGGTTTAGAATGGTGAATAGTAGGCGCGGGTTCAGACCCTTTGCCGGTGGACGATGCTTCAGGGTACTCCGGCTTGTAGTCCGAGAACGACACAAGCGACCTTAGGCCATTGTAATATCCGTCCAGGCTAAATTCATTATTAGCAACCCAGTTATTCAATTTTTCCATAGACTTGTCGTCTGGCTGTTACTCACTGCTTGTACTTAAGCCAATGCGGGCTATTAGCGTTGTCCTCGGTTTCCTCCTGCTTCTCACCCTCTGGCTCTTCCTTCACTTTCTCTTCTTCCTTCTCCTCTTCTTGAGTTTGCACTTGTGTTTGCGTCTCCTCAACAGGCTTTACTTCCTCTTCCACTACTTCCTGTATATGGCTCTCAACCTGGCTATCTTGTGTCTGTAGGACTATGCCGTCGGTAACTTGAGGAGCTTCATTGACCCCATTTCCGCCATGTACGAGATCAAGTACATCCCGTGACCGTCCAGTTAGTCCAGGACTGAAGAAGGCATATGACAATAAGCCAATGATAACGAAAGTCCATATAACTACTCGTCGATAGAGACAGTGACCGAGTAAAGCTTTGACTCGGAACTTAGGCTGTGGTTTCGTGGATACTGGTAGGTAGGCCTCGCTTTTTCGAGCCATGAAGTTGGGAAACGAACCCGACTTTCGGGACACATAATCTGACACCCTACCCATATTCCGTAGGCAAGTTGTGAGGATCAGAGATCTCAGAAAATATCAATGCTCAGCATCGAAAATATTAAGCCTCCAGCTTAGCACATTAATGGAGGGATTTTCCAAGGTTATTTCTTGCTTATGCGCCGTCCGCTTAGCTGTAAGTGCTAAACAGCGACGAATTTGGAATTATTGATGTTATCGTGGACTAAGGGTGCCAAAGACCCAAAAAGGTTGCCTTAATTCTTGTTCTTTGCGACCGCCGTGGTACTCCAGATATGACGTTAGAAACCAACTGAATGCAAACGCCGAGGCTACAGGAGTGGTGGTAATGCTGCACAGCTGGAGACAACAGGTTGCGATAAGTTACGACTGGAGTGGGAAAAAAGGATTCCGTTTGAAGTATCGAGTGAGTGAATGAATGACTGGAAAAGAACAGTGTGCTATAATAGGATGGGAGAAAAAGAGTGATCTTCCCAAAGGGGGAGCGTATTGCGATTAGTAGGATGTAGGAATGGTGAAGTCGGCGTGAGTGAGTGGTGTTGTAGTTGCCGAAGTGTGATGAAACACGCCGCTTCGAGAGGGGATTGGACGGAGGGAAAAGTTTGAGAGTAGGCAACAAAGCAAGAAGAATTTAGAAAATGGAAATCTGGAAATCTGGAAAGAAAAATAAACGGAAGTCGCTGTTGGACTAGAGGTTTGCTTTGACTAGGTTGGCAGTTGCCAGCTGTAGAGGCAAGGAGAAGGACAGGGAAACCACGGGGCTGCAAAGAACCAAGTACTTTCCTACTGTACCGCCGCACCTCGCACCTTGTAAAAGAAAAAGGGGAAAGTGAGACTTGGGATGTCGATCTTCTCTTAGGATTATCTTTTTCTCTTTTGTTCTGATTGAATTTCAGAGAACGTGGATCGAATGTGGGCACAGCTGAATAGAATAGAATACAAATACATGGAAACACAGTATACCTAATAATGGGAAGTACATGTGTGATACATATGGATGATTCCGCGTATGTATGAATCGGGTTGTATTTTGGATTTGGTCAAAGTGATTTCTTGGACTGGGGCCCCAGTCAAGATTCCGGGACTCCTAATGCACCGCATCTACATAGGTAGAAACTTTTTCGGCTTCACCAGGGATACCAAGGATTCCCACGTACTGCACACCTAAGCCTTTTTTTTCTTTAAGAAATGATGTGCAGTGTGGTGGTATGACGAGTCCACAAAGCCTGTAGTAGCATTGTACCCTTGGTCCGCATATAAGTCTTACCAAATAATCATCTTCAAGAAAGGACAGGGCTCGGGATACCGCTAACGGAGGCGATAGAAACTTTAATCATAGGTACTGGTCTTCGTAACCCTGATGAGAAAAAAAAATATGGTTAATGTACATAACCTACATAGGTACCTTGGGAGTTCTGCTATTATCGAGTATTTCCATAAAGAATTACTATAACTTAACAGAGCATCTGACGAATCTTTTTTTTCTTTTTTTCTTATTCATTTTTTAAAGTAGTGTTCCAGCTAAAAATGGAAAGTATGTATATGTACCTCTCTCTTGTTGTTATAGAATTACTAGAAGATCAATGAGCATGACCGGCAGGCTGATGATTGATGAGGCTCCATTACCGAGGACAGGCATTTGTACAGGGGTGCAGGGGAATAGGGGGTTACCGCTATCAAGGCTGTCAGGGCTCTTATGCGGGTTAGTGGGCCCAACTCATGTCTCCCATGTCCCCCATGTTTTACCATCGCGGCTAGCGTTACAGACAGTGGATTCTCATCAAATAACCTTCGCCAAATTCATCATTCAGCACTTAGGGCAGGTCATCGGAAACGCGGATTGAAGGAGGAGAGCTGCACTGCCCCCAGCGAGTCCTTTTTTCGTTCCTCTACCGAATTCCCTGGAGATATCCACTCAAGAGAGATAGTGTTATTTCTCCGTTTCAAAGAAGCCAAGATCTACGTCATTTGCCATTAAAGCAATCTCTCTTTCTTGTCTCTTCACATGTCTACTCCCCGAGTTCTGCTATAGTTGGCTGCTAGTGGCTGGTTTTTTTTTTTTTTTTTTTCTTCTGTGTGACTTATCGGTGAGACATGGCGGTACCTGTACCACCTTTGATTGCATCATACCTAGGTAGTATCCTTCAAGTAGTGCAACCCTTGTGTTAGCCTCAAGTTTGATGGCATTGTTACCTATCTGCACTCATCCCCACTTAGAAGCAACAAACCAGATTATTCATTATTATTTCTTATTCATTTTCTACTTTTTTTTTCTTTTTGAAAAACGGGAAAAAAAAAAAAAAAAAAAAAAAGAAACAAGAATGTTTTCACTCTTCTCTTGTACGACTATTAATCATTAGGAAAGGTATGCTATTGCAAGGACAACATATGTTTCCCGGAGCAAAACATGCATTGCGAAGACCGCTAGGATGGAGTAAACCCCCCAACCTCAGAAAGCAGGGTCTAGGCATGTAACGATCGACATTATCGTGGGATTTGCTAAAATTGCACGGTAGCCAGTCGAGTACCGACGATCTTCTTAGTTGGAGATGTTCCCGCTATTGCCAAGCAATAAGCAATCTGCCAGGGGAAATCAATCGCCAAGGACGCACAACGTGAGATCCGACTTGAAACGCGCATAACGGTTCAACCGCTAAACTACACACACCAACTTTTCCCACCACGCTGTCCGACTTGGGTTAGGCCCGTACGACGACATCACCTTTTAAGGTGTGAGGCGCCCGTAGATATTTTGTCCTATGTACGATTTAGGGCAGAAAGATCCATTTTGGGGTCAGTCTGGAAGAATTGCTTCTAGAAGTGGCTTTTACGATGTGCTAGGTTGATGACGCCGCATCCGTTCCTCTGTCCTACATTTCAACGTTCATACATGAAATGAAAGTAGGTACTTGACATCTTATCTTAAAACTGCTCGGATACGAATGCCTCAATCTTGAGGGTTCTTTTCTGTTAGTTATACCAAAAGAAAAATAGGATTATCTTTGCAACAACCACATGTAATCCAATTACAATACGCGAGAAAATGATGTCCCGACTCTTACCAAACATACGGCACAAATGCGACCGTAAAATAATAATACGTTGGTATGCGCATATTGAAAAATATACAATACATTTGGGCCAATACATCATATGCGACGACGCGTGGGCTACTTTTACCGCAAGTTGAGATAGACTTTGCATTCGTCACTTCACTCCATAATCAGCCCCCAGTATAAGCCTATGGAACCCTAATGTTTAATTCTGAAAGGCGTCTTGGTTGTTGCGTAGATAAGGCGTCTTGGCGCTTACTGTGGTGTCTGCGGCTTTCGTTGGTTGCTGACGAGTTGCTCGTAAAGGATAATCGTGCAAATGATATTCTAAGGACAGGAAAACCAGCCACAGACAAACTGTGACCGGCAGCCCCAACGCGCGCGCAGGGCGACGGGGTCGAGAGATGATCGGCGGCCGCGGTTAGACCGAACATCAAACGGCGACGTCTGAACAGCCTATTTCATCAATTGTCGTCAATCTATCCGATGTGGTGATTCCTACAGGGAAATGGTATCATCTGTCCTAGAGATCAGACTAACGGCTTCAAGACAGTGACTGTGCGCCGATCTTGAAAAAAAAAAAAAAGAAAAAAAAACATGCAGCGCTTCCGTACCGTCTGATCATGTCAGTGGACCGTAAAATCCGGACCGGACCAAGGTGAAACGATGTGTGTGCCGCATCCCGGGATGTTTCATGCACATGTCGGGATGGTGTCGAGCAGACTCGCTGTCAGCATTCTCTTTATTTTCTTTTTCTTTTGAGTTACGATACAATTATCGAGAAAATCAATCATGTCCCGTGTAAAGCCGAATCACCAAGGGTAGCCAGAAGCGCCAATTTGCATAGTCAAAACTGATAAATCACGTTTGGTGCTCAGGGAGAGAAATAGAAAAAAGAGGTTACCAAAGCGAAATCTGTATGATTATTCGCATGTTACTACCAAAAGCAGACACCAAGCTTGCGTATATTGTAGTATGAGGTTGACAACTCCTAGTTATCTCGCTTACCTCTACCAGTCGCATATGAGTAGTACTCCGTACCTCAATTGTACAGTCTGCTGTGCCATCGGAACGGGCTGTCATTGTCACTGCTTTCTTACTGTCGCTTATTAGTCTGTAGGACTTCGCAATATTATTTGGTATATCCTGCGCAACTCATGGAAATGAGACTTCTGAAATAACATAGTGGATTCCCGAAGAGCTACTAGAGGCCTTCAGGAATTTCGTGGTGGTTGCCAGTTGTTGTTGGATGATGCCATTAGATTATGTACGTGGGATTCGTCGACGAAGTGAGACATGAGCCTCTCGCCACGTATAATAACCTAAATGATGAGTATAGTGAACACTCTACTTATTTTACTGCTGAACTGATGGTACTTATTTAAGAATCGTAGGCAAGTTGCTTGTAACGGAAGGGGATCGTCGTCGCCTGACTCGAATAAGAATCAGCACGCGCCATCTTATTCCTATGCATATTCCTCATCACTTCAACCTACCTAGATCGGAAGCCAGTCAAAAAGAACTCTCAATATGTGAACTCTATTTTCGTAAATTTGTTGCTATGTCTACCTACTGTCTACCTAGGTATACCTCTTATGCTGAGAATAGCACGACTTTTTACGTTATGTTAGACCTCTTCTTTTTCTTGCTCCGCCCCGCGCGTCGTCGTCAGCGGTTTTTGACGGGTGCCAGTAGCCGGGCTATCCATGGTCTTTCCGGCCTTTTCCTGCATATTACCATTATTATTATTATTATCATCTGACATTTGCCTTATAGCCCTTCTTCTCCGTCTGGCGTCTACACTTCGCCGCCATTTATTGCCCCATTTGATAGACACGAACACGCAGACGGTGCCTGTGAAGACAAACAATGCGCTGATGGTTGAGAACCAGCCAACTCCGATGCCGTCGATAGCTGGGAGAACCACAGCCATGCCGGCACAGCCAAATAGGTAGCGAATTGCGTAGTTTCCCGCAGTCACCTCAGCCCCTCGCCCCGGCATCACATCCAAGCAATATGTATTCAAAGACGGGAATGCGAACAACTGTGATAGACCTTGAATGAATAATACTACCACGGTCAAGGGGATTCCGCCCACATCTTTCTCCACGCACCAGCCGTAGATCAGGACGCAGCCGGGGATAACGATGCCCATAAAAGGTAAGGCCGAGTACAAGCGGTCTTCTGGAATGCGCATCCCCCGCTTCTTAATATACTTCTTGACGATGTAATCCGCGTACCGCCCCCCGACGAACGTGCCAAGAAGATACCCGCAGCCGGGCGCGAGGTAGAACAGGCCCCCCTGCATCGGAGTCGTAAGGTGATACCGTGGGTTTAACACGTACCGGATGGGCGTAAGTAAGGAATACATATTCCAGACGAGCGAGGCGCTAGCGATGCCCGTGAGAAACAGATTCGGGTACTCCCATAGCCGTATGACGCGCCAAGGGTTGATCATGGTGAGCAAGACCTTGACCTTCGCCGAGCCGCTGTAGCCTACTAGGTCGTCGATCTTCTTGTGGTAGATGGTCTCGGGAAGTAGGAAGTACGCTCCGATGGCCGCGACTCCCGCTAGCCCCGTCTGAAGCCAGAAGATCACGCGCCACGATCGATATGTGACGATGATGCCGCCTATGAAGGGCCCGAGAGCTGGTCCTACTAATGTCCCGGTGAGGAACCAGCCTAGAGCAGTTGCACGTTCCGTTGGTCGGTACATATCGCTGTATATTGAGTAAGCTATCTAGTCTTCTCTGTAGTATTTGGGGTCTAAGGACGAAGGTGTAGCACTAACCCAATGACAGACGCGCCGACTAAGATGAAGGAAGTGCCTTCGAACGCCGTCAGGAGACGGAACACGAAGAAGGCCCCTAGATTTGGCGCTAACGCCGTACCGATACTACATCCAAGAAATCCTACTGCTGTTGTAAGGGTGATCTACAGTAGAACCGGTGTTAGCTATTATGCGTTGCCATTATATTTATTCATTCTACCATGTTGTCCATAGGAGTGTCTAAGGGAGAGGGGGGTTCTTACTATTCTCCTGCCATAAACTTGGCTTAGTGGTCCCCAGAAGATCGGCGACAGGCCCATGAACAGCATGTATATGGCGTTGACGAGGTTTACGATGGATCCCGTGGTGTTGTACTCGGCAGCCACTTCGGGAGTAGCTGCCAGCACCGACGTACTCGATATAGGTGCCAAGAAGGAGCAGAAGGACAAGACAAATACGATGATTAGCTTCCTGTGGGGCGGTAGCCGGTCGTATACCTCGTCGGGGATCTCGACTACCGAGCTTATCGGCCCAACGGGCATGTCCGGGCCGAGAGAATGGTGCGTCGAGCACCGATCAAGTTCTCCATTGTCGGCATCAGGCCGTGCCGCCGGCTGGATGGACTCTACTGTGCCCTCGGAGTGGGTTGAGGCGCTACTAGACGGCGAGCGGGAAGGGTCATCCGGGACCTGGCCGCTATGGCCAACGGTCTTGGAGCTAGACTCATTGGATTCGAACATCAGGAGGAGCTTCGTTTATAAATCTTATAAATACGCGTTTAATACTATTCGTGTCATCGTAGGCAAAGAAATTAATATTAAGAAGGCTTCACGACCAACTAGTAAGAACAGATAGACTCAGTGAAGGCACATTTGTCTTTATTATAGGTTTGTCCCGTCCGAAGATTAGGCAAGACCTATCGAGCTATGAAGACCAGCGGACACAAGAAAGTAGGTGAACGTCTTCACTCGAAGCCGGCAAAGGGGGAAACACCTCCTATTTACAGAAGATCAGCCAATGGCCTGGGGGTTAACAGTGGCAGAACTTGTTGGGTTCCTGATGTCTTTTTTCTTTGTTGACATTGGCCCTCTCTGCCCGGGGACCACACACCTACCTGCCATGCCGAGTATCGGTGGGAACTTGGAC
The DNA here is from genome assembly GCA_037126485.1 of Daldinia eschscholtzii. Classification (NCBI taxonomy): domain Eukaryota; kingdom Fungi; phylum Ascomycota; class Sordariomycetes; order Xylariales; family Hypoxylaceae; genus Daldinia; species Daldinia eschscholtzii. Next base: position 2,117,102 of record JBANMG010000007.1, read on the forward strand.
CGAACTTGTCTCGTTAGGGCATAGCAATACGAGGCTAAATGACGGTTGGAAGGTGGATACCAAGACGGCTGCAATGCCGAACGCGTTCCCCTATTGGTGAACTGTCGGAAGTCGTCTGCAGGTTTGTTAATCTGAAAATTTGAAGCTTTTCGCCAAGGGCTCCGTAGATATGCCAACTCGACGTGTTCAACCGTTTGTAATAGGGAAATTAACATGTGCTTGCGAAGAATTTTCTCTTTCTTCGCCATCAGGGAGTCAGCCGGGTTCTATAAGCGGTGAGAGCCCGATCCGATTAGAAAAAAAAAAAGGTACTGATAATGGAACTATGTAGGTAGCCCCGTAATGATGCCGTTGACTCCCGATGGGAAACCAATAACGACGCTAGCAAACCAGACTGCTGGTAATTGTGCGATAAGAAATCATGAGAATATCCCTGCACGGTATGGGAATTGGGTTATGATTGCATCTCCAAATCGGCGCTTATTCCCGGTTGTAGCATCAACTTATCCGACGCGGGATCGGCATACGAGGTGCATAGGCGAGTTTGTGGCCTCCGACTGCCGCTGCGATAGTCGCTCCGAATAGAGTCATTGCGGCTTGATGGCTGTTTGTCATGCGCTACATTGTAGGTAGGAAATTGCGATAGATCGATGTTCTTACAGGTGAATCCATCGTTAGCCCGGCTTATGTGCAGAAGTCCGTGGAGTATGTGAGGAAGCAAATATTCGCAACGAATCAGTATTTAGTCAAAGTATATCTAAGAAGAACCGTAGGTCTCGGGAAGGGGACTTTGGGTTCCCCTATCCGATCTGCCACATGCGTAGTGAGTTTGGAGTAGAAGTAGAAGTTTGATGTTGTAACTAGCAATCAAAGGACATGCGAAGATCTCTCCCGGACTTACTTGTAGATATTGTCAATAGGAAGCATCTATGTACAAGTTAGGAACGAGATAGTATACTATTACCGTTTTGAACAGTTCTGAAAAGTTGAGAATTCTTTGTTCCCCAAATTCTGAAGATCAAATAAATTGATGCTGTCGCTTACATCGTCCGGATCGTTTGAACTCTTCACGAATTTGGGCGTTAATGTGGCAGTGTGGCTCGTAAGATAACGTAACCACAATCTTAGTCTAGAAAGGGTGGCTGAAATCTTAGGCGAGGAAGTGGGGACGCTGGGACGTAACTAGGTACATGTACCTAACCTATCTTACCTAAGAAGATTTGACTAAACCCCCTCATGCGAGATTAGCCGTAGTTTACCCCAATCACGCACACATCTCAATTCAGCGCAAAAAATCGATTTGACTAGAGCTCAAGAAACATTTCCGCAATATTCATCCACCGACAACTTTCGACAGCGCAACACCCCATAACCGCCGTCAAAATGGTACGTGATAATAATGAATCTATTTACTTCTTGGTAGTCAGGTATTGCATCGTTACAAAGTCGCCTTCCCGCTTGGTCCCGATAATATTCGCGAGGGAGGAAATTCTTAACTTCGGCGCGATAGATGGGCGAAAATACCATACGAGACGAACAAAGCAGTCAAATTCACATTGGCTTCATTGACTCCATTGACTCCTATCGACCGACATTTCTAGCGCGAAAGACCATGGAGGGCGACGATGCTTTTGATACCTCGGCGATCAATGAGATATTTGGAATCGAGAATAGCTACGGCTTTGGGTAGAGGGCAATGGGCTAACAGGAAATTTCATACAGGTCAACATTCCCAAGACCCGTAAGACCTACTGCAAGGGCAAGGACTGCCGCAAGCACACCCAACACAAGGTCACCCAGTACAAGGCTGGCAAGGTATGTCTATCGTCAATTTCGTGACGCCGATTCTCCGAGATTGCGACGTCATAGGCGATTACCTTTTCGACTAGTTTCTAATGTATGTATACCTAGGCCTCTCTATTCGCGCAAGGAAAGAGACGTTACGACCGAAAGCAGTCCGGTTACGGTGGTCAGACCAAGCCTGTGTTCCACAAGAAGGCCAAGACAACGAAGAAGGTCGTGTTGAGATTGGAATGTGTTGCTTGCAAGACCAAGATGCAACTGGCGTTGAAGCGATGCAAGCACTTCGAACTTGGGTACGTTTCGACCAAGTATCTTTATCGGCAGAATCATACTAACAAGCTCCCAGTGGTGACAAGAAGACAAAGGGTGCCGCTCTGGTGTTCTAAACGCGTTTCCTACTCGAGTCATTGTGCACGTTCTTCCTTCATGGCAATAGGGTGGTTCATTACGGCCGGGCATTCACCGGCGACGGGAGTCTTTGATACTCGGATTGGGAGCAGCATATAGGTCAAAATAGAACCGAATCTGCTCTTCTGAACTTCGTCGTTATGCCGTATGTGACAAATGCTAGGAGCGGAGAGGCAGAAAGAGAGAGAAGTCACTAGGCTTTTTGCTCTTGACTTTAGGAATGCCGGCTTGATGCCTTCTCTACGATTACGATATTTGATGCCATCGCGCGTGGGGAATACCCGGTATCTAAGCATAGAATCGCTAATCGATCGCATTCTGTGACCTTATCTTTGTCTGACTTTGAATCTTAATTGTTCTCTGAAACATGTCCCCAATCTTTTGTCTTGTAAAAATCGTCTACAAATTACGAGTGCCACTCCATTCTATTTATCTGCCATCCTTGGGGTATGGGTGCTCAGCTCGACAGACTAATCGACGTCGCAGTCCTCTCAGGTAACACATCCATTAATGATAACGCGTTTACGTATATTTGGCCTATAAATATCGTGGTTCGCTTTTTGCGACTTGAGACTGATCGCTATAGTTCCTGACATTTCGATTCTTCTGACTCCCTTCAATGAATGAACCCCAATGCTTAAGAGAGTTTGTAGTTAGATCGTTAAGGGTCTACGCTGCTATTCTAACTCTAGAAATCTATATTATAAATGGCAATGCTACTAGCCTTGATCACACATCCGACTGCCTGAGTACTTAGAACCCCTCGCCCATCTGGATCGTGCGACCACCACCGTACCACAGCGTTCCGACGCGCACATCTAGGCCCTTCTCCTGGCCGACGACCCATTCTCCAATCAACCTCGACTCGGGGTTATCCCACACCTCTGCCTCCAACCACGCGTTGATCTCGTCAATCGTATCGACCCACCTCTTCCTCTGCTCGGGCGTCGCGTGGTCCGCATCCGTGAGATACCGGCCGAGCGTAATATGCGCGCTCGGCACGACATACCGCGAGCTGACGGTGACGCCGGCGTTCTTGGCCTGCTCCCACATGTCGCGCCGCAGGTGGTGGTACGTGTACGCGTCGCCCTGCCGCAGCACCTCGGCGGTGTCGGGCGCGCCGGGGGCGGGCGAGAGCGGCGGCTCGGAGGAGGCGGGGAGGAAGGACAGGGCTAGCGCGGAGAGGTCGTAGGATACCATGGGCTTGACGAGCCGCGAGCGGTGGCGGTACGTGTAGCTCGCTATGTGCGGGATCGAGGGCTTCAGCGTGTTCTTGAGCGCTTCGATCTCCGCGGCCGTGCGGGAGAAGTCTACTTCCAGCGTCGTGATGTGCATGCGGTGTGAGGGCATGAGCCAGAGTGCTGTGGGGTGTTAGTTGTGATTTTCGACAAGTATAGGTAGCGAGGGGGGAGAGGTAAGGTTGATAGATTGGGAATGTTACTATTACTATTTGACCTTGGTTATTCTGGCTAGATTGCTAAATAAAAGAGGCGTTTACCTGGAGCAACATCTTTGAGCTTCTTCTGGATCGCCTCCGCGAGGTCTAGTACGTGGATCGGAGGCCGTCCCCAGAAGGTCATGCAGTACCTCGGGTCTTTCTAATACGGGTCAATAGTTCGAACGCGGATCTAGTATCCTGGGCTAATTAAGAATACCCCAACATAAAGGGGGACATTGGGTTGGATATGAAAAGGAGGAGTTATGACATACTATCGACCGATTAGCATCCATAAATCATGTAAATTTTGGCCGATTCCAGGGATAGAGATCCCTTGTCTAGGCACTCTCGTTCTTACTGACCAAAGCCTGGCTCTATCTGTGGGTTTTCTAGCCGCAGCAGGTGCTGATCTATGATCAGCCCTGTGTAGTCGGGAGCGAGAAACTTGGCTTTCTGCTGCGCATTACGTTTGACGCGATGGACAGCGTATAGCTTCTGGATTTTCGCCTGGGTTTATCATTAGCTTTCGTTCAAGTATATTCACGTGACTAATAATCTTAACATGATATGCTTTGATATATGTTTCTTCGATGGAATGAGGCTATAGGTGCTTATATGTATATGTATTGTTGGAAATAAAGTTGTATGACTACGAATATATTGTAGCAATGAGAAGGCTCACTTAACTGGTTCACCATCGCAAGCTTCTATCAGAGCATTGTAGGGATTCTCTCCTGGCTTTATAACCACCCCAGACAAGTCCTCCAGCTTGTTCTCGATCTCGGTGGACTGGAGAATAGAACTCATCTTGAATGCTGGATGAAACTTTTTGTGAGAGTCAAACTTGTTTAAGTTTTCTAGGGTATATAGCCTGAAGTACCCGATGATTTGACTTTATAAGAAGAGTATCGTATAAGTGACCCTTCTAGTTTGTGAAAGGTAGTGTTTGGCTGTGATAGTGTAAGACCGTGCCTGCTTTTTGGACACTTTGTTTTAATTTTGTTAATTGAATATTTCGGAAATAGGTGGATTATGAAGTTCTCGTATGAAATCTCGCGATTCTACAACTTGATATTGTAGACAGTAACTATCATGTTACTGTTACTTTCTTTCCTGGTAAGGGGGAATATTAATAAGCCAAGACTCGGGTTCAACTGAAGTTTACCCATGCCATAGGTACTTACCGTAGGGGTGCTTACTAATAAATCACGTGCCATAAAGCATATCCTAACCTCACTTGAGCTTCTTTTCCTTCATTTTTCACTTGCTATTCACCCCCGTCATTGAGCAACTCGATTAACTTGTGCTTGTTTAATTTTCAATGGGTTTACTAGCTCATATCTACCGCTAATATCTACCTCTAGCTTATAATCTTCCAGTTTCAGGGCTGGAGTTTATGTTAATAGCTGAAGGTAGGTAGTCAAGGTGTGTTTCGATCAATATTAAAAGTACTAGAATTAATAATTGACATAAAAAACTACAGCAAGCTCTATACTACGTCGAGTTATCATAGGCATATCTATACCAAATATCACAATAACTGACGTTTTCTTAGATGTATCTTCTCAACAAGGACATCTCGCTTTCCAGCATATGTCTCACAACCATTCAGCAAGTTTCTGAGTATCAACCTATGCAATTCATGCTAGGTGATCTTTACAAACACACCCCACACAAGACTGGCAGAGTCGAGCATCGATTAGAATGGCCTTGATCTTTAAGTTAGATCTACTCTTTTTGGGTCTTTTACCCGGCAGATGGTTCTCCTTTCCTATATCCCTAAGGTTTCATAACGTGGCAAAGCAGGCTTTGGCATATAGTACTTGAACCTCTTTTCTATTCGTCTATCACCGACGAGTTTGTTTTTACGGCGCTATTTACTTAGTTTTATAATCTAAGCTACCTAGAAAGCCCCAGTGAAGCATGACTGGCGACCTGGCAGTACCGGCACGCCCGAAAAGATAGGTAATCATGTAATTCCACTTCATGAAATTCTGGTCGTGGGGTATACTATGACAATGAGGCCACCTGTGTTTGGATGTATCACATATGGTGATTCTATATATTCCCACTTAGCCTTTTACACGACGTTATCAAAGAAAAAGGGTTCGAAGTAATAGTTTACTATTCATCCATTATTCTCTGTGAGCTATATATTTCACAACCCTGCGAGTTAGTGTGTATGAACGTTCCCCTTGGCTTTGCGATCCACTTACTTCCTGCCTTGGGACAGCTATACCCAGTCGAAACTATACCATGGGAAGACATGCCGATGCTGGGTGGTCATACCCCTTTAATGGACTGTTAACTATTACATGTCACGTCGATGTTCTCCAAAATCCCACGAGGCGTTCCTCTTCGTCGTAGGTTCTCGATATCTTTATATGGTACACTGACGGGCGTCCTCTTCCCTTTATTACTTCACCATGCTTTATAGCTCAGTGCTGACCTGTAGCCCTCGCATTAGAAAGGCTTAATCACATAGTTGATCGTGTCCTCCCCTCAGAAAACCGTCTCTTACACCTTTAGGAACTTGCTAATCGCCGGTGAATGCCTGGTTCTGTTACTCATGTGAACGGTTCTGGTTCATTATAGTCTGGTATGGTCTTCATCAAGTATAGGGCTCGTCCTTACTGACCGTCCTATCGTCTCATGATCTATAGCTTGTGGTGAAATTCTAACCTCTTCCCCAACATCTCAGCTGGACTTGAACTCATGTTCGACTGATGTGTGCTGCCCTCTGTATCCCCTGAGGGCAGCTGTCATCTTTATCAATGGACGTCGTACTACTCCTAATGCTAATCCCCATCTGATGCCATATGGCGATGCCCGTCTTGTCTCCTTTCTTACTGCTCACTCACTGTTCCCCGTCTCCCATTGACTCTTTGCTGATTTCCTACCGGCGTCATTCCTACTCCTCGTCGGCGTCTCTCCAATTTCCCTGCCAGTATTCCTCTAACTAACCCCACCGTCGTCCCTCTCATCCCCGTACACTCACCCCCTCGTCACCCTGCTAGGCCACACGAAGCTAGGGCCCGCGTAACCAAGTCCTAGGGTTGTGGAGTAGGTACCTAGGTCTGTAGTCTAGGAGACCTAGGGTTTCCAGTGTGCAGCATTCTTTCCTGCCTGCCCTAATTCTGCCCTAATCCTGCTCTTAAATTTCAGCCACTCTCTTTCCAAAACAAACACATCCATCTTACTACCATTACTACTCCTCCCAAACCTCTCTCTTTCCAACCCAATCCATCTCATACTTGCACATCCAAGTCTAGATTTGCAACAGCATTTTGGTTCCATCAAATATCAAACACCTTTTCAAGTTATGAACTGTGCTTTGCAAATTCAAGGCTATTATCTCTTCTTCCTACCATCTCTTTAGCCCCCCTCTACCCTCTCTCTCCATCCTCTCTATATCCTCTCTCCGCGCGTTATTATCATCAGCGCCTCTCTATCTGAGGCGAACTTACCCTCTTCCCCTGTTCGAACCGAACACTAGCACACATCACTTCCCTTGTACCATTCATACAAATCTCGCGCTTGCATTGACATTGACTTGTTTCATTGGCTATGCCACCCAAACGCGCTGGCGCGCCACGCAAAGTGGCTGCTAGCAGTTCTGGCGCAAGAAAGCGTGCTAATGAAGACCCTCCTCAGGGAGTAGCTTCTAAACGAAGCAAGAACAGTAGCGAAGCCAAGCGGCAGAAGCAAGCTTCTGAGGAACCTGAAGATCCTGAGGAAAGTGAAAATTCCGAAGCCCCTCCGGAAGATGAGGATTTTGAAGATCTTGACAATTTTGATGAGGAGGATATCGACTCCGACCCCCGCAATGGCTTGAACCAAAGCCTTCCCCCCATTTCCAATGTCTATGCTGCCTTTCAAGACATTGCACGCCGTTCGCAAGAGTTACTAGATGGCAACAGTCACGTTTATCTCCGCGTTGCAACACTATGTTCTGGCACTGAATCACCAATATTTGCATTGAAGATGCTTGAAGAAGCTTTCGATCGCATGCAACCTGGAAGACAGTTTTTGAAGTTTTCTCATGTCTTCAGTGCCGAGATCGAACCGTTCAAGCAGGCATATATCGCACGGAACACGGAAGGGGCTATCATATTCAACAATGTCCTGGATTTCATTGATCCTAAAGACCTGAAAGCGTAAGCCTATTCTTTGCTGATAAACATTTACCTATATAACTAATATTATATCTAGGCCTACTGCGATGGGTGCGCTGGAGAAAATTCCTGGAGACATCGATATTCTCATCGCCGGATGTTCCTGTGTAGATTTTTCAACGCTTAACACACAGAAACACAAGGACTACTCCAACGACGTCGTCGCGATTGGGAACGACTTATTGAAGGACATCGAAAAGAGATGCATGGGAAACGGCTACAATGCATCATTTTTCGAAGTGGTCGACGAGGCTTTCACCAGCCTTCTCAAGAATATTAATCACATGGGTACATCAGGACAGACGTTCTTTTCGATGCTGAAGTACGTAAGGGACCACAGGCCCAAGGTCGTAATTCTCGAGAATGTCATGGGAGCTCCCTGGAAACAGACTTCGGACATCTGGTTTCCTTTTATCGGATATAAAGCTGTCTTCGTCAAGGCGGATACAAAGGATTACTATATCCCTCAGACACGAAACAGAAACTACCTTCTTGCTATTGACAAAAAGTTGTTTGGGGAAGAAGCCGCGAACGAAATCGCCAACAGGTGGTATGATTTGATGAAGGATCTCGTTAGACGGGCGTCTGCACCTGTGAATTCGTGGTTGTTATCACCTACACATCCACTGACTGAACGAGCGCGCCAAGACGATTCGGAAAAGGCGCTCAATCCCACATATGATGCCGAATGGGAGCGAAGCAAGGCTCGTGCTATACTTGTTCGCGAAAAGGAAGGGCTTGGTCATGGCCATCCACTGACAAATTGGAGTTTGACCCAACCGGGCCAGCCTTATGATCGTATGGATCGGCTTGTGATTCTCACACAATCGAAACGTGTCTTAGACTGTATCGACATCAATCACTTACGTGCATTAAAGGCTGGATATGACTCAAGGTTCAAGAATCGTATCCATGATCTCAGTCAAAACATAGACCGAACCCATATCAACACTGCATTCGGCATTACCGGGTGCATTACGCCTGCAGGTATACATTGGGTAACTGATCAATGCAGACTACTGTCTGGTTATGAGATGTTGGGCTTACAAGGGCTACCGCTTAATCGACTCCAATTCGCAACTGAGGTCCAGCAGGAGCTGCGAGATCTTGCTGGCAATGCAATGACTACGACAGTGGTTGGTACCGCTCTAGTGGCTGCTTTGAGAGCGATTCAACGAAGTTCTTTAGGTCTAAACGGTGTCTTTCCCAACGCCCTAAAGATAACCGAGGAGAAGATCAATCGACGGGTTACGGAGTCTAAGTTACGAGAACTTTCAGGTTTCAGCACGACCACTATCGAACCTTTCCAGGGGCTATCTTTGAGAGAATTCATTAAAAAATGCAGAAAGTACTGCTTTTGCAATGGATCGGCCAAGTATAGCACTGATGACTTCTTGGAGTGCAAGATATGTTCCATTATTCGCTGCAAGTGGTGCGCTGGAAATCCGCCACATGATTTCCGCCCAATAAAGCGGCCCTCAAACTTCTTACTACTCGTGGAAGTAGAACAAGAAGTTATGCAATTCTTACCGAGCACGATTGTAGATCTGGTTTCCGCAGAGTACGAGACCGATTTTTCCCCCGAGATGACCATTATCGGTTACCCTTCTGTGATGAATCATCTCGCACATACGACTTTCTACTTCAGGAGCACCCACGTCACTGAAGTTGTGACCGTCTGTTACGGTGATGATAAAGCTTTTGAGGTGAGAGTCGTCTTATCGGAGAAAGGAATTACTTGGTACTTGTACCTCGATGCGTAGAGTGCATACGGGGAAGAGTTTCGAAACGAGTTAAAATTGGACCATATTCGGCTAGAGCAGCCTGTCGCAAAGGCCACGATCAAAGAAGGTGTGTCTAGCATCATTCCCACACCCGATTCCTGGCAGTTCTGGTGCTTCAAAAGAGCAAACTTCGAAGTAGAAATCGACAAGAATAGTAGCACTCTACAAGTCAAGAAGATTAAGGTGAACGGTTGTTTTTTTCCGGCGGGATTCGCTGAAGACTTGCGTGCAGCCTACGGAAAGTTTTACCACAAACCTGGCTGTGACGCCCCGGAAGACAGCCTACATGCTGTCGATGGGAAGAAATTATTCTTGTTCAAGGAATGTACTCGAACTAGAACACCTGAAAAAGACAGCTACATTATTTCGGAAGAGTGCCGTCTCTTGGAGACTTACGAATATCGGCCCGTCTTACTCAGGTTCGCGGCTAACTTGAACTTCTTGAAGTTGGAATCAGGTACAAAAACCCATGAAGCCCGAGTGGATGGGTTTTGGGTTAATCCCCAGATTGCCAGCCACACATTTCCCTCTTCGATGGCAAATCGCAAGAACCTAGATCGTTTCAGAGTTCCCAGTTCGAAATGCTTCATCATTCACGAAGAAGATCCGAATCAACAAGTTCTAGGTGAAGCCTTATTCGTGAGAGATAAACACTGCGACCAATACGGGGTCATCGGTAAATATGAGTTTCTCACTAACGCTACAAGAGACTGGGTCACCGTAGGGAAAGTTGATCTTCCTCTGCTGAATGATTTTGTTTCCCACGTCAATGTAAAGCTCGCCGGCCTCGAAAGCCTTGAGGTCAGTTTCCGGATGGCGGATATAGACTCTTGGGTGAAGAAGCTTGGAGATTGGAGGATCAAAGTCGATGTTCGGGATTCTCCTTTCGGGCAACTACCACGCGCCCAATGGCTCCAAGTTGCGAAGGCACAAGGTATTAAGTGGGTTCAACATCGTGATTCCAATGCTATGGCAGCATTTGAGAGCTACGTAAAGAACCAAGTTCCCCCATTTGAAGTAAGGGTAAAGGTTCACCCGACCTTGTTGAAAGACATACAGTTGGGATATACGGGCGAATCGTCATATGGGGACCAGTTTGTGGCCGTCGTGCAATATCTAATCAACCACAAGGCTCTCGGGTACCAAGCAGCAGCATATTTGCCACCAACCCGGAACTCTGGTGCCAAAGTAACTGCGTATGCTCTGGTCGAGCGCAATGCCGTCCTGCATGAAAACGTGCAAGTACATTCTGACGGTTCTGCAAAGCACAGCTTCGTACCATTCCGGGAGTCGCTAAAAAGCTTGGAAGGATTTTCTATTCCTCAAGACATTTCGAATAGAATGCGTATCAAGATGAAGTCATTCGGAGGGAAACTGAGCAAGTTCCAGTCGCAATCTCTTGGTTGGACGCTTTGGCGTGAAATGTACGAGCCGGAGTTTACCGAAAGAGAGATTGAAGAAGAAACCGTGCCAGACCTCAAATTGAGACTTGTTGGTCGTGTCGAGCGCAAAGCTCGCCACCGTGGTGGTATACTTGCGGACCAGGTTGGCTACGGAAAGACTATTGTTATGCTGGCACTCATGCACTGCCAAAAGGACTTCGACGAAGATCAGTCTTTGAAGCTGCGTGCTGCCAAGAATCCACACCGTATACATCTAAAAGCCAGTCTTATATTGGTACCTTATCATCTGGTCGACCAGTGGGCCAAAGAAGCAAAAGACTTTCTGGGCATACCGTGGAAGAAAATAATCACGATCAAATCTCTCGAAGAGCTACGTGACGGCAGATCCTTGGAACGCTTCAAAGAATTCCAAAAGGCGAGGGTTATTATCGTAAACCTTGAATGTATTGCAAATCCTGCATACTACCAAAACCTTGCTAAGCTGGCTGGATCTCTTGATCCACCCTCTGACAACTTCAAGGAGACCAATTTCCAACGCAGGCCTTTCGAGGACTGGTATGTGGACTCCGCACCCGCGGCTGGGGACCACGCGGGGAAGTTATTGAGGGTGGGCTTAGGAAACTGGGTTCACGCTGGAAAGCTCAAGACACTGTACCATGAAATCGAGGGCCGTCGAGAAGCGGCCGAAAAAGTATATCGAGACTTTTCAGAGAACTATCAAGGTTCGGTCACAACTGAAGCGATACCAAGTAAGCCAGCGTCCGAAAAAACACGTCGAGACTTCGCAAAGAATTTTAAACATGCGGTTAAAACCTCAGTTGCACCGGAGGAACCAAAGGTATCTCTGAGATTTACCTCACCACAGCAGCTGATTCCAGTATTCATCGATGACGAGTCTAAGGGTAAAAAGAAAAAGGACTCACCCAAACTCGAGGAGTTCTATCACGTGTTGGAGGCTTTTACCTTTGCCCGAGTAGTGTACGACGAGTTTTCCTACGAAGGGTTTTTTTCAACCCTTTTCGTCTCTAATTTACAAGCCTATTCGACATGGACCCTTTCGGCAACGCCGCCAACAAGAGACTTAGCATCCGTATGCTATACTGCTAAGCACTTCAACGTTCATGTGGCTCGCCCAATTCGCCGCCGACAGGGGATGCCTCGGATCACCAATGGCCCCGTATTGGAGGACCGAAGCAATGTGGAAGATATACGTATCCCTAAATTCGTATCAGATCAGACTATTCGCGAGAGACACCAACAGGGGATGGAGTTTCTACAGCGTTTTGCCAGCTCTAATCCCCTCGATCAAGATCTATCAGGTGGCATCGAGGTTGAAGAAAAGGTCGTGGTATGCGAAATGGGTCCTTACGAATTCGTCCATTACCATGATCTAGAGCAAGAGCTGCGGGCTCATAATTTTGATGCCAACCTTCTGCCAAGGGAATCTCGTTTTCTATTGCAACCACTGGTCGGTGACGACTGGGGTGCTAACGGGAAGCAAGTCAGCACCAGCGCATTACTCTATCGCTCCTCGCACGGGAACTGGCTGAGGGGAGAATATGATATGTCATGTCTCACGGACCAGCGGAGTGCTGTGAGCCTCGTTGCCCTTCGCATCTTCGGAACTGTAGCCGAGAAAGCCATCTGGCTCTCTAAGCGCATCTGGGATCATCAGGCCGAGAGGAACTTCACCAATGGAAGAAACGCAACCACTGATGTCTATATGCTTCTAAAAGATATCTGGGGCAAAAATCTCGCCGGCTGTGGTGGAGAAGACGTCTGGAAAAAATTGGTCGAAGAAGTCATTACCAAGGGGGGCAAGAACTTTGACGAAACACTTAAGGACATGGAAGAAAGCTACCCCAACTTCCTCTTAAGCGAAGACAGGTTTTTCAGTACCCTCAACAAATCTACCTCCAACATATGGATTGATTATTACAACTTGGAAGCTGGGGATCTCGTAAACATGGGCGAACAAGAAGCCAAAGCTCTGATACAGGACTTGATTCGTATCCACCAGGATAGAGCTACGAATCTAACAAGAGTCGATGCACAGTCTACTCTAGCAGCGCTCGTCAACGAAGACCAGGCGCGCTACAGGAGGACTAGGGAGAGTATAAAGTGCCGGGTGGCGAATGTTAGAATTGAGCAATTGGAAGGCAAACCCACGGGCAAATATCTAAGAAGCCTATGTCGTGCGGCAGGTATCTCATTCGACCATAACGACAAGCTGAGTGATCTTCAGAGTCGTCTAAGGGATGCAGCGAGAGGAGAGCTCGACGAAAGAGCCTATATTGATTACGTCCAATGCAATGCGATGAGCCCACTAAGGTACCCTCGACTCGGCGAAATCGTCGTGATTCGAGGCGGAAGGTACACATTCACTGGAAATGATGTGAGCGACACTTCGATTGAGTTGCGAAAGGCTTTTGTAAAAGCCGCCGAAGCAATCAAACAAGAGCGAATTGCCAAGAATCTTATGCTGGATGACGAGAAAGCAGAGTGCAATTTTTGCGGACAAACCGTCCCTAGAGAAGTCCTACACATTGTTTGCGAATGTGGCCACCTGGTTTGCAAAGAGCATCTCGGACCAGTCTATTGTGGTGGAGATGAGGGAGAGCGTTGTGCATCGTCGCTTAAAGGCCCAACTATGCCATTGGAGAAGATCAACATCCCCCAGCGACGTCTTAACCTCGGTTCTGGCAAACAGGAGGATGCCCTGTGTCCTAGAATCAGCTCTAAGTTCCAGATGTTAATCAACACGATTAAGGCACTTCCTAAGGATGAGTTCGCTATTGTATTTTTTCAATATTTTAGCCAACTCGAAGAGCTCCTGTACGCCCTAAGGAAAAACGGAATTGGTTTTGTCTACACCGCGCCCACTGCGAATGCCCAAAGAAAGTTCGATGAGCGAATGGGCGACAAACTGGTTAAGATCGATAGATTGGGTTCGACGGGGCTCCCTAAGCTTCGAGATCGATGTGACGAGCGTGGAATTCGATGGTCACAAGAGGAAGATGTCGATGACTTGAGAGACAAGCTTCAGCGCTGGAAAAATAAATTTGCAAAAACAATCGAGCATCCTAAGCTTCGACTGTTGCGGATCGACGACGTTTCGTCCGCGGGCTCGAACTTCCAATATGCTAACCATGTCATGTTCATCACCCCCTTCGTGGTAGATCTACAGGAGAAGTATGACTCCTGCATGAAACAAGCGATAGGCAGATGCGTTCGTTTCGGCCAGAAGAAGAAGGTACAGGTTTACCATTTCGTCACAGCCAACACCGTGGAAGTCGACATCTTGGAGCTGCGAAGACAGTGCCATATCCTTGTTCGCCCTGGAATGGCCATCGGGAGACTTCAACCCGCCCCGGTAGCAGAAATGAAGATGAGGGAGTTTGGTGCCGCACGTGTCGATGAAGAAGACACTACTATGCCTGATGCGGCTGAAGCTTCTCAACCTGACAATGATGGTCCTGACACCCCAATGTCGGATGCCCCGGATACCACCCCTGACGACCCAGATAAGGAAGAGAGAGTTACGTCGAACCTTGGGCCTCAGGAGATCTGGAAGGCTATGAATGAGGTGAATTGGCTGACCACGGTGGGCATTGAGTACTAATTCTTGGTGATTGAGGAGGGGTAAGTTCAACATGTTTCTATACTCCCTATCAAACTCATCTAGTAGTCTCAGTCGAACTAATAGGTCACTTAGGAGAAGGAACGAGTTATGGATAGCCAGAGAGGCTAATTAATGCGACTTGCGTTACGGATTACGAAAAGATTGCGATGAATCATCTGCATGAGACAGAGAGCACGAGCAGAAAAGGACCTAAAACTCAGAAAAAAAGGAGTAAAACAAAAAACATACAAAAAAAAAAGCCCAACTACCACTGCTGTTGCGACTATGAGCAAGGATCGATTTCTTATTCTTCTTTTCGTTAATACGGTCTCCACGCTACGAATACCTACTGCGACGCCGAACAGACAAGAGGGATATCAGGATCGCATGTACTGGAGGGTTGTGGAAGACTTTGCTTTTTTAGACACTTCGGGAGCAACTCCCCTTTTAATTAGTGATCGGATCATTGAGTTTGTTAATTGAGTTTCACATTTTTTTGGGACACAATGGCTTAGAATGTGTGCTTTAATTCTTTTGATATGCTTCGTAGACGAGGGATGCCCTCTAAAATAGGGACATGTAATAAGTTCCTTACCCCTGAAGCTGGTAGATTATAATGACTGCGTTTAAGTACGCGAAGTAAAGATGTATAAAGAGATGCCTTTTTAAAATAAGGTATCTCCCGCGTAGATGATTCTTCAAGTGTCTATTGGAGTCTGCACAAAGACTACTAACTCATCTAGCAACCGCCTCCTCCGTAAGTACCTCCTAGTCAAGTTACAATAGTAAACATTCATCAGGGTAGGGTATCTATGATTCAACCCTCTTTCCCCCCTGAATTGACACACTAACCGCCACTAAGGCCCCCTACAATTTCGAACCAACCTCCCCTCGACCCTGTCCCAGCACACGAACCTTTATCCTCGGGCCACCCTCCCCTCCTCCTCCTCCTCCCTCAAGAGCAACCTCCTGGCAATCCTCAATCGGCTCGTCATTCGCAAACTGCACGACGACAAAATCGATCGCGGAACCGGGAGGTCCGAGCGCCGCCATCGGCGCGTGCCACGTCCCCGCGCCGTACGTCACGGCCTGCGAGCCCGTGGCTAGGAATGCGCGGATGCGGCTTAGGTCCGGCATGCCTGGGCCGGGGAGCTTTTGGGACGCGCCTGCATCTTTATCGTCATCGTCATCTTCGTCTCCGGCTCCGTCCTTTGGTACGGGGAAGTCCTTGTCCGCGCTGGTAGGGGATAAGGTCGGCGCCACTATGACTAGATACTGCACCGGTGACGATGACCCCAACGACGGCGACGAAGAAGTGCTAAGAGGCACGAAAGTCTGCGTGGTATACGGGTGTCGTTCGAGGACTTGCACGTTAAACAGACCCCCACTATCCCCCTCTCTATCCGGCTCCAGCTCCCTCGCGCCGCACACGAACATCGTAGTCCGCGGCGTGGCCGTCCTCCCGCTCGGGGCCTGGGCGTACAGGTCCCGGAGGGGCGGCGCCAAGGCCCGGTACTGGATTGCGGTGCCCTGGTTAGCGGACACGGCGCCGAAGCCCTGGGGTAGCGCGGAGGAAGAAGAAGAAGAAGAAGAAGATGTGGCGGCGGCGGCGGTGGAGGGGTGGAGGCCGGGGGCTGGGTTAGTGAGGACGGAACCGAAGGGGCGGAAGGAGTTGGGGGTTAGGGGCTCGGTTGGGATGATGAGGGGGTTGTGGAGGGGGAGGGTGCGTATGAGCATTTTCTTTTCTTTTGTTTCTTCTTCTTTTTATGATTAGTTACGGCTTAGTTAACTAGTTAATTAATTATATGATTGTTTATAGAAAGAGTTAGTTATTTATTATTACTAAGGTAAGCAGGGGGCTATTTGCTGAAGGTTTAGCAGCTCAAGTTGTGAGTACGAAGTAGGCAATTTGACATACTCGAGATTGGGGGCGGTGGCATGGGGGGTGGGTGTTAGGATGGATATACACTATGTTTAATGCAAAGATGAAGATTGTTAGTGTTTTGCTTTGTAAGACAGTTATGGCAGTAACTGCTCCTAACAAATTACGAGAAATTGCCCCGGCGAGTGGGTCTGAATGCTGTCCAATAAGGATCCAGAGTTACTTTCTGCGTTGGTGTTTGCCTACAGTCGCGACATCCTTTTAAGTTTTCTCTCCAATAAGTTTGTTTTTTCTCTTTAAATCCTTCTAGTTAAATTCGCTATTGGACTTTGTTTGTTGCTCGTTATTCGTTTCCTGGTAGCGTTATTTTTTGGTCGCGCGTGTTGAGTCTATTACTGATACTCTATCGTGAGTTTCCCATTTTTAGTCAACAGGACGCTAAGACTAACAAGGATTTATTTAGGCTACCACCGTGCCCTTTATTGAGTAGTGGAATTGGGTTTGTGTCGAGGACGAGAAAAAAAAATCAAATGTCAAATGAGTCAAGATCCTATCTATGTGGTTTATTCCGCAGTAGACCAAGACCTGCCCTGAGGCCGACTGGTGATAATGGATTGCAAGGAGTCGAATTCTCCCCAAGGTCCTCCATTTCGAGTTCAGTGGCTCCCGCAGCTGTCGCATCCTCTTCATCACAGCCGGCTCGTCCTACGGCGGCCCTCAATAACCCGGAGCTAGCTGGGTACTACTCGCCTCCAGCACCTCGGCCGATGCCGCCGCCAGATCCGTCTCAGGAGTTAAGGGGTTACTATGCCCCCGAGCCGGCTCCTGTTCCGCGGCCGAGGATTCATCCCACAAAGGTGGCCTATTCATGAACTTATGGGCATTTATCTACCCATCTCGCTCAGACATACGATTATCATACCCCTATTTATCTACTGTATATGGGATCGTAAACTAACATGGTGGCTCATTTGGCGTTGCATCTTGCTCCATGAGGATGTTCTCTGGGGAGACTTTTATCTCATTAAGAACTTCTGGTAGACTTACGACGTAGGTACTTGGCTGCGACAAGCGACTTCGATTTCTTGCGCCAGATATTTCATATGGCTAAAGTTACGCAGCTAACAATCTTGATTTTTTCGATAAAATTACTTGCCGCATGAAATTTGAATACCATGCTACGCGGAGACTGCATTGTTCCTTGTGACGAGATCAGAATGATAGACCTTCGGGTGTCTAGATAGAAGCACAGAAAAGTCTACATCTTCTATTTTCACATGCTGCAAGCTGAGTGGCTATATTCGATTTTCTTCTGTTTGCTTTAGCTGTGTTTCGAAAATCAGGAGACACCGTACCAGGTACCTTAGGTGGACTTGAGGATAATACAGGTATGGGGAAACCAATGTCTAAGTGGAAGTACTTAACGGTTACTTTCTTGCTCACGGCCCATATTTTTACTACGTAGCTGCCAGTACGTAGGGCTGATCTGTGTTTTATATTCATCTCATGTTTTTTCAGGTCATAGAAAACCGGTCATGATGTTCCTTCAACCCCTCGCAGTCAACGTCCAAATATGCACTAGGTACTGGCTCAGGGTCATACCTTCATCCCTTATCATAAGCAGCAATTCTTGTAATCGGCAAAATATGGATGTTTCGTCGTGGTGTGGAGATATATAGTATCTAGGGGTCATGTTATCGGATAGCGCGTATATCTGTGGCTTGGCTGTATCACGGGTCATTTGTCAAATTTTTTACTTTCTAGATGTCTCTATTTGTTTTGACATAATGGAGCTTACAAGTTCGAACCAGGAACCTGCGCAAGGCTCCGACAACGGGATTGAAAATACCGAAAGTAAGACTGCCGCGCAGGAGCCTAACAGCGTCAACGAGTCAATTCCAAAAAACGTGATCTCTACGCCTCTTAATCTTGGGCATAGTGACACTAGAACAACCGAGAACGAATCAGACCAACTTGCGGAAAACACAACGGTTCCCTTTTTGCCGGATGCAGAGGTCAACTTCCTAGTATCTCCTAGACAAGAAGATAATTTTCAGGCCGATAGTGAATTACAGCAAACAGAAACTGACGCGCCTATGCCTGATTCTAGTAGCTCTCCCAGTTCGCCTGTTAGCGACTCGTCGTCTAGCACACTAGTGAATAACGAAGATTCATATCAGTTATTCACTAACGCGTCTATTTCCAGCTCTTCCAGCACCACGTCTGGTTCCACTGAATCGGAAATCAATTCACTTGGACGTGTGCCGATATCCGCACAATCTTCTACCACCTCGGGTTCTATCGACACTCCCACAACAGATACTGTGACTGCGGACTCTTCCGCGTCGGGATTTTATTCTAGTCTTACGCCTCCTCACAGTATGAGCAACCCTTCAGCCTCCGCAAATGCTGCGGGAAGATCAGGATCAGTGAAATTTTCAAATGTAGCCGCCGTTCAGCATCCAGACGGAACTACATCTCAACAGCCAACAAATTTGCCCTCGTCTTCTCCTCCTTCGACCTCGATGTCAGAACCAATTGAACTGCAACCCGATCCCGCAGGAGGTGGTCCACCTTCCGGTGGTCCGCCGCCGGCTCCCGTGGCGCCAGCTGCAGCGCCAGATCCGAACCCGAACAACGGGTTTCCACCACCTGCTCCTCCCTTCGCTCCTCCTTTCGCTCCTCCTGCGGCCCCTTCCGTACAGCCCGTGGGTGTTATATATCCTGCGTTTAATCCTCCCGTTGTACCAAATGTCGCCCCTCCGTTTGGACCTAACTTAGGCACCGCTATACCGAACTTTGGTGGTGGTGGTCCGCCTGTCGTTATCCTGAACAAGTGCGTGTTTTTTTTCAACGTGATATCTATTTACGCGGAACGAGAATAAGCCTAGCTAACTTGCGAACAGTGCCCCTGCTCCCCAGGCTGGTCCCTTTTCCAACATGAATGCCAACCCCCAACAACAGCAACAGCAGCAGCAGCAACCTTACCTCTGGTTCAACCCGCCACTAGTAGCTCCTTCAGTGCCTCCCCCTCCGCCTGGTACCCAGGGCTCATGGTGTAAGCACCCTCCCATCTCAGAAAAAAGCCCTCTCCCTAGGAGTGCGGCTCCTTAGTAAAAAACATACTAACAGTAGCATAGGCTATCCCAGCCAATCTCCCTTCTGGGCTGGCACACTAGCCGACCGGACGAATCCGCCTCCGCAGTTCTACACAGCGGGGCAAACTTACATTGTAGAGCCTGCCCAGATCGCGGGTGGGCCACCGCAACCACCGCCGCCGCCACCTCCTCCCCCTCCCCAGATCCCGCAGGTGCAATATTATGTTAATGGTACGACGGGCCCGTTCGTATACTACATGCAATAGATATGGAGATGCCTAAGGTGCTAAAAATGGTGCCTAGGTAGAAAAGAAATATCGTGATAGAAGCTGGAACGTATACGATGCGATGTTTTGCTTGGAGAAGCAGAGATTTACGGGCAGCAAAATAATAATATGTCACGACTACTACGACAGATGCAGACTGAAGGAAGAGGCAATGGTTTCCTACTTTCCCCTCCTAAATTAGACGTAAGAGGAGTCACCACTTATTCTGCTTTCCATCCCCCTTTTCCTCTCTTAGGACACAGTGAACAAACTTCCGTTGCATGTAATGATTTCAGCGTTGAAAATACTAGATATATTGACTGTGACACCGCTCTTACAGCTTCCATAACCTTTCCACTCTTACCCATCTCGTTCTGGGTTAACCTAGTCAATAGGGGTGGAAGAAATAGGGGTAAAGATAGGGGTAATATATACAGTATATTTCATTTAAAACAACACTGTACCGTGATGCTCAAACACCCAACTCTAAGCTCTCAGCTCCGCGGCCGGGACTTTCTTCCATGACAGATATGTCGGCAAAACAGGAGGCGGGTTTAATCCTACAACGTTACACGTAATCTCCTCGTCCCTGCGGTAGACGTAGCAAGACGTGTCGTAGAACCTGCTCCCAGAGCCTGTGAAGATGATCCTGTATACGATTGTCAGCGATTAGCACATGTACATGATCTATAGCTCCAGACGGTCAAGTTTCAAAAAAAGACGGGAAATTTCAAGGGTTAAGGGGCGACTTACGGATTTTCGGGATCCTTGTCGTCACAGAACCACGTGTGGTTTATCGCCACGTACCCCGTCGCGAGATCAAGCTGCCACTTACACTCGAGGGACTGGCGCGCCCACGCGTCGGACGACTGGATGCCGTTCGCGTAGTCTTTGCACTCGTACCAGCGGGAGGGGTCGCTCGTCGGTAAATAAGGGGTCGTTTCGAGGCCCGAGTACTCGACGAACTGGTACCCGTCAATAGCCACAAACTGGATATCAAAACGGACGTTTGTTTTAAACGAGCTGGCGAGCGCAGGCGTTGTGTATAGGGAGTCAGAGGTAAACCCTGTGCGCCATTGTGTTGAGAGGACGGAGGCGATGGTGCAGCTGTAGCCCTCGGGCGGGAGCTCGAAGAAGGCGTCTGGGGCTAGTTCGAGGCGCTCTGCGAGGGTGCCGCGGACCGTGAGGGGGAGGTCGGTCTGGCGGCACGTTTTGACGAAGACGTCCGTCGAAGTGTCGTTGTTCCACGAGCAGTCCAAACTAGTATCGACGTCGCCGACGGCCCTGAATTTAGCGGGGAGCTTGTCGTCGTGGCCGTTGCAATGCCACTGCTGGTTTATGGAGAAGACGCCCGTGAGGGGGGTTTAGCTTGATCGAGGAGGTGATGCGGTAGTCGTCGAAGGGCGAGCGCGCGAGGGCGCAGCCCCACCACCGGTCGTGGCCGTACCGGCCGTCGCGATTGAGCTCTTCGCCGTCGCCCGTGCACGTTAGGTTGAAGCCGGTCGAGGGGTTATGAAATGTGGCCGTTAGGTTGCCGGTGCTGTAGCTGCCGCGCCATATTTCGTTCCATAACCACGACGTGACTATCCATGTCGGCTCCTCCGAGGTTTCGAGGCAGCCAGGGTGGTTGACGCCTTCGGGGGCGACGTTAGGGCTCAGTTCGATCGGCTCGGTTAGTGACCCTTTGATGTACGTTGATTTGTTGGATTCGATGTCGATGGGGGCAGTGCCAATGGCTCGGAAGGTTACGCTAGGAATAGTCAGTCAGTTTAAGTAGCTTCTCTGGGATCAACTGGGCATACTCCTTTAGGTACTTTTCTCCTCCGTTGCATACCCACGTCTGGTTAACCGAGAGCTCACTCGTCTCTTCAGTAAACCGTACCTCCGTCGAATTACCATCGCAGATAGTCCACCCCCCTCCTTTAGCAGTGCATACGACCGACTGGTTATTAGCATGATTATTCAAGCGGAAACTCAAAATCGCCCCATCATCGCCCTTTTCGTGAGTCACGTTCTGCACATCCCAGTTCGGATAACTGAAGGACGTACCGATGCAAGGGGTCTCATTCCATGGCGTGCCTAGGACTTCCTTTTCAGACGGTGGAATTATATCCACTGTGTCAGAGTTCCAAACCGGGGTTACGTAGTCCCCATCGAAGGATGATATCTTCTCATCCGACACTACACACTTTGTCTGTGTAGGATCATCTACACAATCTAGGAGTCCCGCAAGCTTAGTCTTTGCCGATGAGAAGTAAGATAGACTATCGAGTAGATCAGTTCTCGGCCACTTCGAAGCCATTTAAACCTACGAAATGGGGGGGTCGGGGGTATGCATGCTATAGAAACCTACGGATGAGTCTTGTTCTCGACTTCGCATATCCACAATTGGTTGATCTCAACTTCGCTAGTGGCAGCCGTATACTTGAATATAGTCTTCGGAGACACCGCTTCTTGATCGCCTTCGCAATTGTTCCACATGGGGTTGTCTGGGTCCTGTAGATAGGGGGTCGTACACGAAGTCGTCTCGTTATTCGCAGTGTCGTGCAGGAGGAAGTGCGCCATGCTCCTATCGCCCGCTTTTATACTCGTCTGGTTGAACTGGAAGGAAGAGAGCTTATAAGCGGGCTTCTTGAACCCCTTTTTGCATGGGCTCGCGATTGCATGCGTGCTGTTTTTACTCTGCCAGGCGCTCCTTGCTTGGTGCAAATTCGCAAACGCTCTAAGCTGTGCATTTGAAAGCCCATGCAGTTTTGATCCTCCCCTAAGATGGTCTTAGTAAGTTTGATTTGATAGGTAGGTACCTATGTGTTCGGGATTTTATCATACAGTTGAACATTAGAGCTTCCATGGTCACTACACACTGATAGAACCAATTGTAGAGCAATCAGACTAACTAGAAGTAAGAAATGCATGTTTACTCCCCCTGGAGAACTTATGACTATCCTTATGTCTTCGGGCCAGTTTTATCGACTACGCGCTCATGAGTTCTATTGTGTTATTGTATAGCCGTATGAGGTCGGTCCTCGGCCGGACCAAATAGTATATAAGTAAGGCAGGTATCTGTTTCTAGAACGCCGCATTCATTTAAACATAAATTATTCGCCGTGTAAAGTGCTTTACAGTATCTGTAGTAATGCTACGATGGTATATTAGCCGACATGCGAGTGGGTAGTATCCCAAGAAACCAATGCTAGAAAGTCGAGTAGATAAAGCTAGGATCAGCAGGCTGAATTACGATTGACCTCATCAAAATTTTTGTTCTATTGATTAGCCAACTTTAGACAAAGGCGACCTGTCCTATAATTAGTTTTGATTAAAGCTTGTATGAGTTCTTGAAGACGTTCCCAAGTCACATTACTTCAATTCAAGAGTCCACTTGGTCGGGCCAAGACCATTTTGAAAACGGCATATAGAACTGCTACGGACAGAGTAAGGTAAGATGACACAGGTGGTCTTCATTTTAACTTTAAGCAATCCTGAATATAGAAGGGCTATTTTCTGCTTAATTTAGGATATCGTTGGTAGCTTTTTTTCTTTCTCTTCAGGAATAAGCTGTCAGTCCACTTAGTAGAGAACACCGAAGACAGGTTGCCTACTTGGATCTCGAGATTATCATATTCGGCTATGCTTGAGCGTCATGGTAGGTAGGGTTCACTATAGTTTGGGTCTTATCATCAGCATATTCATCATGATGCTCGTTGTCCCTTC
This sequence comes from Daldinia eschscholtzii, assembly GCA_037126485.1. NCBI lineage: Eukaryota > Fungi > Ascomycota > Sordariomycetes > Xylariales > Hypoxylaceae > Daldinia > Daldinia eschscholtzii. The sequence continues at coordinate 2,140,692 of JBANMG010000007.1, forward strand.
TTTAACAAGACTTGCTAAGGGTAACCACCTAAGTGACGTCAATATTCCCCTATGAATGTCTGTTCTATGATTGTTTCCAGGTAGGTAGGTCCTCCAAGCATTGAAGCTTCTTCTTCTTTCATCCCGACACCTCTTCACATGGAAACAGGCACCGAATAACAAGGATGTTGCCAGGTGCTATCAATGATGGGTTGATTAAATTAAAAATTCCTGCGAGTCCGGGTAAGCTCTCAATCTGACCCCATTTTCAACTAAACTTCTCACCCTTTCTATACCTTGAACACACGCGTCTTAAGCTATGGCCGAGACAAAGCCTACAATCTTGGTTTTCTGCCGCGGAGAGCTAGGAGGAGGTCTCAAAAAGATCAAGGAGAAGGCCAATGTTTACCAAGCCTCGTTTTTGAAGCATGATGCTCCGGCGAAGCTTCTAAGTGAGCACCCATCAGCTCGGGCTATTTGGATCGTTGACCCTGATATTACAACACGCAAGTTCAAGGATCTATCCAGCAAAGTTGTCAACTATGTCCGAGATGGAGGAATAGTTATCCTAGATGGCTTCTTCTCTATGGGAATTGGACCTATTGAGTTCGACAAGTGGATGAAAAACGTGTGGAACTTGCCTTGGAGACATGGGCAGTATGAAACGACGACGGTTGTCTTTCAGAGCTCTGCTGTCGGTCCTCGGAAATTCTGGAGGGACGGACTAGCCGCGGCATATTCTCAGAAAGGGGTTTTCCTCAAGAATGTCTCTCCCGCCGCTTCGTGGTATGCTTCGCCCCCAGGATCGACCAGCGAGTCTAGCGTGTTTGGACCTGTTCCGATTGAAGCTCAAACATCTGTCGCATTCAAAAAGGTCGGCAAGGGTTGGCTGGGATGGACAGGCGACATTAACCATCAAGAGGAGACTTCGGCTGCTGTACGAGCAATGATGGGACTGAATATGAGAGCAGAGGCAAACTACTTACAGGTGCCCGTGATGTTCCACCGAGTGGTCTTGAGAAGATAAGAAAGTGATTTCGGCCCAACATAGTATTGTCAAAGATCATTTTCCGGTATTCATTTTAGTATGCCAATGGCGGTGATCATGGTATAGTCCTGGTGCAATGTGCGCCATAAAGCTAGACACTAGAAAAGATAACTTTTTACACTGAGATAAGATTGGAATGCTGTAGCTTATGAACGTTTTTGATGGCAAGAAAAGATGTAGTCGCGTCCGTTACACGATGTATCACCTAATAGCCGCTTCAGTGATACACATGAGTATCGATACCTAGGTACCTATAGTAGGTACCTATAATCCGCTACAGTTATAAATATTAGACGGGAGCGTGTCAAGGGCATTACGGGAGGACAATTGGAGTGTGCTAGGTACTTGAATTTAGTATCTGGCCAATCAGACATTTACACAACCGAAATAGATAACTGATTAGGAAACAACGATGGAGTACATGACGCTGTCTGAATAATTTGGTAGTCACTTAGCTGCTTCCTTTAGATAATCGTGTTACCTACCTACCTAGGTACATGTATTTACCCTAATGCAAGCAAGTACTGTCCACCTATGTACAGGTAGGCAATATTAGAACGAAGGAGGCTACGTCCGGGTATGTCCAGAGCTACCTACCTACCTACCTAGGTAAGAAGCTGTCAGTGACAAGTGTTCCTTACGCTTGCCTGACTAACAATTCCCGACTACTAAGGTCTGATTACCTTTTGCGGATTTTATTCGACTCCTGCCATTGGCTGGGACTTTATTAAACAAACATCAACTCGAAAGGGGACACGACTGCCATCATGGCTTGATCCTTATACGTCATCTTCTTTTAGCCTAACGGTCTAACATGTATCAAGGACAACCAGCATCTACCTTCACGTTCATTGGAAATCCCGCGTTGATCCATCCCATCCATCTAATGTAAGAGTGTCTTCAGAGTTTAGAAGACACTCGGAACCAAACCTCAAGAGAATTACTTCTTCACGAACCAAAACCATACGCCAAAAATAGGCCAAGCCTTCGAGTCTATGATTGATTGCCCACTTGGCACATCGAAAAAAAAAAAAAAACAAACACTAAAAAGGCATTTAAAGGCTATGGTATCGAGTTACCCTGCCGCGCGCCTTACGGCCTCGGATCCACGATACAATGAAGTAAACAAAGGTTACCAACAGTCAAACAATCAGGTTAATGGTCTTGCCAACCCACTATATTCTTTTTCGACAACGAACTCCAATGATATCCTAGACGGGAGAAGCGCTGGAGTGTCATATCCCAAGATGCCACGTCTAGATTTAGACACGAGGAACTTTGCGGCAGGGAATTCGATATATCTACATGGAAATGCCAACGAACAGCAAGATGATGGCTTGCAAATACGTCCACCCGCACCCCCTTCACATCCAAGAGACACTCTACCAATTTGGAAATGGAGAGCATTGCTTGTAGCCAATTGTTTTCTAACCATAATGCATGGTAGGCCCCCCTCCCGTCACTATCCGCTGTAGTCTCTGTCACCAGATTCTCACCTACAGACTAATTAGGATACGATGTGAGCAATGTTGCCAATATCCAGGCATCTATCTACAAAGCCTTTGGGCATATCGAACTACTTTCCTGGGTGGCGCTCGGCTATTCGGTCTGCAATGCCGCCTTGATTCCCCTAGGTCGTAAGCTTTTCAAGTTCGGAGACTTCAAAACGCTATGTCTCCTGTCGATGATGTTCATCATTGGAGGGTCCGCTCTCTCCGGTGCCGCTCCAAATATCGAGTGCATCATTGCAGGGCGTGCTGTGATGGCCCTAGGATCAAGCATAATATACCAGGGGTACGTCTCAATTCCCAGATAAGTTTAGGTGACAAGTTTCTGACCGTTCTAGAATTTTGAGTTTCAATATCATCTTTACTTATCCCCACGAACTAAGCCTTGTACAAGGCTCCATCGGCGCTTGCTTTGCTATAGGTCTAGTGTTAGGCCCGATTATAGGTTTGTCTCGCTTTGGTTCGACCATTTGGCATGGGATATCTGATTCGTATTTTAGGAGGCGCCTTTGCCAACAATGACCATACTACATGGCGATGGGTAATTACATCCCGTCCACTATAGGTATAAAGGACTAACGCTACTAGGCGTTTTATTTGGTGATACCACTATGCATCATTAGCTTGGTACTTCAAGCTCTTTTCTATCCTCGCTATACTATGCCAACTAATAAGACGACATGGACACACATCAAGGAAGTCGACTGGGTAGGAAATCTACTGCACATAGGAGTCTGCTTGCTCTTTGCGATCGGCTGTACTTTTATCGGATCTGTGGGTACCTGGGGCATTAACTCGGGCATCGCCACCTGGATCATTTTCACGTTCTGTGTAATCACATATGTTCTACAGCAGGCATACAATCTCGGCACAACACCCGAGAATCGTTTACTTTCTTCCAGCTCTCTTCTCCACAACCGAACCGTTTTGTTTACTTGGATTTGCACATTCTGCGCTGCGGCGTCTTACGGCGCTACATTATATTATGTACCTATATACTTCGCCTTTGGGCATGGCCTAGATCCGTTCGCCGCGGCAACCCGACTACTGCCCTTCATTTGCGTTTTCATATTCACCATCATACTGTGTGGCACTCTACTCCCGGTCCTTCGATTTTATAAGGCCTTCTTCGTCGTCGGTTCTATTCTCATTCTAGTGGGTGGGGGTTTATTTCAGTTATTAAGTACCGACATCTCTGAGTCAGCAGTCATGGGCTTCGAAAGTATTGTCGCCGCCGGGCTTGGTATCCTGTGGCAACTAGGGATACCGGTATGCACGACCTTCCTGCCCGACACCGATGACCGCCTAGATCTCGCTTTACTCAGCAACATGGCACAACTGGGCGGCATCGCAGCCTCGCTTTCCATCGCCGGTATGATCTACCAGAGCACGGGCTTCCAGTCGCTGAAGGATTCCGTTGGAGGCATGGGCTTCTCTGACGGAAGTATTCACGAGTTGCTCTCGGGCGTTGATTCACCAATCCTAAAAAATGCCGACCCCAAGGTGCTACGATTAGCCGTGGAATCCATCACCAACGCCATTAGAGCATGTTTCATCGTTCTTCTTGCTGCGGGTGGTATATCAATCCTTGCCGCCTGCAGTATGAAGTGGGAACCCCTCGGGGTCAACCAGCATATGGGGAGACAGCGCATGGGACAATCAGGAAGCACTCAACTTCGCCATCAAATATCAGATGGCGAGTTTTTACTAGACGACCTGAATGCCCGAGGGGAGACTCTAGGTGGGGCGTTGAATCCGCTTGACCTAGTACATATTCGGGATAAGAGATAAGTAGCACTCCATTCCTATGTTGAGTTCGAACGACGCTACGAACTTGTTGTGCTCTGTCTGTATACTATGCTCGTCTGTATGTGAAGAGGCACTATCGTTTCTAGCCTATCGAAGATTATCCGAGTTATTGAAGTAGTTCATTAATGATTGCTCTTGAATGAAGTGTTTAAGCTTATATTAACTAACCACCTGTAGTTAGCACTTAACTTGAGACTGCCTTTTTTTTTACCCCTAATCCACAGCCTTTCATTCCGCGTACATGCTCAACATATCACTCTAGGAGTTACAGGACCGTTTCCCATTTGATCTGCTGCTCAAGCAAACCCTTCGTATCAACTACCCAATAGAGTATACAGAGCCTTCCAACAGACACCTCGTTTCACGATATGCATCCGTCTCTGGATTATAATATTACAACAATTAATCAATACGCCGTAAAGTCTGTCAGGCCTATTCCATCGGGATCGAGGCACCATCCACCCAGCTAGAAGATGTAAGTCGCTTCTCCCGAATCAAGCCTTTATACTGGTAATAACAGCGCCTCATATCCGTCTGCGACGCTAGGGTTGACTGCGTAGGCTGGTCGCCAACCTGCTCAGTCAAGCATGCGATATCTGTCCCGGCATCCGCTTCGCCCACTTCTTGTGGACCCTGCCATGCATTGTCGTCTCCTTGCCATACTGACTGGATTTTATTGTCTTCATCTTGGTATAGGATCCATGTGTTCGTCGTATTGCTATTTAATCGCGCAATTGTGAGCGCCGCAATGGAGGTTCCTGAAGGGATTGTGACCCTGAGTGATCCTATATGATCGTTAGTGTATACTAAGCTACTAACTTTTGGAGACGAAGAGGATCCTGCATACCGGAATACCAAGATACTTTGTCGTCGTAACCGCCGAATGGGAAAATCGAGAGGAGACCTGTGGGATCGCGGTATGCGAGGCCCGCCGTATATGGTGTGCGGAAGCTATTTACCAATGGTACTACTGCGATGCCCGAGTTGACATCACCTAGGGGAATATCTTCTGGATGATACCAGCCCTGCAGCGTGTCGTTAAACCAACCCCTTCCCCCGTGTGCGTCGTAAACCACACGATGAAAAGAGGCGTTTCTGTTCTGATAAATGACGTACGGCCAATAGGCGCTCATCCGGGACCCGTCAGGTACGGTGAAAGACGTTCGGTCCGAGCTGATACTGTCGATCTTGGGCACCGTCTCGTCTTCGAAGAAGTTGATCCCCTGGAACGTAGATGATGGGTCTAAGTAGAAGAACTCGAACTGCGGAAACTGCAGGTAGATGGTCACTGCAATAGGTGTCCCGGGCTTCGCATTTACGTCTTCGAAGATTATTGGTGACGACCATTGGCTAGTACTGCTACTATACCGCGACGTGCGGATCTTGTTGTCGCCTCCTTGCCAAAACAACCGCGAGGTGAAGCCGTTTCCCGGTACGCGCCGACCCGTCACTGTGAGCCTCGTCTTGGGCCGGACTGCTGTCGTGTTTACGCTTGAGATGGTGCCGGCGCTTGGTGTCGATGTTTGGCTTGGTGGAGTTGGGGTTGAGGATGCTGCTGCTGGGGGATTGTCCGACCCATCACTTGAAGCTGCTTGGGTTCCCAGAACACCGCCGACTACCGCGCCCACGATCACCGCAAGAAGAACTATGCCTCCTATTAGAAAATACAACTTCCTTCTATCACCATTTCTTCCTTGGGGCGGTGGCTGCGGGACTACCTCCTTCGAACTATATACTCCATAGGCCGGCTGTTGACTATACAAAGTGTTGTCATTCTTAAACTGTGGTGGTATTACCGGATCGGATGCTAGGGCGAGGTACTTCTGCGACGGTGGGTTTACGACCTCTGGGTCAGTGGAATAAACGATTTCAAGCCCGGGTTGCGAAACCCTATAGTCCATAGGCTTGCTCATGGCCTACTTCCTTTACCTCGAACGCAACTTGAGACGCAACAGACTCAAAACTTCGTGCCACTTCACGATTGCTGCCTGGTAGGAGGACGTCGACAACGACCTTGCCATGACGGTATAAGGAGGATTAACATTAACCGACCTGAGCAGATGTAAAAAATGATGAGTAACGGGTAAAGAGCCTCATGGTTCGATGTGCTAGCACATACTCCAAAAGGGAACAGACGCACCGCCTAATCAAGGATCATACAGGGGGATTAGAAGGTACACCGACCCCAAATTTTCATCACCAATAGCGGCTTGTATGCGAGGCTCATCTCGCCCGTTTGGGAAGTAGGGGTACGGCGCAGCATGCTTCTCCAATCAGCGCTGCAGTAATGCACCAGGCTTGAAACCTGGGCGACCGTTTAGTTATTCAGCTTTCCAGCTTTGCCAATGCAGAGCTTGCGTCTCTATGCCAATGTTTATACTTAGCTATCTGGAACTAAAGTGGTGAGATATAAAAAGAGTAGAAAGGCTACGTTGTTCTATCTGGAGTTGCTTGATTGAGCCTAGAATCCGACGCGGGATGCTATGTTAGCAGAGGTAATGTTTGGTTTCGTACTTAAGATATATGAACTGGGCTGGTCTTGGGTAGGCTGAATTGAGCTGTCATTTGTCCCAATAGCCAAAATTAGCGGACAAGTAGTTTTAACGGGCGAAATCTAGAATCTAGATGGGTTTCATCAAGACTACAGATTGACCTTATGAGCACTTGGTCTCATTTTACAAATGGGAATCCGTCTTTATCGCGAAGAAGCCAATGAGTCTATTTGATTGTTAGTAGGCGAGGGAAACGGGCAACGCAAAGTTTTGACTTTTTGAGCCATTGAGTAAATTCATCACAGGTCATATTGACGCTACGACGACAGGTACGAGTATAGTTACGTATCTAGATTAGAAAGAGACTCACAATGACTGAAGATGTAATTTTATCTGTCGTCAAGATTATACAGACGATGCTTAGGGCGCCTATTTCCGATCTAGTGAAGGCATTTCGGTAAACTACCTAAGGTAAGCAGGCGGTAGTTGAGCAGGGGGGGGCTTTGAGCAAATGCGGTAAGCGAACGCGAGATGAGCATACTCTGAAGGAGACCAATCACATCGTATATTAGGTAGGTATGTATTGATTCTAGAATACAAAGTGCTGTGAGACGATTTACGAAGTGAGCTCGAATGAGCTAGCTGACATTTCGATATAAATCAGCCGATGCCTGTCAGTTTTCGGGGGAAATAGTATAATTACCTGGTAGTCGCCCAACTACCTTAACGGGCATCTATCAAATGTCACATCGTCGCTAGTGGTCTATTCGGTATCCCAACTCATCGAACAGAGCAGATGCAATCTTAGCAAACCTAGACATACCCCAGAGTTTAGTTCTGTCAAATATGCGCGTCAATCCTGCCGTCGTATACACGTCCACTCATCGACCGAAACTATCGAGCCCGGATCACTAGAATACCGGCGGGGACCCCGGGGGCCGCCTAAAAAGACCGTTGGGATGGGTCGCTATTTTAAGCATATTCCGCACCCTAGGATGCAGCGTCGAGACAAAAGACGAACTACCCCCCGTTCCGAATAGCTTATCCAGAGGAGAAAAGCAGAGAAGCAGGTTGAAAGAAATAGGTGCACTATCTAACACTTGGGAGTTGATTAATCATTATTCCAATTTTCGTATTTTGCGGGCACTCCCCCGTCTACGAAATATCGCTCCTCGAAGTCACACTAAGATTATACTAACTTCCTGCTCCCCCAGGTTCCTTGACCTATCTCTGCATAGAGTAGGTAGCCGGTATATGTGTATCCCCGATAAAAAAGATAGAAACGCCGGATAGCAACGCTAAACGGGACTGCCGCAGCAAAGCATCCGCGGAAAAATGCTATGATGAACTATGTACATACCTGTAAAGAAGTACTAAAGCCTTAGCCATGACATATGTAGAGGCACGATACAAGATACACTGTACACATATAGAGATATCCCAGTAAGGCAGACTATCCTCATATAAAATAATGGCCAGTCAAATCGTTGAATTTAATTATAAGTAAAAGACTAGCTAGCCGGGAGATCTATAACAAATACATCACCAAAAATATCAAAAGGGGTATCCGTAACTTTGATTCGCGGAATTCCAACGAATATTCATCGTCATCATACATTTGTGCATCGTGTGCACGTATGCGCGCGCGCAGGGCTCGTCAACGTCAACGTCGACCCGTACAGCGCGAATGGTATCATCAATCGTTAAAAGCCCATGGCATCTCTCGCCTATATGTGAATCTTCCCGCAGACGCCGCCGAACCGTAAAATTTCTACCTAGGTACTTAGGTAGAGATACATACTCTGTTAATCCAAGTCGTAGCTGATGAATTCGGATTTTTCCATACGGTGATCACTAAGGTGATCACCTGCCCCTATAATCAGGTTTTCTCGCCATGTTAACTATTGGCGGAGGACCGTCCTCGTCCGGATAGGGTGGCAAAGGGCTCCCGCTTCTGGTAGGACGTCGGCCGCCTGAGATTTGTTTTTCGGGCAGCGGTGTTTTAGGAGGTAGTGGCGGAGGTTCAATGCGGTGCGGCTGGAATGGTTGTATCATAGGCTGCGTCACGGGACCCCCTTGCCTCCGGGGATACTCGTCTGCTCCCGTGATTGCTATTTTGTCGCTACCAGCAGCGTTCCGGTATTGCGCTGGTGTGGGTGCAGTCACCACAAGACGATCAGGCTCGTCATCTGGGGGAGGCCTAATCGCTGATAATGAGGCAGGCGGGGAGGGAATCTTCTGCGGTCGGATAGCTCCCTGGGGCGGAGAGGAATGGCTAGTAGAAGGCCGGAGGCGATCATCGGAACTCCGGGGCGATGGCGGGTTGGCAGGATGAACAGAAAGGTGGTCGAGATGATCTATACCAGATTCGTATGATTGTCGGCTTGATGGACTGCTTCGGACCGGAAATGACGTAGGGAAGTCACCTGGAAGTTCGACAGCTAATGGCGCTGTTATCGATCCCATAGTCGGCTGAGACACGATATCGGGTATGCGACCGAGCCTCTCATACCTCTGCTTTGCCTTGTGGATCTTCGCCAATTTCGTCGACGACTCTTGCACCATTTTTTGCTCGGCATCTCTTGAAAGATACCTCTTTGTGCCTGTGCTGATATCGCCCAACCTATCCCATTCGTTCATGGCGAACTCCCCAACGCCAACTTCAACGTTAAATCGGTAGTAATTCTCAATGTTGACGCCCCGTTTTATCAAATGCTCCTTCTTCATGCGCTCGTGGATCGCTTCGCATCCTTCCACTTTGGCAATTAACTTTCTTCTAGCTTCTCCCCATTCGCCCATAAAACCTTCGTACCATAGGTGCTGATTTTGCTCGGTACCCCTTGGTCGTTTACCGGTTCCTACGCTGATAAAGACACCCACATCTCGTCCAGGCCATTCATTAACCGTAGCCTCGTCAAGGGCCCAAGGAGATGGGTTAAACGTCCCAGAACCGTCATCATGAAATACCGTTTGCCCAATTTTGATCGGCTTGAACGCCAACCCGATCGCGCAAGTTGCCCGACCGGCCTCCCAGATTGTACAGTCGTATTCTGGGGCAGGCTCTTTTCTCGAGTCATAGGAACGGAGGAGCGCAGGGGCGCCGCCCTTGGTTGTTCCTTTATACATAGCGGTTACGGCACTATGAGATGGTTAGTGATTTTATCGCAAAGCGCCAAAAAAAAGAAAAAAAAATGTAGCTCACGTTTTTGTCCTATTTTCCCTTGAATCGTATAACTGTGCATCGGGGTTACCCTGTCCACCACGGAATGTTGATTTAGCTTGGCTAGCTGGACTGCGCCCACTAAAACTGACGACGCTCGCGTTACTTTGGTGCCGTCGCGGAAAACCACTTGCAGCGCTTGATCGCGACACGGTAGATATGGGGCTGACAATATCTGCAGCAAGGTCGTTCCCCTCATCATCGGACCAAGTATGCTCCCTCACTGCTTCCTTAATCGCGCGCTCAAGCATGGATGCTTTAAATAATGTCGAGCGATACGGGATACCAGCAAAAGTCTTATCGCTCTCGAAAACCATCCTAGTCATCCGAACGTATAGTTCTTTGCACTGTTCTAAGTTTAATCGAAGTCGCCCTAACATTAAGGCGATCAGGCCGCCGGTACCGGTACCAACTATCAGATCGAAATGGTCGCATGGCTTAGGGATCTGATCGCGTCTTGGTGCTTTTCCTTCGATTTCGACGTAGGTTCGAAGCATTATTTCTTGTATGATAATAAACATAGAATAGCCACGAACTCCTCCACCGTCTGCGTCGGCGCAAAACGCCAAGGTTAGTATTCTTGTATGCCTGAAGTAGAGTACAAAGCGCGTATCAAGGTGGCGGGGTAAACAACTTACCCAAACTTAAGATCCTTAATGGAGGACCTTTGGTGGTGTCCTTCCTCTTCAGATGTCCTTCTGACTCCATCTTTGTCGCGATGGGGTTAGATGCCTTGATCTTCCAGACTTGTTGGCGAAATGTTTTAAGGTTGGAAGTTTGACAAGTGGAAAAAATAGATGAAAAATATGTTGCGACCGACCCCCCGCTAAGTTTCGCTACCCTCGTCCTGTGACGACGTCAGTCTACAAGGCAAATGAATTGAATGTGACTCGGAACGCCACAGCCAAAACGGCGCCGGGGGAATAATAGTCTGTCGCGTACAAGTAGTAGGAAATAATATATCGTAAAGACACAAAATTATTAACTACTTCCAGATAAGTTCTAAATCAAGTCGTTATTCGAAGAAGGGAGCTTGAATAAAGCGCGCTTACGATGTTTGACAATGCTGTTGAAGAATGAATTGCTACATGTATTGATGGCTAAAACTTCAAGATCCTATCGAAGGCGCAACGGTCTTTGTCATTGTGGCTAAGCAACGTTCAAATTCATGGAAGTTGCTTGTAAGGTGCATTAGGTATACAAAAGACGTCACATGTACCTCGTTTAGCACAGCCAAGCCCGCATATCTGGGTATTGCTCAGAAGTTGCTTGGAAGTACCCACTACCTAGACACCTGGGCACTTACCAAAGATCCTCGGAAGACCCGGTATTGTTATTGTACCTGAGTTCATGATTGCTTATGATAGATTAGATAATCTGTACATGCATTGTACGTTATTCGAGCGCCAGAGGGGGCTGAGTCCAAGCCCCAAGTCATGAACCACGTGCAACTACAGAATTTCTTTTTCATTTTCCCGTATAGCGTCAGCAGCTCTCCGAGTGTAAGTCAAAGTTGCGATTGAGATTGAGGGAGCTTGGAAGTATTCATCTAGGTTACTAAACTAGATGTATGTAAGTAAGGACGGCAAAGTATGCATGACGCTTATAATTCTTCAGCTGTTTTGGGTTTGGCTCCCTCTTATTCAATCACCAAACTGGTGTAGTCATTGGGTAGGATCCTCTCATTAGCCTACACGAAGAGATGGATACATATTGACGAAATACCCAAGATTCGGATATTGTGGCTCAATCACGATAAAGTATTCTCATTGGTAGGAGTCAGCGAACCGAGACGGATAGCATTGCCACCGTGACTTTAGGTTGCATCTATTATGTATTCAATCAGTTTTACATGTTTGGGGACTTACAAAGCTCCACTGATGGGGAATCTAAAGAGCTTTTCTAGAAGACTTCCATGCAGGAGAATTTGATTATCCGCGCCGTGGGTTAGATGAAGACCTCGATGCCCGATCTCGATTAAAAGCAGATCATTGATAGGCATTTCGCCTGTAGACCATCATCATTCGACAGTAATGATCTACCTATGTACGAAATGCGAAAGGCACGTTTCGTAAGGAGGTTTTGGCGCGCCAAAGACTAAGCATTTCCATTACGTCCGTGCCCCCGTGTGGTGTGCATAAGAGATCGGAAGTTACCTAATCGTGGCTTTCCCTATTTTCTCCTTACATGCCAGCCCGGCCAGCATGGCTGCATGGCCGCATGGCCGGCATTGCTCATTCAAATTTAACTTTATTTTGCTTTCTAGTGGCGTTAGCCGTACGAAGCAAGCCCATTTCCCCCAACGCTATTTGACCGCTCATAGTAGAAGCGGTAAATCTACCAGGTATGTCCACAGGTATAGGAGTTTCAGAAGAACGATGGAATCCATCCTCGACGCCTGTGTAATCTCATGACCAACTCGCAAGTTAGCCGCATACAGCCGCTCATCTCTCTAGTTCTGTCTGGTGAACAAGAATGTCAAGGCCAGGTCTTTGCTTTTACTCGTGATGTAAGTTGTAGGTAAGATTATGCTCATGGTGAACACGAGATGAACGGAATCATGTCAACGATAGGCACATATTCGACATTCCAGTTGTCAAGTACATGTAAACTAAGATCAACTAGTTAGGTAAACACTCGAAGCCGTAAATATGCACTATTAATATTTTAGAATAGTTAACCCCGGGTGGTTTATAACCCGCTGGGAATGGCCTAACGGCTTCCCGTAGCCTCGGGAAATACGGGTGGTTTAGTGACATTCCAACAGTGACACGGCATGGTTTGTCACAACTAGAAACCAACCAGTAGCGCTAGCTTTAGGCAACATCGCGCAGTGTATCACCCGTTTTCAAACTTAGGACTTGTCAGTTGTTACCTAGCATTACTTCTGAGAGAGGGAAATATGTCGGTATGTTAGTGGATGGGATTTTGGGATTCGGCGTACACCGTTTTAATAGGGCGAAGGACCTTAAAGTCCGGAAGGATTCCATGAACGTGCTCTAGAAAGGACTGCCAGGTAGCTTTCGATAAAGTCGTCTGATACCATCAAGTTTCTAGGTCTTGAATTAAAGGTGCATAATTTAGATCCTGTGGAATTTTCTTCGTTGTCCGTTTTTTATGTAATTTGTCTCGCGACAGCGGTATACTACTGAAAGCAGCTTCGGCATAGTCCCCCTAAGGAGGTAAGGTAGTTCTCCTTTTGGGCCTAATCTTAAGGCTAGCACCTCATTGGTGACGCTTGGGCGGTATGTAGGGCTGCTAAGTGGTTGTACAATGGTACCTGACCGCTCATTAAAGCTGAAGGAAGTGCGCTAGCGTTGAGGGGGAAGGTTGTGCTCTGATTCTGGCGTGAGCATAACCGGGAGGATTCAGGTTGTGCGACGTCGCGTCGCACTCCGCGTTGTCGAAGAACGAATCCATATTCCTTCCTTTCACTTCCCACGTGGACAGTGGGTTTTGATTTGGCCTTGGACATAACTTCTGCTAGTACAGCTGAGCTATGAATAAGTGGGTGGCGATGCTTTCTTTCAACCAACTTGTCAGCCCGTGCAATCGGTTATATGCGGACGTGATAGAAATATCGTGTCAAAGAATGGTAATCTTGCACTTCCTAACCCTATAGCTAGTCTAAAACGCTGCAAACGTCCTAGTTTCCGTCCGGACTAATTAAGACAGGCTGGCGTGTCTTCGCTCCTTTCCGGCTACGGTTCGGCTCCGAATATGTTACGTGCATTATACCCAATTCAATGTTAGTTAAAATGACAGTTGAGCGGCTACTAGGTATGTAAGTAGTATAAACAAGATTTTTTTTCTCTCTTAGCTTAGGTGAGGGATTAGGCTGTCGGGATCCGCAGGCTAATATTTTCAATGAGAGACCGCTAATACGTCGTGTAACTAAGTGCTACCACGAACTGCCCAGGTGTATTACGGTCAGATAATTAAACCGGCTAGGTATCTTGAGCCCGCTGAGTCACACTCGTAAGAAAAAACAACAACATTAACATACGCGTAATAAAATCGTATCGGTGAGCGGAAGACCCGAAGCTTTTGTGAAAAAAGAAATAAACGATGGGCTGGGCTGGTATGTAATGAGTTCAAAAACTGATGATTAATCTTCAGACTCATCGAGACCAAGTATCAAACCTTGAAAAAAGCGGATTGAAAAGAAAAAAAAAAGGTCAAATGGATTACCCCGAGTCTTTCCCCAGGGGGCTTGGGGAATTGCCAGGGTCCCTAGCTCTCCCCAAATTCTATTCGGCCCGTAGTGGATACTCATAAATGGATTAGGAGGGAAGGGGCGTCACTACCTTAATCACCAACTTCCTCTTTCCTAGGCCACTGACATCATTCCACAATCATGTGCGGGCGATGTCCTAGAGCCAGTAGAGTTAGTAGAGCCCATTGAGCCTACCATAATCGTATTATCGGGATACTGTCTATTACCTAAGACACGAATTCTGCAATTTCGCACTTTGCCGTCTTCATCAACGAAAATATGACTGAGACAAAAATTCGGCAGCGCGAGAGATGAATGCCATTGATACCTAACCTATACTTCGAGACAAGCATTTTAGACTTTACCCCAGAATTCTCGACATGGTTGCATCTGAAAAGGATGGAATTAATCCCTCCCTACACTCAACTTTCTGCGGACGGACATACGCTACAGAGCCTGCATTTTTATCTGGATTCTTGTTGATCAGACGGGCCATGATTATTCGCGTGCAGAAATGATTATCCAGTATTCTGAAATACTGTTGGTCGAGTGCTAAAAGTGCTAAAAGCCTAAGACAACTGTACCCATGCAACCCTCTTCCCCGAGTGAACATTCCAGTTAACCAATAGGCGCTGCCGCAAGAAGTTCCTCTCCCCGCGGATTGGTTTGTTACCCGCATTATGGCTCGACAGAGAGAGCTAGCACGCGTGTGACCTCCAGAATTTTGTGGGCAAGTCCCACTGCCCTGGGAAGACCATTGTCACCTCTTTTAGGAAACACATTACGAGCCAGGCGAGCTTCGGGCATTGCTATCCCTAAGCTATGGATATGGAAAAAATCCCTAACGAGATCCGATCCGAACAAGAACGGAATTTACTCGTTTGCTGAGATGCTTTTTTTCTGGCATGTCCTGATTCATTCATCCCGTGACGATTTAGCCAGGCTCTTTTACCTAGTGTAGCTTAACTGGTTCGATGAGGTCTGGGCCAATTATCTCAAAACGTTAATTCACCGAAATGCGCAAGAGAGCAAAGATTGGACAGACCTATACCAACCCGTAGATTCAACAAATCTGGGGATCCGCATGCTATGTAGAACCCGGCCTATTCATCTGTAACGTCCCCCGGCCGGGGGCGCCACACAGGCATGGAGCAAGGTCCAGTGACCAACATGCCTTTGTTGCTACGATCAAAGGACTGGGGTCCTTAGCAACCTGGCACCTGGCTACATCCTCGGGATGGAGGTACACATCTGCATGTAGTATTTGGTTTCTATCTATGTATTGTATGTACCTCGAAAAACTTCCACCACTCGAATCCTGGCCACCCACAGCAACACACCCCTTTCGCATATAATAAAGGATCGACCCTCTCCCATCTCTCAGTCCTACTTTTTTCGACATGCTCTTCTTGCACATCCGCACCTAACAATTTAGCAAGTCATATGTGTCGCTAATAGACCACGCGGGGTCTTAGACAACCATGAAGAAGTTTGGCAATATTTATCTTATCGCGGCCACGTCCGTCATCGGTAAGTTCACCTCTATGTCACCGCCTCTAATTGCTTGCAGCTTTTTGCAGCTTTTGCACCTCTTGCACCTTGCGGAACACTAACAGTTAGTTCAGGTGGCGCGCTATTCGGTTTTGATATCTCATCTATGAGTGCTATCATCTCAACTGCTCCCTATAAGTGTCAATTTAATCAGCAGGTTAGTCTACCCGATCTTGGAATTCTTGTCTAGTATATTCCTAAGCTAACAATTACACCTCAGGGCAACAAACCCGGAACCAATGAGTGCCAGGGTCCAGATGATGTCGTACAGGGTGGCATCACCGCCGCCATGCCCGGAGGTTCCTGGCTAGGCGCTCTCGTCTCTGGTATCCTTACGGATATGTTCGGTCGCAAGACGTCCATTCAAATCGGTGCTATTATCTGGTATGGCCCTCAGTTTTGTAACGTGCTTGCATCAGGACTTCCACTAACAACGAACTTGACAGGATAATCGGTTCTATCATTGTTTGCGCTTCCCAAAACATCCCGATGCTAATTGTTGGTCGTATCATCAACGGTTTCAGCGTGGGTATTTGCTCGGCTCAGGTCCCCGTCTACATCTCCGAACTGTCGCCGCCGTCTAAACGAGGTCGGTTTATTGGAATGCAACAATGGGCCATCACCTGGGGTATTGCGATCATGTTCTTCGTCTGTTATGGTTCTAGCTTCATCGACGGAGCCGCCGCTTTCCGTCTGCCATGGGGTCTACAAATGATTCCGGCCATTCTACTCTTCTTTGGCTTGACAGTCCTCCCCGAATCGCCTCGTTGGTTAGCAAAGCACGATCGCTGGGAAGAGGCTAAGGAAGTGTTGATTCTGGTCCACGGCAAGGGAGACCCCGATTCTCAACTTGTTGCAAAGGAGATGGCAGAAATCAAGGAAGCGGTCGACTTCGAGCGTGCCAATGCCGACGTGTCTTATATCGAGTTATTCCGACCTAAGATGATCAACCGAACTCACATCGGTCTCTTCACACAGATCTGGTCACAACTCACCGGTATGAACGTCATGATGTACTATATCTCCTACATCTTCACAATGACGGGCTCTGGCGATGATGTGCTACTGCCTAGCGGTATCCAGTTCATCATCAACGTCGTCATGACCATTCCGGCTCTTATCTGGCTCGACAGATGGGGTCGTCGTCCGACTATGCTTATCGGTGCGTTCTTCATGTGCCTCTGGCTCTGCATCAACGCCGGTCTATTTGCCGTATATTCGCACCCACCTGCACCTCACCAGTTCGATACTCCCGCCATCTCTATGGTTATCAGCGGAAAGCCAGCCAAGGCTGTTATTGCTAGCACCTACTTGTTCGTCGCCTCCTACGCGCCGACATGGGGTCCCGCCTCTTGGACATACCCGGCTGAGCTTTACCCTCTTCGCGTGCGTGGTAAGGCAGTCGCTCTTGCCACATCTGCCAACTGGGCCTTCAACTTCGCACTCGCATACTTTGTTCCCCCTTCATTCGCGAACATCACCTGGAAGACGTACATCCTCTTCGCCGTGTTCTGTTTCGCCATGTTTTTCCACACGTTCTTCATGTTTCCCGAAACCGCCAACAAGACCCTTGAGGAGGTTGCCGCTATGTTCGAAGACAAAGGTCCCGGCTCGATCAAGTACATTGGTATACCAGCTTGGAAGACCCACAACGACCGTTCCATCATCAAAGTCGAGCGCAACCTTGTCAGCTCCGAAGAGAAGATTGACATTGAACATAGCACTTCGGCTAAAATCTAAAGCTAAAGAATTGTATTGTAACGGCGCACCGGTTACATGGTTAGGGGAAAAGTGGACAGGAGCGTAGGATGTCCGAGGACATCGTAATGGAAAAGCGCGTTTTTGGTGAAATGCGTCGTGGATTATTCAGAGAGTCGTGTCTGATAAGAAGTCTCAGGACATAGGTTTATTCCTTATAAGTTTTTAAACGCTCAAGCTGATAAAAAAAAGCTTGAGGTCATATACCCAACTTAAAATGAATACAATGCATTTAAATCACTTGGTTCGTGTTTATGTCTACTTTGATTACCTATTTAAGTGTAATTGTTAATGTTAATACCCAAGTAAATTGGAATGTTAAGAATGCTTAGAATTAACTAATTAACTAACTTATTTCAGTGAGCTTAAACCACATTTTACGTTCGTATTCTTATACTTCACTTACCACAAACATTTTTAACCAATTAAACATTTCAAAAAAAATAAAAATATCAAACATAAATATAATTTAAAACTTAATTACGTAAAATTAATTTCATTTTCATTAAAAAATAATTAATATTATTTAAATTAATTAAATTCATTAAATAAAATATTATAATAAATAAATAATATATTAAAATAATTATTAATATTATTATAAATTTAAAAAAAAACATTACGTAATAATTTTTTTTTATATTAAAATAACGGCGTTTACGATTATATTTTAAAAATAATTATATTTTTAATAAAAATTATAATTTTATAAAATTTATTATTTAATAACGTAAAATTTTATAAAATTTAAAAAAAATTAAAAATAATATTAAATTATTATTTTATTTTATAATAATAAAATATTAATAATTTTAAACGTTATTATAAAAATATATATAAAATTATATAAAATTTTTTAAAAAAATATAAACGCGTATTTTCCATTTTTTTTTTACGTTTTTTAATATTAAAATTTATAATATAATAATGTAATATCATATTCAATTAAAAAAATATATATAAATTCGAAAATTATATATTTAATTTTAAATAATAAAAAATTAATAATTTTCGAATATTATTATAAAAATGTAAATAAAATTATATAAAATTTTTTAATAAAATATAAAATATATTTTTTATATTTTTACGTTTAAATTTATAATATAATAATAAAACGTCGTATTTAATTAAAAAAAAATATAAAAATTTAAAAATAATATATTTAATTTTAAATAATAAAATAAAAATTATATTTAATATTATTATTAAATAATTATATATTATTTATATATTATTATTAAAATTTTTTAAATTTTTAATAAAAATATATTAATAAAATTTTTTTTTTAATTTAAATTTAAATTTCATTTAATTAAAAATGATTTTTATGTTTTATAAATACGAATATACGGATTAACGGTCCGGTGGCGCGGTGGTGTAGCTACTGTTTGATTGATGAGGTTTGAGAATATTGAGATAATAACTAATTATTGTAAATAACTATTCCACAAGCCAGTGTTAACATTCCATCGCCCGAATTTTAGAATTAATATCCTAAACCAACGCGTAACCGCTGAAGAATACTCGACATTAATTGTACCCACCAATAGAAGACATCGGAGCCGAGTTTGTTTATCAGCGTGGGTTACTTTTAACTAGAAAGGTGTAAGTCGGAGGTAACCTTAAAGTTTCGTTGGAGTTAGGTAGGTAGTCCCCTGGCATCTCCGCATCTTCAGATATGAATAATATCTCTAAGAAGCATTAGACGTATTAGCGTTTGTTAATATACAATATTACATGGTAAAGGGGGTTTAGAGCTCCGCTTTGTGGCGCAATACGAAGTCTTTAGTGGCTCCTCTTTAAGCTTTGATAAACAACTGCGGGGTTTCCATTGGACGAAACTTACGTTATGTATCTAACGGAGACTTGGTATAGCAGGGAAATCTAAAACATAAGGTCTGAGTTTTGGAACTAACTAACTAACGGTTAGGAGGGACATGGAAGGTCCAAAGTACATACTTACTACAGAACATGGACTAGATTGGAACTAAGACATGGAGGCCAAGCAACGCACCACATCCCCCGAATCAGCCTCGCCCGTAGCCTGATCAATTCCCAATCTCTCCCATCTCGCCCTTCATGGTCTTTCTTTAGCACCATCGGCGTATTTATCATAGTGCAGATGTTTTTCAATATCTGAGGCGTTGCGATTGTTTCTGTAATTACAATTGCTGCCGAGAGCCTCCGTCGTCGTCGTGTTACGTCTTCAATTGACATATTGACATCCGATGGATCAGCCGGCGGCAAAGAAGAGAAGGCTGGCTCCTAAGATCGAGGCTCAAGCCAGTCCTCCGCATCCTCCTCCATTTACTCACGAACCTGTACGTTTATAATTTCAATTGATATACCTATCGATCCGTGGACTTACATCAATAGCCGCCGCCCGCACAGCATTATCAGGTCCAAGAGGCGCCCCCACCGCCCCCAGAAAGACATGAGTTCGAGTCCTTTGCGAGGCATCTGCAAGATGCCGCAATGCTTATATATCGTCAAACCCAAAAATCACCTTACATTAAGACTTCCGTTCTTATCCTACGTTGGGAAGATGATAATTCCGTCGAACACGATCTTGCCGCCCTCGATCAAGTCCTCCGCGATCGGTATAATTACCGCACCGAGCGTTTCAACATACCTTCGATTTTAAACCCCAGCGTCAAACTCGGCGTTCGCATGGCTTCATTCCTTGAAAATGCGGCACCTGACCATCTATTAATAATATATTATGCGGGCTACGGTTATGTTGAAGAGGATCATCAGCTCTACTGGGCAAGGTAGGTCGCTACACGGCAGTGTGGAAGATACTCTAACATATTATCAGTAATCCGGAAAAGACTTCGAAACTGAAATGGAGTGGGATCCGGTGTCTTTTCGAGGACGTTCAGTCCGATATGCTTCTGCTTCTGGATACTTGTGCCGCTAAAGAACAGCCAGTCATAGAGGGTAGCAGTGTCAAGCAGGTCATTGCGGCTAGCTCACCCGAATATTATACCCAGGATCACGGCTTACGGTCGTTTACGTCCCATATTACGGAAGCAATGGTTAAATTAAGTGGCGGGCGACCTTTTACTTCCGAGCGTCTACATCACGAAGTGGCCCTCCAGAGACAGCAAGAGCTGATACAAGCTTCGGGGCTAACTAATGGAGCAAGCAAAAGCATATCGCTTACTGAAAAGTCACCGGTTTTATACTCTCTTAGCTCTATTAAGGATCAAGCTATCTCTATATCTCCCCTCCCGTCCCACTCCGAAACACAATCACGATCTCCCCAAGTTGGAATCGACGGAGACGCCCAACTACTCAGGACGCCCCGAGAAGATCCAATTATTCATCCAAGCGCAGTAGCAGACCTGACGTTTGATGAACCGAGAGCTCTAGTCTGTACAACTTTTGTCGGCGAAGCCAGCCCAGATATGTCTTCTTTCAACCACTGGCTTCACAATGCCCCTGCTATTGCTTCAAAAATTGCTGTTGAGGGCATGTTTCTAGGGCCACCTACAATGTTACTTATATCAATGCCGCTCCCTGTTTGGAACGTCGTCCAGCACGATAAAGTCTGCTGCTTCTTGGGATATGTCAATTCTCATAATATGACGCCCCTTTACAATCGCTTAGTGGATGTCTACCCCGTTAACAAGGCATCGGTGAAGGACATGGAAGACGGCCGGATGCTGTTAGAAGCTCGAGAGGTGGCTGCTACGACGCCGATTGTACGCCGACATGAACTTCCTAGTCATTCTCAACTACGACCGGAGACGCCGGTGCGCCCAGAAAGCATGGGCAGGCTCGATTCCATAACCTTACCTCAACCATCCAGTACCCCTAGTATGACGTATACTGGCTCAAGGCCGGGCACCGCCATACCGAAAAATGATGTTGAAGATTCGGCTGAGATGCAGGAAGCTGCTGAGCAGCTTAAAGCTCTAAGCCATGTCCGGCACTTGAGCAGCGATAACATATCCGCCGTTCACGCGCAAGCTATACCTACAGATCACACGACGGCCACTCGCCGTGACGAAGTTTCGCCCCACGAGGCAAATGAATCTGGCGCGGACGAGGCTCCATATAATCCCGAGTTCACGCCGCCATCCGCACGGCCTAAGCAGCAACGGCGATCGCTTCAAAAACAAGCACCGAAACAGGAAACGCGTTGTAATCACTGTAGCCACGCTCCCTTTAAGGATTATTCATCGCTCCGCAAGCATATCGCTGCCGCTCACACTCGGCCTTTTCCTTGTGCATTTGCCTTTGCTGGCTGCACTAGCACGTTCGGATCTAAGAATGAATGGAAAAGACATATTGCCTCACAACACCTATGCCTCCAATATTATCGATGTTCATCTTGCCCGCAGACTACGGCTGAAGGCAAGGGAAACGAATTCAACCGAAAGGATCTCTTTACGCAACACCTTCGTCGCATGCATGCCCCTTTCGCAATTAAAAAGGCCCTTGCGAAGGGCGATAGCAAATTGCAATTGGATTGGGAAACACACGTGAAAGAGATGCAGCAAACATGTCTCGTGACTCGAAGACAGCCTCCGCAAAGGTCTTCTTGTCCCAAGCCGGACTGTGCGAGTGTCTTCGAGGGGCCTACTTCCTGGGATGAATGGACTGAGCACGTTGGGAGGCATATGGAGAAGGGCGAAGCGGGACGACTGGGCGTTGATCGCCTACTCGCAAAGTGGGCTTTGGACGAAGGTATTATTGAACGCCGGGACGACGGCGAATACAGGTTATGTAGCGGATCTAGCAACAACCCCGAGCGAGAGTCCGCCGGTAACCACATGGATTACCATTCCGATGGGAATAAACGCGAGAGAGATCGAGACAGAGATCAGGACCGGGACCAAGATCGGGACCAAGAAGACCGCACGATAGTAGCAGCAAGTACGATGGTGGATAAAATGGACGTGGACGGATAACGCTGAGCTATATATTATACAGAATGCTATCCAAGGCAAAGCATTCGAAGGGATCCTTTTTTTTTTTTTTAAGGGCATAGGGATCGGACGAAAATTACGTGCCTCGCGAGGTTTAACGGGGCGGGATTACGAATTTCTTTTGCTCATTTTACCGGGTGTATCCCAACTAGATGTGGCACGATCACCTGACGTTTCTATTTTGTTCAGCGCAGGCTACAGGGACGACTGTACGACTATATACCACTTTTGAGCATGCTCTTGCGAATGTCCATCGGGTTGGTTGTTTGAGATAGACATTAGGAGGGGGGGGGGGAAGGGAGGCCTGCATAATTTGGTTCGGTATATTTTTTATCTGGATCACTTCGAGCGTTGCACACAGTTTGGCACGTATCTAGTGATCATTTCCAGGCTCCGGATTGATTTGGGAGTCAGGGTGTTTATATTTAAACATAACTTCGGTTCGTTTTTGGTCGTTCGTGTAGAGTAACTTTGGTCCCATAATTCATTTTTGAGAATATCTTCGAATTGGCTGCCGTGCTGTTATAGCCATGGCTAACTACTCCTTGATGTAGCCTCGTTGTGAGGTGGGTAGGTACCTAGGTAGGCAACAGAGCCGCCATAAATACGAATATAAGGTACACAGAGAATGCAATTAAGACTGCTAGTTCTCTAACATGTCCTTAACCTAGATACCTACCTATATATCGTTACCTACCTAGGTAGGTTTTCGTTCTTTGTCATGCGATCAAGTTTTAATCCTATAGTTATTAGAATATCTACTTCGTATTATATAGCCTCGGGTTACTCGGTGCAATTATAATCCTAGCCAGGTCCTTTTGCTGTTGATAGTCTTTCGGAGACGAACCCAAGTCGGTGTTGTTCCCCACATCGTCAACTTGATCAGAACAAACAAGCTTGTAAAAAACAAGGGGGCTCATATAAGTGTAAGGTGGGCCTGGTCCTCGGTTGTGCTCCCATTGGCAGTTGAAAGCAAACTTGGGATGGAATGGGAATGGAGCTGGCATGGAGCCCCTGCGGGGGAGCTCTTCAGTTGGCTCGGTGCGGAGATGAGGAGCTGTGGAGAGAAGGCGACGCTTTGGCCAGTCTTGTTTCTTGCGCTTTACCAAAAAGGTCCGGGGAAGCTCCGCGAAAGCGCCGCCAACAAAGGAATTAAGAGCCTCCGACTTGATTTCACTCCGCCCTTTCTAACGACCTAACGACTGAGTCCGCGAAATTGCCAAGTAAAGCAAGCTTTAGGGCCCGCCTTATAAGACGTCACGTGGACCGAAGGAGCGCCGACGCTGGTATTGACGTCGTCCACCGCTAATTAGTATCATGTTTCTTTGGTTCGATTGTGGTCTTACAGCCAGCCCTACGCTAATACACTAGACTACAATCACTCTTGTTCAAAAGCCATGATGACATGGGGGGACAATGAGGATGAGAATGGTTCGAGCGGAGTAGCAACTGGGAATATTTGGAAATATTGGGGTATATGCGGGGGCGGAGCTTGGGTTGATCACGATCCTACGTTATTATTACCATGGGACGACTCCTACGTAGTTAGTACATACATATATACATACATATACGCGGGTTAGACCAGGTACCGTAAAATGAGTATATAAGTTCCAGAAGAACACCACGTTTTCATAGGAAAGCTGAACCTCTTTGCCGGGTCACACAACTTCCACGTGGAGATTGTCACTCTAAGACGCCTCCTAATTTACACACGGGATCGCTGTTGTGTGTGTTGTGTGTGACAAGATAATTGTCACACATTCGATCAGAATGGCAAGCCTCTTGTCGCTTATTACGGCGGCGACAGTGGTTTCAGCTGCCGCTGTTGTACGACGAGACTATCCAACCCTCGACCTTGACCCTCTCGCTTCCTGCCCAGGTTATACCGCCTCGAATGTTGTTAGCACGGGTTCGGGATTGAAGGCGGATTTAAAACTTGCCGGCGAGGCTTGCAATGCGTACGGGACGGATCTGAAAGAATTGACTCTCGAAGTCTCATATGACACCGGTATGACCGCGTTATCATAAATGTCCAATTAACATAGAAAGAAAAGACATTGCTAATAACCACCATAGAAACGAGACTTCACGTCAAGATCCAAGATCCTGCTAATAATGTCTATCAAATCCCCGAGTCTGTCTTCCCTCGGCCGGAAGCTAAGGGTGTCGAAGAAGCGAAATCCGCGTTGAAGTTCGACTACAAGGAGAGCCCATTCTCCTTTACTGTGTCTCGCTCTGATTCGGGTGAGGTCCTCTTTGACACGTCGGCTGCCAACATAGTTTTCGAGTCGCAGTACCTACGTCTACGGACTAAGCTACCAGAGAACCCGAGTCTATATGGTCTCGGCGAGCACTCGGATCCGTTCATGTTGAATACGACTGACTACATCCGCACATTTTGGTCGCAGGACTCGTTCGGCGTACCTGAAGGCTCGAATTTGTACGGAAACCACCCCGTGTACTATGAGCACCGAGAATCGGGCACGCACGGCGTGTTCTTCTTGAACTCAAACGGTATGGATATCATTATCAACAATACTGCCGAAGCTGGACAGTACCTCGAGTACAACACCCTCGGTGGCGTGTTGGACTTCTACTTCGTGTCCGGCCCCAGCCCCATCGAAGTCGCGCAGCAGTACTCTGAAATCGTGGGTCTGCCTACGATGCAGCCGTACTGGGGATTCGGATTCCAGAACTGTCGGTACGGATACCAGGACGTTTTCGAGGTGGCTGAGGTCGTCTACAACTACAGCCAAGCTGGTATCCCGCTTGAGACCATGTGGAACGATATTGACTACATGTACCGAAGAAGAGTAAGATTTCGCCAGCATGTAATAGTCGCCGATTAAGCTAACAGCCGTTCCTTAGGTATTCTCCTTAGATCCGGAAAGATACCCTCTGCACAAGGTGCGCGAATTGGTTGACTACCTCCACGCGCACGACCAGCATTTCGTCGTCATGGTGGATCCCGCCGTGGCCTACCAGGACTTCCCTACCGCTTTCCAGCGCGGTGTCGAGGACAACGTCTTCATGCTTCGCGAGAACGGCACCGCTTGGAAGGGTGTTGTCTGGCCCGGAGTTACGGCCTTCCCTGACTGGTTCTCTGCCAACATCTCCAAGTACTGGAACAACGAATTTTCCCTGTTCTTCTCGCCCAAGGACGGAGTGGATATCGATGCCCTCTGGATCGACATGAACGAGCCTTCTAACTTCCCGTGCTTCTTCCCTTGCGATAACCCTGACGCTTCTGCTGTGGGATACCCGCCAGAGCCGCCGCCAGTTCGATCTCCTCCTCGTCCCCTGCCTGGCTTTTCTTGCGACTTCCAGCCTGAAGGAACGGACTGCAAGAAGACTGAGGTGAAGTCCGTGGCGATCCGCGATGGCACTCCCCCAGCGCACTTCGATAGCCTTTTCCTCCTCTCGCGCCAGGAGGAGAGCAAGTGGTTAGGCTTACCTGACCGTGACCTTCTTTTCCCGAAATACGCGATCCACAACAAGGCCGCTGCTTCGGATAGCGCTAACGCAGCTGAGGGTGGTATCTCTAACAAGACGGTCAACACCGATTTGGTTCACCAGAACGGCCTGACCATGTACGACACGCACAACTTGTACGGTTCGATGATGTCTATCGCTTCCCACGAGGCCATGCTTCAGAGACGTCCTACCGTGCGACCCATGATCATCACGCGCTCGACATTCGCCGGAGCCGGCACCAAGGTCGGCCACTGGCTGGGAGACAACGTATCGACGTGGCACCACTACCGGCTCGCCATCCGGAGCATGATCGCGTTCGCCTCGATATACCAGATCCCGATGGTCGGCGCCGACGTGTGCGGCTTCGACGGCAACACGACCGAGCAGCTGTGCTCGCGGTGGACCGCGCTCGGCGCCTTCGCGCCCTTCTACCGCGTGCACAACGGCCTCGAGGCCATGCCCCAGGAGCTGTACCGCTGGGAGACGACGACCAAGTCCGCGCACAAGTTCATCGGTATCCGGTACCGCCTGCTCGACTACATGTACACGGCGATGCACGTGCAGACCCGAGACGGCACGCCCATGGTCAACCCGCTGTTCTACCTGTACCCCGAGGACAAGAACACGTACCCCATCGACCTGCAGTACTTCCTGGGCCCGGGCCTGCTCGTGGCCCCCGTGACCGAGGAGAACAGCACCAGCGTCGACGTGTACCTTCCCTCGGACGTCTTCTACGACTTCTACACGCACGAGCGCGTCGACGGCGAGGGGAAATACGTCACGGTGACGGACCAGGAGTGGACGGACTTACCGCTGTACCTGCGCGGCGGCGTGATTATCCCCCTGCGCACCGAGTCCGGGATGACGACGACCGAGGTCCGCAGCAAGCCCTTCGAGATCCTGGTCCCCGTGGGCAAGGACGGCAAGGCGAGCGGAAGACTGTACGTCGACGACGGCGTGAGTGTCGAGCAGCCTGCTACGAGCGACATCCTGTTCGAGTACGCGGACGGCGTGCTGAGCATCAATGGTACGTTTGGGTATAAGGCGGAGGAGCTGCGGATTAGCAAGGTTACGTTCCTAGGTGTGGGAAGTGGTAATGGGAAGCGCGACGGTCAGAAGGATGTTGTCACGGTGGAGGTGGATAGGACGCTTGAGGAGGCGTTTACCGTTAAGGTCAGTGACGCTTGAAGGGGGAAAGGAATGCATCAGACCTTAGCAGTCTGTGCTGAGTACCTATATATAAGTCTACCTATTTATAATGTATAAATGATTGAACGAATACATCAAACTCCTATCGTATCTTTATGTGGCCTGTGACAGATAGATGATTTCCTTGAGGGTATTCAAACCTAAGATCTTCAACGTGATCGATCAGAATCATTACTTTCGCCACGCTCTCTATTCTACCTACTTTCCCCTTATCAATTTATGTTCAATCTCAACGCCAATAAAGTACTATTGGCCCGTAACATACTCTATAGTTGATTATGAAGTAGCGAGAGTAAAAGAAGGCCTCCGGAACCCCCTCCGAGAGTTATGAAATTAAATATACCGCTTGGACGGCGGGCTCTCTCGGTAGCCGAAACTGGATTAGACAGGAACGGCCCGTCGGTTCTCCATCACGCGATGAGAAATTTGCTCCCCACGGGGTCTCGCGCGATATTCCTGGGGAAGTCTGGCTTCGACACCGAGGCCGGTCGTACGTGTCGCATGACCACCCGCCACCGAACATATTTACGGACTTCTCATCAAATATTATGGTTTATGTTAGCATACAACGTTACACGCTGAGCGCGGCACACATATATACAAGAGTCTAGAGCAGGCTCGGGTATGGGGCTTCGGATATATCTCAGGGGAAGACATCGGGCGGGCAAGTTTTAGATAGAATGGGAGGATAGAACTGGAATCAAACCGTGTCTAAGTAGGACTATAAGGCGAGTAGAGCCAAATGAAATGTTTTGGAAAATTAGGAGAAAAGAAAATAAATTATTGAGCCCTCCTGGATAGAATCGAGGCGTGGTCGTAGTCGAAAGTACGATTTAAGCGCCGCAGAATTAAAGGGAGTACAAATAGATTCTTTTTTATACCGATCTATTATCTTTTAGCCTTAGGAGGATACCATAAGAGGAAATTATAACACCCTAATCGGCGGACATGATTGGGTCTAGCGTTACCCATGTGAGGTTGTAAAATTGACAAACAAACTTGACGGCTATTCTTCTTCTGCAACCACCCTCCTCGAACCAGTCTTCTTAAAAAAGACCAAACATTCTAAAGAGTGCCTAAGTATTACATTACAAAAAGAAGGCACTTACGAATTATTCAACTGTATTTTTTTTAACTCCACCTTTTTTTAAAAAAAAAAAAAAATAATTGTTTCCCACAACCATCCCCTTTCTTTCGGATTTGTCTACCTAGGTACGCGGCAATCTATCCATCGCTGTACCGTCAATTTTAACACCCACAGACAAGGCACCATGGAGGATGATCCCATAAATATATCTAATGGCACCTGCTATTACGCCGTCAATAACAAAGCTAAGGATGATTATATCCCTTGCGGCAATGTCGAGGTCGGATCGGACTGGCACTGCTGTGTCGCTGGCGATATCTGCCTAGAGGATAGCGCATGCTATCATAAGAAGTGTAAGTGCCTAGTATAATGGGTTATATTGCGATAAGTAAAGACTTGTCATAGCTAACAACAACCCCCCAATATTTAGATGATATTACCTACCTGGCAGGTTGCACCGACAAGCGATATAGCGCCCCCAATTGCCCGTATAAGGGCAAGTACAGCAGCCAGCAGTGGACAGGACTACAGCGCTGCGATGGCTCTGACGTCGACGACGCCGAGAATATATGGGCGGCATGCAAAGAGAATGGAGACGTCCCGGGCCCGAAGCCGCCTGCTCGTTGCCAATGCTCCGACGACACCCAAGTCATCTCTGACAAGCCGAAGCTCGATAATGTCGCTCTACTTCCTACGAGTCTGGGCGGTACTTTGTCCTGGTATGATGGAAAGAAACCATCAACAAACGTGGTGACGATTTTGCCGCCCTTATCAAACCCTGACCCAACATCAAACCCAACACCAACAGACTCGTCCACAGACTCATCCACAGACGCATCTACAACGTCCGATAGTCCATCTTCTACCTCGTCTTCGGACTCGTCAAGCTCTAGTCTGCCATTCATTGCGGGAACAGACGATGGCAGCCCCGTCACACCTCCTACCGACGTACCCAACGCGTCCACAAACACCGGCACAGGCCCAACCCTGTCTACAGCAGCACAAGCCGGCATTGGCGTCGGCGCAGGCGTTGGTGCCTTGCTCATCGGATGTCTCATATACCTCGCATTCCTCTTACGCAAGCGACGCAGAGCAAAGACCCGCGGCTCTAGCATCAACTCCGTATCTATGGCACGACAGGATCTCCCTAGCACCGATAACCCGTCGAACTCCCCTGCATCACCGTTCCTAGTTGGCACCAACGGCCATACGGACACCACGGCTTTCCCAAGTTTCAAGTCGGAACTCGCGGCCGACGAGCCCAAGAGCGCAGTCACCACGCATGTCTCGTATTCACCCTCCGCAGCTTCGATCCCGTACTCGCCTACCGCGGCGTCCTACTCGTCGCAGCAGAAGCGATACACCGCGTACAATCCGTTACTACATGGTAACTATGCTGAGAAGAGCGAGGCGGGTCAGCTCCCCGTTTCGCCGATGAGCCCGGAGCCGCAAGGAGACCATGAGGAAGGAGAGACTCCTACAGTACACATTCATGAATTGGAGGGTTAGGTGGCATAGGTAACAAGGGATGGAAAATCAGGAAGGGAAAGAGGGGGAATTAAGCCACATCTGGAGTTAATGGTTTCATGCTGCCAAAAGAAGTTTTGACTGCTTTTCAAAACTCCGTTTAATAAACCGGCTTGGTTTTGAGAGCCGTGTACTTTAGGACGGTATAGTTTGTTGTCGCCCAAGGGGAGTGGCAAAACGAATGAATGAAACGACGACTTGACGATAATTGACCGAGAAAGTTTATCGCTTTTTTATTTACATATATATCTGGCTTAAGTGAATGTATGAAAAGTGCTTATATTGCTTTAATAGGAATATGGAGTGCCGTTATGCGTATATGCGTACAGTTATCATAGCCAGACACACGGTTCTCATCATGCCGTCGACTTCCGTCCATGTATATACCTACATTAGGTACAGGGGATCTTAGAGCCGTCGTATTAGGTTAAACTCGATTGACTATGGCAGATAACACAGAAGCACCTTCTTCGCTCCATCAACGGGAGGTGTTCTACGTGGGCGGGCAATATGTAACAGATGACGCTGGACGCCATACGCTACAAGGACAAATGTATGTCGAAAAGCTTACTCCCATAGAATCAGACAAAAATCCAAAAAGATCCTTCCCCATCATATTTATCCATGGCGCAACAAGGTCCGGCGCGGTAAGGTCGTTTCGACACTTATATACTCTTACTCAACTACCTCTTATACATGATGCAATGCATACTAACATTCACTAGGACTGGCTCACAAAGCCCGACGGCCAACCGGGCTGGGCCTCGTACTTCCTCTCCCAGGGCTTCGAGTGCTACCTCGTCGACCTACCTTTCTACGGCAGGAGCCCCTGGCATCCTGGTAACGGCACCATGATCGCCCACCCGGCCGAGGCAATTCAGACCATGTTCACGGCGTGCAAAGAGCTCGGCTCGTGGCCGCAAGCCGAACTGCACACCCAGTGGCCCGGCACGGGTAAGATAGGCGACGCCGTGTTCGACCACTTCTTCGCCTCGGCGCAGCAGATCCTCAGCGACCCCGCGGCGCAGGAAAAAGCGTCGCAAGCCGCCTGCGCCGCGCTCCTAGACCGCATCGACAAGCCCGCCGTCCTCGTCGGACACTCGGCTGGCGGTTCCACGCCGTGGCTAGTCGCGGACGTGCGGCCGAGGCTGGTCGGGATGATTGTCGCGCTGGAGCCCGCGGGCCCGCCGTTTTGTAAAGTCGGTATTAAATCCGGGCCCGGCGCTCCGTACGGCGTCTCCAATGCGCCGCTGACTTACGCGCCGCCTGTTACCGATCCAGCGACCGATTTTAAGAAAGTACTTATCAAAGCGCCTGGTGAGGATATGATGGATTGCATGCTGCAGGCGGAAGGAGAAGGAGGAGGAGGAGGAGGAGGAGGAGGGGGAGGGGGGGACTCTAGCCCGCGGCAGCTGGTCAATCTGACGGACGTGAGGGTGCTCGTCGTCACGGCGCAGACGTCGTATCATGCGCAGTACGACTGGGCTATCGTGCGATACTTACGGCAGGCTGGGGTTCGGAGGGTGGAGCACATGAGGTTGGAGGAGAGGGGGATTTATGGGAATGGGCATATGATGTTTATGGAGAAGAATAGCGACGCCGTGGCTGCGGAGGTGGTGAGGTGGATTGAGGCGGACACGGTCGTGGCGTAAAAAGGGGGGGTGGGGGAGGTGATTGACCTTTCTAAATACGCTAAGCTCTTGCTCTGGACAACTGGGCCATGGATAGCGGCAGCACTGGTGTTTGGAAAATGCGTCCCTGCAGTCTAATTTATGCGTAATGTAATTTACTATGCCGCGTAACCTACCCGAGCGAGAATGTTTTAGCCCTTGTCTTACATCCAGTAAGCCCGTTTGAGCCGGTGGCGCGGGAAGTGTTCAAGCCGCTGTTCAATGTACCTAGATGAACGATCACCCTGCTCGAACGTATTGTCCTTTAATGAGAACCTTGAAGGTCGTCTAAGTCTATCAAAAACGGAACAGGAGCCTCGGATTAAAAGTGGCAGGTATAGATCTATCTAAGGAATAAATCACCTTTAAGATCAATGTTAAGGCTGGAACCTATAAGTATTAGAAGCAAGTATAAGTCTGTAATGGACCCAAAGGGACATCCGTGGCAACGTCTCCTCTACTGAACAGCCAGATTGAAGGTCAAAGATTCTGCGTGGTAGCTGGTAAGGAATATTGGCCGCAGGTCACCTTCGTCAGTACGGCGGTGATGTTGAAAGGAACTAACCGCAAGTGAAGGATAAATGACAATCCTGACGCTCTTCATGGGCCGAAATATGCGAAGGTGAAAAGTCAGAAGTGCTGCTTCCAAGAAGGTTGCAGCAATGGTATACAGGTAATTCGGTATAAAAGTATCCTGACGTCGAAGTAAGCCGAGGAAAAGATGGATTATAATAATTTATAATACCTGGGATATTCCTACCGGTGAAAGGGCACTGAAAGGTGAGTTTGAAGATACTGATATATCCCAACTGTGACGGCTTGATAAATCCACGAAAGTTACATACTATGGTAAGCTTCCGAACATCTAAGGACGGACGTTATTTATTTCATCAGACCAGTCAATATTATATCACAATGCCAATGTTTCAGATTACCCATATTCGAGTATAGATTCGTCAAACTAAAAATCAGTATATGATCGCCATAGCTATGATCGTGGTTACCCGAGTAGCCGGAGCTATCGACGCTGATCGATGAAATTGAGTGTCACTCCTGGCGGAGGCTCCAAGCTAGGTACTTGAGAAAAGTTGGGATTAGACATATTGGGTGCCGTTCGAATAGAAAGGTCATACAGGATCTCTCTTCGTACTAGGCCAATACGCTAATCAGGACTGATATACGGAAAACCTATCAAGAGTTATTCCCACAAGCTTTATACTTCGCTTCAGACACTATACCTGAGTATGTATTCAGGGTAGAGGGGCAGCCTTACGATATAGGCACAAATAAACAAATAAATAGGATCCGCCAATATTAGAAAGATCTACGTGCTCCCCAGACGGGAGGCTCTTCCCAGAATTACATAGCTTGGCTTTAAGAAAGTGACACATACCTGAGTCCTTAGAAGCCACTACGATAAGTTTACGTGAAAGAGGGATGGCATAATTTACAGTTTCACGACATAGCGCCTTGTGATAGAGAGGATTGTGCTTCTAGAAACAGTGGTTATCTAGGTGAGCATTACGATACGCGTCCTGCTTCTTTTTCCACCGGTAAGTCTTGTGGAATGTTTCAAAAAAGTCAAATCAAGATAGCCTAATATTAGTTTTTTTATAAAAAAAAAAAAAAAAAAAAAAAAGAAAAGAAAAGAAAAATCATAATTTAACTTCATTATTTATTGTTTATTGTCGGTTTGATGGAGGTTCTGAGACTTTTGTTAACATGTACATTTACCTAAAGCAAGGTCCAAGCGTTAAAGCCGTCTAATTGTACCATATCGAATTCGGATTCATCTCCCATGCGCCTATCAAGCAAGGGTTTGTCTTTTCTGGCATGGAAAAGCGTGTTTGTTACTTATATTCTAACTAGTTATCTTCCAACATTCCATCAAGTCTTCTGGATCATTACATCAACCTATTATGCAGTATGCCTGAGTACCTAACGACATGATAGTGATATTGTCATATTTAGGGGTTTGCCGCTAGAGAAATTTTACTTTCAAGTGCGACAATGAGGCCGAGAGAAAAAAAAAAAAAAAAAAAAAAGGCGCCATCATATTTGCCATGTCTAACCGCGCACCCGCGGAACCGGGGTAAAGCACTACAACCCTGGCGCAAGCTGGGTAAGAGGTAAGCAAGTCTATACGACGAACCACTAAAAAACTATCCTAAATCTATCAGCAGCGGCCATCTGATCCACGGTCGTGGTATTACCATTAGCCGACTTCGTCTAGACGCAAATGCAGATGGCGAGATGCGCCGAGATATAACCCACTCTCCCGCGAAACGTTTATATGCGCCTCGATTGCGTGATTGGTGCTAACTCTTTTCAATGATCGGTTACATGGTTTGTAGAGAGCAACACGAACTATACCTTACTACGGTATGTAGCTATACACAATGCAATCGGCCCTGCAGTTGAAACTATAGCCGTGTTGGTAGTACCACCCTGATATAAATAGAAAACTTAAGGCTCGGACGTGTTCCTCGCGATTATCATCCATCCTACCGCCTAATTACATTGGCGCGAGTTGAGTTGGAACATCTTCAAGTAAATGGGAAGTCGGAAGTTATACGAGGTAGGTAGGTATTAAAAGTGGTTCATCATCGCCAAGTATTTTAATCCAGGAACTCAGCGTCGCCGAGATGTCTTCCCGCCTTTCGGGCGCCGCCAAGGACGAAGCCAAGTTCTCTAGTGCTGCGCCCGCAGTTGAGCCTCCAACCAGCCAACTACCTCCCTCAACAGAGAATGTAGCCAAGGGTGTCAGCTCAAGCAAAGAAAAGCTTCCCGTCGAGGACTCCGTTGAAGTCGACGCCGATCTCGAAAACGAAAATGACCCCGAGATCAGCCAGATCCCTCCGGAAGTGAGGCGAGTCGTTAGTCTTCACGATGACACGACTTTACCCACCTTGACATTTCGATATTTTCTTCTCTCTATCATCTTCGTCATTCCAGGTGCCTTCTTATCTTCGATGAACAGCTACCGAACCACGTATGCGCCCTACTCTGTTTTCTTCGTCCAGATCGCCTCCAATTATGTTGGTCTCTGGCTCGCCCGCGTACTTCCTAATCGCGAATTCCACATTCCCTTCACTTCTTGGTCTTTCAATATGAATCCGGGTCCATGGTCGGTCAAAGAGCATGTTCTGGTCACTTTAACAGCAGCTTCCGGAGCGACAGGCAATGGAGGTACCACTCCCATCTCGATTGGCGACCTCTACTTTAACGAACGTCTTCACCCCGCAGCGGCCATCTTTTTCATGTGGTCCATCGACGCTACCGGGTACGCCTTTGCCGCTCTTGCTCGTCAGATTCTGCTGTACGAACCGGCGTACCCCTGGTTTCAGGCTCTTTGCCAAACCGCGCTTTTCGAGACTCAGAGTCGACAGAATAAAAACCCGACTCGCACCGCGCGCAAGCAGATGCGCGTGTTCTGGTGGGTGCTCCTGGGCATCACCTTGTGGCAGTTCTTACCCGAATACGCATTCCCAATGTTGAACTCCATGGCCTTCTTGTGCTGGGTCGCTCCTCATAATCCCGTCGCTAATTTTATCGGATCCGGTCTTGGCGGAATGGGATTTCTGAATTTGACCTTCGACTGGGCTAACATTGTGAGTTTTTTAATAGAATAATTAGAAGGAACAACTCAAAGGTGTGATACTAACTAATTTGAAAGTCCAACTATCTTGCCGGAGTCCCGCTATTCCTGAGTCCTTGGTGGTCGCAGGTCGTCCTTTTCTGCTCTTTCGTCATGTCATGCTGGGTATTACTACCCGCTGCAAAATGGGGCCACCTTGGGAATTACCCTCATTGCTTAATGACAAACCGAGCTTGCACTGCTGACGGAGGTAGATATCCTGTCACTGACCTAGTCACACCGCAAAACACCTTCAATCAGACCGCTTACGAAGAAAACGGGCCGCTATACCTTGGGGTTCATTACCTATGGTCCATTTTCTTTGATTATGCGTCTTATGTTTCCGCTTACTCCTGGATTGTATTCTTTGGAGCTGGTCAAATCAGAGAAGGCTTCAGGAAGTTTCGGGCCCGTCAGAAAAACCCGGGCCAAGGAATCAATCACCAATGGTACGTATAGAGACCTAATAATGCGCCGTAATGCGTTCCTTGGTACTAACATGTTTCCAGTATGTTGCTATACCTCGTTACATCACCAGCCTACCTGGATTTTCGTTCCCGTACCAAGACACTAACGTTAGCAGACACGGACCGTTTAAATGTACTCATGAGATCATACAAGGAGGTTCCTTTATGGTGGTATATTGCGTTATTCCTCGCGTCTTTTACATGTGTCATGACATTGGTCGGATTGAACATCTTATTCATCCCCTGGTGGACTTATTTGGTAGCACTCGCGACAGGAGCCGCTATTGTCGTGCCGCTCGGCTGGCTTTACGCCATCAGCAATTTTCAATTACCCATCGGGACATTCAATGAGCTATTGTACGGAACAATGGTGCAGAACTCGAGCACCCATCGTAACCCTATTGGAGCTAGCGTGAGTCTATCGTCCCTAATATGTATGTTATATACTAATCTTGCACATTAGATGTATGGTGCTCTGGCTGGTGGCGGTATGATAACCCCTATTCCATCGACTAGTTACTTATTTTCTTCAAACCTTTCCTTTTATGACTTTTACTAACAGGAAAAATAGCTTGGTATAGGGCCCAGTATATGTTACAAGACCAAAAAATAGGGCATTATATGCACGTTCCCCAGCGTACGGTTTTCTTCTCGCAAATCTTCGGAATCACTATGGGTGTACCGATCAATTATGCGGCAATGCGCTGGATCATGGACTCTAAGCGTGACTACCTGACCGGAGCCGTTGAGGATCCGGCCCATATCTGGACAGGTCAGAGTTTAGCTAGCGCTTTGACGATGGGTGTTCAATATGTTCTACTGGTAAGTTGCTCATGTCTAACTACGCATAAACAGCAAATATTAACGATACTCAAAAGGGACCAACCCGCCTCTTTCGACAAGAACAGTTTCGCCCTCTCCCTTATGCCTTCCTCGTAGGCGCGGCCTGCCCGGCCATCGTCTACGCGCTCCACCGACTATTCCCCCGCGCGAAGTTCCACCTCTTCAACACCACCATCTTCTTCAGCGGCGCGTCCATCTTCTACGGCAACGTGTCGACGGGGTACTTCTCCCGATTCATAGGAGGTTTCGTCGTCATGTACTGGGCGTACCGGTACCGATACCAGATGTGGGCCAAGTACAACTTCATCCTCGCGGCCGCATTCGACGCGGGTTTCAACTTGAACATGCTCTTGATCTTCTTGATCTTCGGCAGCGCGAAGGTTATTGGTATGCCGCATTGGTGGGGGAATGATGCGGTTAGTGTGGAGAAGTGCTATGCGCTTGAGTAGAGTTGTTGTCTTGAAAGAGATATTACTTTTGGATACATGCTAGTTATATAGGTAGAGATACAAACGCTACATTTGAACTGAATAAATATAACTCAAATAAGTAATTGTTCCAGTGTAGCTGTTCCGAAAATTAGGGTATTTATCATGTGATGTTTTCATTTGCACGCTCATTTCGCTACTATTTGGCTAGGTTTTTAATTTTTTTCTATCTAAGCGAAGAGTGCCAGTGCGATAAACGCCTGTATTTCGTATGTTTACTAAGTTTTGTGACCGTCTCCCCTTCGTATAACATCTACAAGCAACAAGTCCAACTAAAATAAAAATATAGAGTATTAGTGCCTTCAGTAAGACGAACGGAATGCTGGTGAATATAACCCTGCATCCACGTTATTGCAGATATATTAGTATAGAAAGAGTGTGAACAACTTACAAGAAACTACAAACCCATCTAACGCTACAGTGCAGATATAACTAGGAGCCTCTAATTCCCAGGGGTTTCATGACTTAGGGATCATATGCTATTATTACACTATGTTCATGTCGTGGAATCCAGGACTCTAGATCTATAAGTCTGCTCCCATGTATTCTTATAAAATCTCCAGATCCCTCGAGTATATTTTGTTTTTATATCGAATATATACTCTAAGCGTAGGATGAAACTACAGAGACTTCGAGTCTTAGATTTATCCTAGGTCATTGGGGAGAATTCAAGGATTATGCTAAGGCTTTTCTAGTCGAGAGATTAGGCATAATGTTATCTTAAGATCACTCGAAGTATTTTGAATTATATACTAACTTCAACGATTAGATTCGAACAGACGTGAAAACGTCAATCTTCTTGTATGCAAAATGGGGATTTCCAGGCACTTCTAAATCCTCAATATTAGGACACGTAGTTAATTCTATATAATTGTATATATATAATTACCAGGGTTTCCGTTCCAAGCACTATTAGTAACTCAAATATCCCAGCTCATAAACGACCAAGGTGAAGTATACGAGTTAAAGTGAGCAGTTATTATACGTAATTCGAGAGACGGTATTCATCCAATAAGCATATATTTCCTACCTAGTTACATTATACGTTGAACCTATCTCATAGTTGTCTAAGTATATTCTATTTAAGTTGCTAGACTTCTTAAATACATTGCACTATTTTTCCTTGACTCAAAGTACGTCCTCGAGGCTCAGTCGAAATACAAGGATTCAGCAAATCAAATTCATACATTAACGTGAATATTCTCATGACGACGTTGAACTTCCCAACTACCTCAAGAGATAGGATGATTTGGGAAAACCCACCAGATCCTAAACCATAGTCTTGCGTAACCCTATTCTCTCTCCCAACCAAGCTAGAAGACATGGAAGATTCTACCACGTGATCATCTTAGCAATAAGCTAGACGTCGAAATGCACAACTTGAAGTCAAAATATGGAATCATGTTTAGCATCTAGGTATCTAGGTACTTGCGCCAGACTAAATGGTACTTTCTCGAAGTCTTCAAATTGCTGGGCTGTGCAAGCCGCTAAACATTAAAATAAACATAGTACAACAACACAAGATACGAATATAGTAATATTGTGGATAATGACGGCTGTAGGATGAAATTATCTCGTCAACACTGGCGTTGTTTTGGCCCACCAAGTATAGAGGAAGTTATTATAGGCAACCCACCAAAATATGTACATTGAGTCTCCGTACCTCTTCTGCCTATTCGTCGCACCAACAGCGGCTATCCACTTAGTATACTACATGTAGGCGCTACAGACTTTAGAACCCATCGTCACACATGTACTCTACATAGAAGGGTGTTTGGCGGTCAGCGTACTCGAAAACTATTTATTTGGACCTAGCCTGCGCTTTTTCCCTTTACCTAAGGTGAAGAAACCGGAGAGCTCGTCAAGTGATCTTTTACCCCTCTTCTACCGATCAGTCTATTATTCTCGAGTCGCATCATTATGTCTTACAGACGGTTCTCGAAAATGTATGACGTTGACTCGAAGTCCGTGAATTTTCAGACAGGGTCGTTGATCTACCGGCGGAGATCCGGGAGATTCCCGAGGAGTCTAATCTCTCCGTTTATCGACCGCGGGTGAAGATGGCGTCACTTAGCACCTGACTAGTTAAAATGTCTCTATATTGCTTTTCAGGTAAGAGTAAAAATGCGGGCACGCGGGAAAACACTCGACTCCTGCTTGTGTGACTCAGAACACACACTGCAAGGCGAAGGTGCCCAAAACTACACGATGTCTACCCACTACCCACCCACGCCCTTACTTGGTAGGACGATATAAGTGAACTTTTGGAGGTCGAATAGTACTTTGGTCTCTGGATAATGACCCCTCAATTTATGGGAACAGACTCGAAGCGGCGTTGACGACGGAGGAGAATGAGGGATTGAAAGAGCTAGCGTGGCACCAGTCAATTGCAATGCTAAAGATACTAATGCAGCCCAGAGAGCCGTCAATACCAAAAATGTTTGAAGGGCATAGAATGGAGCCGGTGCTGTAGAACTGCCCGATTCTAGAGCGGAGGGGAAGGGCGGGAACCGTCCTTGTATACCTGCGGACGTGATGCAAGCTACCTATAAGCCATCTTACGCCTCCATTCGTAACCTCCACAGAACTTGTACGTGGCACGTAAAGTTGAGGCTTACGTGGGAGATGTCCAAAGTTGAACGCTGCGGCTACAAAATAACGATTGTTCATACGACGAACCAGCTTAAAGGAAGATTCTATAAGTTACGACTATCCAGGTACGCACATATGTGTGCCCAATGAAGGATGTGGGATGCAGACTGAACCCTATACGAGGGTAATTGCTTGCGAGTTACCCCGTTTTGGTAGTTCAAATTGCGCAAATTGGGGAAACGGACTTTTAAATTATGTATGTATGTGGCGCATATTTCCCCATCGGCAGTTTGAAGCTATTTTAGAGCAAAGGATTGGAATGGTACGTTGGAGTAGTTTTCTCTAATGCTGGTGAGTGATTATGGGGAATAGAGGGATAAGCGTCTTTTTTTATTTTTTATTTTTATTTTTTTTGTCCCTGCTGGTTATAGTCCCTGCCGTTAAGATTGGGAGGAAACTCGTTTCACTGTTATCAATCTGTCTGATCTATGCTATCTCTACCTAATCTCTAATTTTAATGCCCCGCGATGGAGTTGCTGAACGGAGAAAAAAAAGACGATTAGATTCACGATAAGAAAAAAAGGTTAAAAATAATAAAAGGACGAGTGTCGGATCTCGGAAAGCGTTATCTTGTCCAACGGGTAGATCCTCTTTTATCAAGACACTCGGACTCCAAATATGCTTGCCCGCTCCTGCCGCTGCCCACTGGCTAAAAAGACCACGGACGTTGTTAGTGCTACATGTAAGTGGAGGAACCCGAAACATTAATAGACGACATAATGGTTTGGGTAACCCAACTGTAACTGCCACAAACTCGATTGACAAACGCCTCCAACTGTCAAACTTGTCAAACTCGTCAAAACTCGAGTGATACGATTAGGTACGCGCGAACCTGAGTCAAAACCAACATTGACTGAGACTGGGCGGTAGTGCCGAGACTCTTGTTTGTGACCTGTCGCGGAAAGTCTAGAAGGATGCCCAATTCGTAATACGGATGCGATGTAGCTTGGAAAAAAAAATAAACATGATTTACCCCGGACTATTCTGCGATGATGGAAATGGTTATTAACACCGGCAACTTTGAGGGCATTGACGCCCACCGCGACTTGAGCGTATCACATATCGATTTAATCTTATTTTTTAAAGTATGAACCTTATGCCGTGAAAAGCAAGGGAAAAACCGCTTTAGGTTATGGCTAATACACGTGTGGATAGAAGCGAAAGACGGGATGCGCGCATGTGATGATGTGAGATCATCTTAAAAAAAGAAGCAAAAGGAATGAAACCCATGTGGCCCAAGCTTTTCTTAAGCAGGGAACATCGAAGTTGGGGGAAGTTGTGCATAGTAGGGTTCTGAAAAGGATAAGCATTTCAACCCTCCATCTTCCTCCAACGCCTCCAACGCCTTCAACCGTGCATGAATCTAAATAATGAGATCATAATAATTCACCCGTCGTATTAAAATTACTATTTACTTTCGAACTATTTGTTTATTTCCCTTTCTGGCCAAATATCATCTAGTAGACTGTATATCTCTTACAACCTAGACGACGTTTAATAAGGGGAAATGTGACAAGTTTCGTTAAAAGTGATCAGTTCTAGATTTCCCCGACCCTAACTCGTAAGACAAGTGGGAGGAAAAAAAAAAAACTTTTCAAAAGAGGAAAGGGGAAAATAGGGGAGGCTACGATTGATGGTCATATTGGTGGCTGGCGCCGTGTCTGGACAATCCGACGATGCGGGCTGATAACTGGTGGGGGTTGTTTGAGGCTACGGCTATGATGCCCGCAGCTGGGGGGCCTGCATGGTGGGCAAGGCGGGATGACATTTGGTGCCTAGAACTGGTAGTGTACCCTATGTAGGGTAGGATAGGGTCCCGGATCAGCGTGCGCATCAGGCGACAGGATACCCATGTGGCCATGTCTTTTGGTTAGATCCTTACATGTATTCTTACACACAGATCAGTAAATTGTACATACACTACACAAGTACCTACTCTAACTAATAGGTACATGTACCTATCTGGTATGTACATCAAATAATGACTATTACATATTTCATGAGCTGGGTCCTTACGTTGAACAATGGAATTAAAGTCAATGCAGTGCGAACACAAAGGAGGCAGCCCACCTTTTACATTACACACTATGTTGATTATTTCCAACGCACCTATTATGTATTTGATCAGTCGAAGAGGCTGAAATAAAATCTTGAGCAACAATCAGGAAAAGAAAAAACAATCTTGGCTAATATTAATTAGAAAGGACGACTGCATCTGCAGTTTTTACAAAAACCTCCGAGGTCAAAAGAGAGCGGTCAGCAAAAAGAGAGAATACCTAAGTAGGCGCGTACGAGGGCACTTGGGGGAGACGTCAGATCCAATACAGTGCCTAATGTACAGGTACGAGGGTACTTTTAAGTACAAAGTATATAGTATCATCTAAGCGTGACGCACGGTCTTGACTCTAGACAA
This sequence comes from Daldinia eschscholtzii, assembly GCA_037126485.1. Taxonomy (NCBI): domain Eukaryota; kingdom Fungi; phylum Ascomycota; class Sordariomycetes; order Xylariales; family Hypoxylaceae; genus Daldinia; species Daldinia eschscholtzii. Next base: position 2,182,683 of record JBANMG010000007.1, read on the forward strand.
GGATTAAGAATGTACCTGCTTAGTGGCGTACCTGCCTCCACACGCGCGTCACGAAATAAACAAAACGCGCTTTCACGAACCAAATGACCCCTGTTTAGCCTCTGCGTTTCTGATGCACGATCTAGTGAACCTCTAGAGAGCATCAAGTACTGTACTTTCCCACTTGGCGACCTGCCGACCGCTCCTTTTCTAGTAAATCTCCAGATCCAACCTCCCGTTAACTCCTCCCCCATCTCCATCTTTTTCGTCGCATTCGCCACAAATCAACCAGTTGATCCGTCAGGAGTTGCGCGCGCGCCTACTTACGCACTTACATACTTACATACATACCTACCTACCTACCGTGGGACCTCTTCCTACGCCCTCCTTTCCTTCTCGACGCATTATCGCATTATCCGTGACCAATAACCTATAGTCAAATAATCCACCAGGTTCGACATCGCGCCGGACGAAGACTGAATGGCGGCTTCTTGTGTACTTTACGTGTGATTGTTGGGAGAAACTGAGAATCGAGAACTTTAATATTCCGACGACGAAGATAACAGAGAGAGATATCAAGGGAAGGAAGTGGTGAATCGGATAGTCTCACCCCGAACTCAAAAAAAAAAAAAAAAAAAAAAACTTGTTCCAGCATGAAGCGTTGAAGAAACGTCTTCATAAACCCCCCCTTGCTTGGTCTAACATTCCGCATGTCCTGGACTGATTAGTAGTACTGCTCTCTGCATTCCTGACCTACGAAGCATATATCCTAGCTAGCGGTTTATACGATTATCGTCGTTGTCGCTAGTTGCAGTATCTAAATCAGAACCCCTGTTCCAGTCCCTTGACGCGTCCCCTCATTGTCGACATCCCCTTTAACTTGTCGGTCTTTCGTCTCCATCGTCAACCTACCTGTCGTCAACTACGTCGCCGACATCTTTCTAGGCAATAGAACATTCGGGACATATTGTCAGTGCACTGTCACATGATCACGGACTGGCAAAATGTCAAATAGTGGTGGCACTTTGACTCTACCTTCACCAACTCATCCACACCATCATGTGGATGTACAAGCAGGTCTTAGGTCATTAAGGAGATCACTTTCACGTTCGCCATCAAAATTTGCACTCGTTCGAACTACATCTCAGAGCAGTTCTGACGCGAGCTCTCCTTCGTCTCCGTGCATTAGACGCGTCCAGTCCCAATATTTCGGGCAAAACAATTCCATTCATTCGCCTCCCGGAAATCAACCGCATACTCAATCACCACTTGCAACACCATTCCGCCCAAGTGTTAAATTATCTTTGCGATCAGCGAAATCTACCAAGAGTCCAACATCGGCTTCATCAAACAAAACAATTTCTCGACATCGAACATCTCCAAGAAGCCCCACTAGAAGGGCCTTAACCCAAGCTTCTGCTTCTGGTAATTCCTATCCGCCTTTAACCCCAATTCCATCACTCGCACCAGTCCCCTCTGGCCAGGAAAATATAAATATTTTCTGCACCCGCAGTCCAGGGCCCCGCAAAGCCGCGGAGAGGACCGCCAATCGACATAGCGTGCATCTCGATATGACCGGATCCTCGCAGTTTGGCGCGTCGCGATTTGGCGACGCAAGCAATAGCACCACCACAACTTCTGTCACGAGCCCACTAAAGCGAAACGACGCGACAATGAACATCGATCAAACTTTTACGGGTAGCCCGAGACCCAAACGTCGCAGTTATGGTCCTACAAGTTTGAGTGCTGATTTTAATGTTTACGACCATGGCCCTGGCTCTCCAAATGCCGACGCTCAAGATGATGCGACTCGTGAATATGACTGGACGGGCTCTATTTCTCCTAACGTTTCCGAGCCGCTGGCGTCACTCGCATCTCATGCGGCATTGCGCAGGGCTGGATCTCTCCGAAAGTCTACTCTTCAACAGCGAGAGCGAACATCATGGGGCAAACGTCACGCTGCTCAACAATTATCTCAGAATTCCAGTGAAGTTACTACCCCTCAACGAGAGCGAACCTCATGGGGAAGACGGGGCGCATCGCAATCAGCGCAATCTCCTAACGAGACCACTACACCTAATGGAAAAGGTCGACCGCGATTGTCTCTTGACCACTTCATGCCCCCACCCCCTCCGGAGAGTCCGTTCAATACTCCATCTCCACTGCCGAATTCTTCTTTACATATGGTTAGCCAGCAAGCTCAGCAGCCGCACCCGCTGTCCCGTGCTATGACTACCTCATCTTCCAACTCAAGCCTTTCCACCGACTCACCGACGCAGTTTCAGATACCTGTCGCTGAAAAGTCGAGGGCACCAATGAACTTCTCCAAGAGCTTGCCAATTGGTACGAATCATAAGCCGAGTCATGGTATCGCAAGCCTTTCTACCCCCGACTATAAGCACGAAAAGCCATATGAAGGGGCGTTCGCATCTACTGGCCTGGTATCAAAGATGGACCTCCACAAAAAGCAGTTTTCCATTAGCGCATACGGAGCCGTTCCCGATACACCTTGCAAGAAGCCCCCTAGTGGTTTTGCTACCTATCCGCCTCCTCCTATGACTGGCAATATCAAAGCCAGAGGCAGGCATATAAAATACGCCTTTGAGCGGCCACCAAGCCCCTTTGAATCTATAACCCCAAACCGACCTGAGAATCCCTTTACTGATCAACCTCGACCTGTGCTCTTCGGCGGATTTGGTCATTCGCGACGAGTAAGCCAGCTTAGCATGTGTAGCGACGATGGACGTAGTCCTTTAGGGAAGCTTGGCGGTAGCGAATCTAGTAACGATGGAGATTTACCGCCAACACCTACGAAACAGCAAACCGCGTCGCGAAGTACTAGCGGTTTGAGCCGACTATCTACTGAAAGCCCTACGTCTAATCGTCGCCTTCCTGCTTCCATGTCTCCATTCGGAACCGGCGCAGCTTTGCAGCAAGACCCCGCCGCCAGCTGTAAGTACCACCTACCAAAGCGATCCTGCAATGACAGGCAAGGCAGAGAGAACGCTACCCCTGTCGAAGGGGCAGTGAACCTGCCAACACCTGCTGTTCAGGAGACGTGTTCCAACACTTGTCTCTCTTTACCTTCATTTAGTCGATCTCGAGCTCAGCGTGGTTCATTTTCTTCGCCTGCGCGGCTCGAGACACGCTCGATGAAGACTCCTCTTGTGAAGCCCCCTGCCAAAGTTCAGTTTGCTAAGAGTAGCCCCGTGATTACAGCAAGTCCTCTAGAACGACTGGAATTTGCAGAGAAAACGACATCCCCCCGGACTCCGCAGGGAAACTGCGCACCTCTCGATGCAAGTCGTCTGTCAATCTCTAACGCAAACGATGGCTTCCTGTTCCCCGGCACTGGTGATAGACATACACCTTTTCCACCTGCGACTCCGACAACCCGACACGAAAACGTGCCGGCATTCTTTGAAAGACGTGCTATTACTCCGATTAATGGTATGCCTTCTCATGACTTAGATGAAGGGCTTATCTCGCGCTTTGGGAAGGTCGAATTTATAGGAAAAGGCGAATTTTCGTACGTGTACAAAGTTACCGAGGCCGCCCAACCTGCGAGAATGGTTCAGTCCAGCTTCTTCAGCACCCCTACACATCGGGCAACTTCCCCTCCGGCTAGCAAAGTATATGCCGTGAAGAAACTCACCCTTCCGATCCAAGGCAATAAGGATCGAGCTCTTCGATTCCGCGAAGTATCCGTATTGGAAAACCTGAAAGGCTGCGACCACATCTTACAACTCGTGAACAGCTGGGAGGATGAAGGCTGTCTCTATATTCAAACAGAGTACTGCGAAGAGGGTAGCCTTAATGCATTCTTGTCCTTCGTCGGCTTGAAGGGACGACTTGACGATTTTCGAATCTGGAAGATTATGCTCGAGATTGGCAAGGTGCGTATAGAGTGTGTGGATGTGTGAGAAGAGTAACTGACATACTGCAGGGTCTAAAGCATATTCACGATGCTGGTTATATCCACCTCGATTTGAAACCTGCCAATATCTTTATCAACTTTGAAGGTACCTTGAAAATTGGTGATTTCGGTTTAACGACGGCTTTACCAATTGAGAAAGGCCCTGATCTAGAAGGAGATCGCGAATATTTGGCACCTGAGGCGCTTCGAGGAGAGATTGGAAAGCCTACCGATATGTTTTCCTTTGGTCTAATCATGCTAGAAATTGCAGCCAACGTCAAATTGCCCGAGAATGGAACGACCTGGGCTGGGCTGAGAGAGGGCGACTTCTCCGAAGTTCCCGTTCTTACTCAAGACGCGGGCGCAATCATGCGGGATGCTAATGGCATGCCACTTGATGAGAGTGATCGTAGCGTTGGGTTGTTTGGAGATGACCGCGCTACGCCCGCTAGCCGCCGCAATTATAACTTCCGAAGTACCACGCGTCAATCGGCAGACATTTTCGGCCTTGGCCGTAAGAGCGAACTACAGCATCCTCCGGATTTCATGAAGGACCCTGATCATCCTAGCTCCCTCGATATAATCGTGAAGTCGATGCTTGCGCCAGACCCCATGATGCGTCCCACAATTTCTCAGTTGCTTGATCTGGAAGCAGCGAACTGGGTAGCATCACGTCAACGAGCTGCCGCCACGGTCTTTGAAGGAAATTGGGGCCCTGCGGATGAAGTGTCGGCTCCTATCTCACTGGATACGGAGATGACTGACGTCTAAACGCTTTGCTCGAATCCCTCAACTGATCTCACGGAACTATCCGAATCTTGCTCGATCTGGCCTAGAACTGGATATGGAGTTGCATTTTCCACAGTGGTGGGTGTTGTTTTGCCTTGCGTATATCGGCCGACTCTGGCTGGATATGTAGAGGCTGTCATAAAGTTTCTGGCGTTTGACCCAGGGATATCTGCACAACTGGAGATGGATGGCGTGCCTGAATTTTGCGTCTTGAACGATGCACAATTTGGTTCTATTTAGAACCCTAATCGCAATACGATATTATCCTGTATTTGCTTTGGCGAGTACGGTAGTGTTTTTGACCATGAATTGGTCTTTGGTACAGGTGTTCCTATGGTTGGGAATCATGCGTTACGACCTTGATATATCGTTAGGGGATTTTCCTTGGTCTGGACTATTATCCGTCGATCATTTCCCCTATTCTTCAGGTGCTTTGACCTCGAAGAGTGATATATCATGGACATCACAGTCGGATCTTTCAGACCGAGGCTTTGTAACGGACGGCGGCGTTTTCTCTTCGGCGGAGGCGAGCAGTTCTATTTTCCTTTGTTTTTAACGAGTTTACTGTTCTCAACAACTTTTTCTTCACGTCGACATAACGGTATGGAAATGGAAAAAATGGACACGGCCGTAATGAACGGGCATTCGGAAGGGGCGTCTTTTGCTAGACTCGGCTTCGCACCAGTGTAAATATAGAAACGGAAAAAAATTGTGCTTAGAGAGATCAGCTTACCCAGACTAACTGGACCGTCATCTCGAGAGGACTAGGAGGATTGGTCGGATACGTCCTCGGTTTTTTACGAAACCCGTATGAATGACGATATGCTATGATTTGCTCATGAGCTACCCTCGGTTGCGATTCGATTCTGTGTTGTGAAAGTTTCTCTAACTAATGGAAGAAGAGTGATTTGTTTCTTTTGTCAGCGGTAGTTGAAGAAGTTAATATATAGGCTTCGCCAGTCCCTTCGATACCAAATTATATTTCTGTTTATCATGTCAATGGATTTGATCTTCTGAAGCAGGGAGAAGGAAAGCAAAAGATTGTGTGAATGATGTTTATTTGTTTTGAAAAGTCCTAAGAGGGTAACTTGTTTGGAGCTATGAATTTCTCCGCCTTGCTAGTCCATCATAGTGTTACTCGTGGGTAAGGTGACTGACTTACCTAGGCGCAAAAAAGTTTTTCAAAAGGCCTGGTCTCACAGTATGGGCCATTCATTGCACTTCGTCTGACTGGTGGTTCCTTTAGTCACTTATATGTGCTCTTATTCATTGTTTAGCCTAGGTAGTCGCCTAACTACTACCTACTATCCGGTTATCTATGCGCCATCATGCGGTCTTGCTTCACTCTCGTGGCAACGCCCGCTAAACTTTATTAGACCCGGCTTGCTAGGACTGACAAACCATCCCAACCCTCCTGGAACAGAATCATTGGGTCCTGTCATTCACCTCTCTTTATCATCACGATGCGACGGCTAGCCCAAGAAAGAAATATGCTCATTTGCCCTTACGATACATGGTATTGGCAGGCAGCATGGCCGGGACGGCCGGCTCCAATACTTGTTGTAGTGTGCTGATGACACCTACTCCCGCGACATCTTTACGAAACCCAAAAGGCCAGAGCACTTCTGAAAAGCTTATAAGAGACTTAAGCGCCTCACAGCCCAATGCAAACTTTATTGGTAAAGCTTTGATACTCGCTCGGACAAATACCAAAACCCAACTTCCTTTCACCCCTTAGACCCCTTCCCAGCCCCAACCACAACTCCCGCCTCGCCACTATCCTTCCCAGCACCGCTCTTCCCCGACGGCGCGGTCCCAGGCACCGCAGGCGTGGCGGCGGCGGCGGTGCCCTTCGGTTTGCGGCGCACGGGCTGATAAACATCGTTAAAATTCATCGCGACGCCGAGGAAGCGCAGGTCGACGTCGGCCTGGTACGCGAGGTCGCCCAGGAGGATCTGGAGCTTAGCCCGGAAGCGGTCGCCCAGATGCTTTAAACGCTCCCTCAGCGCCGGGAACTCGCTGTGCGGACCCCCCGGGACCTCGGCGTCGTCGCCAGCGGGGGGCGGCGCCGTGTGTCGAAGACCCGCTTCCTGCCGCTGGGTAAAGTCCGACACGGACCACGAGTACAACCCGTCGACGCAGTCGCGGTAAGCGAGCATCGTGCGCAGCAGTTCGCCCAGCTGGATCATGTAGCTGTTGTCGTCTTCCTCGGCAGCTCCGGCTGTGGCACCTGTCGCGGAAGTAGACGCGGACGCAGACGTACCGGCGTTTGAACCGACGAAGCGGCGGCGGCGGGCGCCTAGAAGACCCTTATGAGTGATAGAGTTGAGGTAATTCGAATGGGCAGTAATGACATCGTCGAGGGTGGCGTCTTCCTTGTGTAGTTTTTCTTGGAGTTCCGTCCAGGAGCTCTCGATGACTTCGAAGAGGATGTAGTACTGGAGCTGGCCGACAAAGTGGACCATCTCGGCAAGAAAGCCGCGAGTCGTCTTCCATGCCTGGCGGACCGCGGGATGATCTGTCTGCAGGACGCCGCGGGAGCCGGTGGTGACTTTTCGCCAGGTGGATGAGAGAGCGAATTCGACGCGCTTGATGCGCCATAGGAAGTTGAATACTTTGAGGTATTGACGGTTGCCCCAGTCTGATACCACAACGTCGACCGGCGCGTCGATTTTATACTCGAGTGTGAAGCAGTCCCAACCAATGTCACCGTGGGAGAGCTGCAGCATACGTGCATCAAGGCGGCGCAAGACCTCTTGAGAGTCATATTGAGCGTTGGATCCGCGGATGGCGTGCTCGAGCTGCGCTGTTAGGGTGTGTCTGTACTGAGCGCCGGCTGGGCGGTCGAGGTTCGCTGCGAGAGACTCCATTAGGAGGGAGATGAAGTCACCTTGCCCTAAGAGGATATAGTCCTTGAGCGCTTGCAGGTGTTCGAAGAGATGAAATTTATTGGTCATAAGATGCAGTAGTCGACGCATCGTAGTTTTATACGCCTCATCAACCCATGTTTCCAAGGTGGCCGTGTCACCGTAGCGTAACTCCCTAGAGGACTCCTTAGAGTATGACTCGACCCACTGTGCATCGCCGCAGCTGTTATGGATGAAGTTGAGAGATTTACCAATGAGAAAGACCTTCTCAGCGAACTCGTTAGTGATAATGGAGGGAACCATATCTGCCGCTAATATGTATTTATCCTCCCAAACGTTGATAGATCCCGACTTGCCCTTAGGCATAGCTTCTACCGACTGCTCCTGCACAAAGAACTCGAGATACGGATCCGAGAGCTCTCCATTGTATATCCACTGTCTTAATATGTCGTAGAAAGGACGGGTAATAGGCATTAGGAGACGCTCAGCGAAGGCGCCTACTATAGGATCACCATGAGACGAGGATAATGAATGAATGAGAGTGATGAGTTGGCCGCCTTTCTTGCTTTTGGACTCCTCGGCGATCATACTCATAAGTCGTAGACCCATGGTTGCTTCCCGAGTCCATACGACGCAACGTTTTAAGGTCACACCGGCCTTTCCAATGCCACTTCGTGGGGCATTTTCGTCAATAGTAGACAAGGCACGTCGAATCTGACCTTCTAGCGTCGCTACGAGTGTTAAATACGAGCGTAACTCGTCGCTTATAGCTGCACGGAGACTTTGACCTAGGAGACCCTTTGCGGGCGTCTTGACAAATTCTTCGAGGGTGCGGTAGAGTAGAGAGGGTTCGGCGAGTGTGTGAAGAAGTCCAATTAGGGGCGGGGGAAGAGTAGCAGGCAGCTTTAGGGAATCATCTTTCCCAAATGGGAGAGTAGTCGAGGAAAGGCCTTGGAGGGTATAGGGAATATCTCGTAGGAGAGCTGGCTCTGAAGGTTCGATATCGCAATAATTATCAGCCAGCAGCTTGGATTTTATAGCTACTTCTCTCTTAGCAGGTTCTGGAGTTTCTTCTCTAGCACCTCTGGCTCGTCTATATCCACCGGCAGTCGAAGGCCGCTGAGAGTCGCTATCGTGTGACTTCATCTCTTTTGGATTCTTGAGTACGTCTCGAAGCTCGGTGGGATGGTACTCGTCCGAACTTTGGTCGCGCCTATACACTTCAGAGCTTTCTTGATTGGAAGGACCACCTAGGCCCGACTCTTCTCTTTCCTCTCGTTTCCTCCGCTTGGCCTGCTCCTGCTGAAATTCGGCAAAGGCGACTGGATCTGGTTCTGTTGGATCGGGCGAGTCCGCCAACTGATACAGGAGGTACAACATAGCCCATTTTTGGGTCAGTACAGGCAGCGCCAGCAACCTCGAGTAAAGATTGGAATAGCGAAGGGCCTGGCTCGGGTTCGTCTGAACCAACCTTCGTCTAATAAGTTCGGATGCATGATTCTGGTCGGCTAAGGGAGGTGGTCGTGGTCTGGTAAATGGTAAATGTCAATTAGGTATTTATTCTTATACTATAGGTAATAGTTAATTCAGATAACTACCGGGTTTTCTTACTGATTAAGTTGCTGTTTAATCTCGTCAAAATATAAATCATGTCTCTGCTGCGCATCTTCATCGCTTAAGCGTGGATCGTCTGGTATAAGTTGGGAAATTAAGCGATTGATGCTAAGATCAACACGCTTTGTTCTGTCCTGATTTGACCCGGACATTGTGTCATTTTGAAGTATTTGTCCGAAAGGAAGCTGACGTACAAGAGGTATACTAGGTAGCTTATAAAAATGTACCTGGTGGGTAGCGAGTATAAATATTTGGAATATTTTAAGATGGTGTATTGTAGAGTATACTACGTATATCTAAGTACATTATCAAATGCAACGCGTCGCGAACTAGACGAAATGAAACTTTACGTCAACTAGGGCCGAGCTGTTATGCTTATGTTAGGTATGTTTGGTAGATCTTGGTGGAGGGGCTTCAGGCTTACATACCTACCTAGGTACCTAGGTCAGAGGGTAACTTCTGGAGCTTGTGTCCTGGTAACACAGATGCACTTGGGTAACAGCTAGCGTAGTCGCTACCAATGGGTCAATTAGGTCTTGGGTACCTATTTGGCGGATGGACTAACACTAAATTACTATCCATTATGGTCCGTCATAAAGTATCAGTACATTACCATTTTCTCCCCAAGCTAAATCCACGATACCGTCCCCCCCGGAATCCCAATCAAAATGGCTTGTTCACCTCTGAAAGAGAGTAACACCACTCGACGCTGCTTTCCAATTTAGACGACATCCCAAAACCTCCCGCTTAATGGCTACCAAAAAGGCGGTCCATTTTCCATCAAATACCGACGTTTCTTATACAATTTTCATCATTTCAAACTTGGCTATCGGATCGCATTAACGTACTGCACTCGATGAACGGGTTTTAAACCCTTTTTCGGGCTGCGCTGTGCACATAGCTCGCTCGCGACATCCCGCCCAACATCGCGCTTTTGTCGTATCACCAACTATCAACATTTCCGAATTGAGCCGTCAGAATCGATAATCACCGCGCTACCCGCACAACACACAACACACAACAACAAAAGAACACCCCGATACCCCGACTTCCCCGACCCTCCAATATCAACAATGCCCGATATAGATCCCGCGGCTCTAAGCCGCCCATCTGTTAGCCTTTCCACCCCGACTCTTAAATCAATAACAGTTTCTGCGCCTTCTACCCAGAAAGTCACCAAAACCAGCCAAATTATCCCCGCTCGAATCGATCTCGAACCTCTATATACTGCTCTTAAATCGGCAATTGGTAATGAACAATGGAATACTTACAAAGAATCCACCACCCAGTTTATACTAGGTTAGTCTTTGTTAAAAACCTACCTCTCTCCTCTTGCATAACTCTTACGCATATTATATTATAGGACGCTTGAACCAGGCAGAATACTCCGAACGTATCGATCCTATACTATCCAATGGCGACAAGACTCATCTCCACAACCAGCTTCTTGCTGCTATATACGGAAACCTTACGCGGGAGATGCCAGATCAAGGAGTTGCGCCCTGGGTTTCTGCGAATGATAAACCCGCTACTAATGTCGGCGCCAAGCCTGTGACCGGCGATGCCGCCGAACGAAGATTGAAGGGAGAAGTCATGCAACTTCCGAGTCGCGATCGAAGACGCATTAAGGAACTTGCTCAGAATGACGTGAGTGAAATTAGTACGATGCGTTACAGAATTTATGACAACTAACAAGCTATTGTATAGTTTGACCCATTCGAATCTTTGGCCGCTGTGTTTTCGGAACACCATCGCAGTAGAATGGCTCGTGTGCCAGACATACCTCAAAGTGCTAATGCCAACGATTTGAACAAAATGAGTGAGGCGCCTTCTCCCAACTGAAGCCAATCAAGTTCTTCTTTACTCATCACAAATATAGATTGGGACCTCGAAATTCGCAAGCGATTCGCCCAACCGTTAGCCGTAGAATCAGGAGAGTTCCCGGACATAACAAGCATCGAATCAAGAATGCTACCTATCTGTTACGAAGCCGGACTTGTTAATGGACACGCTCCAGATGCTACCCAATTTATGACCGTTGCCACCGAGACTTTTATTAAAGAATTTCTTTCCACAGTATTTAGCAGAACTAGGAGTAACGGGCCTGGCGATTCTGGGAGTGCTGGATTTGGTTCCGGAGCTAACTGGATTCAAACTCACAAGTATCGCCGCCAATTAAGACGAGAAGAAGCAGCCTTTTCCAGAGGAGAACTGTCCAGAGACAAGAGTGGATTGTTACCCATCGAAGCCAAAGCTGCTAGCGAGCGACCTCCCCTGAGCATGGCTGACTTGCGTCTTGCGCTCGAAATAGGTGATTGTGGCATAAGTTCGTTCCCCATCATCAGAAAATCAGTCATATATAATTATAGGGATGGCGAGCTCGAGAATTACAATAATTATACCTGGCTCCACGGCCAAAAACCAAGAGATTACGAAGATTCGAATGTTAACGGTGCCGGCCAAAACGGTCCGGTGAATGGCGGTGCCTACCCAGAACCAATGGACATAGACGAAGAGCCGATATCATGGGAGGGTGCAAATACCGAGGATACGTCAATGCTGGACAGTGTTTTGGACTCATGCCTCGCAGTCCCTTAGGAAGGGGAGGAGGCTGCCAAAACACTGTTGGCAAGAAACGTCTAAAGTGGCATTGGTTCTTCATGTGTTCTGTGTGCATCATAGGGAACATCTCATAATGATCGGTCTTATATACGGGCGGCAATAACAATTTTGCCTGCTTTCTTGGGGTTGGCACATTCATGTCATTTGAAGTCATCCACCCCTTTTCCAACAAGGGATTTCGCATCAGCATAGGGGTTAGGGGCGTTGGTCTTTATTGCATTTTTCCTTTGGTGTGTGTACGAACATTGAAAACGAACATTGAAAACGAGGGGTGAGAAGCGTGGTCGGCTTTGGCGTTACTCTCTGGTGGATATGTACTCTATTGCAGCGATACCCCCTACGCCATGGTATGGAACAGTGTCCAGGTTCTTGTAAGATCATTTCGCATGATGGATAGAGTCTCGAAAGTATTTAATTGGAGGCGATAGTATGGCCTGTAATAGTATATACCTTGCGATTCACCCAAGATTTGGGAAGTTGAAAAATAAAAATGATGAATCCGAATATGCAAAATGACGTACTGATGCAATAGTGGGAGTTGATCATCAAGTAATCCGTTAATCCGTTAATTGATAGCCCCATATATACTCGGATTGCTGCATAAATAAATCGCGAAGCTCGACACGAAAGACGCGTCTCATCAAAGCGCGTACAGGGGGGGAAGCTACAGTATGAAAGCAATTAAACCCTCCAGCCCCCACTTACAACTTTCTAACCTTAGAAACACAAGTTACATTTTTAAACTTGTCATTATATCTCTAATCCTTCACATAATGTCTTCTTGAGGTCATTTTTACAATCAATTGCATTTTACTATTGAGCATTGGTATTTAAAAATGGCATCTACTCGATCACCATCGCCGGCCGAAGGCGTATCCGCACCTACATCACCATTACTATCGCCTCGGTCTAAGATCAAGGCTCTATTAGCTACAGTAAATGATGCAGACTCAGATGATGATTCTAACCCTACGATAAACGCGAATATTTTATCTAAATCTATTGATAAGAACATTATCGCGAATAAAGGATCACAACCTATTCAGGATGAAGAGGAAGAGAGTGACGCCGAAGAGGAGATAGTTCGACCCCGAGGACGCCTTGCTGCGCGGATGAGAACAAATGACGCGAATACGACAAATAAAACCGCACCAAGCTCAATTAAACCTCTACAGCCAGATACTACCTCAATAAATAATGAGAGTAGTGAGGCGGCAAACGCTGACGACGACGACGACGATGAAGATGTCACTGTTTTGCCGCGTAGACGACTGGCTAGACCCGTTCGAAGCTCTACTCCAGAAGTCACCACAAATGCCAACATACCCCCTTCACCCGGTCTCTTTGTTACGCCAGCCCCTGAGACGCCGACAGCACACCGCCAGCCTGGAACTGGAGTCGAATCAGATACGGATGATGAATTGCCCGTGAACTTAGGGAAGAATGAACGCTTCCAAGCCCTAGTAGCCAGGAAACGACAAGAGAGACTTGCCAGGGAAGCCGAAGAGGAGCGTAAACGGAATGAGCGTGCTGAGCGAATGGGCCAGCAAATGCCTACCGAATCGGATATTGACGATGACGTATCTGATGTCACAGATGATGACGGAGGACGTAAACTCACTCAAGAAGTCTCCCGCCCTGCTCGCAAAGCCAGCAAGAAGGCCTTGGAAGAGATGAACCGCGAAACGCAACGACTAAGTCGTAGCTTGCAACTTGCTCATGAAGCAAAGACGAAGAAAAAGATCACAAAAGCGTCTCTATTCGAACGTTTTAACTTCAGAACCGAAGCAGTGGCTGCTGAGACAAAACCGACTAGTTCAAGCAGACCAACAACGCCTGGTTCAGTGCAGCAGACGGACGTTGATATGGCAGATGTTGGAACTCCACCCAGCTCTCCACCTCTTGCTCCGAAGACTATGGAAGCCCATCTTGCTACTGCTACAGTCCCAAATACTCGCAAAGATCCAGACGATGTGTTTGGAAATGACGATGAGTTGCCTAGCCTAGAAGTCGCTTTGGAACAAAGCCAAAAAGGAAAGGGCAAAGGCAAAGCTGTCGAAATAGCGGATAAACCCACCGAGATGAAGGGAACCGGAGCGAGCAAACCAAAGCGCCAAATCCGAGTTAAGTTACCTCCAATGCAAGCAAACCTTGTCACGATAGACTCCGATGACGAGTTAGAGATAACGAAGTCGAAGAAGGGAAGGATTGATGCGATATTTGATAAACTTCCCGAAAAGAAAACACAGGAATCCAAATCCATGGATGTGCTGCGCCGCCTAGCCCATCTCTCTTCCCCACCGAAAGAAACATCAAGAGGCCGCAAGAGCAAACCTTCAATGACACCTGCTGAACTCCAAATGACCCTACAGCAGCGCGCGAGAGCTCAGGCCAAGTTGGAACGTGAGCGACGTCTCGAGTACCTCAAATCCAAGGGTATCGCCGTACAAACAGAGGAAGAGCGCCAACGGGAAAGGGAACAAGTCGAAGACATTGTTGCCCGGGCCCGACAAGAGGTTGAAGAAATTATGCAGAGAGAACGTGAAGATGCGAAGAAGGCTCGTAAAGAAAGTAAAAAGAACGGCGAAAGCGATCCTCTGGCTTGGGACGATAGTGACGACGATAGCTTTGAGGATAGTGGAGAGGAAGACCTTGGTGAGATCGAGTTGTCCGGATCGGAGGAAGAAAACGAGGGAGAGAACGACGAAATGGATGATGACGATAAGCCTGCAAAAAATCCCATGTTCGAGGATGAAGCAGAGGATGGCGAATCCGAGGAGGAAGAGCACACGCCAAAGGCCACTGGAAGCATAGCTTCTGAGGACGAGGCCGACGTCGAGCTCCCACCCGCAAGATTCCGCAGGTCAAAGAAACACGCCCAGGTCGTCTCAGATGATGAGGACGATGTCGAAGCGACTCCAAAGCCCAAGACTCATCCCAAATCTCCATCGGCCACTAACTCCTCTCCCAAGATCCCTACATCGGTTCTCCGCTCGGCTAGGAAGACGTTTATTCCCGGACTCCCCGTTCCCGCAGCTGGGCCCGCAGGCATGGGACTTACCCAGATATTCGCTGGCACAATGGATGATAGTCAAGTCGAGCCTGCCAGCGGATCTCCACAGGAATTTATGCCCAGTCTTGATAACTTCCCCGACTCGCAGTTTTCCGCCGCAGCAGGCCAATCTCAGGATAATATGGTTCTCGACAGTCAGAGGTTGCGCAAGATGGATACCCAATCACATGAAACACAAACGCAAGGTGTCCAGTTACATTTCTCTCAGTCGCAATTACACGGCTTCGATACCTTGATGCAAATAGACGGAACGCAAGCGTCAGACCTTATCGAACCAACCCAGGATGGAGGCTTCCAGGACTTCTCTCCACTCAAGCAGCGGTTTGTTGACGCTCCAGGGTCCACAGTCGACACCGTATTGTTAGGTGGAACCCCTGACTGTGATAAAATCCAAGAATCTCCTTTAGTCCGAAGGACGGGCAGGCTTAGACGAAGAGGCGAAAGTGTAACCTCGATTTCCACTTTGACATCTATAACAAATATCCCCGCAAGCCCCAGCGCCGCCCCTAGCGCTTTACCTAAAGATACAGAGGCGGACGCGAATGCGTTCAGGCTGATGGAGAAGGCCGCCAGGAGGAAGAAGCGCATGCAGGAGAAGTTTGACAAGAAAAAGAGCAAGGCCAGTGAGATGGTCGAGGAGCAAGCCGAAGAATCTGAGGACGAGTATGCCGGCCTTGGTGGAGCCGACGGTGAAGACTCCAGCGAGGAAGACGAAGAACTTGTCAAGGAAATGATAGATGACGCTACCACCAACAACAATGTTGACGCTGCTAAGCTGGCTGGCTTCTTCGCGTAAGTAATGCCTTTCAATACCACATGGCACAAGCGCTAATAATACTATAGTGATCGAGAACGAGCAGCCGATGCGGCTCAGGTCGACAAGCTATTCCGTGACATCACAACCGGCATGCTACGCAAGCGACGCCGTGGTGGTGACAATAATGACTTTGATCTATCAGATTCTGACGATGGGGGCGAAGCTCGACGCCGTATGAAGCGGCGACAATTTGCTAAGATGCAGAAAGCTCTGTTTGCGGATGAGCGCATCGAAAAGATAGCCGAAAACCCACGCAACGCCGCGTTCCTTAAGAGCATAGAGGACAGGAACAGCGATGACGAGTGGGACTTCGGCGAGAACTTCGCGGATACAGCTCCTGAGAGCGCGGACAGCGACAGTCAAAGCCAGGGTCAGGGACAAGCTGGATCGGGAGCAGAGCAATCGATTCCGAATAGTCAACCTACGAACGGGGATCGCAAGCGCACGCATACAGACGATCACATAGCACGGCCGCCTCCCAACGCAAGACGAACAAAAGGAGGTGTTCGCCCCTCATCAATCACTGATGTCCGCCGAGAACTATCTGACTTGCTCGACGAACCTAATGGCTCTGCCATGTCGATCATTCCTGCCACAGAGATAGGGTCTGACGGTGAAGATGAGGAGCGTCCAACCACTTCATCATCCAATAAAGAGAACCATCGATCAGAAGTTGCAGTAGTCGATCGAATTAAGCTCAAGCGTGATTCCTCGTCCTTATCCACAGCCAGCAACGGTGGAATAGGCTCGTCACGTCTCGCATTCGCAGCTCCATCAGCGTCAGGTAGCAGTGGATTATTCAAAGTGCCAGCATTACTAAGACGGGCAACGACAAACTCGCTCATGTCGAATTCTTCAACCAGCACAGCAAGCAGTAGTAGTGCCCCCACGGCTGGCGCTAGCCTCGCGGGAGGAGACGATGGCAAACTTTTGAAGAAGACAGCGGGCAAGCGTTCAGGTATCAACTACTTCGCGCGGGAGAATGAGCGCCGAGCGGCAGTAGCAGAGGCGGAGAAAAGACGCGAGGCGAAGAAGTGGAAGGGAGCTGAGGGAAGGAGTAAGGTTGTGGGAGGCTTATTCGGAGGTGGGAAGTTTGAGTAGCAAGAATTGTTTTTGCATTAAATGGGCGTTGCATAAGGGGGTTACCTCACGAAGATGGGTTGCATGGCGTTGGGGTCCGAGTCGCTCATCAGGTATGTGAGCGCGGTTGGATTGATATGTAATGATAGTTCGTGGTTTCGTACATTAAATTAGGAGGCCAGGCCTATGGCATCCGAGAAATATATCCAACATGATTATTCAGGAGAATTCCCGGTTTTTCATTGCTTACTACATTGTCTTCAACTTATGTTCGCTTTGAAATGTGTTAGTATACAAACTTCGAAAGTCAGGAAAAAGGGGTAGGCCGGGTAGGCAATTACCTTATGTTAGGTAAGCATACCTAATAATGCCGTGGTTTAGCCGTTAACGTCATTACAGCAATATTGCATACCTTCACTCTCCGTCGTCGCGGTCGCGGTCGCGGTTGCGGTTGCGGTTGCTGTTATAGCAACTTCTAACATCTTACGTGAAATATGACCACGTGAAGTGTGACAATAATATTTCCCTATGAATTACTAGGTAACTTTCGAAGACCTTACAACTTCCCACCAATGATGGAAAGCCTACCATCTGAAAACCCTAGGTCCCTCGTTCATACAGAGGGGCTACGCTATTACGCTGTGCCTATCTAGCGTCGGCGAGCATGTCTCGAGAGCTTATTAACTGACTGTTTGTCTGAAATACCTATCATGGCACCACCACCGTCTGTAAGTCCCAAATAGAGTCGACGGCTATCATTAATGGTGATTTACTGACCACCCTAAGACCCCCACGCCACATCGGTTTTTGGTACCAAAGAGGTCGCAGCCTAGGAATGAGATTCCTCATGCATATCAAAATGGCGGACAGCAATTCCAGGCTACGCCGCGCTTCTCTCTCTATTCAACGCCTAGGGCTCCGGGAGTACGAGGGGAAGGCTCATCTCTTCGCCCGCCTTCTAGTATTCCCACTCCCGCTCCCGCTCCCGGCTCCGGTAAGACCGGAGCCGGGACTTTCTATCGGCCTACTCCGCGTACTACAGACCCTATTAACGATGCCATTGACAGCTCTCCGCCTTTCGAGGACGAGCAGCAACCGGGAGAGGGGGGTAGTAGTAAGCACCGCGACCCCATCGAGATTTTCGATGTAGACACAGACGTGGACGCTGTGCCAGAGTCCTCGCCGGTACGAGAATCGAAAAACACCTATGATGAAAGCAGCGATGACGAGGAAGACATAAGAAGCCGTTATCCTAAACGCCGGCGCATATCTATATCCTCCGATTTCAGTAGTAACCCCCACGACCCCGTAAAGCGCGAGGATAGTTACGACAGTGATAATAACTACGACTACGACAACGGCAACGGCAATAATGAAATTAAAATTGAAGACGGAGACGAAGACGAAGACACCATCATGCTCGACGAGTATGGCCCGTCTTCTCCGCTCTCTGGCGACCTAACAGACTACGGAACCCCGGAACCCACTCTTCCCAGACCCTCTACCTCGGTCCAGCAGCCCATCTTCCACAAGGCGCCCCGCTTCAAACCTATCGAGTCGCCCGACGGCGGATCCCTCCGCGGCGACCCGCTCCCGGACGTCTTCTCGCCGCACCGTAGGGGCGCCAAGTACGTACCGGGAGGCCTGGCGGCCTCGGTTCGCGATTGGTTCATCGACGTGTGGGCCGGCGCGACTACCGGCATTAACGCGAAGCACGACGGGGATAAAAAGGAATGGACCGCGCGGATCTTGGTAGAAGGCGTTCAGGGGTCGGCGGGTATGACGTTGGTCACCGGGCGGCATGTTATGCATGAGGATGATGATGATGACGATGATTTGACTACGAGTACTAAGGACAAGGATAGGGAAAGTGACGCAACTATGGGGAATGCGAGGATCGTACTTGCGGGCAGCCAGAAGGTGGTGGGCTTGGAAAAGGGGCTCGAGGTACGTCCCGGCTCGGTGGTGGGTGTGGGAAGACCGAGTTGGGAGGTCGTAGTCCCGGGACAGGGGCGATGGAGTGTGGTTTGTGAGTGGGCTGTTTTAAGATAAAGCTCTATTTGAGTAATTGTCAGATTATTATATTACACTTCCCGATAAAAGCGTCGAGATGTACGTATACTTGAGCCTCGTGTATTTATGAAAAAGACTAGGAAACCCTGCCAGAATTTTCTACTGTGTTGAAGTTCGTGAACAAAAATAAATGTGTCGTAACCCTGATATACACTATCTAGACAGGTCTAATATATTCAAAATAAACCGCCTATTTTAGTACAATTTAGCGATGGCAAATAATATTCGTATCTGTATAGTATTTGCGTATAGGGTCAGAGGTTACGTTACAGCATGAAGCTATTGTAATCCAGTCCGAAAATTAGTATATTAACGGTCATCGCAACCGTGAAAATTACGAAATGCTTCATCATCATCATTGGACTCACATTCCATATCAAACAATCCAACATCCCTTTATGATCAACCCTGAGTTTAAATTTTCGACCCTTTTAACTAAAATGGCTCTCCAGATCCCCGAACTTCCATACTTCGCTCCTCAAGAGGAACTACCTCATGAGCTTCCTAACCCCTATATTGTGGCTAAGATGCCCGAATTTCAGGACCCCGTTAGGGCCCGCCAAGGTATTCGTATCAACGACCATTACGTAGTTAAGTTTGGGCTCGACGAAGCCAGCGGCACGTCCGAGGCCATTAACATGCTCATAGTAAGAAAGTATACGAGCATCCGTATCCCGACTTTGTACGCGGCTTGGCCGTACAATCACAACGGTACCGAGGTTTGGGTTCTTCTCATGGAGGCAGTCGATGACCTCGCAGTAGACGAGGAATGGTTTCAGAAGCCTGAAAACCAGGACAGCCTACTGCTGGATTCCATCAAACGGCAGCTCCAAGAAGCCCGCCTGGAACTCCGGCGCATCCCGCACCCGGGCACGGGGTACAATCTGTACGGCCACCTGCGGTGCTTCAAGAACCCGCACCTGGACCTCAAAATGTTCAGTACCGCAGAGCAGGCGCGTGACTGGCTTTTCCACGCCATGGTACCGAAACACCAAGCTCAAGGTTACAGCGTCACAGAACAGCAATACGCGAAGAAGTGGGAGTCTGCTTACGACAAGTTCTGCGGGGGCCTGACCAGCGGTGACGAAGCGATCTTCACCCACTTCAACTTGAGCCCGTCGGCGGTCAAGGTCCAGAGGAATGGCCGCATCCTCATCACGGGGTGGGAGTTCGCCGGGTTCTTCCCGCCCGAGTTCGAGTATGTCACTGCCTACAAGGCAGGAGAACTTGGCTCGGTGTGGTCCCACAACATCTCGCGTTGCTTGTCCGAGGGCGTGTACGATGAGGCGCTTGAGTTGATTGAGAAAACAGCTGAGTAGTATGAGCAAGCGATGTTGTCGCCGTAGATTTCCACTTAGGTAACTTTTTTTCTTTTTCGTAATGATACCGAGAGGTTCTGATAAAGTAAGTTCATCTGGAAACTCGCTCTACGGCAGGTAGAAGTGTATGATTTGGCATCATACTAACTGCTACATGACGATTTCAAATTTGAAAAAGAAAAAAAAAAAAAAAAAACGTCCCAAAGAGCAATAGGAGGTCAGATAGAAAATATATAGTAATAAATCTCTGGTTCCAAATGCGAAAAGTTCCTATATAGTTAAACGTATCGTATCAGTCTGTTGTCAGAATTCTAGATGAGGCATTTAGAACAAAGGGTATGTTTTGTACACAGAGCTACTGCCATGTGACATATGTATTAATATATACTAGGTACTTTGAACCCTAGTATCCAATGTAGCACATTCCTTCTGTGTGGAAGCTACCTAGTTAAAGTTCCTCGCAAAACAATGAAGTTATTTCTACCTTGTTTCATGCTCCGCCAATAATCCGTCTAGCTTCGTTTACATTTACCCCTTTTTCTCTCTCCTTTCTCCACTTCTTCAACTATCTCAGTTGAATTCAGCAACCAAAATCCAAGAAGAGTTGGTAGTCACTTCCGAGTATTACTAGCAACATGCTAGGGGTACTTAAGTCTTAGCTGCAGGTCTTTTCATTACGAACCATAATACATCTACGAGGGCTGTACGTGCCAGATGATGCAAAAAATACAATCCGAAAGCGCACCTTATATAGATCCTAGGCTTAATGCGTTGATACCCGCAGGCTTCTATCGGAGATGTCGAGGCGGCGCAGCAGGGATAGAAGCAAGGCTAATCAATTGTAAGTAAATGTTTATCTTGGGTACCTACCTAAGATACGCCTCTTTTTGTCGACGTCGATATCATTCGAAGCTGAGATCTGCATACCTAGGTACCTAGGTAATTATGGAAAACACTCAAGACCAATCAGCCATTGGAAATAGACACCTTGGCCAATCCAATGCAGGTATATCGCCTTAACGTGCATAAGACAGATATCAATATATCAGGCTTCGGCTGCCCCTCATTCATTGTACCGAACGAACGGCCCAACACTTCAGCTGCAGCTTTGGACAGAGACTTCTCTGTTTCCTCTTCCCTCTTCCCTAAACACAGGAGACAATCATCGGGAACGAAAAGAAATGGACCCTCTCAGCGCATTTTCTCTCGCCGCTGGAGTCGTTCAATTCACCGACTTTGCGGGTAGGCTGTTGACCAATATCGTCAAGGTCTATAAATCTGCAACAGGTCAAACATCAACGACTATGGAGTACTCAAAAATTGCCTCTGATCTACGGTATTACATCGACCAGATTCAAGAAAAGGCAGATAGTCTAGGCTCCATTACCGAGAATAATACGAACGACCGTGTCTCACAAATTTGCGCAGACTGTAGAGAGGTCTGCACTAAACTCGAAAAAGCCCTTGAGAAGCTAAAAGCCAAGGGTCAGACTAGACTAGAGGTCGCTCAGTCAAGTTTTATGATTGTGTTGAAAGGGTTATGGACGAAGGGCGACGTCGATACTCTGGCCCGCCAGATTTTAGAAATTCGGAGAAATATGATGGATGTCATTACGATCGGTATATGGAAAGATGCGCAACAGGGTTGGGTTGACGTTCACCATCTTGTTGGGCAGCAAAATGAGATATTCGCAATGCTCAGTCGCGTTGACAGGACGACAACAGACTCCGGGCAGGGATTGACTGATATCACCAACAGCAATGATATGGCAATCCCAAACGCTAGCACGCAACATAGCGTTGCCTGGGCCAAGCTTGAGCTACCACATTCGAGCTACCAAGAGGATTCCCCCCAAGGCAAGGAGGACTTAAACTTATGCGAGAGCATACGCGATAGCCTCATATTTAAGACTTTAACTAACCGAGAAAAAGCCATCCCAAAGGCATATGAAAAAACATTTCGATGGGCATTTGAGGATCCAAGATTGAACAAACAAGGGAATACCATGTGGTCTAATTTTCCAGCATGGCTTCGAGGCGACTGCACTTCCATATATTGGGTTGCTGGCAAACCTGGTTCCGGGAAGTCAACGCTTCTGAAATACATCCTCAGTAATCCACTATTGAACACGCACCTTGATTCTTGGGCTGGCAACCGAAAGCTTCTACTGGGGAGATTCTACTTCTGGAACGCTGGAACGATGGAGCAGAAGTCACATTTGGGGCTTCTTAAAACGCTTCTACTTGAATGCTTGTCGAAAATGCCCCAACTTATTCCTCACATCGCCCCCAAAAGGTGGACTTTCCGAAAAATATTCAACAAACCCGACGAGCTTGTCGACCCACCTTGGTCTCTAGCCGAATTACAGGAAGCATTTATTACTCTTACGATGGGGGCGGGGGAATCCTACGTGATAGCCTTGTTTATTGACGGGTTGGACGAGTTTTCTGGTGACCACCAGGAGCTTCTCGCTTTCCTTAATGAGATCCACCAACGTGGAAGGGGGTGGGCGAAGATTTGTGTCAGTAGCCGGCCTTGGAACGTGTTTGAGGATTCCTTCAAGAAAAGCCCTCAACTTAGGCTTGAAAATTTGACCAAAAAGGACATCGAGCATTACATAAGAAGCAACTTCGAGTCTCATGTTGGCTTTCAAGAATTTAAAGAAGCATACGAGATCGAAGCTCAATACTTAATTCACTCTATCGCTGAGAAGGCTCATGGTGTCTTCTTGTGGGTGTCCATAGTAGTCGGGTCGCTTCTCGAAACACTCAGGGATGGTGGCTCTGTATCCGAGCTCCAGACAATCATCGATGAACTGCCGGAAAAACTCTCTAATTTATATGACCAAATATTCCTGAGCATCCCACCCAAGTATATACAAGACTGTTCTCGCTTCCTACAGATTAGAGAACACTGGAATTTTGATCTGAACGTCGAAGACTTCTGGCTGGCCGACAAGGAAGATGCTCTTTCTACAGATTTGAATAAGTTAACAAGTCAACAAAAAGCGCATATAGCTACTTCAATGCGTCGAAAAATCAGTAGCCGAACGAAGGGTCTGCTCGAGATTTCAAGCGCAGGTCAAGTTGATTATCTACATCGCACAACGCGTGACTGGGCAGTCGAAACTTCGAATAATATCACTGCCAAAGGGCCCAAGGACTTCGATGCTCATGTAATGGGACTCAAGACTCGAGTTGTACGGCTCATTCAACCCGGCATAGATTCAAGGGATGAAACTTTTGAACATATTCAACACTGTTGTGGGTTTGCCTCCCAGATCAGCAAATATAACCAGAATTTGGAACTTGTGCACGAAATTGTTCAAAAACTGGTTGCTAGCTATGGTTTCATCTGCCAGGGGCTAAGCTACTACACCATGGCTATAGCCAAAAAAAATCTGTGGGCTAGGGCTGAAGACAACCTTGCCTCATCTCCTAATGCTGATGTTATTTTAGCAGCTCAATTCTGCATTGCTGACTATGTACGTGAAAAAGTCACGTCGGACCCTTCGATGCTCAACAAAGAGAGCAACAAGCCATCAATACTAGAGAGTGCAATACTTGGACTTTCCTATTCTGCAGGGTGCGGATCTGCGTTCAAAAAATTGACGATGGGCTGGGATTTCAATGTTTCGAATCAAAGGGAGGCACTTGTTACTTTTCTTCTCGATAGTGGTGCCAAATTTATTGTCTATGATGGTCTTGAATCTACACCCTCTCATAGTCCAGGCGTGTCCGTTATCCCCCCCACCGAGTTAAGCCCCTCGAATTATGGAATTTCATATGTGAGTGCCATTTGGGCGCTCCTGAGAAACGAGAAGTATTCTTCTCAATGGGATGACATACCGTGGCCAGCTCGAGCCAAGGTGGCAGTAAAATATAAGGTTCCTCGAAAGATCAAAAAGTGGCTCAAGGGTCACGACTAACGTGAGGTGGTTGTATAGGTAGCTACTGTCTTTATATTATCTATGTAGGGATTTGAACAAGTTGCGAATCCACTTACCATGCGGCTAGGTGGGTTGAACAGGTACCTACGTCAGCCAGAAAGAAAACGTATATACATCATATCATAACAGATACCTAACTAGATGACTATACGGTTTTATTTCCCGTGTATCCCGTGTATTCTCATCAGCTGGAGTGGGTACCTGGGTGAGAAGGACATATAAGACGCCAATTGTCCTAGTTACCCACCGCAACGACACACTGGATCAGAGACATCCACAAGGGGAAAACGCACAATGAAGAAAAGAAAAGGAGGGAAAGAGAGAAGAAAAAAAAAAAAAACATACAACACCAGGGATTCGCTGATCGTCACCGACCCAACTACTGATCTGGCAGTATCTAGCTTGTCCAAGGGGAGAGCGGACGGGATCCCGAATTTTCTAGATCCTATGGTCGTATGTGGGAATTTGATTAGTTATTCTAGTATATGTAGTAGTACCTACATCATCTATGCTACCCAGTACCTATTCAGATCTTCATCAACCCACATACTCAATGGTCGTAATAGCCCCCATGCAGATAATTCTCAGAGTAGTTAGATACCAATATAAATGTACTAATGCTATGCTGACTCTCCTCCCCCTTTAGAAATCGATCAATCATAGCCCGAGCAACGAGAAATTTA
Organism: Daldinia eschscholtzii; assembly: GCA_037126485.1. Lineage (NCBI taxonomy): Eukaryota > Fungi > Ascomycota > Sordariomycetes > Xylariales > Hypoxylaceae > Daldinia > Daldinia eschscholtzii. Next base: position 2,207,465 of record JBANMG010000007.1, read on the forward strand.
ACAACAGTCCAGCCAATCTCGTGGAAGTGCAACGTCAATTTGTCCGCCCATCTATGATGCATTGTCCATGACGTTTAACATGCAAGATTTGTATGTAAGCAAGGAGGCAGAAAAGGAGGCCCGCGATATATCCGTACTCCGCGCCAAAAAAAGGAACGCTGGGTCGCAATAAACCAGAAAAGCACTCTCACCGTTTGTATTTCTGTATCTTCGTTAGTACAAAGGAGAACGTGGAGACAATTAGGCACCATAGACTTACCTCCTCTACCCTTCTCCTATTCTGAGGGTCTAATGCATTCGTAGCTCCCATGAGAGTCTGTCCGATTGCCTTGCTTGAGCCGATAAGGGGTCTAAAAACGATTGTTGGTGCTCGCCTAAGGATAGCCTTGGCCGCTCCCTGAGCGCTCTCGCTCTCCATGACCTCTGCGGGGACCGCTATAATGGCGTCTCTTGTCATGTTGAGATCACGCCTTAAACTCGCATATGCACCTCTAATTCCCTGGATAACCCCTGTTGGCTGATCGGCGTAGAGGCTAATCTGTTTTGGCTCTTCTGTCTCTATTTCTTCTTCATCCCATCCTGCGACTTGGTAAGGTTGTGGCTGCTTGACTAGCATACCCTCTGCGCCTTGTAGAGCATACTGTGTACCGACGGCCAGCTTGGCTCCGAGCTTGACGATCTCTGTACCTGTTGTCTTGGCAAATGCCACGGCACCTTTACTTATACTGCGAACTATCCTGCCGTCTTTCTTGTATTCCCTGATTGGAACCTCAATGAGATCCCTGAACCCGCTTCCTACATTGACCAGAGACCGGACAGGCGCAAGCCCGGCAAGCACGCCAGGGAGTTGAGTCCGTTTGACGTCAGGCATCCAGATATCATTGAGCGTCTTCCCGAGTCTATCGAACCCCAAGACACCGTATATGATGGTACGCCTTAAGATCATCCGCGACTGATCTAGGACTAGAAAATTCATGAATTCGGTCGTGTGACCCGATCGCAAGCCGGCGTAATCGACACGCTTAGGTTTAAAGTCGAGATTCACGGGTATGGAATTTATCTCGGCTCTTTGTACAAAGGGAATATCGCTAGGTGAGGCGTGAATTGGAGTAGAATCATCTTTGAACTCGAAGAACCGTGTGATGAAGTCCAAAGCATCTTGATCAACGTGGAGGCGAAGTGGCAGAACCGTAGCCTTTAGTACAATTTCAGACGCCGCCAAGTCTGCAAGTGGTTTGACATTTAATATTTCCAGGTGAACCATACTGGTACCCATCTCCCGCTCTCCGGCGTCTTGGTCGTATGTCGCAAACTTCTTCCAGGTCGATGTTGGAACGAGGTCGAAAATATCAAGATCTCGGATCCGAACATCGATTGAACTCTGGGTCTCACCAGAATCTGGGGGGAACGTGACCAGGTCTATGTTAATACCCTTCAGTTCGAAGGTGATCTTATGTCGTTTGCTGCGATTGAGTTTGAGCTTCTTTTTGTTTCGATAAGCATTGCCTTGTCGGCTGGGCGTAGCAGTCATTGCTGTAGTTGCTATTGACTCAGTCTCGGTGGCAGCGTCGTTCAATTCTTGGTTGATGGCATGTGTGAGCTCCCGAGGATCTCGGTTTGCAGGAATACCTATGTATATCGAGTTAAACAAAAAGTCTCCGATCTCAGTTTCTTCCTCGATCACCTCCATATCGGTATTCGCGCGGGTGCGATCGTGACGCGATTGCCGCTCGGCCGCCGCAGACTCGATATTGTTTACAACTTTTGAGATAACCTCACGGGTTCGGTTCCAATCATAGCCATCAAAGAGGTTCCATATAAGATGTACATCACGTACACGGACACAGAGAGGGCTGCGTGGAATCTCATCTTTGGCTTCATCGTATGCGTTTTTCGTCGAGCTCCAGCGGTGAGTATTATCTTCTATCACGGATCCCGACCCAAAATAATTCTCATCGATGGCTAGATCATCGTCATCATCAACCATGTCTGGTTGACTGCTAAAGTTCGTGAGGAGGACACCGTCTGTTGTGTCCTGGGTTCGCGTCCCATCCGAGATCATAGAACCCGTTGCCTCGAAAAGTTTGGCTTCAACTGAGGACTCGTTGTAAAAGCGAGAGTCGACAGCTAAAGGACTTGACTGGCCAGAATCTCCAATACCAAAATCACTGTCAGCCTCATCAAGGTTTTGACCCAGTCCAAAATCTTTGTCGAAGTCGTAGTCGCCTTCGGCCCCGCCAAACGCATCAGCAGATATAGAAGCGAGTAGGTCTTCGACGGGAACAACATTTGTTCTATATTTGATCTCCTTACTTGGTGGTGTCGGAGGAGTGAGTGCATTAGCAAGAGCAATCAAAGTTTGAGTCGAGTCGGCGCATGTCTCTAGGACAAGAAGATCATCTCGTACTTCGACGTCAATCCATTTATTTCCATCTTTCTGGTTCGCACCAACCTGAATCGTGATCTTTGCTGACGAAATATAGCAAATATCAACATACCCCTGCTGGCATAACCCCACCACTTGCGGAGAAGGGGTGTTTGAGCTACGTCGTTGGGCAGTCGATGCGGAATTTTTGGATTCCAGTATCGACACGTCATCGATAAGAAGGATGGAAGCCTTATTCAGATGGCCTAGAGCCTTTGCATCATCCCCATTAGATAACGCGATTTCAAAGTGGGAGTCGGTCAACACAATGGTCATCTTTGACTTCAGCCCAAGTGGATTCAAGCCTAGTAAGCAATCTCTAAAGACGAAGTCTACTTTCGTTGGTTTCCCATCTTTACCCTTGGTCTGGCCTGAAACTGACAAGCGGCTTTGTGACTTTCCCGTGATAGCTGTATGTGCATGTTCACCTAGATTCGCTACCGAAGCCGCCAGGCTTGCCTCGAAATCTTGGGGTGTAGTATCTTCGGCGAGACCGAGAATATCCATAATGGTTGGTACACGATACTCGATATTGATATTACGCATTCTGACTTTAACAACCGGCTCCATCTCATCCCCAATTATCCTTAGAGTCAAGACAGGTCCGTGGCCGCCTTTATTGAAAGAGGGCGTGCTTGTGCCGACTAACTCTTCGTTGTGGTTCCGAACGACTGAGATGGATCCTACCCCAAGAGCGACCAAAGAAGGAATGGTGATGTGGCCAATTTCTGCGTCCTTTAAAGACGCTTGTATAGAGCCGAACTTTCTATCGATATCCACCGTCACATCCAGGTTGCGGATAAGAGCCAGGGTGAGGATGCCTGGTCGATCATCTTCAGGTAGGTATTTAGCAACAGTGGAAAGTCGTGCAACTTCTTCACTTAATGTAGATAATACTTCGAGTTGTTGGATCTTGCCGACATTGACTTCAATGCCATCCACATTAACACGTAACACAGCGCCTTTCCGCCTTTGCCGAAGCAGAGTGTCCACCATGATCTCGTCGTCGTTCTGATCGAATTTATACTTGGATGGTATGATAAGCTCTAAGAGTCTTTCCAGGTCATTATCTTTCGGTGTAATGAGATACTCGAGGCGAGTATTCGTAATCACAGCATTGACAGGAGGGTCACCCATAGAACGTCTCATATATGGGCCTGCGAGGTGTATCTTGGAGATACCAATACCGATTCCTTCATCCCGACTAACCAGTTTTACAGCAGTCGTGTCTAAGGACACGCTGCACTCCTTGCCAAGGACATCTAAACGGAAACCGCCTAATCTCGTATTCATTTTATTCTCGGAGCTTGCGGATGTGTCGTCTGGACGTATAGGCGCGTCAAACCTTACCCCACGAGCTTTCGTTGGTGGTTTTACAGGAACCTGGGGAGTTGGAGAACTTGAAGTCATCGAAGAGCTCATATTCAAGAAACCACTCAAACCTCCGAACCAACTAAATGTCTCATCCAGTCGTTGAAGGTCTAGTTTAACATAAAGCGGCAGGGTAGTTATCTCACATTTTGTCGTCGTAGGCGACTGGCTGAATTTGACAGATATGTCGGCACCGGCAGGGGGGAATGCATCATTCACAGAGGCCCGCATTTGTATGCGTTGATCAAAGGAGATGATATCGTCGTTTCCATATCCGAGTTTGAACTTACCTATATTTACTGAGGTATTGGTTGAGGTTGATGAGCCTGAAAGATCCACGCTTAAGTTTTCGATAGCCACATTGAGAAGCGCATCGGCGCTGAACGAGGTAGGGTTGGGGTTGAACAACCGATCAGGCGTATCTGTGATTCCGACTAGATTCTCTAGAAAACTTATGGTGATATTTTCTGTAACAATTTTTATATCAGGCGTGAGCGACGTGTCCTTTTTACTTTCAACTTTCTCCTTCTGCTTAGAAGACGGAGCTAGAGGCTGCTCTTTCAAAGCCGAAAGGATCCGCGACACTACCATCGACAACAAGAATCCTGTTGAAAGGTCGGAGCGTATGTCTAGGGAAGATATTATCACCTCTAGCGTTCGGTCTATAGGTGTTTTAAGGGGCTGCACGCCAATAGTCGAGGCTGTCGCAGCTATTGACTGGTCGCCTGAATAGAGGGAGAAAGCTCCTGGGAAATTTGGGGAAACAGATCGGTCCAAGTGGCGTAGAGATGTTCGGGATGCCGGTTCTTCGCCAGCAAATGCTACCTGGACGTGTTGATGGTTCGAAGGAATGTAGAGTGAGATAGTATCCAATGAAACAAGTTCTTTGACTAATCTTGGTCTCTTTGGTGTTGCGACTTCTGCCGGAGCACCTTCCCTTCCTGGCTTGTAGCGTGGGTCGTTATATGTCTGTTTTGCTTCCTCAAGGCCGCTGATGGCTGGATTATGGTCAATATCAGAACCTCTTAACGAGTCTTTACTTGGCGGGGAATTGTGACTAGCTGTGGGAGATTGTTGGGATATGGCGGCCTCGGGTTCTCGAAAATGTGGAGGCGGCGATTGGATACTGCGCTTCGGATTTGGCGAGTATTCTGCACTTGATGTATCTGAATCCCAGCCGCCGGGCATAGTTTGAATAGCCTGACCTGCTGGAGAAGATGAAGCCTGGGAGAAGGCGCTCATGTACATACTCTCAGCTTCCTCGTGGCTGAATAGATGGGATCGGGTTAGATCTTCACTTAAGGAAGCTATCTCATCGCTTTCAGATGATAAATGAGGCCGGTCTTTAGTGCTTCCTGACGACTCGACAGAATCCTGGCCCCATTGTTCTCGATGCTCTAGGGCTGGCTCGGACTGAACAATGCGTGCTGGAGATGACCAACGGTCTGGTGGTGCATCTATAGACGACCGCACTGAATCCATCAAAGAAACCGACTTTGGTCTATCCTCTCGTAAGATTTGGGGCGCGAGAGCTCGTGGCGTTGATGGCGTAGATATTGATTCTTCATCATGCCCATCGTTTGATCCACTTAAGTCATATGGTATATTGAAAGCGTCTTCGGTATCCATTACGGCATCACGGTGCTTACTTTGTCTAAGATCGTTAGTACTAGAGCATGATTCTGATACGGCCATCGGCTCCGGCTCCGAAATAGATTCCTGAGAAATACTCCGATGCTGAGTCGCAGCCGGCGAGTTAGTTGCGAGAGAGGAGGGTATTGACGGCGATCTTGCCAGTGTTGAAAAGAGGTTCGCTTCGGAGATCAAGCTTGCCCGAATCTTATTTAAACCAACGTATCGCTTTCCTTCCTTATAGACAATTCCAGCCTTCCCGTCTTTACTGCTCTCATCTTCTGCTGTTGTGACCCCCTCTACATTCACTTCATCGACCGCTAATTGGAAAGTAACCAATTCGGGAACGGATGAATTAGGTTCGGGCGGAACCTCGACGTCCAGATGAAAGGTGACGCCTTTAATAGAGATTTGTAGCCGATCAAGTATACCTTGCAGGAAATCTGCGAGGAATGTAGGGAGGGAAAGGGGTTGACCAGTTCCCAGTGGGTAGTCATCTTCACTTCCATCCTCGCTACTTAATATGGAAGCATTGAGGTCATGGGTTTCAGCCTCGAGCGCAGCTTGAAGTACCGCCTTATCTTTCGAAGGCTGTGTCTCCAGGAAAGACTGTGCTAAGTCGATGGCATGCGGAACAGGATCTCCTTCATCTGATGTGGAACCCTTTCGCGTATGCGCGGCACCTTTCGGCACCCTCCTGGAGCTGTCGTCCCGGGAAGTAAGCGTCAACTTTATCTCGACGCCGTCAACTTCGACAGTTATAGGATTCGCATATATAGCAGAGGGTATCGTGATTCGGAGTAATAGGACTTTAGCTTTCTGGATCTCAAACGATGGCGGGAGCTGTAGTAACTGTTCTAATTTCTACATTGCGACGTATTAGCTCCATATACTGAAAATATGTAGGGATGTTAGTGTATGAGAAATTGTTACGTGCCTGGAGTTTAATCCCGACATTTTGCAATGTGAAGACGTTGTTCTTCCCCATGGCAAGGTCTAAGTTGTCCATGTCCAAAGCATCAGTATCAAGATAATCCAGCTTCGATAATGTGTATCGTAACAGCCGCTTGGGCATGTTAGAGCTCCAAAAGGAGTTGAAGAAGGCCATGGTTGACAGGCTCGACAGGCTTGTCGATGTTGAAGCTACGAAAGCTGAACTACTACTAAAATATGAGGCTGACAAGGCCTTCACCGACGCGTAGATCGCGTGTGGGGGAGTTGAAATGGAGTGTCACGATATCCCACGACTTGGGATGCGGGGTGGTAGTTCATCGTTGGCGGCACTGACGGCGTGGTTGAATAACCATTAGACAAGGATATGTTTAGGTAGATAATAGCATAAATGTGTATTGCATTTGTTAGGATGACGATGACTCCGGAGAAGCACGTCCTAACTACGATGCAGCTGTAAGAAAAGAAAAAGATATGCTAAGGAGGGAAGTATGACTGTTGTTAATCAGGGTTGATTCTGGGTTGTAGAGAAAGTGAATGGGGAAGGGGGGGGGGATAGTGCAGGTGTATGCGGGTAGCTGGTAGGTGCCTGGTATCTGCACCCGTACATAGGACGTATGCAGTACTATGTATTAGTAGCTCACTTTATTATGTACCACCTAGACTCCCCCTCTAAGTTCGCTCTTCTAGGATGAGGTGCAGTACGCCGCAGAGTGTGTCATTTGATCCGCTTTATTCAGAATGCCCTATCAATTGTACTATCGATTACGACGATAACAGCACTAATGCGCTAAATCAACGGCGTATCAACAGTCCCCCTGACATACCTACATACCCTAGGTACACCCTAGCTGCAATGTGACTTACTAGAATGCTATCTACTGGATGTGGGGGTGCATTAGGCAGCTGACCACCCATTTTTAAACATGTATGAGTCTCTATGCGTGTGCATTTGATGTATGGATTGGAATAAACTCGTCATTTGTACCCGTGCTTTCTCATAGCCTGTTTCGCCTCACCCAACTAATTGAACTGGTTCTAACGGTTTTACCCATACTACCATCTGCCGAAACTTCAAGCCACCTTGAACCAACTCTACCTAAGGTACCTAGGTAGGCATCGATGACTTACACGGCCTGGAAGATGCCGAATGGCTCATTTCTCAACTATAATTCCGTAAAGCAAATATAACCAAATAGAACTTTGTTATGATAGTGATAGCTTTATATACATCATTCGATGGATTGCATTTGCCTCAGGTACCTGCTTAAGCTAACATTGAAGATACATAGTAAGCCAAATAGAGCTGGATTTTAAGGGTCCTCTTGGCAGTTTTAAGTGGCTCAAGCCTCTCCCAAATCTGGGTTAGAAGCCGGTTCCCATTGTCTCGATGCGTATAGTTTGAAGGTTTAAAATGTATAGCGGCCACGAAGATTGTCTAAAACCATGGTTTGAGACATGGTATATTCGTCATATAGATCTTAATTTCTAGTTCACTTTGGTCTAAGGCCTCTAACTTTTGAAGATTCCCTACTGAATCTCATAGTTTACATACACTAGGCGGGGCAAATTCACGTTGTGCGGTAATATCATACTGCACGATGAACTCTCTCCTTTTCCGTTGAGCCAGGCCAAGCGTCCCGTTCTTCCCTATCTCCGCTATACCATTCCTCACATGAATGGTGGAAGTTTGATAGGATAGCCGCCATTCTTTACCCGAAACACGGAGAGCAGGAAGCTATACATGAGCACTAAAATGGCGCCCCAGACGATAACCGTGAGTTGCTGGATCTTTGGGTCTCGAGCTCTTGGTGCTTTGATAGCTAGGGAGATCGTAGCAAAAGACAGAACACCATCTAACCACGTTAGTATGTTGACAACTATGCGAGGTCAAGATGGTTTATAACACTTACATATAAAAGCAACGATTTGTGTCTCGAGTCCAAACTGGTTTTGAAATCCAGCCGCAAAATAGTTGATGCCACCGCGCCCGTCACCGGCGACATATGGTACCTTACGTATCTGGTTGAACATGTGACCGCTTGTGAACATAAGAATACCAATCAAACTCAGACCTGCCCAGACGTTTCGGTTTTGGATGACGGGCAAAATGTACGGCCAAGCGTTGAAGACAACACCAGCAATTCCCAGGCTACTGACGATTGTTACGATCCATCCAATGTAATTGATTGGCCGGCTCACCGGCGGGTGAGGCCGGTCGGGGAGATGGCGGGCAAGCCACTCATGAACTTTTTCGGCGGTTTGAGGACTATAAACATGTTAGAATGGGAAATTTACATACGTTAGTAAAGTTACTTACCCGCTGAAATCATAACGGATAGCTTCGACGGTAGGGACAGCATGCGGACCAGTCGTCGGCTGGAAAAAGAGAAGTACAGGTGCTGATTGAAGGCCGAGCTATGTTTATATGATAATTAGCGCCCAGCATCGCATATGGTTCGCTAGAGGTTCACATACAGATATAAATGTCTCCCTCCCATTAGTGAAATCAAGGGTACCGAAAATCAAACGAGATTCGCCATCCTTATCACCTTTGGTCCAACTCTTTGCTAACACCTCCCACTCAGGCTGGAAGTCTGTGCAGAGCTGACAGCCAAAGCGAGCATCTAAAGCAGTCAACAACACGGCAACCGAATAATCTCGTGGAACCGATGTAAGCTTTTTGTAGGACGAGTCAGCAAGCTTCAATGGAGAGGAAGCTTGGGCTTTAGCATAAAATTCACTGAATCGATCGGCCGAGGACGACTGCTTGGCAGCAAGAGACCCGAAAGGAAGGGTGACTGAGAGGAGAAGAGATAACCAGCGCATGTTGACGATACTCCGGAGTATGCCTCATACAGAAGAGAGGGACCTGGTTTTGAAAACGCCGTGCTTACGCACACTTGACGATTGAGAAGAATGGACGACGTTAGCAAAGGCGCTAAGTCGATGATGGCGGCAGCTTTGGAGTTCAAAATGTGTCCTCAATTGGAATATGCAAGCATGTACATGCCTAGGTACGTACCTACCTCGATACATGAACTACTAGTGTACATGCCTTGTTCCGAGGCTTCCAAATCGATAAGGTAATTGAATGCAGGGGCCGCGTGTAATACTAGTAAGTACCTACCAGTAAGATAAATGGAAGAGGCTCCACAGATGACGGGCCGACAGAGATCCCGCCAGCTAAGCCTATTTCAGAACTTTGTTGACATTGAAACTTTCAAGGTTACCTACCAAACATTTCCATTCGTTGTTCCTCCACTAAGTAGCACCGTAACCTCACCTCCTCTTTCATCTTCAAGATAGAGCACCCCTCACATTATCGCCACACACGCACACATTCTCAACCTCCCGGATAGTAATTGTTAGATCTTGCTGGGACACTGATCTGATATATACTATTCATACTTGACTTTGTTTAGAGACCAAGACGCGTCTACCTAAATGGGTAGGCTTACCAAGGCTACGATGGGCCGCGAGGTAAAGGTAAACATGGACGCCGATAAGGTATTTTAACATCCCAATGACAAATGTACCAGGAAATTGGTCTTTATCAATCACTTCAGTTCGGTCTTCGATAGTTACTGACTTTTCATCACTTTGATCAGCGGCAAGGACTACTTCATAGCCTTGAACTGAAGCACCAAATAAACAATGGCAATACTGAACTCCTCATCAAAGACGAGGATGTCCGTCGGTTGAGAGTCCGAATACTGATGCTACGAGACGAAAACACATCATTGCGCGATCAAATAGCCCTCAACAATGACACAAATACCAAGCTCTCAGCACAATGCAATGATCTGAGCGCTCAGATTGAAGCTAAGATGGACGTGATTCGCTCTCAGGAAAAGCAGCTACGAAAACAAGAACGAGAGTACAAAAACTTGAAGGTAAATAAAGTTTACCAATAGGCACGGGGAACTGACCCTATGCTAATCCTGGACTAGGCTGAACTCCAAGCAATGAACAACGCGACGCAAGATTCTGCCAATTTGCTTGCTGAGAAACTATCTCTAAGCCGCGAGCTAGCTGTTCTAAAACCTGAGATAGAACACCTCCGATCACAAGTAAATCAACAGCAAGCAACGCTAGCTGAAAAGTTAGCCTTGGAGCGGCAGGTTAATACTCTTGAAGTCGAACTTGCGAATGAGAAGAAAGCAACCAAGAGAGTGATGCAGAAACGTGAAAGCAACGACCGGGTCGAAGACGAACTCCGACAGAAGCTACGTGAAACAGAGAAGAAATTAACAGCTGAGAAGGCAGAACGGGAGCGGCTTGAAGACCAGCTTGAGCAAGAGAAACGGACACATCAAATTTCCCTACAGGAACAAGACAGCACTCGAGAGCTAGAAGCCGACCTTCGAAAGAAGCTTCAGGAAGTCCAGAGACAACTCAGGCAAGAGAAGGACGATCGAGAAAGATTGGAAGAAGAACTTCAAACTGCACAACTCGCGGCGAAAAAGGCACAGAAGACCCACTCGAAGAATAATGTAGAGGATGAATTACGCGCCCAAATCGAGGAACTCGAGACAAATCTAGAATCCCAACGGAAAGAGAGTGCTAGGATACGCCGGGAAAGCCAGGAGTTGGTATCTGAGGCGAGCGCGCGAAGCGACCAGCTTGAAAAGAAGGTTGAAAAATTGAAGACGAAGCTGCGTGAAACTCAGGATCAACTCAAGCAGTGTCAATCGGACCTTCGAAAGGCGCAGCGATCGCATCCTACCATCTCAGACGACAGCACCAAAGTTGATGGGCGATCACAGGTCTTCCGTAAGAGAAAAGCCCAAGATATGGCTGCGGATGAATTCACACAAATTGAAATTCAAACTCCGGGAGCTGATGATACCACAAAAGGACGACGTGCATTCAAGAAGCGAGGTTTGGAACCGAGTCTTGTAGGCGAGAAATCAATGTTCTCTATTACACCCTTCTTAAACCGCACCAAGAGTATCATTGAAGATACTCCTAAGACCGATGAAGGAACGCCGAATGATTCGCTGGCCGCTACAACGGAAACCGAAGCTGCCGAGCCTACGACAGCAGAACCTGAAGCTACAGCGGCAGAGGTGGCTCGAGGAGAAACAACTTCCCCGGCTCCTGCTGAGAGCGAAAAGTCAAAGCCGAATACCAAGTCTCGAGGTAGACCTAAAAAGGTTCTCGGTGAAGCACCATCCGCTAAGAAAAACGCACAACCTATAACGAAGAAGTCTAGTAAGACTAAGATCAGTCTTGAAAAGGTAGCGGAAGAATCTGACGACAAGGTACAAGAGAACCAACAAAATGCTACAGAGCCAGCGGAGAAGACAACAACTGTTAAGTTCAATTTTAGTCTCCCGCAGGACGAGAGCATATCATCTAGCATGAACGGCGATTTGCCAAAGAAAAAGAAGCGCAAGATTCTGGGTTCAACCAAGACGCTATTCGATGAAGAAGAAGGAGAAGCGCCGCCGTCCAGGAAGCCGGGCAAAGTTCAGTTAGGTGGCAAGAGAGCAATAAATAAAGCTGTCCTCGGGGTGCAAAAAAGTGCATTCGCCGGTGCCGCTTCATTCTCGCCTTTGAAGAGGGATCGTAAGGGTGTCGGTGCCAGTTTCCTAGCATAACGTACGGGTTCCAGGTTCAAGGTAGCGGGATTTTAAACTGGCAAAGGGTGGATTAAGTTTGCATTTACCGGCGTTCTAGATTGTTTATATCATGGCTTGGCGTCTGGAAAAGGTTATAGGGATAGGTTTACGGTTGCATTATTAGGTCAATAGGAATACACATGCTGTATGAATAGGTGCCCTGCATTTCTCTGTGAGAAATATTACATTGAAAGTAATGACGGATTGTAGGTTAATAAGTGTGGCATCAAGGGTGATATGTTTCTTTTGAAATTCAAGGTAAATGGGAACAGTTCAATTTTCTACGCAACCTTCGACTTCTCCCAAGTTCCCTTAACACCGTTCTCAATCATAACAAGCCTATCCTCCCTCCAGTTCCAAACTGCAACAATTGCAGTACCCGGACCAGCCACCATCGTAACAAACGCAATGCCCAGCACCGTCTTGATTAAATCTGCCGCCGTGGGCTTTCCGAGTATCCGCAGAACATCATAAATAACGAGCCAGCACCACAACAGTGAAGAGCTAAATGCACCGAAGAAGTCTACCTGAAAGATGTAGTGCAGTCCCAAGCCCATACTATCCTTCCAAGTCGTTCTATTCGGTAAGAACACATAGCCAAGCGAGAGCCTCGGGTCGTCCGATGTGAGACAGGTGTAAAGCGTACCGACATGGGCAACCGTCGTTACAAGCCCGACGATCAAGTACACCCGCTTGAGGTGCTTGATATCACCATTCTTGGCAACCGCCGTTGGAGAGGATGAGGGCACGAGAAAGGAGAAGACCGAGATCAGGATGCTGACGAACGCAGGGGTCGGCTGCCAGAACGCCGTTATGTACTGCGCCATCTTGACATCGCCCCATGGGTAATACATGACGACAGTTGGGATAAGGTAACCAATAACGACAATAGGGAGCAGCGACACCGCAGAGCCAGCGGACAGCTCTCGACCCTGGAAGTAGTACGCGTCGTCCCTAGACGTAATCACATAAACTAGGTAATACAAAGGTGCTATGACCGCCCCGCCGATGAGCTGATACACAAGAGCGGCGAGCCCAACGCTAGGTATCACCGGAGTTTCAGTTAGTAAAGTCCGATGCGTCGATCACTAGATCTCTGAGGCATTAAGGGTACCGACTTACAAGCTAACAGCCTTCCAAGCATTCCTCCTCCGGTTACTTTCAATACTCCAGACAGACACAATCGCAAACCATTGCAGGAGGAAATACAGCTGCTGAGTGTATACACCGGCATCCCAGCCCGCGGTACCCTCGAGGAACGCGATGACGAGAAACTTGGCGATCTCGTCGATGGCCTTGATGCCTGTGTAATTTGTCTCGACAGGCGTGCCGTTATCGAAATGGCCCGTCTCGAGGACAGTGTTAAAGTTAATGGGCACGCCTTTCGCTACGGTCTCCACGCGCATAAACCATGTTGATATGGCAGAGAGCCCTGCAAAGGCGAGCACGAAGAGTCCGTTGAGCGGGCGTTTGGTTTGGGGGACGACGGGCTTGGAGGGCCCACGGGAAGGCTTATTTGTTCGCGCCATGATGAGGTGTTGAGATGATGAGGTTCTAATCAACAGAGCACGAACAGGATGAGGAGAGAAGAGCTATGGGAGGTGGGCTTGCAATTATATGTTGTCCAACATAAGGCACCCAAGTAATTCGGAAGCTTAAAATCCTTCCGACTTATCGAGGGATGCACCGGAAGGTAGGCCGCATATATATGTGCGTGACCAAACTGCATAAAGAAATTTGGGCCCTTTTCGGAATCCTTCCAAATTTTTATTTGATTTCAGAAGGGCTTGGGGGTAGCGAGCTGAAAGCCGCGGGTTTCTTTTCAGTAGGTGCCTTCGTATTTCACATATGTTACTTCTTATATTAATTCAAATCAAATATTGGTTGTATAATAAGCAATTATCTATCTACCTAAGATAGCAATACAGGTAGAATCTATATAATATTTATGGTAACTGGAAAATTGAAGGCATCTACTTCGTTATCCTAGCAGCTGACGGGGGGAACAAAACAAGGTCTGTACCTGTTAAGTAAATACATCCGTTAACCAGGTAGCTGATGTCACACTCAACCTGCGACTGCTTCTACGCCTGCGTATTCGTTTTCGTATAATTGAATACCAAAGACGGCGAATTTCCAGAAAAAAAATTAGCACCCGGTAAATCCCAGTTTGATATCGACCCTTTGAAGTTATCCCCGAAGCGCCTATCGTCGCCAAACGGATATGAGATAGCTTTTTTATTCACTGCCCCCTCCCCCTCCCTTAAAACCCACAGTGTTGATGTGGGTGTTGGCGAGAATAGCGGTGCCTCGCAATGGAGGGCTCCTAGCAGCAGCGGCGGCCGTTCGAGCTCCCGGCGTGCTCGGTCTCTTTGCGCAACCCGCGTATGAGTGCACACGATGGGCCTCGTCTATGTCCAGATGGAAGCAGCGGCAGTCGACTGACCGTTTTACACGCGAGGCCAAGGTTCAAAATCTTAAGAGCCGTGCTGCGTTCAAATTATTTAGTGTAAGTATGCAGCTCACTCTCAGGATATATCGACCGAACGCTCACCCATATTTTCTCAGATGGACGAGAAGTACAGATTATTTAAAAGAGGACAGACAGTAATTGACCTGGTAGGTAACTCTACTCCTGGTGCCTCATGATGCTAAGCAATTTAGGGGTATGCACCGGGTAGCTGGTCCCAGGTACGAAAGCTGCGAATTTTCCTTTTCTGTTCTCGTCACTCATTAACCACAGGTCGCCTACGAACGCACAAAACCAAATGGCCGTGTGATCGGAATCGACATCATCCCGGCGCAGCCACCTAGGGGTGTATCAACCATTCAAGGCAATTTTCTACATCCGGGTGTTCAGCAGCTCGTGAAAGACTATCTCGTCGAGTTCGCACAGCGCAGGAGTCCGCCTGAGCCGGATCCGGAAGATCCAGAGGGGGCTATTATTACCGAAAGGCCCAGCTACATCGATGCCGAACGGGCCGAGTCAGTTGAGTCTGATTACGGAGAACTCTCCAGGAACGGGGAGAGACTTGTTGATGTAAGTATTACCCCGTTTATTCATAGTATACTTCTGTTCGTTCGAATCCGGAAGGCTGACTCGGCAATAACTCGTAGGTAGTTCTCAGCGACATGTCAGAACCCTGGCCACAAATCTCTGGATTCTCTATCAACACGTTAACTCACGCATATTTCAGGATGATGAACACGAGCGGTATGAGTTTCCGAGACCACGCAGGTAGTATGGTAAGTTTAAATTCTTCCGTACATTGAATACTGTGCATTTTGCGGGCGGGTATTTACTGAAACTTTTAGGACCTCTGCCTTGCGGCTCTGCAATTCGCAAGCGATACGCTCAAGGCCGGTGGTCACTTCGTTTGCAAATTCTATCAAGGTTCCGAAGACAAGGACTTGGAGCTGAAGCTCAAGAAGATGTTTGAGCAAGTCCATCGCGAGAAGCCTGAGGCGTCAAGAAGCGTATGTTCTTAAAAGTCGAGCTTTTTTTTTAACACTAATAATTTGGTTAGGAGTCCCGTGAGTCGTTCTTCGTAGCCCTGAGGAGGAAAGACAACGTTACACTTTCGGATGTCGAAAATCGCTAGACTAAGGAGGATAAAGCTACTGTATATATTCCGTGTATTATGTGTGTATGAATTTTAAGCCATCTTGAGGGCCTTTGAGTGGATACTAGTTTCTCCAGATTTGTAGTTCACAATGTTATCTTACAGCCGTCGGGCGAGAGAGTATCACCTGCCAATTTGGCTTTTCTCCTAAGTTTGGTAATGAGTTTCAACAGATAGTTATACCATAGGTACCCTTAGAAAGGCTACTGCTTGATATACGAAAGACTTCCAAATTTAGTATATTAGCTAACAAGAGATTAGTGACTCCAAGCAAGTAAAGGGGCCTCAGTTTAGTGTAGAGAGCATCATCTATCGACCTTTTCTCAGCAATGATAATCTTCACATCACAACGACCGATATCCTCGCTCCTCAATCCATTCCACAGCATACGCCTATTTAGCAGCAGAACCCGGGAATGTTTCCCATATCCTGTCCATAGGTCACATTGCTCGGAGGTAAGCAGAGCGCAGAACTTTCGTTGGTTGGTATCACATTCACGCCGAAGAATGTCCCTTCCAGCGTTAGTTTTAGAGGTCGACATCGCAATGACCCTAGGACATACCATTGAAGCACTGGCAGACTGCCTTGTCAACGCAACAATGCGGATCTTCGAATGGAAAGCACTCAACACCGGCAGCGAAGGCAGCTGTGATGTTAGGGAATGGCAACTTCGGGAATCTGACAGGAGGTCTTGCAAGCGCAACGCCGAAAGCCGAGGTTGTGACGATACTCAAGAGAGCGAATGAAACCATCTTTAGGTAATTCCTTGCGATTCCTGAATTAGATAACTATTAGAATGAGTATTTTTGTTTTGGCTAAGCACTATATGAGTCGTAGGTCACAAGTGTATGTAGTCCAGGGCATTTGAATCTAGATAAACCTGCCTGAGAGAATAACTCTTCTAAGTCAGGTAGGTAGGAATATTTCTATGGGAAGCGAATGCCTACTATATATCTAATGCCATACGTCACACGATCGCCTCCTCGATCTTTCCAAGATCACATTGTGAAACCACAGGTAGCGGCTGTAACCAGGGAAGCTGCTCTATACCCGGACCACTTTCAATCCTCGCCTACCAAAGTGCTAACGGAAGGAGGGAGAGATGTAGCTACTATTTGAGTTTATGAACAGTGGAAGTCGTATTCCAGCCTCGTTGTGTTCCTCATAAATCTCCATCTTCGTACGATGCCTACAAGGGGATGCATTTCTATCAACAATCCCTCCACTTCATACTACTCTTCGAAACCAACTCAACTTCAATTCCTTCTTTTAAAGCGTTACTTTCGTTAACCACCCACTTTGGTTTAGTTTCTTGCTCTCGCTGGTCTTTTTGTTGGTTATACCCTCAGACCATTGGAAATGTCTCTCGAAAAACACGTCTGGAGCTTTGATCCCGAGACCCAGGCGGCATCCCCTGATGAATTACACGAAGTTTGTCTAGACGATGAAAGCAAAGAAGTTCCTGCCCCTTTACCGGCTAGCAGCCGGCCTGAATGTCTCAAGAATGCCGCCCACGAATGCGTGTTTGTTGCTCTTATCGCCTTTGCCGCAGCTACGCCCATTTTCCTCCAGCGATCCGTTGTGGTTGTAGCTGGACCTATATCCGGGGCCCTACAAATGACTCCAGCTCAGATTGCGTGGGCTACAGCAAGCTCGGGGTAATTTAATTTCCTACCAGCGTTGATTTCAGCGTCAACTTACTGGTTCATAGTTTGACGACGGGTGCATTCTTACTTCCATTCGGCTACATCGCCGATACATGCCCTGTTCTGCCTCGAAAGACTCTTCTGGTCATCAGCTTGGCGGTCTTCTGTCTACTTGTCTCATGTACCTCCTTCTCGCAAACAGGGGTTGTGCTTGATATCATATCTGGCTTGACTGGAATTGCTTGTGCAGCGAATGTTCCTATTGCCGTTGGCATATTAAGTCTTGTCTACCCAACGCCGTCTCGCCGCAAGAATATTGTCTTTTCTTCTTTTTTGATGGGCACACCTGCGGCAACTATCATCGGCGGTCTTGGTTCTGGCGCCTTAGCTCTTGAAATTAGTTGGAAAGCCCCGTTCATAGCCCTGGCTGCCCTATACGCCGCGGTTTCTGGGCTTGCTTGTGTATTTGTCCCGAACGTCTCGGAGCCCGAAACCGAGGAGAAATCTGAAGTGCGTATCATCGCTGAGCCGGAAGCATTTCCTATATTATCGATCGAAGCTCCCAAGAGGAAACCCAAACTCTTACAGTTTGACTGGCTAGGGCTATTTCTACTCGTCACAGGTCTTCTCCTATTCACCGTCGCATTGACCATTGGCCCACAAGGTCCCGAGCCATGGAAGACACCAACAGTTATTCTACTCCTAACTTTGGGTGTGCTGTCTCTTGGATGCTTTCTTCTTTGGGAGAATGTTACGCAAACGCCTATGATACCCCCGTCAATTTGGGAAAACTTGACGGTAACTTTGGTAAAGTCTATTTGAAGCTTAGCTGTAAGGCATCGCTGACGTAGTGAGAAGGTGATCATCTGTACCATAGCTGCTGCTATGTCTTTCTATTCCCAACTATTCTGGGTTTCTTTATTCATGCAAGATCTCGAGGGCCTGAAGCCATTCGATGTTGCTGTACGGCTGCTACCGCAGGCTCTTGTGGGCTTGGTGCTCAGTCCTCTCGTTGGCCTGATTATGCATAAAGTTCCCGGGACAGCGTTATTGGCAGTGGCGGCTACTTCACTCGTCGTTGGTAATGTGCTTCTCATATTTCTGCGTCAGGGGAGCAACTACTTAATCTGGATATTTCCGGCTATCATGTTGAGTACCATTGGAATGGATTGGATTATGAATGTTGGGTCGGTGAGTAGTTCCGTGGTAGTTAAACTTTCCAATTCTTGGCGTCTAATATCATTGTAGCTTTATATTCTATCATCTCTTCCATTGGAACATCACTCGGTTGGTGCTTCTCTACTTCAAACCACGAGCCGGCTCGGAGTTCCTCTCGGCATGGGAGTTACTACTGCGATCTGGTCATCATACGATGGAAAGTGGCAGAACGCCTACCCTGAGTTAGCATATACCAATACTTTCATGGCCACCACGGCATTCGCAGGGATTTCTCTCCTTTTAGTACCATTCATCCGAATTGGAAGACAAGGTCATTCAGGACGCAAGCCATTAGACTATAAGAATGATGAGCTTAAGCCGAGGACTTCAGTTCCTCCACAAGCACCACCTAGTCCGCCCCGGAATCCCCGAACTGACAACGGACACCGTCCAAGCAAGCGATGGTCACCCGTCGATACATTGGCTGCATCGGTCACGAGCGAAAGACAACATACAGCGGCCCCATCAGTTTCATCGCAATCATCTCGTAGAAGTGAGGACACTTCGAATACCAATAAAACAACTAGGACAACCATTCGACGAGGGTGTAGCCCATCCGAAAGAGTCGTTTGGGTTGTCTGTGAAGAATGTGGCACAACCAAGCGCCATAATCAACCACGTACCACTGTGGGCGATCCGGCCCGTTACTTCAATGATCCCGCATTCAGTACCGCTACCAAGGATACCAATCAGTCTAATCCCTACAGCGCCAACGGAAATAACAGCAGCCAGAATCACCACCATCATCCTCAGTCTCAACTCCCGAGGCCATATGGTGGGCGTCGTCGTTTACCACTTGTGAACCGCCAGATTTTAACACATCAAATGCTGACCCAGGGCTTCCAGCCTTGACAGCTCTAAAGGGATGAACATTCGCTCAGATACAGGAGCGGCTTTTCTAGACTTAACCCAAAAAATGACTCACATGCTTCCCAGGATAAAAGGCCCATTTCACTTTACTGGTTGGCAGGCGAGGCTCGAGAACAACATCATAGTGTTTTGGTTGGGTTTAAAGGCCTTCTTTGGACCTTTCTTGGGAACCTCACTGTTAGATTGAGGTCTTATTCTTTTTACCTTGGTGAAGTAACTAATGCGGTACAAAAAAAAAGGATATAAACCTGTTCCTAGATCCCCGTTGTATAAAGTTAAAAGGCATATATATGTAGCTTGGTGCCTCATCATAATGTCACAATACACAGTACATTTTGAGGCCATATTGAAATATGTCCCAAGCGTCTTGGTGATTTAATTTATTCATTTAAATTTACCCCGACGCCGCGGCTTATGCAATAGCATTGCACCCGTATTTTTCCAATATAGTAATACCACATGCGTGCCCAGCTGCTTATATATACAATGTTAACATGTCCCCATTCAATGACATGGGGACTGGAACCTAGACCCTCTGAATATATCTACATAGACTTATCATTCGCTTATAACTTGGCATTGGGCATCTGGCGCATGGCCTGACGAACACCCAAATCGGCAAGGACCTCCTCGGCGCCGCCGAGAATGGCGTCGAACTTGTAAGTGCGGTTGAACATCTCGATGACGCGACCCATACCAGACTGGGTAAGGCCGCGGCCGCCGAAGATCTGGACGGACTCGTCGGCGATCTCGTGAGCGGCGCGGGTGATGCTCATCTTCAGCAGGCCGATGGGCCCGCCGAGGTGCTGCGACTGCTGCTTGTAGGGCATGTGGCACATCTGGTAGGTTATGGTTTCGAGCCAGGCTTCTGCGGGGGAGTCAGCGGGGATGATACGGGATAATATTATCAATAAAGTGAAGGGGGGATACGTACGGTTCGCCTCGACGAGCGCAATCATCTTGGCGAGCTTTTGCCGGATCACGGGCTGCTCGATTAGTCGCTTGCCGAAGACGATGCGCTGGTGTGCCCACTTGAGACACTCCTCTACAATGGTTCGGCACGAACGGATTCCAGCGCCTGGAGAAATTGGTTAGTACATATAGTTTGGGATAAGGTGGTGTTCTATTATTTTGCGGAGAGAACTCACAAGCCATGGTCCACCGCTCGTGGTTGAAGTTGCTGAGGATAACGTAAATACCCTTGTTTTCTTCACCGAGAAGGTTCTCGACTGGAACCTTGACGTTGTCGAATGTGATGTAGGCAGTGCCAGCAGCAGTTGAGTACGAAGTCTTAATGGACTTGGTCTCAACACCCTCGCCGCGCTCGATCAACAGGACACTCAGGCCCTTGTCGGTCCTGACTCCAGTGACAAAGTAGTCGCAGAAGACGCCGTTGGTAATCCACTTCTTGGTGCCGTTGACAATGTAGTGCTTGCCGTCGGGGGTCTTGGTGGCAGTGGTGCGCAGACCGGCGACATCGGATCCGGCGAAGGCTTCGGTAATGGCCAGGCACATGTACTTCTTACCACCGAGGACCTCATCCATGATGGCCTTGCGGCGCTGCGCGTCGCGCATGAAGTTCATGACGCAGGGCAGTCCGATGACCATACCTGATAACTGACCATCTTGAAAACCGCGCGCGTTGGACCGCACGCCTTCTTGCGACATGATTAAGTCGTGGAAGTAGTCAAACTCTTCGCCCTTTACCGCTCCATCTAATAGGTTTACTCCGTGTAGGTGCTTCCCGGGTCCCAACCGCATGTGTAGGATGCCCTTCTCGGCCATGCGGGCGACTAGCTCCGGACTGATGTGCTTGCCATCGGCCTCGCGGGCCAGGGCTTCGGGGGTGATATAAGTGTCGGTGAAAATGCGCATTGCCTTCCGTAAGCGGTGGTGGCTCTCGTTGTAGTAAGGGCTTTTGAACTGGGGCGTAAGCCATAAGGGCTCGGCGTAAGGGACGGCGCTGAGGTCGCCGGGCTTGGGAGTGACGACCTGGGGCTTCTCGCCCTCGAGTGTACCGATGCACAGGTCCTCGTACTTGGTGAGAACCTCATGACGGTGCAGGTTGTAGAAAGCTACCGTGGCATCCTGACCAGCGACCTGGCGGAGGACGGACTCGCCGCCGGGATGCGCGTCGACGAAATCGGTTACATCGTAGACTTTGCTATCGACTATGAACCACACCGAATCCTCGGTGTTGTGCTTAGCCACCTCGTCACGGGTGAATGTCTTGGACATGGTAGCGGGAGAGAAGGTAAGGATGTATAAAAGTAACTAGGTAATAAATAAAGAAAGAAAATAGAAAAGAAGATTCGAAGAAAGAGTAGTGGCCTATTTATAAGGAACGAAGCTCAATTTGACGATGCTATTCCTACAAGACGCGGTGGGCTTTCGCAACAACACACGAAGTTCAGTGACAGAAGAAACGATGCAACCTCGACAAGAATGAACTGAGCATTTTGAAGAAGAAAAGAGACTCTTTGTCCCTTGTTTTGACGTCAGGCTGGGAAATCCCCGTAGTGGATCTGGGGAAAGCGATGCCTCGGCTCGGACTCAGCTGAGGAACATGGGGTGCATAAGTGCATCCGGCGTAATATAGATTTAATCGCCTCTGATTGGCTGTTTCGGTCGCACCATTGCCGTTTTACGCCCTGCTGAACCGCGGGTAGCTTCTTTCTGATAAGCATCAGGCGGATTGGATTGAGCTTTTTTGTTGCATGTGCCTGGAGCGATAAGACGTTGTTTGTAATACAGTTTATATCCGCAAGCCTAGACCCTAATTTTTAATGGGTTGAGCGCAATTGGTCACGATTTACCGGGGTTTGGTGGTTTCATGCCAAAAAATTAGGTATACATACTCGCTCTGACATTTTTACAAAAGGAAGGCGTTGCAAAAAAAAAAAAAAATAATAAATAAATAAATAAAATAATACTCCGAAGTAGAGCAACATGTAGTTTAATTCTGGAAGTTTTTATGCTTCTTCTGTGACCCGCATATGACAAGGCGCGAGTTGTAGTTTTGCAGACTGAGCTTGCTGAGATAATTCATATACGTACTTATGAAGACTCAATTGTTGCATAGTATCCACAAAAGCATAAAGCTCTCAACACCCCACATCCGGATTACGTATAGCACACAGTACAACACAGTTCAGCGATTGTTTTTTATCGATAATGAATTCATTCTTAGCATCACTTAAGCTTCGAGGTTCCGGGATTTTCGCCTTCAAGCTCTACAGAGTTTGAACCATTGGAGTCTGCACAGAAAGCTAAGACTGGGATGGGTCGATAGCGAGACTTGAATAAGATATATTCAACTTACCGCCCAGACCTTGTATCCGGGCAAACATGTCGCGCGCTTCAAAACTTACGCTGGCGGGCACTTCGCTTTTTGCTGTTGGTACGGTTATTATGGTGCATTTCCAACAGAAGATGGAGAAAGAGGTACGGAAATCGCCATACAATCCAATCTAGATATAGACTCGCTAAAAATCCATAGGCTATGCATCAGGGCGTTTTGCGCGACATGGAACAGCAGCGGATAAAGAAGGAACGCCAGCTCGACTTCGACATGCAAAGAGCGTTAGAGGAAGAATATAAAAAGGGCCAGACCGTCCGAGATACTACAGACGAAGCACAGGTCAAACCATTACCAGATCCATAGTATTATGCTTTTACGTGCTCGCAATTCAAGTCTGGTCTTTGTCAATTAGAACTGTTCCAGTCTAACTGCGATGACTACTATTATATCTCATTCGGTGTGGCTTCACCTAGAACCCGGGGGCATAGCATTTTGCGAGACTGATACTCTTATTAGGTGCGTTGTGGAACAAAAAGATTTATTAGGAATACCATAGTCCGACGCCGAAGGTATTCCAACTAACACAAAAACCAATAGGCGAAGAGCCAGATTTGAGAATTCTTAATATTAACATCAATACTCTCCTCTCCAACTCATCTTCGGGGTCAATATGATATGCTCTTCTACTGGCCCCAACTCATTAGAGTGCCCTAATGGGTATCTCGAGTAACAGCATAGCAATATAAAAAAATATTCATTTAATCTATTTCAGGATAGCATGGTCGATGTCAGTTTGCAGGTGTTGCTAAAATTGACTACCTGTGTACAGTATAATCATTTGGGATCTCGTATCAATCTCAGGCCCATAACCAACCACAGCCCGAATATGGTACGACGAAAAGCATCAGTTCCGCGCGACCAATAGGATAAGCTATAACTTACCACGGCTCCTAGTCATTTCTCCTCTGGACTATCGGTCAGCCAACGCCCGCATCTATCATTTCTCAACCTCGCCCAGTCTATTGACTGCCGCCCAAACTTCTTCTCACGTAGAAAGAATTAGTTAATTCAAAGAAAATATATTTATATACATCATCTCGTACACCATAGCGCCGTTCAAAGAATATACATCCAAAGTCTTAGCACACAAGCCGTCTCATGTCGTCTCACTACTTCTAGCTTGGCCCGTTCAGTCATTGCCGCATCGTGGTTCGCTTACCATTACATTACATTAAACCTTGATCTTCATGCTCGAAATGGCGATCTGGTCCTGATAGTTACTCAATACAGCCCCCTCAACGTGCTCTGCGAACACGTCTACATCGGTCGAAGCAAACTTCCTTGCGCTAACCTTCTTCTCAAACAACAAATCAAGTTCTGCAAACGTACGACCAGCCGGCTCAGGTACGCGGAAGTAAGCATAGACAAAGCAGAGGAAGCATGATCCCGCCTGGGTAAAACGTCAGTAAATAGGAACAATGCATCCGCGAGGGAATACCTACCCAGAAAAATCCAGCATAATTACCCCAATCCCAAGCCGAAGGGTTTAACATGTACGGCGTCAAAACGCCACAGATGATACCGACAATGTTGCTACAATCTGTTAGCGTCTCTAGTTGTAGGTAGTTCGCCAAGTCAAAGCAGTCTTACTAGAGGATACGTCCCAGCACCACTGTCTTGATTTGGAGACGCCTTGTTGAAATCTCTGCGACGAGAGAGTAGCATACGGTGCCGACAGTTAGCTGGTAGCACAGAGCCCATACAAGCATGATGCTGCCTGTAGCAAGCGACGCGGCGTTTCTATCAGGAGCCAGACCGAGGAATCCGAGGATCATAAGCATGACAAAAAGACCAGCAAGTCCATATAAGTATAATGTCCTTCACAAAGAATTAATATTCAGCTTAATCAGTACGTACGACTTCATCTTACCTTCGTCCGATTCCTAAGGTGATAAGTGTCCAGGCCCCGAAGACGCCGGCGCAGTTGATGGCGTATTGACCCATGGCGAATGAGTATGCCTTGTCATTCGCGAGGCCGGCTTGCTGCAGGAAGTACGTCGAGTAGTTGGAGAATGAATTACCGCTTAGATTCTGGATCGCCCAACACATACACACGATCTATTTTAAGTCAATATCGCGGGGGTGAATATAGAGAGAAATGGCTTCAAACGTACTTCTGTGCGACGCCTGTCGACTCCTTTGAAGCAGTCTAAGTAACTGGCTCCTTTGGTTATCTACACAAGAGGGTTAACGCTAGGCACGAAAGCATGGGAGAAAGAGTATAACCTTCTGCTCTAATGCCGATGTGTGAACCATCATGGCAACCGTCTCGTCCACATCAAAGTCTGTTTCCCGATCCAGACTAGTTAAGCGGAGAAGAGAATGCTTGGCGGCTTCAAGTTTCCCCTTTCGTACAAGCCACCAAGGCGATTCAGGTGCGAAACAGATACCGATTATGAGAGGTAACGGCCACATCCATTGAAGCGCGTAGGGCTATCCGTTTTCATTAGAGCTTTCTTCTAAAGAATAAGGATTAGTTAAAGGAAATCTTACTATACGATACGCCCACTCGTCAGTACGCCAGAGATTGCCCATAATGACGCCAATGCCAATCATCTGGCCGATACCCCAGCAAAAGTTGATGTAAGTCGTCAAGTAGCCACGCAGGGCCACGGGGCAAACTTCGGAAGCATAAGTGATGGTCAAGGTCTGGAAGACACCCCATGGGATTCCGCACAAGACCTCAGCTACCTGAAGATGCACAACATTTTGCGCCGTAAAGAAGATGGCGGTAAAGGCGATTATGAGTACGAGACAGGAGATAACCGTATATCGGTACCCGAACCTCTCGGAAACCCAGCCGTTTATTAACAGACCAAAGATTTCGCCCTGCAAAAAAAATCAGTGTTAAAATGATTATCAATTATCAAATTGACGATCAGGGGTTTCACCACGGTGTGCATCGTGAGACCCTAAATATAAATGTAAAAGTCGTTACAGGTAACCAATGATACCTTATGGACTTAGGCTCGGGATGGGGGCGGACAACTTTAACTTCGAACACACGCCAGGGCGCATTGCGGATTGACTTACCACTACTGCACCGTTGCTTAGTCCGGCTTGCCACGCCGCTGGGACTTGATAGGAGACGTTGCCCTCTGGGTCGGTTACCTGAACGCCGTACTTCTGGTTAAACTGGGGGAAGGCATAAAAGTTGTTGACCAGGGAGATGTCGTAGCCTTCCATCACGATGCAAGTCGAGATGAGGACGGACCATGCAATCGCCTTAGGGTAAAGGCGAAGCCCTTGTAATAGGGTCATCTTCTGCTCCTTCTCACTGGCGAGTCTCGCACTCCGGATGATATCGTTCATGGTTTCGTGCTCTTCCTTGGACGTCACAGCCGGAACCGGGGCTGTTTCGACGACATCGTCGCCAACGCTCTTTGCCGAGCTTGAAGTCATGGCTGCGATGTACTAGTTGTGAGCTTCCACCGCAGGTAAGGAACTTGCCGCCAAGATGAGTTGGAGATATGCCCACCGACGTGATATAATATGCTGCGCGACAGTGCGAGCAGTTCCGTCGTCTCGATTGGACTTCCTTCAAGCACCTTTTATCTTGGGGAAAATATAAACAAAGGAATATTCTAGCCGTCTAACTAACCTTAACAGTAGTCGGGAAAGTAACGCGCTAGCAATACCGAGGCAGGTCGCTATACACCATAAGGGGTTTAGTCTAGTTGCATTTTTCTTTTCGATCCGCTCTTAATGGTGGAGAGAAAGTTGCGGGGAAGAAGCACTTGGAATTCTCGAATCCTAATTGAATATCCCTGACCGGTCTAATAACTTGGACTCCTGGTTCACCTAGGACCGTCATCTGGGGAGTCGATTGGCCAGACTACTTTCACATAATGGTCAGCTAGCGTAGATTTAACCTGTTGTTGTATATGCACGGGGGTATCACGACTGCATCCACCTATCCACACCAGCTAAGCGCATGTGGGCGTGCTACACGAACGAGACCTCGTGGGCCCCGTCTAGGTCCGTTATTCGGGAGACGGTCCAATGGCGAAACACCTAGCCGGCCAATTGGGTCTGGGCTTCGGTGTCCCATGGACCGGGTCTATCTGTACTACTTTAGACCATCCACGTCTCCCGCTCGGCGGTTTTGCCCGTCTTTATCAGATGATCCTTTCGCAGCTGGGTCCTTGGATCTATTTATCGGTAGCATTGACCGAATTACACCGAATAAATATAGAAAGCCGTAGAACCGACGACGTTGCGAATGCCCTCACCAGAGCGGATCGAGCTGCTCGCTACACCATGGTATGATTTACTTATCTGCTTTCCCCCATAGAAACACCTAGGCTACGCCGAGACCGGTGCTCGCTTTCCAGCTGAATTCTATCCCGTTCTTATCCACTTATATCTCACCTGAGAGCTAGTTGATTGCTGACACGGGCTTGGCGAACAGCGTTACATGCCGTGAATATCATCTAAAATGTAAGTTGCCGTGGATATACTTGTTATACATTCGGACTGGTGGAACTAATCACTTTGAATGAGTAGGCGATCGCTCGGTTCCAAGATGCGGTCGTTGCGTCCGAGCAGGTCGCGAATGTAAACTAGGCTTCAAGTTCAAGCCTAGTAAAGGTATGATAAATAAGAGGTCCTATTAGTTCCAAGCTAAACCTCATTCCTGTAGACACGTTTAAGAGAAACCAAAGATGGCTTAAGCCGCCGAAAAAGTGTAAGTTCGGGACGTCACATGGGACGATGCAAGTCCGTCTAGCTAATTCATACCAAGTAATCTACGTTGATGAACGACGAGGCTTAACCATAGGAGCCCCAGAAGAAGATAGTTCCCAATATGAGTTTCATACGGGAGAAAGTCATAATTGGCAGCAAGAATCGACTTCCTCTAGTGTCACACCTCCAGTCATTCCTAACCCAACAGAGTACAGCAGGGTAGGAGGTCATCTGGTAGATGATGTTCAACCACAGGGTATACCGAAAAGTAATGGGAGATTTCCAAATGGGAGTACATCGGTCTCTGAGCTTCACACTCAGAGGCCTATTCCAGGACCCAAATCTACGAGCTCTTACGTCCTGCCGCTCGTAGATGTAGAGAGCAGACGTATACCCCTTGATGAAAGCATTACAATACCTAATTTGCACAATGCATCGAGTCTGCCACTCAAGGATCGGACAGAGGCACTTTTATTCCGGCACTACATCCAAAAATTGGCTATTTGTGTAAGTTAAAAGATATGCGTCGCAGTAGCTACTCTTAATGGTTCAAAATTCTAACCGAAGCAGTTGGACTTGTGTGATCCACATCGGCATTTCGAGCTGGTAGTTCCAGAGCGCGCTGCCGAATGCTATATGCTCCTGAACGCCATTTTCGCCATAGCTGCGAGACATTTAAGTCATACGACGGATTTCGATCCGTTGGCTTCGAATAGGTATCACGATGAATGTCTCAGGTACCTTATCCCCATGCTTAATCATGCCTCGACGGTGTCCGATGAGAATTTGTTCGCGGCGACTATTATCTTGCGTATGCTTGAGGAGATGGATGGTAAGATGATACTGGCCTGGATTATTGCCGAGAGCAGGCGGCTAATAAATAGATAGTCCCAACGACGGGTCAGGACACTTACAGTCACCTACTTGGAATTCATGCCTTCGTCAATGTCGGCGACCAATACATGGGTCCAGGGAGTCTCAGTGCAGCTTCGTTCTGGGTAGGGCTACGACAGGAGATTTACATCGCGGTAATTACGCAGCAGCCTGTTAAGGTCTCTTTAGATCACTTCGTAGTGGACCGGTCATTCGAACCTGCCGACGACTACACTTGGTCAAATCGGGCGATTGTGCTTCTTGCCGACGTTCTTAATCTTTGCTTCGGTAATAACACACTGACTATTGGCCATTGGAGAGCCTTGGACGAAGCTTGCAAAAAGTGGGCTAGCACTCGTCCCCCGTCATTCAACCCATTCTTTTACCAGGGACGTACGGCATCTTCGGCTTTCCCAGAAATATGGCACGGATCAGGCTGTCACGGTAGGGCATTCAAGTTTCCCAAAAAAAAAATGTTTAACTACATGTATGACATAGAAGCTAACTTGCCAGTTATCGGGATACAACATCATATTCTTGCACAGCTGTTCTTGACCCAATTCGATCCCTCGATACCTAAAGTAGGCACAAATCGCCGAGCAGCTGTAAAACAAATGACAGTAAGTGTGTGTTCCATTGGGGAAGATTTCCATCATATACTTACGCGAAGATAGCACCGGATTGAGAATCTTGTAAGGGAGCTCTGTGGTATCGGCATATGCAACCAGTGGACGCCGCCGGGAATGTTCACGGCTTGCATGGGTATCGCTATGTGTATGGAAGAACCTAATTCGTCGGCAATAACGTTGAGCTAATACGAGTTACAGTTGGCGATCAATTTGGCGAACGGTCCGACCAGGAAGCTTTGCTAGATATTTTGAGGAAGACAGAGGCAGACCACGCCCGACCAACTGCATCAATACAGCAGCAACTAATGAGAGCGTGGGGCTGGCTACCAGACAATGACGAATAAAAACACTACCGAATTCAATCAGTTTCATTATCAAGCGAAGACATGGTATACGAGAATTTGAGCGGGTTACAAAGTGGACCGAGGAACGCTCAGCATCGCCTCAGATTACCGAACTTGGCCAGGTCCATATGCCACACTATTTGACGCGGGGAATATAATGAGATCTATGGCTATAAATACCGAGTGACGTCCAAATGACGTTAATCCATCTGGGGCAATCCAAGTGAATGAGATAACTTTGCATCTGGGGATCGGACGATTTTACCTTTTTCGCAAAGGAAGGGGTAGCTGCTTCGCGGATCTCGTTCCGCAAGGGAGGCGTACCTGATTTCCCCCACGGGAGATCGCCGCCTTCGCTAGTCAGCTCAATATAGCTATGCTCGGCGATTTTCTCCTCATACAGATTGGACCCTACATAAACCTTATGTGGGGACCTTTACCACTTACACGAAGCTCAGAGTATATATACTTAGTCGAAGGCGACGACGTGCTAAGAAAATTCTTACACTTTCTACTCAAAGCACTTGATATCTTTGTTTTCAATCGTTTTCTACATTCGAAGAGATACCCCCCTTTTGCCCCCTTGTTTTTTTGTTCTTTATCATCGTATCAACCCCACGAATAATGGCACCGGGTATCTTAGTTGACGACACTACAAGTCGTAACGGACTAGAACTTGAGGAAACGTCAGATCAAATCGACGCAGTCAACGTGCTAAAGGGCCAGAGTCAAATCAAGTTCGATGATGACTCCCAATTTGACTCAGCCAAAGATAAGACTCAATTCAGACAATACGAAGAAGCCTGCGACCGTGTGCAGAATTTTTATCGGGAACAGCACGCAAAGCAGACGGTGGCGTATAACCTGAAGGCACGCAATGACTTTAAGACGCGGCGGCGAGAGGAGATGACAGTATGGCAGGCCATTGAGAAACTTAACACATTGATCGACGAGTCCGACCCAGACACAAGTTTATCCCAGATCCAACACTTGCTCCAGTCTGCTGAGGCCATCCGGAAAGACGGCAAGCCGCGCTGGATGCAGGTTACTGGTCTGATCCACGACCTTGGCAAGCTCCTCTACTTCTATGGCTCTGAAGGCCAATGGGATGTTGTCGGCGACACGTTCCCTGTTGGCTGCGCCTTCGACAAGCGTATCATATATCCCGACACATTCGCTGCAAACCCAGATTCCCACGATCCTATCTACAGCACTAAGTTCGGCATATACTCGCCAGGCTGCGGGCTAGATAACGTGATGCTATCGTGGGGTCATGACGAGTACCTATACCATGTGGTCAAGGACCAATCAACACTGCCGCCTGAGGCACTGGCTATGATTCGGTATCATTCATTTTACCCTTGGCACAAGGTATGTAATCTTCATTATTTCTCTATATCCAATCTCTCTTGAACGATGACTAACCTATTATAGGAAAACGCGTACCGCGAATTGATGGATGAGCATGACGAGGATATGCTACGCGCCGTGCGAGCGTTTAACCCCTACGATTTATACAGCAAGAGTGATAAGGTTCCGGATGTAGAGGAGCTGAAGCCGTATTACTTGGAACTTATTGATGAGTTCTTCCCTCAAAAGGTGTTGAAGTGGTAGGAGGCGTTCGAAACTTTGTTTCTTCTTTCCTTAAACAATGTCATTGGAGGGAGATTGGAATTGCTTGGGAATAAACTTGATTTTAGCGAGTTGGCACGTACGCGAAAATAGATCGTAGAACTGGTGGGATACTTGTTTTGATATAGATATAATAGGCCTTATTGGTATGTCTTCATGATTATATATATGAGAGACATTGGCCGCATTATTAAGAACCAAGTAGGATTGAGCACGGTCATATACTTCGGATCATTCTATCACCAGTCGGTGTTAAGCTCCTAAGCCAGATGAAAGAATGAGCTGAGTATATTTATATATCAATGGGGACTAGGTACACTGGAATTACTTGTCATTGTCTATACACACAGACTCCAAAACGATGATATGCGGTAATCAAATCAAAATCGAATGCTATGGTTCTATCATCCATCTCTGTCTACCTAGTATTTGACAATAAACTTATTCTATATGGCACTTGTTGAGACCGATTGGATACTGCAAATCTTCTCATATGATATCTTGAAATTCCTCCCTACCAACTACGAGCTCGGTAGTTCGCACAACGCGTACGCCTCCCGTATTCCCAGCAGCGCCAGCGCAGTAAGTACCAACACTGCTCTCGCGTATGCTCTCGCGAGAATGATTTCGGGCATCTGTATAGTATCTTGCTGAAACGAGAGTGGAGATAGAAGAGAGGGAATTTTCGAAAGACTTGGGTCGGTTGGGGTATAGACAAGAAAGCATTCAGGGGCATATACTTGTGTTATGCAAAAAGATGCTGTTCGTACTCAGATCATAACCATCTATGTACCTGTACCTAGCCTAAATACCTCTGTCGTGCTTGATATAAGCTACCTAGGTACCTATAAGTAGTTAAATAGCCAAAGGCACTTGGGCCCATTTGAGCGACAAGAGTCAATACAAAAATATAACAAGACATAGACGTCTTTGAGCCCAGGTTATCTTTATTTGGCTTCGAACAAGGTAAGTTAGTTGTAGCTCATGAGTGTTATCTTATGATGCCTTAGTATGTACGTGGTAGGCGTCTAATATTATAGAAGAGGCGCCAAGCTGAGTTACTGTACCTTCTCTTAAGACTTCAATATTAATATAGTTATCAAACTAGTACTAAATGCTTATCTAGCCGCATTGCTTCTAAATGGTTTTCACAAGGTTCAAAAAAAAAGCTGTAGACTAGGGTAGAATATCCGTATACAAGATGCTCTACATGTATATGACGCTATGTAAAAGTAACTCGGTCGCTACTACATTTCAGTAGTTACAGATGCCTCCCATCTCTTCATCCATACTCCAAGTCCCAGCAAGGCCGTGCTCAACAACTGGCTCATCCAGTGCTTCCGACTTCTCGTCCTTTCCGAGGAAGAAGTCGTTTTGACCCGAGACCTTTGTTTGCCGACTCATAAACTTTCTAGCCCAAGTCTCGATGGAGGGCTCACCCGTTTCGTCGCGAGCCTGCTTAAGAAAGGGGATCAAGGCAGTACCACCAGTCCCTTTAACCTTTTTGTGCGCCTCATTTTTAGAAGCCGTAGCTAGGTTGACTCTGTTCCTGGTGGCTTCGGGGCTACGAGATCGGCTTCGTGCTCGATTCTCTCGAGACGGTAAGACGATATAGCGCGTGACAATAGCGATGTGGATGTCGCGGAACGCGCGGAGCATGGACAGGCAGGCGTCGTAGGCGATACTTAGGGGACGGTCAGAGGCAGCACGGCTCTCGACAAATTCGCGGATATTAGCAACGGCTCCGACGTCGTTTAAGAAGCGCGCATGTGGCCCCGGCATATAACGGCGCATGTCCTGAATGAAATTGTGCTTGGGCGCACGGCTTCGCCCTTCGCGTTCCGACTCGGATGACGGATCGGGCTTCTCACCGGTGGGACGATGCTCGACGCCAAGAATGATATCAAAGAATTGGATTAAGCTGCTTTGGGCGTTGCTAGGTCCGCTGTATTGCACGTACTCGGATTTTCCTGAGCCATCATCATACATCACACCACGCGGCAGGCCTGCCTCGGCCATATTCTTGCTACCGGCAAGGAACGTGCGAATGCGACGGTAGAAGAAGCCTGGGTCGCAGCTTTCATGCATGCGACGCAACAGTTCGCCGAGGTCATCGAGGCGCTCGGCGAAGGCCTGTAGGCAACGTGTTACGGTTACGCTATCGCCTTGCCGAGCAGCAGCAACTGCCGTTAGCATCAGAGGAATAATGGGGCCACCACGGGCCTCAATGGCGACCGAGACCAGGTAGAACCAAGACTCGTCAAGAGACCCAGTGAAAGTTACCAGTGTGGCGAGGTTGTCAAGATCATCGATCTCTTCGTCAATGAAGAGGGGTTTAAAATTCCACAGCACCGAGGCGGCGTAGGTAGAGACGGGTGGAATCTCAAGGTGCTGGCAGATATCTAGCAAGGGAACAGAGATACTCGGCGGCACGCGATCACAAGGTGTGTCACCTCCCCAGATATAGCCGTGAGCAAAGAAGGTGAGGAGCATGTAGGCTCTCCTCCATTCTGCGTCATGTTCCAGACCGACGGTGGAGAGAACGGGAAGACGGTCGATAACTCCTCGGAGCCGCTTGCTAAGAATCAAGCTCTGAAGATTGGCGCCGATGGACTCCCACTTGTTATAGTAAGGGTCCGGTAGCCTTGTTAAAGGCAAGACGTCAGGCAAGAAACCATACTTTGGCGAGATTCCATACTCGGATAATACTGGAATAGGAGGTCTCATCACGCTGGTGTAATTGTTTCTTTGAAGATGGCGAACTAAATTGATCTTGTGGCGAATTTGTGGTACTTGACGGATCAAGAACCAATCCGGTAGTTAATAGATAGATAGTGTGAAGTAAATTCAAGTATTTAAACTATTAGAAAAGTCTAATTCCTGACGCAAGGAGTATACAGATCTATCCTGTAATACTCCTCAGCCGTGCGAAACAACTGTTGAGTTGTGAGCATGTGACTGTTTCCAAGAGCTGGTGATAGAAGGTTTAGGGCTGAGGCAGAGATACTTTTTTTTAAGGAAGGAAATAAATAAAGGCTAAGGAAGTGGGAAATGTGTGACTTATAAAGAGAAAACGTTTTTTTAATTCATTAGACCAAACTCTTCCCGGGACCATCAAGGTTTCGGAAAGGCGGATCCAACAAGAGTCAGGTATTAATAATGGATCAGTTACACTTACCAATTTAATTCTGTGAGAAGGGGGAATAAACAACCCGACGTTTCTTGACCGAGGAGTATAATAAGAGTACCAGAAAGGAGCAACATGCTGTAACTTGTAATACTTCCCCCTGTGGAAGCTTTGCAATATAAATCCAAGACCAATGTTGTAATAGACCAGTACAAAAACGACTAAGTTAATCTATAGCAATTCTAGTTTGTATTGATAACTGGTTTATCTTATGATCATGGTTATTAGATGTGAAAAGCGTTGTTTAAGGATTATGTGATTGTATATGTTGGTAGTAGGCGAACCTTTTTTTTTTTTTTCTCTTTTTTTTTTGGCGTTGTTCTGAGTATAGACAACTTCATCATCTTGTTATGTGGTGATTAATAAAAGGGAAAATTGGCACATGCCACTCTTCACCTGCGGGTGATATGGCGCCATTGGCTTTCCGTGGAGTGCGATCATGTGGGATGAATCTAGATCTAGACAGGCCGGATTACCTATCAGATGGTAGCAATGCACTAGTTGCCTGTTAGTAGCAATAGCAGGATTTTATAAATAGTGTGGGTGAGCGTTGAGAGATTGAAACAAGTTGATAGTTGATAGTTTTCGTTGAGTAGGTACTAGGTAGGCCGGGTAGGTAGCTCTCGAAAGAACCCGATGCCGGCGGTTGGTAAGTTTTGTCGGGTATTGCCGCACTAATAAGGCTTACAAGATCTTCCGGTCGGCTGATCCAAGATGTCGCAAGGGTGTTTGTGCAGAAATACCCTTGAAAAGAAGAGAGGCTTTGAGCGTGGGATGAAAGAAACGCAGAAGACTTTGGAGAAGAGAAGAAAGTTGCCTCTTGTGAAACTGTTACATAATTGACATATGCTGCAGCTTCCATGCTAATACATGTACCTAGTGTCATAGAAGTACCCAAGTAGAAGATGGTGTAGGTATTAGTGTGTGCTTACATCATTCTCTAATCTGTTGGCTTTATCGAAGGGAATTCACTCATGATTGGTTAGGATGTACTGTAGTTTATGTATACTTTTTTACATAACTAGCTGGATATCAGCCTTGGCAGGCAGCTCTGTGCAAGGCTCCCACTATCTCCCATTATCCCACATCCACCACCAGAGCTCAACCACCAAATCCAATCAATTATCATGAGGCGGCTACTACGATCATAGTTCGCTGCGAAGGATTTCCAACATGGTAGTCCAGCAGCACGTATTAAATTGGTTATATAGCGTTCTGACCAGTGTAAGGAATATCAATTAAATTTAACAATTTCGCATTGATTATACCCGACTCTAATAAGCTTCAATCGTCTAGGAATACCAAGATGTCAACCGCACTTATAACGATGTAGCCCAAGCGCTATCCCAATATCCTTCACTTTCACCAAGGACAGACGTTCACAGTACGGAATCTTTTTATACAACTCTCAGTTGACCACCCTATTCTAACGAATTCCCAGCTTTCGACAACGGCGTGTCTGCCCTCCTCTTACACTTATCCGGCACCATTCCCGTCATATTCCGCGGCACTACCTACCGATTTCCCATATCGCTATGGATTCCGCACGCCTACCCACGCGAGGCGCCGCTGGGATATGTCACTCCCACCGAGAATATGATGGTGCGGCCGGGCCAACATGTTGATCCTCAGGGACGCATATACCACCCTTATCTTGTGGGCTGGGCCGAATTCTGGGATGTATGTAGATAATCTACAACATCTATTATCACATCTACATTTTATACTGACACTATTATACTAGAAATCTTCTCTGCTCGACTTCATTGCCATTCTCAGAGACATATTCGCGAAAGAGCCTCCAGTAGTTTCACGCCAACAAGTTCGCCCTATACCACAACAAGCCACTCCAGCGCCTACCCCTCCACCGGTACCTCCTTTACCTCCGGACATGTCAAGACGAACTCCTCAGCAGGTCCCATCTCCGCATACACAGGATCCAAGGCCACCGCCACCTCCTCCGAAAGGTAGTGACCTCCCTCAGGTAGTGTCAGGCCCGACCACTCATACGGACGCCCCCCCACGACCTCCTCTACCAGATGATGTTCGCCGACGGTCGAGCCAGTACGGCGCACCAGTAGTAACGACACAATCTCCCCAGTCGAACCGACTCTCGAGATACGATGCGGCTCCCCCCTTGCCGCCTCACCCACCACAAGCGCAATCCTATCAACAACAACAACAACCCCCCCCCCTAATGTCCAGTACCAGCCTCAACCCCAACATGTATATCAGCAAGGCGGACCACCACCTCCACTTGGACTACCACCGCAAGACTCCCGTCGCGCATCTATAATATCACCAGTAACTCCTATCCCATACAATGCCACCATTGGCACAGGGCAACCGCCGTACGCTGGCCCGCCTGCGACTTGGCAGCAACCCCCGCCGCAGCAGCCACCAGCACAACCAAAGCCTAAGCCTCCTCCACCTCCGGATCTCATGGACGAGCCCTTCTCCCTCGCTCTGCCATCGCCCTCCGCAAATAACCTCCCACCACCTCCCATCCCCCCGAACCCCGAAAAAGATGCCCTCCTCCGACAACTCGCCTCGACGCTCCACGGCCTCCGCCAGCGCGCCCGCGAACAAAACGAGTCCTCACTAGCCGGCCTCTCCGCCCAACGCGCCGCCATGCTCGCCGCCCTGCACAACCTGCAGTCAGACGCCTCGGCCCTCGGCCCGCTCTCCGCCATGCTGGCGTCTAACACCTCCATCCTGCAGCACTCCCTCCAGGAGGCGGACGGCGTCATCTCCAACGCGCGCACCCGCGAACCCCCTCCTATAGACGATCTGCTAGTCGCCCCTACCGTCGTCGCCAACCAGCTATACGACGTGGTCGCCGAGGAGCGCGCGCTAGGCGACGCCATATTCGTTCTAGGGCGCGCTGTTGAAAGAGGCAGGATAAGTCCCGCCGTGTTCGCTAAGACGACCCGCGGGCTCGCGAGGGAATGGTTCTTGAAGAAGGCGCTTGCGAGGAAGATCGGCAGGGGCATGGGGCTTGTTGGGTAGCGGAGGAGATTATAGTGGTGCAGATAAGGTGCTCTTTTGCCTTTTGTTCTTTTGTGGTATGAACTTACTTTGAGGAGAGTAGGACGTTTATCTTAATGGCTATGGGTAACTTGGCGTAAGTAACCTAGTGGTTAGGTCTGTGATTACCCGGTATGGCTGACCTGTTTACTTTTGAAGTCTGCTTGGAAGTCTAGGGTTAGGAGAATTGGGATGTTAGGGAGGGATGATACGATTCCAACAGTTAATGTAGAAGGCTCTCCAAGATGCTTGAAGCCAACCAAAATCCGTGTTATCAGGTGTAACCTTTTGGGCTGTGTTGTGTACGTACCCCTTCTATGTATGGATGTATGGATATTGGATAGGCAGGAAACTGCCCTGCCAGCCTTGGGAACATCAAAAGTATGACACTGGATTCGCAAACTGGGATTCTGATGATATGCAGCCAACAATCTTTGTGAGACGATAAGGAAAGGGTGAATACTTGGATAACCTCTTGCATTGATTAAAGAATGACTCCCCTATCTCAGGTCTTCTCCTCTGTGGTCTTCTAGCTAATTCGATAATAGCAGACCACAAAGGTATCCAATACTAGATAAGACAGCTCTGTGTCGCTGATGTTTATACCTTCTCCTGTTTCCTCCGCCCCGTAGCAAGGCCCAAGGCCACGACATCCTAATAACTTATACTACCTGCTTACCTCCTCTAACCTTCTTGCTAATGCCCAGCATAGGTTAACTTGATGAATCAGTTGCTTACCGGGCCCGACGTACCCGTAGTACCTGACCCAGAACTAACACCGCTCCCCTTACCGAGCCTGATCCCGCTGGTGGACTTGTCCTTGTACATATTAACAATTTTTTTTATTTGACCTGGTCTCCTCGGCTTCGGATGCTTTAATTTGATATCGTGGATTTGCCGCACCATGAACCCAGAGGCTGTCTTTTTGCTCCAACTGCTTTCTTTCTTTTTACCTTCAGCATCTTTGCCCTTCCCATTATCTTGTGCATTCATTGCTCCCTCATCGCCTTTCGGCATCTCCTTTTCTTTACCTTTTCCCTTCGTCTTTTCTTTATTTTTCTGCCTCTGCCCTCTTCGAAGTTCTTTTTCTTCCAACCGTCGACGCTTGCGCTCCGATACCGTTGCCTTAGACGTAGTACTCGATACGGCGTTGGAATCGCTGCAAGATATGGGCGAAGATGGTGCCTGTGAGGTTTGTCTAAGGGATGACTTCTCGCGTCGGCGAATAGCTTTAGAAATCACGGTTCCATCAAGTCCAAAGTCATCAAACTCATCCGAGCAGCCAAGGTCATCCGACATACGAGCTAGAAAAGGAAACGTCCTGCGCATCGATAAATAACTGGACGGTGATCGCCTATAAGTTATATGTGAAGGCTGGCATTCAAATCTCTCAATTAACTCTTCATTGATACTAATGTTTGATCTAGTGTAAACCGAATCAGTCGATGAGCGAATTAATTCAGATGCGCGATATAGATGATAGCCAAAGACGTTTGAACGGCGGTGTCGAGGTCGACGGCGTATCGAGCTTGATCGGGCATTGTTAATATCATTGTCCCGACCCGAGCCAAATCGCTCTTCATCATTAGTGTTACTATTGCTTCCATCAATCGAGCGAGTGATTGTATTTGAGATTCGACGCCAGAGTCCTGCTTTTCGTTGTCTAAATGGGCGGCTGCTGGTTTGGGGCTCGGCTCTTTCAATGTCGGATCCTTGTCTATTGGGAGAAACATTCGAGTCAATAGCGTAAGAACATGGTGTTGAAATGTCATCCAAAGGGCGGGTTTCTAAATTTTCGAATTGCTGGATGCGACTTTTTACAGGAGACTCTTGTTTGATTGATTGGCTCTTAGTAGCACTCGTTTCCATATGTGCCCTTGGTGTTATTGGCCGCGCGCCATCCTATGGCTCAGAGAAGTCACAGGCGAAGTCATCAACAAGTATCTCCGTTGTCAGCTCGGGGAGTTTGCTCTTCTTTGCCAGAAATGTGCGCGTAGCCAATGAAGTTGACGACATGTTTACGTCTTGTCTCGCTATACGAGTTCTTTCTGTCGCAGCCGCTGGCTTATTCCGGCCCCTATTTTGCCAAAAAGACCTGAATGAGTTCGGAGAAGACTCTCGAGGTGAAGACCTCTCAAAAAGCCTCCGAAGATCAGATACCTTGCCTGTGCATCTAGCTGCAGATACTGGCTTTGATGTCGGTTTTGATACTGGCCTTTGGACCTTACTGGGTTCCGACGCTGCTCCCTCGGCCGCTATGGGACGTTTACTTGTCATTATACCGTGAAAGCTAGCCTTTGAATTATTAGCTAGAATCGAATGGATTATACTTGGACGCGACGTCTTATTTCCTCCAATGGTTTGAGCATTAGAGACAGTTGTTACACCGAGTTCACTGAGTCTACTTTCGGCATCTGGTGCTTTTTCGCCTTCGGAAGACATAGCTCCATCAAGGTTACGGTTGTCTATCCGGTGAACTTTATTGCTTTCTGGTTGATAAGTTGCCGTGATATGTTCTGATGTGTCAGTGATATATGGCACCGGCAGGGGCTGTTCTGATAGTCTATTCTCAGATCTGGTATTGATAACCTTTCGGCTCAGAAGCGGCTGGATAGCTGTACTATCTCTCTGGGCAGGCGTTCTAGTCGAGGAAATGCTCCTCCGATTGCCAGATCCAGAAGAATGGATTGTTTCCTTGTCAATTCCATCTCGTGGTATATCCAAGGACAACTGAGATTTGTCTAACATCTGCTGTCCGCGTCCGGTCGCCTGTGAGTTTTTCTCAAACGATTTGCGAAGATCTGCAACGCTTATCTGTGTCCTCTTTATTGGGCTTTTTGAGGAAGCCGTAGATCCATGAACCCCGCGTACTGGCTGATCAACGTTGTGACAGCTTTGCTTATCTCCTTTTTGTGGGTACTTAGGAGAACTATCCATGAGGATAGTTTGGGATTTTGATTTATTTACGGAGCCCTTCTGAGGGGAACCAGAGACTGGAAGAGGCCGTGTCGGAATAGTTGCTGAAGCCGGTAATGTTTTCTGGGCTACTAACTGATTCGAGGCGGAGCTTGTCACCTTGGCCACAAGAGAATATTCAACTGATTTAATATTTCCTTAGTATTTGGTTCTACCAAGAAAATTTCATGGAGGAGCTTACCACTTCTATGCTCAAAAACTCTTCTTCGATCCGCAATCAACCTAGGATCCTATCCAGGCCCATTCCCTTTTCTAGAAGAGATAATACGAGATTCGGGGTATTGGTTGGCATCGTTCGACTCTCGAGCGGGTAAAACTCCTTTTTCTAGAGATCGCTCCTTTCCCTTTATGGATATGTCTTCCTTAACTACCCTTGGGGAGCCTGGGCCTACGCCGATGATATCTCCAGTGGATGCTTTCTTCGACAACGCTCTCATTGGAAGTTTTGAGCCGTCGCTGTGAAGGGGCGGAGAGTTCATTCGTCTTGGAGGATCGTTCGAGGAGTTTGCAGTGGCCCAATGTTTATCCGAAGCAATGGATTGTAGAGATTCACTTGCCCGGCTATGTCTCAAAGGCCTCTGTACCCGGGGGAGCGCAGTAGATCTAGCGATGGAAGACAAGTCGGCCTCGGCATTATTTACTGCATCGAGGATCTCGAATTTTGATACAAGCGATCCTAATTTTGGGGCCGGAGCACGGCGTTGCGATAGGTTCTTGGCTCTAGCTGTTTGGGGTGGAGGACTAGGACTTTTTCGACAGACGGTAGGTGTTGAGTCATCATCCCCTACCATGGATGTGTGTTCTTCCTTTAGGGAGTTTGCTCCGTCTAGATCCGGATCAGTTCTACGTCGAGGGAGACGTAAAGGCGCAGGCTGAAGTTCAAGAGTCAGGTCATCGGGATCTTGGAAGGAAACAGGAGAGGAACTGGTTGCAGAGCGCGACATCGTGGACGTTATCAGCAGCTGGCTTGATACAGAATATAATATGTGCCCAAGAAGACCAACTCTTAGAACATCATATCTATTTGATCAGGGCTACCGAGCCTTGCGGATATCTAAGGGCTGGTAGACAGGATCTGGCATGTAGTATACCTGGCTAAGAAACATGAATAACGGAATTATTATTGTAAGGTGGAAAGTCTAAGAGGGAAGCCCCTGGATCTGATTAATTTGATACAGACTAACGATCGTGGTCGTGGCTTCTCAGGCATGCAATTCCATAAGGAAGTCAGGCACTACGGTATATTATGTAATAAGAAGCAT
Organism: Daldinia eschscholtzii; assembly: GCA_037126485.1. Taxonomy (NCBI): domain Eukaryota; kingdom Fungi; phylum Ascomycota; class Sordariomycetes; order Xylariales; family Hypoxylaceae; genus Daldinia; species Daldinia eschscholtzii. Next base: position 2,248,805 of record JBANMG010000007.1, read on the forward strand.
TATCGATGGAATCCGTACGGAAAGAGCTACGGGTTAGTGTTTGATAATCCGGGTATATACAGGGACCTACCTGGTATAAGGTAGGTACTCATTTTCCTATAGGTGTGTACATCGTGACTAGGGTTATGAATGTTAAACATGATATATATAATAGAAGCTGTAGTAATATTATCAGGTAAAAGAGCTTATTCGTACATTAATTTTACCTTTGTTGAAATTGACCTTGGATATTCCTATACCATATATCATCACCGTCCACTCGATGTCAACTTGGCGATAACACTCCAATAACCGCTATTCAGCCGCTACCTATCTACCGACATCAGCTTTCCTGCATGCGAGTCCGCAGCCGCGGATAAAATGTTACTCGGCGCTATGCTGTGCATCTTCCCCGCAGGACGTTGGGGGTCTTGCTTTTCCCCGTCTTATGGTCATGCATATTAGATAGGCGAATATACATTTTTACGTACCACTAGCTCGTATCCCTATATGTACAGTTGTTCTATACGGATATGTGAGGGTATATATGTGACAGTTAGGTAGGTGGGTAAGGTAGTTCAATTTCGGAGTAGGGTTTATTATGTGGTGGGTGATCGCGAAGTTACATACCTAGCCAAGTAAAAATGGCAGAAGAAAGTTACACGATACAGACGGAGGCTTCGCGCATTCTACATTCAGTACTTCTCACGGACCCGCGTCTTCAGATCCCAAGATCAGTCCAGGATGCAGCAAAGCGCACGTCTTTCGACACATCTGCACTGTCATCACCGTTCCTACCCGCCCCCATAAAGTGTACCGAGTCAAGCGCGGCGTTATGGGCTTTACTCGCAACCTTCGGTAATGTTGTAGCAGCTGAGCGATATGGTCTCACCGACCAGCGCGTTATTGTAAATAGCGATGTCGCATCCGCATTCCTCTTCTCGTTTTGGCTTCTGAGGGTCGGCGGGAAGCCTGTTTCTGATCCGGAGTTGGTTAAGAGATACTCTATATACGACACCACGCGCCAGTTCACTTTCTGGAGACGACTTGTCACTAATGTATACCCAACAAGGGATGGCCGCTGGTTCCATCTACACGGCGGCCTAGATTCCGACCGGAGCTTGCGAATGTTGGGGTTACCAACGCATCGCGACGTGGCGGATGAGATGGAGGCTATTAAAGGGCTCTCGGAAAGAGTTCAACAATTTGATGCGGACTGGCTGGATATCGAGGCTAACGAGTACTGGAGACAGGCAGGTGGAATCTGCTTCACTCCCGAAGAATACTGCGAGACCGAGCAAGGAAGAGCCGTAGCGGATGACGGGTTGTATATACTAGAAGAGTTTCCTGACAAAAGACTACCGCCAGTGCCGTGGCCTAACGTCAATACTAAGACATATAGGCCCCTAGAGGGAATCAAGATTGTCGATCTTACACGAGCAATTGCAGGCCCAACGATGGCAAAGCTAGCGGCGCTGTTCGGGGCCACTGTAGTCAGGGTATCAAATACGAAGCTTCCTGACCTAGGCATTGTGCTATTCGAGAGCAACCTCGGAAAGCGGGATGCCCACCTCGATCTGAAGACCGAAGAGGGGCGGGATGCACTCCGGCATCTAATAGAAGACGCTGACGTTGTGCTCGACGGCTACCGACCAGGCGCTCTGGAGAAGCTCGGATTCGGACCGACATACGTGCATGAAATAGCTAAGAGGCGAGGAAAGGGGATCGTCTATGCACGCGAAAACTGCTACGGCTGGAAAGGGCCATGGAAGCATCGCAGCGGATGGCAGCAGATTAGCGACGCTGTAACGGGTATCGCGTGGCTATTCGCTCAGATGTGGAATACCGATGAGCCCGTCATGCCATTCTTACCTAACTCCGACTTCCAGACCGGTATCGTAGGATGCATCGGTATCATAAATGCTCTAGATAAGCGAGCGAAAAAAGGGGGTAACTATCTCGTGTCCATGTCGCTAAATCAACTCAACAGCTTCATAATATCCCTTGGGACCCAAAGCCTACAAGTACAACAGTCGTTGCGCGATCTGTGGCCAGATTTGAAGTCACGGCATTACGATGATTTGCACAGACAAGCAAGAGTTGTAAGTACCTGCGCTCTAGAAATTCATGTTCGGTATCGATTAATATGTTAATGTTTATAAGTTGGTACGCGGTTTGCCGGATAAGGTGCCAGAATTATTGGATCCAAGGTATTATGTGACTCTCAAGGCTGATCTTGGAGAGCCTGATGAGGATATGGTATTCATTGGGCCTGCGGCTACCTACGAGACGACTAGACTGAGATATGACTCAGGGAGCTGCTTAAGAGGAACGTATGAAGCCAAGTGGCCAAGAGAGTAATGGGATAGATCTAGCGGATGCTGTTTGCATCATCAGCAGTACATATAACGAGAGTAACTCGCGTATTGACTCACTATCGAGACAATTAAACAAGTTAAGACGCATATAGTCTGCGCTCAATTATAGCATCTCTCATCTATAAGTTGGACCACGTGCCACTCTTCAAAGCGGAGGCTTCAGTCCGTGAACTGCTTCGTTGAAGCCGCCCCACGGGGTGCCTTCGTAATCACTCTCTCCTTCATTTTCGTTCTCATCATTCTCTGCTGCTTGATGTTGGCTATATACCTCGCCGTATTCCTCAGCTTCCATCTCGTCTAATGATCCATCCATCGAAGCAGGCGCCGGCAAAATCGAATAGGAACCACTAGGGTGCGAAGGAGTTTGGGAGACAGGTGGAATACTAACACCTGGTCTATTGGATATTGTCAGTTGTTCTTGACCTTCAAGCGCCCGGCTCATAGGCGGAGATCGGGTATTCTCGGCCTCGATCGTCATGATAGCCGCTTGCCATTGCATTACTTCAGCCTTCATCCGCCGTCGAGACCGAGGCGACCACGAACGAACTTGACGAAGCTTCTCGCTGAACGCATCGGCGGTGATACTTTGCGCGGTGGGCTTGCGAATCATGTGGCCATGATCCGGTTTAGGACTTGCCGTATAGTGAGGAGTGCCATTATAGGCAGCCTTGGGTCTCCGACCAGGGGTTTTCATGGGAGTGGGATTCTTTAATTTCAGTGTTGACCTAGCCATCCGGCTCTTCGCCACCAATTCCTCATCGTCGATTGGGAGATTTGTGCACTTTCTATGCTGATTCTGGTAAGTGCAGTTCGCACACGCATGCTTAAGGCTGCTTAACGCAAGCACAGAGGGGGGCGCCACGATACAGCGGGTATAGGGACCATTTTTTAACCGACAGTTACGACATGGGTTTGGGTTGACTTGACCTGATAAGTAGATCATCAATGAGCTATAGTCAATAGCTGTTCTCGGTCTAAATCCGCCTTGCTGCCTGTAGGGATTCCACTCAACTCCACGCAAGGTCGGCTGCTCTGCCAAAGCCTGGGCGAGCGGGTGAATTGGAAGTGAAATGCTCCTCAGCTCATCCGGTAGGACTTCCAATGTGCTTTCCCAGGCGGTTATACCGCTACGGATTACTGAAGTATTTGTTGGCCGACCACCATTTTCATCTGGGTGATTGGAGTCGGCTTTTGGTGGGCTACCGCCTTTGGAGGAGCGTAAGTAATAGTCATGGTGTGCAGGCGGATAGAGAGAATACTTACTACCGTCAGATTGGGCATGTTCGGGTGAATCCGTGTGTCGCGAATACCACGTTGCGGCAGCAGCGTTAACGATGGAGCGGAAATCAGAATTAGCTTGATTATCCGTCATCGTGAATGAGAGTGAGCAGTCGAAAGCATCAAGTTAATCGATATGCTATGTGGGCAAGCATTTAATTTAAGATGGGGATGGAATGAGTGGGAGGATAATGAAGAAGATCAACAGAGCAACTACCCGTTTATTATAAACAAAAGGTATTAACCCCGAGTCTCTTAATATAGAACACTCAATATCTTTATAGAATCAAAGTATTAGGTCGAGTCAAATAAACCGGTCGGAACCCAAGCCCTACGCATTTGGATTTAAAGAAATATAATTAGAAGTAGATGGATATGGATGCGGAATGAGATGAGATGCCAAGCTGTGAAGAGTTCAATGTGTGAAAACATTCGAAGCCCCACAGTGAACTTGGTGTTAGGTACAGCCCAGCCCATCCAGGTACCTGATGTTTTTAGGCTTGGGGGATCGTGGGGCATGTTACAGCGGGTTACCTACCGCCTTAACTCCACCAACGCCATTCCTATAAGCATTTCGTGGTATCTCACCACCAAATGATTACCTAAGGTCGTAATGATAATTCAATAATTCAGGTAGGTACCTAGGTAGATACATGTAGGTAAATATCCTGAGGCAAGAGCGAGTCGAATTGACCGTGCCAGGCGCCAATTGAATGAACACGATGTTTGTGTCACAGATCAATGTACCTCATACCTAGCATATGTATCTTATATAGGTAGGTAGTTAAGTGTACAAATTCTTAAGGCAAGTGGAATTCATTCCCTTTTAACTAGGTACCTAAGGTAGGCACCTATCGATAATGAAGAGGGGCCTGTCTATTTCAATAAAAAACAAACGGCCGGCTTAATCTATCCCAACCTTTTACATCTTATCTCACGAAGATGAAGCTGCCGCTCTCTTCTCGATCTCGACTAGCTGCGGTGCCAAATCCTTGATAGACTCCTCAGCCGATCTATACTTTATGCCCAGCACCTGTTCGGTTTCGGGGGCGCTTGCACCATAGAAACCCTCTGGTTTCTTCGTCTTCTCGGGTTCGCCGATTGGTATCACGTCTCGCTTTTCCGGTAGCGCCTCTCGCAAATAGTTGGCCATTTCCTGTTGACTCAGGTCACCTGCGACGACAAACCATCGCTGATTAGCAGCCTCGGGTTTGGTGGCAGCCACCACGTGAGCTTGTGCGAGGTCGCGCACGTCAACCCATAAATACAAAAATGTAGGAGGCACGGTATCTGTCGACTTCAAACCCGGCCGCAGCAAAGTTTGGTAGATTATGTTTGTGCTCGTGTTCAGATCTTCTGGTTTCGCGATCTGTGAAGGGTCGAAGAGCGGCCCGTAGACTCCCGGCGGATTCAGCGTCACCAACTCAAAGTTACCTTTGCCCTCTTTTACATAATCCCACGCTGCCTTCTCCGCAAGCGACTTACTAGCCGCATAGGATATGTTCGGGTTGTCTGTTGCCAACGCTTGTTCATACGTTGTAGGATTCCAGTCATCTCTTGTATAGATCTTTGGAGGGTTTGAGATGGGGTTTGCACTAAAATCCACAATAGCAGCGAACGACGAGGTGACGAGGACGCGCTTTACGGTTGGTGCCACGCGGGTTATTCCCGATAAAATTTCTGTTGTACCTTTAATGGCTGGATCTAAAAACACTGTGCTCGCCACGGGCCGGAGAAAGAAAGGCGAAGCCGTATGGATAACAATATCGAACGGCGGGTCAGATACCAAGACTTCATCGAAGGCACCAGGCACAGTGATATCAGGTACTACACCGAAGTCTAGTTGTGGCGTATCCACGTATTTGCTAAAGCTCTTTTTGAGAGCATCAATCTTGGACTGCGAACGAGCGACGGCGCGTACCGAGAACCCCGCTTCGAGAAGTTGCGACAGAATATGCTGCGCAATAAAACCGTTTGCTCCGGTGAGGAGAACTCGATGCGATGCTGCCATTATGGTCTTGTATTTACTTAAGTGATGGGATGTTTTATGCTTCTTCTTGGGACCTTAGGAATCTTCACACCGAAGTATCGAGAGAGAGGTGAAGCAAGGAGAGCTATGTCAAGGCGCTTTCGGTGATGGAAAAGCTTCAAGTGCCATACCCGATGGTTAAATTTATACTCGACATAGCCCAATATTTTCAACCGAGCTACACTTAATCCAGACTAAGATTGCGAATTCCATCTAGGCAGACTAGAACACCCCCCTGGTTCGGTAGTTGGCTGATCCTATATGTGCTCTGCGGCATATAGCCAATCGTGTAAAATGCTACACTATTAACCCAACGAAGCGAACACCTCGGCATGATTCTTGGGTCCGCTTTAACAAATGACCCTATTCGGAATACCGTTGTCACTGTGGGGTCGTACATCTTACCAACCTCGGAACCAGACGGCGTATTTGGTTGCTCCGTCCACGGCGCCGCATGACATGCCTACGCCGCACGTTCACTGCGTTGGTTTAAACACCCAAGATCATGCTATTCGAGGATCGCACGCTTGAGTAGGCAAAGTTCCATTATAAACTAAAAGTAGGCTAGGATTTGATTAACTATTAGTAATTAGCGAATAGGTGTTAAGCCGATGATTATTATTCAGCGGTTTCGGTGTTTACATTATATTCACCTTGAACACACCACTCCGGAGCACCGGGAATAGTTGTTTTATCTCCTAAGGAATAGCCTAGTAAGCCCAAGAAGATCGGCGTATTCCCGGAAGCCAAACTGCACATTTGCTCAGTAATTAACAAGATACCTAGGTATCTATCGCACTTGCAGGGTGCACTGATAAACGTTCTATAGCGTCTCCGAACTTCATATCGAGTTCTGGATGTTTATCCAATGATCTATTGACAATGCCCGTGGAAGTATGTTGGATCATTTCCACCTCGGATTACTCACTAGAGTTCCGCCCATCATTATTAACTTAACCCAATCTTTCTGAGTAAATTGTATTTATCAGACTCGTATATAAAGAGTTAATGAGTACCTAATCTAGGTATGTTCTATGTCAGTAACTAGCAAGAAATGGCCAGAAATCCTGTGGTGGTTGGCTACGCACCACACTAATATTTACTATCCGAAACGTAAAGATACCTGGTCCAGTGTGCGTCAGCGCTTGGATAGGATCGGATAGTTCGAGAAATATTGCCAACAACGGAGATGAACACGTAGGCTTCCTTTCTTATAGAATGTAAACCCGGCGGGTATTCAAGTATGCGGCAACGCTATGGTCCGTCGAGCCATTTTTCAGGTGCCTCAGTATAGAAACCTAACACTACGTACCTATGTAGGAGTTAGTTATCATGCTAACTAAAATAGCTACCAAGGTCAATTTAGGAGATTCCGGCCGCATTACATCTTCTGATAAGTAGCCTGCTAGATAGGTAAACATGTATTACATATCCAAGACTAACTATTATAAAATAGACCCATGATCTTTAGGTAACTTTTAAAGTCAACTCTGGTTAGCACCGTCTTTGATGGAATCATTGTTAACTTGGTTATTGATATGATAAGATCTGATGTGTACATAGGAAAGAAGGCTTTCTTTCATTAGATGTCCTGATATAAGTAAATAGGAGAATATAACTCTAGCACTTGCCTATCAAGCGATAGTAAATAATCAACTCATCTGGCTCTAGTTTATTAGTTTAAGCATTACCCTTTCTAAATTCAGGCCAACTTAATTGTCCTAAGAGGAGCTTGAGACTTTTAAGTAAAGCCCTGGCAATAAATAACATGCCAAATACCTAACACTAGTAGTGGCCAATATCTACATTTTTGCTACACTGAAAGGAATGGAGGCATAGGTACAATAGGTGGGACTAATCTCTGTCGTATAGCTGTGTTTCTCGAGGTACTAATGTGGTTTTATTAAAATTGCTAAAGTCAAAGTGGATTGGTATAAAGGTCCTCTTGTCTTGTCTTGTCTTCCTATAGTCCAAAGGCAAAGAGCAGTTCATTGACGAAATTTAAATGGTGTTCATGACCATGAAGAAATATACCAGAATGCCTATGTACAATATGTGATTGTGCAATTGAACTAAGCGCTAGGTAATCTAAATAATTTTTTTATTCGTTTATTATACTATCTTTTACTTACATACTACTTATAGTGAATCTTGTATATAACTCTAGGAACCCGCGGTTCTTTACACAGCACTCATGGTTGACTTGGTATCATGACACCATAAAACATAGGTATTCGCGGTAAAGCTTCTTTACCACTGGGACACACACGTACATAACATAGTCAAGTATAACTCGGAACACCAAGGATCCATGGAGTCAGGGCTAAACTACGGCTCTATAATCAACGACTAAGCCTTCGACGAACTAATCGATCGGTCCTACCCCCATCACCACCACCCGGCACTCGGCACTCAGCGAACTCGGGCTAGGAATCTTGACGAATGTGTAACCGATGTAGCAGGACCCTGTCGGCACGTCTACATCCTCAGCTGATGGTTGGATTGGAAAAACCTCGGGAGGTTCCCCTTATGCGTCTGCGCTACTGGGAAATCTTCGGGCGGGAGGCCGGGTTTCGCGGCCCGCGTCCCGGCGCTGATCTACACTACATTGATAGCAACGCGCGCTTCAACCATCTTGCTTTAGTTCTGCTTGCCTGTTTCTTTCAACCCCGATTGCATTCCGGTGTCGAGGGTCACAATTCATACGTTCGGGGGTAGGGGTTGTTGTGTATGTGTGTGTACTTGTGTGATCTTCCAGGGGAAAACGCTGGAGGGTGACAGACGATGGGACGGTAAGGGGGGAGGCGATCTTACATGACCCCACGAAATACGCCGCCAAGCTGTGACTTCCTGGAACCGCGTATTATGCTTGGTTAATAGTTGTTGTATCTAGCTCGTTGTCTGATGTTGGACCTTGCCCGGGACAAGTCAGTAGTCTGCGGAAGCGGCGGTGGGCTTAGTTTCGAGTTATAACGGTAGTTATATGTAATAACTTGTTCCTCAAGTAGATAAAAAGCCCACCTCCTTCTATCTATCCCTTTCTCTTAAGTTCCCAGGTAGTAGGCAGTCAGTGCCATTCTCGCCAATTTTTTTTCTTTTCTTTTTATGAAGTAGACCAGAGATGGCGGACATCAATGTAGACCAAGTCATCAAGAAGCTCTCTATGAGCGACAAGGTCGACCTCCTAGCGGGTATCGACTTTTGGCACACGAAAGGCCTTCCAGAACATGGCATTCCTTCTTTACGTTTAACCGATGGGCCTAATGGCGTTCGCGGCACCAAGTTTTTCAATGGAATCAAAGCCGCCTGCTTTCCTTGCGGAACTGGATTAGGTGCTACTTTTAACCTTGAGCTTCTAGAAGAAGCGGGAAGGAAGATGGGAGAAGAGGCCAAGGTGAAGGGAGCACACGCAATTCTAGGACCTACTATAAACATGCAGCGAGGTCCATTAGGTGGCCGAGGATTCGAGTCTCTTGGCGAAGACCCGTTCCTAGCTGGGCTAGGGGCTGCAGCGCTAGTCAGGGGTATCCAGTCAACCGGTATCCAAGCTACTATTAAGCACTTCGTTTGTAACGATCACGAACACAAACGGAATGCTGTTCAGGCGATAATCACAGAGCGGGCATTGCGTGAGATTTACGCATTGCCCTTTCAACTGGTCGTCCGAGACTCTAATCCGGGATCGTTTATGACAGCCTACAATGGAGTCAACGGGACGTACTGTAGCGAGAACCCCAAGCTTCTAGATCAAGTGCTACGCGGTGAATGGGGTTGGGATGGGATGGTCATGAGTGACTGGTATGGCACGTACAGTACCACAGAGGCGGCGTTAGCCGGTCTCGATCTTGAGATGCCCGGTCCGCCGCGATTTAGAGGCGAGCCCTTGAAATTCAACGTCTCGACCGGCAAGGTTCGCACCCACATACTAGATCAGCGAGTGAAAGCTATGCTGGAGTTTATCAAAAAGTGCGCTGCCAGCGGCGTGAAAGAGAACGCCCCTGAAGGAACAGCTGATACCCCTGAAACGGCCGAGCTTCTCCGGAGGATAGGCAACGAGGGGATCGTCTTATTAAAGAATGACAAAAGCGTTCTCCCCCTTAAAAAGGATAAGAAGGTATAGTTTCCTCTGGCTCAGCTCCATATTTGGCTTTCCAATGGCTAACCACCTGATATTGATAGACTGTAATTATTGGACCAAATGCCAAGGTGGCAACATACCACGGAGGAGGATCGGCGTCTCTGGCTGCGTATTATGCCGTGACGCCATTCGACGGTATCAGCAATAAACTGGCTCTAGAGCCTGATTATACTATCGGCCAGTATTCGCACAAGTTGCTACCGCTCCTCGGCTATTCAACTAAATCAACTAAGGGAGCCCAAGGAATGACTATGAAGGTTTACACAGAAGGACACGACGTTCCAGACAGACAACCAGTTGACCAACTAGAGCTTCTTAAGACAGAGATGTTACTAATTGACTACGAAAACCCGAACGTGAAAAGTCCTCTATGGTTCGCAACGCTCGAGGGATCTTTGGTTGCTGAAGAAGACGCCACATGGGAGTTCGGTGTTGTCGTGTCCGGATCAGCAAATCTTTACATTAACGACGAGCTTATCGTTGATAATACAACGAAGCAGGAACTAGGTGATGCATTCTTCGGCAGTGCCACAGTTGAAGTGAAAGGGTTCTACAAGTTGGAGAAGGGAAAGACCTACAACTTCAAGGTCACGTTCGGTTCAAGCCCAACATCTAAGTTGGGAGGCGGTGCAGTCCTTCTCAATGGTGGCGCGCTCAGGGTTGGCGGATGCAAGGTTATTGACCCTAAGGCCGAGATAGCCCACGCTGTCGAATTAGCCCGGGGTGCGGATCAAGTCATCGTATGCGCCGGACTCAATGCCGAATGGGAAACCGAGGGTAATGATCGCGCTGATATGAGCCTCCCTCCTGGGTTGGATGATTTGATTGCTGCCGTCGCAAAAGCCAACCCCAACACAGCGGTCGTTATGCAATCCGGCACCCCGGTAGAGATGCCTTGGATCAACGACGTCAATGCTGTCATTCAGGCATGGTATGGTGGTAATGAGACGGGAAATACGATTGCCGATATACTCTTTGGTGACGTGAACCCTTCTGGAAAGCTTAGTCTTAGCTTCCCGGTTCGCGTCCAAGATAATCCAGCATATCTGAATTACCGAACCGAAGGTGGTCGAGTAATCTACGGCGAGGACATCTACATCGGCTACCGGTTTTACGAATTCGTCGATCGCGAGGTCTTATTCCCTTTTGGACACGGCCTGAGCTATACAACGTTTGCGTTTTCAGACGTATCGCTCGTTGAGAAGGAGGAAGATTTGATCGTGTCGGTTGTCGTTAAGAATACAGGTAGCGTAAAGGGCGCCGAGGTTGCCCAGGTATACGTAGCGCCGAAGCAGAAAGCTAAGGTGAACCGACCAGTTAAGGAACTCAAGGGTTTTGCCAAGGTGGAATTGGCGCCGGGCGAAACGAAGACGGTCTCCGTCAATGTTGCAAAGAAATACGCGGCTAGCTACTGGGACGAGGACCGCGATCAGTGGTGCGTGGAAGAGGGCGAGTACGAAGTTATTGTTAGCGACAGTAGTGAGATAAAAGGAAGCAAAGCCGTGAAGAGTTCATTTAAGGTGGCTGAGACCTTCTGGTGGTCCGGGCTATGATGGATTTTGAACGAGCTCAGACATGAGAATCCGGTAGCAAAATGCGATGAATGGCGATGAATGGCGACGAATGTTATGAGGCGTCTTGCTTGAGGTGTAAGATTGGAGGAAAATATTCGAGTCAATTGAACAAGATAGAAAATAAATTTCACTTCTGTTATAGGAGGACTAATCCTCGGTATGCGTAGGTTTGGATTGATGTGGCTTCGAGGTGATAGTCGATTTCATTGGCTCTTTTGGTTTGACTTTGAAACTTTTGTGCTTCAATCCTATCTTATATATCTTCTATCGCCACCTTCGCTACCCTCTCGCTCTATTTGTAGGTATATTGCTGTCTCTTCTACATCTTCTCTTAAATGTCTGCGCCTAGCCTCTTCCCATTCGGCCTCTACCTCCCGCTCCATAGCCTTCATGACGGATGGCGAAGGGGCATAGAGCTGCTTAAGTTTCCTCACGAGATTCTGAGCACTACAGTTGCCTTCCGATACAGCTTTGTTAATAGCTGGTTGGAGTACGGAACCGGGAACTGAGTCGAAAATCCAACGTTTAATTCTGTCATAGTGCCTCCTGTTAACTGAGGCCCACGTACACTCGACTTCCCAGAATATGCGTTCGGAACGATACCATTCCGATTCATCCCCAGTTGTTAACTCTCCGGGCGCGGCTGGAGGAGTCTTTGGTCGACTAACATTAGGGGTGTTTGACCATTGGGTGAGCCTTTGAATATACTCTTCATTGCGCTTAGCAATTAGTTTCTCCCTGAGAAAATCGCGATCGGGGAACTTTGGGTAGTCTATGGTCCTGTAGTCAAACTCTGGGCCGTCAGGATCAACAAGTTCCCAATGAGAATCGGAAAGACAGCGCAGATGAGTGAACCACGTAAACCAATCTTTTCTTGATCGGAGAGATACTCGAGTGGGGAGGGCTGAATTGGAGTTCACATCTGAATCGGACGGGGAAAGCATGCTGATTGCTTCAACCGAGACTTATTCGGTTGACATTAGGCAAAAGGAATCCGTATAATATTTGGTTAGAACGACTCGAACTGTGCTTTAACGAGTTTGATAATAGTACCTGTTATAAATTTATTAACATTTAACTGTGCAACCTGGCATATATGTTAACATATATGAAGGGTTTGTAGGAGGTAGGTGATAGTATCAGGCCACCTATTCGTGTGATATGTTCCCCAGTGGCCAGCGAGATGAGGTGGATAATTCTTGACAAATGTGTAATCATACAAATCGATCGCGTGGGGTCTAAGCAGTTATGTCGGTATAATTTATTAATTAATTTATTTATTAATTTATTTACATAACCACACTCCTCCTAGACCTTACTTACTACACCATTTTTGTGACCCTTTTTATGGCAGGTAGTTATATGAAATTGAATGCTAATAAGTTATGTGCATAATGTTGTATTTGACTTATATATTATGCTAGGCGTACTTTTCATTTCCAGATAACTTACCTAGGTAGGTATTGTTTAACTCGTAGACGTTATTTGGGTTGGTAGTTTATCTGCTATAGAGTTAGACTTTCACGATAGTGTGTGTATCGCGAGCGTAATATCGCCAATATATTTATTGATACCAGGTAGGTTTCTATAGGTACCTAGGTAAGTATATATGGCAATAAATTTGGCTTATATCGTCGTAGGCGATTCCGTTTGACATCCTTTCCCACGTGGCATAGTTACATTGACTTAAGCGTACATAGTACCTACTAAGGCAGTAAAACACGTTATCGCCGGTATCATGTACGAAGTACCAGGTACTTCTTGGACCCTGAATGCTCCCCGCAGTGGATCTGTGAATCCAAAACGCGGGGCAGATTTCAAGACGCGACGCGATCTTTCAAGATCCTCGCATACGACAAAGTCGATTCAATATACCACTTCAAAAAAGAGAAATGAAATAAAAACCCAATCATAAAGAAAATAGGCTAATTGAGACATTAATCCTTTGATATTGGAAGAATTAACCCCACGAAAAGAATGCGCCGCACATATTAGCGGACTCTACTCTCCAGCTCAACAACTAAATCTCAGTAAATCACCACCACCGCCAACCACCGCCACCCACCATGGCGCCCCCTACGATCCTCGCCCATAAATCTTCCTTTCTTACCGCCCAGACTCTACATCTATCCCAATCCCTCGCGCCGAGCAGTACTTGGCGCGCGTCAAACCAGCGTGTCCCCGATGGCGCCGGCTTAAGCGACCGCGTCGTCGACGAAGCATTGTACCGCGCGAACCACATATTACAACAGCACGCGCGTCGTGTATACGCCCCGCAGGCTAGTAGACATGTTGCGGAACAGATCGAGACGCTTTACCTAGATGCTGCGGAGAGAGCTGTGCGCGGCGAAGGAGGAAGAGGCAACCATGACGATGACGGGGCGGATACAGGGACGGGGACCGGGGGCGGAGGACCAAAGTTTTTGATGGTGGGCGCGGATTTTGGTATGTTTCATTCTTTATGTTACGAACTTCCCTACGGTAATAGAATATAACGCCCCGTCTAACAATCCCTCGCGCAGCATCCGACGAAGTCATCGCCTCCCTACCCAGCACATGGGACCAATACTCAACTTCCCAATCCGAAGCACACCCCGCCGAAGCTCTTCGATACGCCGACCTCGCCACTTCCCTCTCCCTACTCTCCTCGCGGCGAAAAGAAACGCGCGCGCGCCTCGACCGTCTCCGTCGAATGCGCAACTTATTAGCCCCCTTTTCTTCTTCTTCCTCCTCCTCCTCATCCAACCCTAACCCTACCAATTCCGACGACGCAGGCGAAGGAAGCGAATCTGGTGTCGAGAAAGTCCAGCCAAATCTCGTCACGCGAGACGGCGAGATGGAAAAGGAACTCGAGCGCATGCGTGTGCTGCTCGTCCGTGTCGCCGCTCGCGTCGCGCAACTACCCAATCCGGAACCGGGAGAGGACGACGCCGTGATGGAGGATTTGGAGGTTGTAGAGCGGCGGAAGGTTGAGAGGTTGCTTGACGGGTTCTGATACGGTATGCCAACTTGCTAGGCTGTTGCACGATTCTATTTTTTTTTTCTTTATTTTTTTTTTTTTTTGTGGTTTTATTTAGTTAATTCCTCAAAGCATTTGCACAATAGTAGTGATACCCCCATGACGTACATGTCCAATGATATATCCATCTAGGTTAGACAAAAGTCAATTAGTTACCTACCTAACCAATCAAGTTTACAAGACAACGGCATAGGAATAAAATCATGTATGTGTATCAGAAATATGATGAGATGTGACAAGTGTATTCTATTATATAAGTGGATGAATGGAGTAGGCATTCCTGTTAACCATTATTCTTAATATCTATACAAGGTTCAATCCTTTCAATCCTTTTTATCCAACTTAGACTCATAATAATCAATACCTCATAACTCGTTATTTGGAACCCTCCTTAGGCGCGGGGCGCAAGAGACATAATGCTCTTCTTTCTCTGCTCTTCGCTACCTTCGAGCGTGGCATCTTTGGAGCTATCATCAATATCTAGGCTCTTGGAGGTCTTGGGCTCTTTTTGATTTTTATCTTCCTCTTCGTCTTTTTCCTTTTTGTCCTTAGCATAGCGGTTCGGCCGGACGACACGTAGCTTCACAATTTCCTTATCCCTATCCTCGTCAGAAACCTTGTAGTAGATACGCAGACCGACTGTAGCGACCGCATTCCACGGATCCTTCTCGAACTCGTCCTCTTCTTCCGCCGGCTCGACGGGAGCTGGCGGAGGTGGAGGTGGAGGATCAGAGGCCTGCTGCTTAAGGATTAAATCCAGCTCTCGCTCGCTGATTTCGGAAACAGACGATACATCGCTCTCGTCGGAAGAGACGTCTTCTTCCTCTTCTTCTTCCGTCTCGTTTGCTTGCTTCTCTTCTGGTTCGTTTCCGGTTTCTGCTTCGGGTTGCTTAGTCAAGTCCGACGGGATGATCTTGCTCTCAACATCTTTTACAGCGTTTGACGAAGTAACATTCGAATCTGATGACCCTTGTGCAGTGGGTTTAATTTCACCTTCAGATGCAGATGTCTCAACAGGTTTGGATTCCTGAGAGCCTTCAAGAGTTTTAGCCGGCTGTTCTTCAGACGTCGGTGCTGGATCAGTAGAGGATTTCTCAGCCTCTGTAGAGCTCGTCTCCGCCTTAGGATCCGCACTTGACTCAGAACCTTGATCCTTCTTAGAGTCCTCCAGTGCCGTAGTTAGGCTTGATGACAACACTTGATCATGCTTATCCCCGGGTTCGAGCGGCTGCTCTTTGGAACTAACCTCGTCTTGCTTATCAGCCTTCTTAGCCTTTAACTTCTCGGCTCTTTTGGCCTTCTTAGCCTGCGCTTTGGCTTTGGCCTTGGCCTTCTTCTCTTGATTCTTCTTGTGTGCCTTAACGCGGTAATAATGATCGCGTTGCCGGTCCTCCATTAACTTTTTCTTCAGTTCCTCACGCTCCTTATCCTTCTTACGCTGCTCTGCTTCCTTCCGAGCCTTCTTTTCTTCAGGAGACTCGATGATGTTCCCCTTACTGTGAGCCAGATCGTACGACATACCGACGGCAACCAGCTTGTCTCTGCGGTCTCGCGCGTGGTCGCGAACCACGTCCTCTATCGGCAGTTTGTCCATATTGCGAGTAGCATCGATTTTTAATAAGACGGTATATTCGCCTTCTTCTAGCTCGAGTTCAACATTTACCGACCGATTCAGCCGAATCGAACTGATACTGCGAACCACATAGTCTTCTTGGCCGTTTTTATGTAGGCGAAAATTTAATTCAAATCGATACTGCCCTTCAAGTCCTCTGTAGTAGCGCTCATCCAGCTGAGAAAGCACAATAACAACAGGCCCGGTCTTTGCGAGAGAAAACGCGAAATATGTGTCATGGTAGTCTAACGTCCAGGGAACCGAGAGAGTGGTCCAGAGAGAGGTAACCTTCCACCCCGGCCCAAAAAGTCGCGTTCTATCAAAAGCTTGGTACTTTCGAAGCAGGTCGTCGTACGAGATCCAGAAATTTCCATCATCGCCGAAGCGATGGTTGAGCTTGATTAGCCATTCAGCCGTCCATTCTTTCGACCCGTCACTCCAAGGACCGGTCCACTCTCCTTTTCCCCAGGGGTTCTTGAGTAGGACAAGCCGCTGGCCGTCAATATCCACGGCTTTCATTATCGAGTAAGCATGGAGCTCGTAGATTCCCTTGCGCTCACCCCAATCTTAATCAACGAATTCGTTAATGCTAAGCTTTTAAGATATTGAGCAATATGAAATCTACTACTCACAAGATCCCCACATTCCGGTTGAGCATCCGAACAGAAATTCGTCATTGACTTTCATCAGCTCCTCTTTCCAAAAGTACTCCTTATCAAGGATATCCGTGGTATAAAGCTATGTAAGGTTAGTAAGGAAATAATATTTCAATGCAAAACATAATAGGAATATGCACCTCGGATGTAACTCCACCTGTGAGATCTTCGATTCCTTCACCAGTAAACCCGCCCTCGATCGAGGCATAATCGCCATGTGCTTTAGCATATGCTTTCTCAAGCAGTGGCAGCCACGTCTCGTTCTCGTGTTCGCATTGTGCGAAGTAGAGAGCGCCAGAACCGCTTTGATACGCCTTTCGATACTGCTCCTCGGAATTAATCCTTTCGCGGTCTTCCCAGAGTATCCGCTCTAGGAAGCTTTCATCGAAGTCGGGCTTGGTCAAGAACAATTTGTCGTCGATGATTTCTGAAATCCATTCGCCGTCACGGTGGAAGACAAAGCCATAGACACCAACCTGCTCATCACGAGCTACGCATACCTTCTCAATCAGACTAGGCTTGTTGCTTAGGGTGCATAGGGCGGCAAGCAGCCAACAGTCTCCATCGCGGCCCTGTCTGACATCGTTGGCGGTAGGACCTTCGATGTAGAACTTAGGGTCATCAAAGATGTCAACCACGCGCTTGACGCTTTTGGGCTGGAAAAGCGAGTCAGGCTTCTCCTTGGTATTACAGAGTGACACAAGAGTATCCCGACTACCCCATTTTAGATCTATCTCCAAATCAAAGTGAGGGTCTCGATATTTCTGATTTACACGGCGGCACTCTTTGACGATCTTGGCGACCTTGGCCCGACAGACAGCAGCGGCTTCTTCATACGACGTCTGGGTATTTGTGCCGACAGCTTTGGCAGACCTCTTGGCCGCTTTCTCTACATACTCATTATGAGGGATAACGGTGGTCGCTAGGGTTGTCAAATTAATAAACGTCAGTCCGGCATTTCTAGGGATAATATATGGAACGACGATGAGGCTACGAACCTTTCCCCGGGGTTTTAGTGGTAAATTTGTCCCAGAATTCGTCAATTGCTTCCTGGGGAGTCTGCTTCTTTTTTTCCGTAGAGATTCGCGCGGGTACAGGCACAACCGCCATTACAGTACGATCCCCAGCGTCCTGGCCCAGATACCCAGACTCCGAAGGTGGGGTTGAATAAACGTCGGACATGATAATATGATTTTATGCTAAGGAGATATAGCACAAGATGGCACGAGGCAACGAGCTACAGGCGAAACGAAGACGGAAAAGACAAATGGTCGTTTGGAATTCCTTTTCTCGTCTAGTTGAGAAAAAAGAAAAGAAAAGAAAAGAAGATAACTAGACTGAGAGAGATATAAGAGATGAGGAGGGGGGGTCGACTAGTTTAGAACTAGCTAAGGAGGGAAGAAAAGGTGATATATATTAAGTGAGAAGAAATAAAGGAAAGGACACGTCCTGAACTTATAAACAATAAAACTACTCATCGTGCGGTCTGGAATAGGCTACCTATAGAGACGGGCTGTAGGGACAGGTATAGAAGAAAAGGGTGGTTCAACAAGGTCAGGGCGGGTTACATATCGAGCTCATTCGCATTAGATACAGAACAAAAATATAGCAAATGAGGGACAAACTTGCCACTTTGAAGCAGCACTTGGATTAAAGAAAATGGAGGGGAAAGCGAGGAGTCACATAAACTTGCCTGCAGGTAAGATGTAGGTCCATGTAGGCACATTAGTTACATTGGAATAATTGGTTGTAGCTGTTGCTGCTGTGGCCGTGTGGTAAGAAATAGAATGAGCTGCGGGGCCGGCGCGCTATGTAGGACTTAAACGGGTCGTATCCCGCGCTGCTGAGATCAGCTTCGCCTGTCTTTAAGCAGGGTTTCGTTCAGCCTGTCTACCTTTAATTGGGGGCCAAAATGTTATGTGCTAGCCAATCAAAGTTCTAGCTAACGCAGCCCTCAATTTATGGGTCATTTACGGGTCATTTACGGGTCATTCCCGTCTGCAATTACAGTAACGGATCAAGTCTCCACCAACATTCATTCTACTTTTCTTCACTTGGTGCGATGATGCGGTTTTATCGTAGGTTTCGTTTTTAATTTCTATAAACAACGGACTTGTTACCACATATGTCAAGACTCATATGCGGCTGAAAGGAACACTTGTAAGGAGAAATTGTAAGGAAAAAAAAAAAAAAAAAACAAGCTGTTCACTTAAAGAGTTGTAGTAGTTACCGGCTTAAAAGTAACATCACTTAATCAATCAAAGGGTCGTGGAGAACAAAGAAAATCAGGCCTTGAATGTTATTTTATTTAACAATAGCTACTTAAGGTATGTATAAGGCTATAGGTTATGATGAAAGCCTTCAATCATCATCTCTTCTCACTAGCACCGTACTAAGGGGCCCAGATTATACTTCGATCCGACGGGGTCCAATCGAATACTAAGGGGAGAACGATGTTCTCTCGGCGAACAAGGTCAACGAAGCGCCTATTTCCTAACCGTACGGAATGGTTCGCATTGAAATAGGGTATAGTTGAGTAGTGGGTACTCATGTTGACGATTATATTGAAATGCCTGCTGTACACCTTGCACCACTCAGAGTCAATCGCTGCATCTAATAGCTGATCTTGTGTTATATCTGTACGCTCACCGAACCCTCCGTCATGTCTTATATATGGCATGACGACTCTCCACATTTGGTTCAACAGCCTGTTTACAGTATTGACAGGGACACGGACTCCGGCTTTAGCAACATAGAAATCCCTGAGGTATATAATGCACCTAGGCACAGATTGACCTGGCAAAAGCGGATTGGAAAACCAAGATGGAGACTCAAGTAGCCTTGCGAAACCATCTAGCACTCTGTCAGGATGTTGCCCCAATGCAGGATCATTCGCCAGAAAATAGAGGATGGCCTGCGTAAAGGCTAGCCGACAGGCGTCATAAAACGTAAAACCAATATGTTGGACAAGCAATTCGATTGTTGGTTGGGGGATGTGGCGCGTGAAGAGCCAACCATTGATCACGGGAATATTTTCGAAGCACATTTCCTCCAAAAAATTGCCGAGACTGAGTTCATTTCGTCTTCTAAGGATTATCTCAATAGTGGGATGGTGGCTCTCTTGTATGGCATTGCCTAAAATCATCGAGGGGCTAGTTGCGCTCCAGATGTTCAATGTGTCGGCAGTCCCTGTTTGGATGGCCGTATCAAGGACTAGCTCAAGGCATTCTCGACCGCCGTTGACTCTAAGGATCTGAACGAAGGCCTCATAGTCAATAATTTCTCGCATGCATGAAGTCCAGGTTACCAAGAAGTCATAGCCTTCTTGGCTCCGCAGAGTATTTGTTAGGATTAGGTCGCGAAAAGCTCTCAACAAGCGTATATTACCTGTTGTAAGGGCATACTCCAAGGGCTGCAGAATACGAAATCGACTGGGATGCTCGAAAACATATCTCATAGCCCATGTGAAGACGATCTGATTTAACTCCCTGTTCATGCGTCCCATTCGAAGGCACTCCCAGATCGGCAGGCGTTTTGCGATTTCCGCCACGATATCTAAGGTGAGTCTTGGAGCCATTATGAACAGTTTTTTTTATGTGAGTGTACTAGAATATTATATTTCCTGATAACAAATGTAGGTTGCGTGAGTTGCAAAGTTGATTTGCGGATAGGATTCAAGAAGCATCTCAAAACGGGATTCCTTGCTTTTACTTATATTAAACCTCCGTTGGTATCGTTATACGTTTGTAGTTTAACAACCAGATACAATGCCAATATTGGTTCACTCTTCCTTGGTGATAAGCGTAACAGATTGCTTGTGAGGGAACCGCGTGGATGTTCAGTTGCAGTATAACCTGTTACTTCTATAAAACAATTCATACCAGCATAACTAGTTGTTCATGCTAGTTTGAACAACGAAGTATGCGAAGATCAAGAAATGAAATCACAGCTATATACGTACCTAGGTAGGTATAGAGGTATAGATGGATGGTTACATCCTCTCGTAGCTCCCGTATCTACCGTGTGAGAATCAAAATACGAATCTTGAGACTCGTCTAAAGAGTACTAAACGGGCATGACACAAGAAGCTAAAGCCCTGCAAAGCCTTGCGGGTGGTACCTTAACACCCCACACCGCCCTATTTAACCTGCCCTCTCTATTAAGTTGAAGAGTCTAGAGAATATAGTGTGATGTCATAAGTAGTTCAATTCGTCGTCGTGACTCTATCCAAGTTATCTGTCAGCTTACAGCTCCCGATTCCGAATCCATTAGGTGATATTATAGGCTTAGACATGGCCTATAAGATCATATAGTCGTAGAATAATTTGCATTTCAGGATATATACGGCGATACTGTCAGTCAAGAATACTCCATGTTTCATCAACGAATCAAACTTCACTATTTATGGATATATCCTGCGATTCCTCCAGATTAGTAGCATACTCACCGCCGTACTTCAAGGAGACATCGAAGAGGCAATTTAGCTATATAATATTGAACGCTCCATCGAATTCTAAGTTAACGTCTGCAATCAAATCGGCTCACTAAAGGATACAACTCTAAACGCCGACGATCTTCACCGACACACATCGAAGCCACATACTCTAGAACTCCGTTAATTTATGAATTTACCTTGACAACATGCCTCTCGCTCAAGTCCTCTCGATTCTTTGCCTCGGATTGGGCGCCCTTGGCCAAATTCGCGAATGCTCGACGCGGAATGATTGCCCAGGCACTAAAGTTTGTCAACGTACGTGGAATGACTCGAAGCTAAACCAACTTGGCCCCTTACAATACCACGGTATGGAACACCAAGTAGAGACTGACCTATTCGAAGATAAAACTTGCCAATACTACGAGAGCTGGATCTGCACTGAGCCAAGTGATCCGGCTTGTAATAATGGAGTCCAAGATGAATGCTACCATAGTTGTGATAAGTGAAGCATGATGCTTCACACAGAAGTAAATAGGGATGTGTATCGATCGAGACAAGCATTATACATTAAGGCGGTCATAGTGTATCCATGTATTTATGAAGCAGCGGAGTTCATTCATTGATATCAGTATAGATATCTTGTCAAAGAATCATACCCACTTATGAAAGTCTTCATAACCCCGCGTTTGCTCTGCACGTAACCTCCAGAGTACTCGACAAAGCAAACATAATTACTCCTTTTTCGCGTTTACTATGTTGAAGATAACCTTCTGGAATTCCCCATGAAGGGTAATAACTTTGGGATGCATAGGAGGGATAATCTGGCATACACCAGTCCCGCAGATACCCGTCTCATGGTCAATAAACCACATACAGCTTGGAAAACCGCCCCAGAATACAGTATTCGGCGCGAACCAGCCCTCATGACCTTCCTTCGCTACCAGGCCCGCGAAGCTCCAATTCTTCCTGATAGACAATGGAATCTGGAGTCCAAGATATTGCGTCTTCTCCGGCGAAGAAGCAATATCATCGTTTAGGCACTGCTCAAGCCTCTCGTCAAGCTGCGGGCGGAAAAGTTCTTCGTATAACGCAGGTGATAGAAGCTTGGGATCTCGCCGAAACACGGCGGATAGAAATGTGTAGTAAGCCTTTGGAGTTGCGAACACACCGGCACCTCCTAAGCAGTCTGATGCTCCGCCGGACATATTGAAGTCCGAGGCATCCACCGCGGGCGGCTCTCCTTTCTCGTTGAGTGTGCTGAGGTCAGCTATCCTATCTTTCATTCCTTCTCTCGCCCTTGGAAAAAAGCTGGCATCGTTTTCGATCCCAAGGGGCTTCCAGATACGTTCGCGCATGAACTCGTCGAGGCTGAGGTGGGTGGCAGCTTCGACTGCCTTGCCTGCCCATTCAAAGCTCGTGCCGTATGAGAATCCCGTGCCTGGGGGGTACACCAAAGGTAAGGTAGCAATATGCTCGGCATCCGGGCCAGAGAACGGCCTTTCGCCGCGCGAGGCGCGCCACTTCATTAGCAAAGGGTTGAACCAATCGTACTCATGACCAGATGTATGAGTAAGTAGCATTCTAAGAGTGATGAGGATAGTGTTTGGAGTAAGAATAGCTGCGTTCTTATCGTCATCGAAGCCAGTAATAATGCCATATTTCCCAATTCCAGGAAGTATTTGCTTTACATCCTTATCCAAGTCTAAAGTGCCGTCCTGGACGCATTGTAGAACAGCAACTGCAGTCATAAGCTTGCTCATGGATGCAATCGCACTGATTGTGTTTTCTGTATAAGGAAGGTTGGCTCCTTCTTTAAGGCTTGCCTTTCCAAAGGACTTAGAGTAGATGATATTGCCTATTTTATTGAATTAGCTTTCAAGTCGTGAATGAGTATTATTGTAGTGATTCGGCGTATTAGAGTACTGAGTAGTTATATCCTGTAAAGCTAAATACCCTCAAACACCTTGCGTATATAACTGAAGGAACTTTACCATCTCTATCTCCGGCAAAGGCCGAGACACCAGGGAGTAACCCTGAAGCTATAGCATCCTCGTATATCTTGTCGATATTCTGCGTCATTGCTATGTCCATAGTTGGTAGTGAGCCCGAGGTAAGCGGGTGAGTAGCACTTATAAGTTGACTATGGGTCTCAGTGAAGATGCATGATCGAATGGAATAGCCTTGGAATAAAGTAAATCGACTGGTAACAATTAGGATGAGAAGGATTATGAGGGGTTATAGCTATA
Source organism: Daldinia eschscholtzii (assembly GCA_037126485.1). NCBI lineage: Eukaryota > Fungi > Ascomycota > Sordariomycetes > Xylariales > Hypoxylaceae > Daldinia > Daldinia eschscholtzii. The sequence goes on from JBANMG010000007.1 coordinate 2,272,149, forward strand.
TATATACCAGTCAACGATTGGTCGGCACGAGTTTTGTCCCCAAAGCAGGCCCGCCCCCTTCCAGGCCAGCGCAATGCCAATCCCCCACGTCCGTCGAGTGTAGGAGGCAACTAGGCCCCGTGTATAACATCTTGTCTGCACTGTATGGAAGATCTCCTAAATCACATCGTCGTCTAACCCCCTGGCCCCAAGACATCCTTCATTAATGCCGAGTGCAGGTCTTCGAATAGAACTTCAGCTTCATACATAGTTTACAGTCATAGAATGAAAGGTCCAATAGGATCTGAATATTCCCACACTGTTCATAAAAAGGAATAAGCAGAAAATAGAGGAGAAGGAGATTCAGCTATTTAAGGATCACAAGAGCGGCTTCCCATAACTATAATAGAACCTGGAAAACTGACTAAAAGATGTAAACTTAGTTTGCATATATGAGTGATTCCCACAGTGCATTCTCAGGTCTCTGTTAGGACTTCCAACCAAGGGATAAAGGTAACAAAACTTCCCCTCAGAGAGTTAGGCGCAAGCCTACGACGTCATACTGTTTGGAGCATACCCATTAAAGCTATCAACTAAACCCGCCGTCAACAGAGAGAACCGTTCGAGTGATAAATTTGCTCTCGTTACCCAGGAGATAACCAACCATTGCGGCAATTTCACCTATGGGTACCAACTCCTTGAATAAAACCTGGAGGTCGTTCGTTGTAAGGCCAGGTAATTCCTTTTGAACATCCTTTAGCATCCCCCCTTCTACGAGGCCCCTAGAGATAGTAGTAGTCAGTTACGAGGTAGGTTTCGAGCATCCATAAAGGTAGGAAGAAATCAGTAGCGGAGAAGCACAGAATCATAGATCTAAACTCTTCTTCAAGTTCGCTTTCGTATTAAAAGAAGGCCGTACTTACGGGCATACAGCATTGACCCGAATACCGCGGTGCGCATGCTCAGCGGCGGCGACTTTACTCAAGCCGATGACGCCGTGCTTAGATGCCGAGTAAGCTGGAAGGATATGTAATCCATATATTCCGGCACAGCTGGACATATTAACAATGCTGCCACCGTCCTCAATAGCGCGAAGCTGGACCTTGAGGCAGTTGAACACCCCGGTCAAGTTGACGTTGATCACTCTGGACCAGTTGTCGAAGCTCATATCCGTTATCTGGCTTCCATCACCGAGGATGCCTATCCCAGTATCACTCAGGGGTTAGATCGTCAGTCATTTCTTGACTGAGAAGGGGGGAAGGGAGGAAGTTAGGTTGATGAAGCCGAGCGATCATTTCTCTGCAGACCTATGGATAGGATTACATCGGCGTACCTGCATTATTGACACATCCGTCAATCCTCCCGAATTTGGCTTTCGATTCGATTACCCACTCCTCAACGGCTTTCGGGTCTGTAACATCCAGAGACCACGTAAATACCCGAATATCGGGGTAGGTTTGAGCCAGGTACTGTGCTTCGGCATCGAGTTTCTCCTTCTGCACGTCTGCTAGAGACAACGATGCACCGCGTGCCGCGATGTAGTTGGATATAGTTGCCCCGATTCCTTGGGCTGCTCCCGTCATGAGTATAACCTTTCCAGCAAGGGGTTTTGGGTCTGCCATTGGTAGCGAGAGCAGCTGAGAAAGAATCTGAAGAATCTGTCTCGTTGGCACCTAGGAGAACTTTACGTCGATGTACTGGTAGAGACCCGAACCCCGCAGGTGTTTCTGCTTTTATAGACGAACATATCTTCCGGCTCCAGGTGTGAGTCGGAATAGTGACTTACTACGCCAGCCACATTTCCTAATCACATAGTGGCTGCAGATCAGATTTACGTAAACGATTAAGCGCCATGGGAACTGGCGATAAACTAGGTCCAGGTAGTTGAGCATCGAGGGAACATACCCAAACCGGTTCGCGATAGTCCATTGTTGTTTGGCTTTCGGCATCGAAATCACACACACACATGCACGCACATGCATTTATGGTATGACGTGTCGGTCAAAAGAAGCGTCCAACTAATATCAATAAACCCATACCATTGGTAGATAGTGAGTTTTTGTTTTCTATCTACTTGCTCTTCGGAACATGTAAATTAGCGAAAGGTAATATAACCCGAAGAAGAGGGGGGGGGGAATGATTCAAAAAGCAAGTTGAATATGAGATAGGCCTTGATGCATAACAACACATCCCCGCGTCCACCAGACAACAATTACATCCAAATAAGACTTGATCGCATTAAAATGACTAACCTGTATGTGCGGGGGGATATCTATCAGTTCCACCAAGCCGTTGGAGCAGACGTATCGAAACTGAGAGGTAGAAATAGATATATATCACAGTGACATTAGAAGATAGAGTAAGTACATAGAATAGGTAAGCGGTACTCCTACTCTACGTCTACTGTACTCTAGCTAAGGGTCACGGAATACCAATGTCTCATTGGATGTGAGCCTGCAACCTGAGGCACACCGGGGAACTGCACGGTACATAATCCGGGAAAATCATGCAGTGGGTTGTCGTGGTCGTCTTTCTAGACCATTATTTTCTCTTGTGAAGACTTATGAATCTCTTCTTGAAGAACTATACACTGCTTCAATTATGACAATAGCAAGGAAGGAATGGAAACAAAGCAGTGTTCAACATGGACCAAGGGAGGTTGTAACCAGCAAGTCAAAGTGTAGACAAGTAAGACAGAGAGCAAGTTCGCTAGTTCTAATAGCTACTTGTCGAATGGCTCACCAAAAAAAAAAAAAAAAAAAAAAAAAAAGAAAACAAAAGAAAGGATCCTCGCTGTGTACTGACAAACCTTACCCAGACCATGACATGTATGACCCCCCATTAAGCTAGCTGTTTGGTTGACCTGCTAGCATGTCCATGTGTGCAGAAATTTGCCTGGCAATATTTTCGTTTCCTCTCAACTCCGGCCCGCGCTCGCACTCGACGAGGAAGATCATCGTATCCTTGATGCGCTGCTGCCAGAACTGCCAACGATGCATCGTCAAGCCAGGGGCGGGGTGACAATCTCCGTAAGTGTTGTCGAGCTCGAGCTCGTATAACTCCCCGTGCTCCAGGGTCGTTTGAGGGGCTACCGCTTCATAGCCGTTTTTAATCTGCCAGATTATCTTGAATCCGCCACTAATAATCCAGTGCCCGACAGAATTGAGTAACCTGTCGTGCTGCTGGGCATTGTCCCAGCTGGTTTCTAACGCATCGCGCATCGCGAATACACAAAGGACCGGGTCGTCTATTACACCGAGGGCGTACAAGGATGAAGCGAAGTAGTGAAAGTGAAGATTGAAGGGAGGGCATCGATCTTGATGGGGTCTAACTTGTGGGGAATCTGTGTATTGGAAAGTAAGTTAATCTCATGTAGTTTTTTCCGTAGATGGCTGGTATGTACGGGACATCTGTTTAGAAACGATATTGCTACTTACAATAAGCAAAGATGAGTCCCCTCAGGACGTCTTCTTTTGTCAGTGGCGGCGGTTTCGACTTATAATTTATGGCGCCGTAAATTAGATCGAAGATAACCTGAAAAGAGGACTGCTCGCCGGCGAGGAATTGAGCCATGGTGATTTGTACGACGATACCGAGGAAGATGACATTACTTATCACAAGCACTGCTCTCCTCTTCGGCCTGATATGGAATAAAACGAGACAAAAAGTGTCCACATCCTTTTGGGCCAAGGCTTTAGGGAGGCGTATAAAGTGTGTGATGATATTGAATAACGATTTGCATGCGGCAAACTCTAGACTGCTCATGCGCAGATATGTATTCTCCCTGATAAATATATGGTCTGGTTCTACGAATGAGGGAGGATCCTGCTCGTCCATATTGATGAATTATGAGTGAGTATTGGTGATGCTATAAAGAATAGGACAGCTACGGAAGATGGTATGCTACACTTTTCTTAGACATTGCTATTCCGAACAGGATTGTGTATATATCAGATACAGACTTTCAGACGACATTTTCGGAAGTAGATCTCATTACCTAGTACTAACTCAGATCGTTCTTACTTTATAGATCAAGCAAAGACAGGGAACTGCATACCGAATGCTTGAGAATACTTGCCTTGTTGTTCACCTACCTAAGCTAGGTACCTGCTATCCGGTGGTCATTGCTCAGGCGGAATTATGCAGAGTCTCGAATTCTTGGCATGCATCACTCGGGTTGTGAGATTGTGAGCTGGTGTTGAATGGTTCGTCATATTAATGCGTCAAGTGGAGGGATTTCCTCAGATGTCTTCATAACGGCCTAACAAGACCGATTGGATGTATTTCATACGTATTCCATTTTCCAACCCACCGTCTACCTTGTATGGTATACCCCTACTGTTTGTTCCATATCGTACATGTTTCGTAATTCACGATCTCTTTGACTCCTTGGCGACTAAATATTTTATACTCTGAATTGAGCGTTAGTACTTTGGATAGGGTTTACGTCATAGTTAAGCTCTAAGTATCTCACGGTGGAAGAAGGTATTCGCTCCAGGGACTTGCTAGGAAAGCGACAGCGGCCTAAGACATATGAGTTAGCAAAGTTTGGAAGAGAGGGGATATGCTATATATCACAAACTTACACCGAAGATTGCTACGCTGCGTACGACGGAAGCATTTTCGGGAGATGTGAAAGCTTCGTAAGTAGAGCCAATAAATCCCTTATTGGAACGGCCCCCTACTCTTTTTGGCGGCATGATGGTATATGGGATAATGCAGACGTATGGCGGGGGGGGAGGGGAGTGTAGTAAAATTGGTGAGTTCTACCGTGTCTGGGTGTTGTTGTATGATGTCGAGTACAAAGAAAAAAGAAAAAAAAAAAAAAAAAGAATTTGAAGAATGAATTCAAGGCTGAATAAAATCGGAACTCATGTTACGCTATTCCGTAGACGGGACAAGCGGGGCCAATCTGAGCTTGGAGCGGAACCCTGCATGGGATCTTTGTGGGGCGATAATTATGGAGCATGCTGTGGCTCATGCGCAGCTGACAGGCCAACTTCGTAATGTCGTCACAAGGCTGAAGGCGATTGCATTAGGTACATGTACCTACCTACCAGATACCTATTTAAGCTTTATGGTTTCCCATTTCCAGCTTTCCCAACCCGTTTCCATCAATTATAGCTATAGATCATTCGCACGCCCCCATGACCGCAATTCGATATTCAAATATCGTTCATACTCCTACAATCACACTCGAAAATGGTTGAGACACCCAGATTCGCCTACGGACATGCCGGCGGTTTCTTACCGAACGGCACCACCTCATTACCCTCTCCCGCCCCGAGCACAGCATCAAACCAGGCCGCCGCGCGTCTTCCGCGCCCACGATCAAAACCCCTCGCTCGAGGTTCTAGAAAGGAAGATTATGCTAGAAACTACGTTTCCGACAGACTGTTACACATATCACGTCGATACGTGAAGAAGCATGGAATTCCGGACCCCGCTGATGAAGTAAAGGGTTATGAAAGTATGGATGAGCTATGCAAAGATATGGAAGATGTAGTTGATGTACTCTGGTTCTCGGGCACACGTATGCTTTTTCCCTGCGATTTTATCCTAAAGGAATTCGAATAGCCTTTGTCATTAACGTACTCTTTAGCCAGCCTACAAATACCCTACCTCCTTAACGTCGCGCTCGCATTCAACACGTACCTACCCTCCTTTCCGCCATCACCAGGACCTACTTTCGCGCTCCTTAAGAAGCTCGACCACTGTTTCGCTAGTCTCTTAATAGGTCGTGATATTAAATCCGGAGATCCATTACCGGGATTCCAGGGCAACGGAAGAGGACTAACGAGAACCGATATGGTGCGCTGCAAAAGTCTCGTCGACGAGACCCGTATGATAGTCGCAATGATTATGAGCGACGAGCCGGGTGTCGGGATGTATGCAGACGCAAGTGATGACGATGAATTGGCACAACCACCTACGAGACAAAACATCGGGGTCTCGTTATCTACCGGACTAATACAGACGCCTGTTCTCGAAAGTAATAATAATACCAAGGTCAAGTCTGAAGATGTTATAGACTTTGAAGACGACGCAGACTTAAGTGACGTTGAAGAACCGCGTCGTGCCGCACCCAAGCGCAAATCTGTCGACACAGATTTAGAAGACGATGGACTCGACGATAAGAAACGGATTAAAGTTGAGGAAGAAGAGCCGACCCCAGTATTTAGTGATGCGGCTCTAGGGGCTCGGAGTCCGGTCCCGACTATAGATGGACCTGGTCCACATCAACCCGACAGCAAGTTTCATTGGATGATCGACGACGACGACGATGATTCTGATGAGGACGTGGCCCCGGCTACCAAAGCCAGCATTAATGCTTCTACTACTGCTCCATCGACAGTGCAGATGGCTCCCGACACTGAACGGGACATGGGCGAGCCTAGTGGAGACTCGGACGAGGAAGAAGAGCTGCAACTCAACGTGGGCAAGGTCTACGAAAAGACGATGGTACAGCTTGGGAAATCACTTGGTGAGTCTATAACAGACGACTAACAAATAACATGCAAGGTTATACAAAGTTGAATGTATTATGAATGTATTATCTATTATATGGAATGGTCTTGACAGTGAATATTAGTCATAATAAACGCGGAGGAAACTAGATCTCAGGCATAAATCACATTACATTTCTCTTGATTAGGTTTATTTCCGAGTATCTCCCAAAAGTGAATTTTGTTAAACAAGTGCCATTCATTTCCTAATTATAAGAAAAAAAAAGAAGCACATACTACTACGACTACTACTACTGCGTGACAGTTTTTTTTTTCTGAAACTTTCGCAGGGAGAGCGAATGCTTCCAAGGAAAATGATAAAAACGATACATCATGAACCACTCCAATGACATCTCTGCTCTATTGAATACAACCAACACAGCACAATGACCCGCGCTACACCAAGCCACCAAACCCGGCTCTCCACATCTACTTCTGGCCGTAGCATAAGAAGTATGTTGAATAGCCAAATCTCCCGTCTCCCGAAACACTCTCACACTCCACGCCAACCCCCTTTTAGGGTCCCAGAATCAATAATCAGCACCTTAGATTGCGAAGCAAATATTTGCCTAAGAAAGGGACGGTTTTTTCTCTTTGGCAAGCTTAGACGTCGTCATTCACGCCCTTCCACTCCTTTAATATTGTCGAAGAAGCTTACTAACAACGACGCCCAAGCTACCAGAAGCATTCTGCCTCGTATAGCACGACTAAGATGTGCCTATTAAGTAAGAGCTCGTCGCCTCACACCAGGGTAGCGCAAATCAATATAGCAGCGGGTTGGGGACATTCCATCAACTCCATCAAGTGTGTCGATGTAGAATTCATTGCCTGACTGATCCGCTGATCTCAAGGCAAGAACCAATCCAATGTAAAGACAAGGGAAAAACGCAAACCGGACAGTAGCAACTATTTTGATACGGATCCTCCAAGAAAAAAAAGAAGTACAATAGAATCAATCCCGAACCTCAAGGCTGAGTCGCCCTTCGCTAGACTCTCAAAAGTCTTAGAGATGGAATCGGGACGGCGACGGGGGGATAGGTGATATGAGCGGTTTAACGAAATAACTAAAAACAATAAGTATGGTATGATAGTCTAAGAGGACAAAAATTCAACAAGCTTTTCAGTAGTAGTCGTGTTTCATGTCTGGTCCGCTGAGTTCGAATATCCGTCAGACCATGGCCATAGTCCAGATGCGAGTTTAAACAACCGATGAACGCCATGACATGCCCAAGTTAACCCGAACGTAGAGATGCTTAATGGATATCACTCCAGACCCGGCGAACTGCAGACGTGCTCCTACTCCGCCCCAATCTCCCCGGCCCCCTCCACGCCAAATGCCGGAGCACCAAAATCAAAGGTTCCGGGATCAGCATCACCGTCATGTAGGAAAGAATCAAAATCAAAATCCTGTAATAAATCACCCGTCTGCATAGGGTCCGCGAACGGCATGTTAAAATCCTACATGAAAGTTAATCAAAAGTTGTCTGACCAGTAATTAGGGGAAAACTCACCATCCCGCCATTGTTGTCCATGCTGAACGTGTTCATTTGCGACGGGTCTGGGTGCGCTTGGGGTGCTGCAACTGGTGCGGGAGCAGGAGGAGGGGCGGATACAGGTGCATTGGCTGCTGGCTGAGAGCCCACAGCCTGGCCGTTCTTATTAAAGTTAGTAGTAGTATTGACGGGTGTGACGGGTGTGGGCGGTTCAGGTTCCTGGGTGGCTTCCGAGGCCGGTGTTGCACCCGTAGGCTGGGGTGCCTTCTTCTGAGCGGCAGCCTATATAAGTAATTAGCCAGGTACTACAACTGTACGTTCCTTAACGAAAAATCGTATGCGTACCTTGTTCTTCGTGTTCTTTGTGTCCTTCTTCTTGGGTGCCGCCTTGTTAGACTGTTGAGGGGTAGGTGGTGCCGCATTATTCTGTTGCGGCGACGCCGTTGCGCGGCCTGTAGCAGCATTGTTGACTGGCGGCGGAGCCGATGGAGGCGGCATAGATCGTTGTTGCGGCGTGCCCTGAACTTGGCCTTGAGGTCCTTGAGGGCCTTGAGGTGCCATACCATTTCCATTCGGACCTTGTTGCCATTGCATTTGGGGGCCACCTTGGGGACCCTGCTGGGGTCTCATCATCTGGGGATTCATTTGGGTGTTAAAAGGTTGATTGGGGTGGGAGCTCGGGGGTCGCATGGCTCCTCCACCGTTCATTTGCGTAGCAACCATATTGGAGTCCATCCCGTTCATATTCCTCAGATAATGGCTCTGCATGTTGGGATCCATTGCGTTCTGTACGAAATTCATCTGGCTCGGCGAGCCCCTTGATTGCGCGCCCTCAGTCAATGATGGCGAGGGGATAGTAGCGGGGTTCATCTGCGGAGTACTGCGCTTTATCTGGTCTGCAGGGTTGGGAGAAGCCCCCGTGCGAGCCCCCTGAGCAGACGGGTCTTGGAAAGTCTGTCCGTTCGGACCAGGGCCGCCGGGTGCTCCGGGACCGCCAGGGCCAGTTCCGTCTGCTCGCGGCATACCGCCCATGCTATCTTGTTCCTGCCTTGCCATCAGAAGGCGTTTCTTATTCTGCTGTTCCAACAACATTAGCTGCATTTGATAGTCCTGCAGAGCATGATTGCTTCCGCCCGCCCCCTGGGCACCACCTGGTGCACCGGGCCTCACCACTCCAGGGCCGCCCATTCCCTCGGTATTATAAAGTGCAGTAATTGCAACGTCACCGGGTCCGCCCTGCATCATAGGTGACTGGCCCTGTGGACCGCCAGGGTTGGGCATCTGCTTGTTAGTTATTTGTTGGCCGTGGTGCTGCTGCAGATTTTGAGAATACGTTTGAATCGACTTGGCCTGGGTCTGCGGGGGCTGGGCTTGGAAGTTCTGGAACTGTTCAGCGGATAGATTAGCTGGGTTGATGCCGTTTGTCAAGAGCATATGCTGAGTTATAGCAGTATTTCTGGGTATGTTGCCTACTTGTTGTCCTGGCATGCCTTGCTGCGGTCGTTGTCCATTGGGCATCATGCCTCCTTGTTGAGGATTGAAAGGTCCTGATGCGTCTAGACGCGGTCTCTTACTCGGTGACGGCGCGTTCTCGGCCGAGCCAGGAGAACCTGGGCGGTTTTGATTATTGTCCATATTTGAACCGTCACGCTGCATCTGACCTGGCTTCGCATGCTGCAACATGTGCATGGCTTGAGGGCTTTAAGGCAACAACGTCAGCAAACTAGTGATACATATGATACTCTCGACATACTTCTGATTATTGGCCATGGCAGTCCTAGCCAGGTTCTGTTGCTGCTTTGTATTAACTTGCATGCCGTTTGGCATTCCCATCATTCGGTTTTGGCCGTAGAGGTCTTGTCGCATTCCGCGTAGTATCGCTTGATGCTCTGTTTGTCTCTGGCGGTTTTGTTGCTAGTAATAGTCAGCGCTAACGCCGCCTCTGAATGACTTCATGGGGCACTTACCTGAGTATGATTGACATATTGGCTTACGTGGGGATTGATGCTAGGCTTGTTACGTTGAGCGTAAAGCATGTCCCAGAATAAGCAGAACCACTCGTACAGGAAGCTATTTTCGGCAGCTGCTGGGACGTTCGGTAAAGGAAGATCCGCGGGTCGCTTTGAGTCTATGTCGTCTTTACTATCAGTGTCCATGGGATCTTCGCCTACACCATTGCCCAGGACATTGCCATTCTCGTCCCGACGGCGACCAGGGCTTTCTTTAATGACGTTGAGGGTTTGCTCGCTCTTGAGCATTTGGCGCGCACAATCGTACATACCCTCTCGAAGAAAGTAGTCGTAGATGTATGTGTTGAGAACTGTTCGATTATTCCCTTGGCTTTGGACCTGCTGTTGTTGTGCGGCTAGTGTATTCGCCATCATTGGCGATGGACCGCCGACGGGGCCAGCCATGGGAATGTTGGCCATATTCATGTTATTCATTAGTGAGAGATGATGGACAGACTTTCGTCTGTCGGGATCCGCGATATCCAGTCACAGTGATAAGCAACCAAGGGCAAATGCGCGTGCGTGTCGCGGTGACGGGGAGCCAAGCTTCGCAGCCGTGAGCTTCAATTCCGACAACGAAAAATCGTGTTGTGATCCTAAGATCGATCAGTCGAGTGTTTCCGACGTTTGTTCCTTGGTCAGCGACGGAAGAAGAACCCGCCGGATGAGACAGAAACTATTGCGCGTAAGTGTAATAATCAACTGAGCGATCCAGTGCTTGATACTTGGCGGTGCGTTTACAGAAGAGATCTCGGCCGTTGGATTTCGCCCTTTTTTTGCCAGACAGGAAATATTGATTAAGCAAGAGTCTGAATCCTCCAACTATGCAAAAGGAGCGAAAGAGGATGCGACCGGGTACACGAGTACCGAATGTGCCTTGGGTATACAGAGACCAGAAAGGAAAACCGCGAATGAGGTGGAAAGAAAATGTTGGTATGAAGTATCGCAAGTGGCGGTAGAGTTAATAAGGTTAAAGAAATGGACGAGTGGATGAGAAAAAGTCAAGGTGGTGGTTGCGTGTCGGATTTTTTGGTGCGACAGCGGTGATGGCGAGGATGGGTTTGTCAGTCGATTTTCGGTCGGGTGGTATGGGCGTGGTGGTCGGGTCGTGGCGGTGGTAGGTGCTGATAATAGCGGTTGTTATTGGGGGCTGGTGCTTGTTATAGCGAATAAGAGAGGGCGCCAGCGGGATGACAGCTAATGGATTTTTTTTTCCCTCGTCTTGGTCCTTTTATTAAAAAGAGACCCCTCTCTTCTAATAAACTTTCTCTATTTTTTCCCTAAGTCGTAAGTCGAAATGGCCTCGGATCCCGTTTCAAACGCGACAATTCAAAATTGTAATAGTAAGGAGAGGTAGAGAAAGTAAGTAATCGAAGAGTTAGACAAGATTTTGCGTGGATCGCTCGGTCTTGATCGATAGCGAACAGATGAGCTAGGTGGGTAAGATTTGTTTCGGCGCAGCTCAGGTAGATAGTACAGTATATGTAGAAATGGATTGAAATAAGATGCACTGTGCCTCTCGTTGCATGTATGGGCTGCCTTGCTCCTGGCTATGGGGGCAGAAAGGCGCCTTTTGCTTGCCGCGTTCAGTACTGATGCAGTACTGTTGCAGTACTATTGCAGTGCAATATTCCACTCCTATCGCGCGTATTCTCTTCCTGATGTTCGCTCTGCTTCGTAGACTGTCCTCGTGTATCCCTTTAATGTGAGGTCACAACGCTTCTGTGGTGTAGGAGGAGCGTTGAGTTTCCTTCCACAACGAGAAGCCAATTAGGCGAATTCGAAATCGCGCACGGTGGATGCGACCTTGCAGACATTCAAAAGACCAGGCAATATCCAGAGATGCATAGGCACTCAACAAAATGTTAGAAGAATGAGGGGGATTACCGCCGTAGAGATAAATGTCGAGAGAATGAGAAGTGTTTAAGAAGGATTAGAAAGATATAATTCTACGGAATCTGAGCCGAGACTGGCAAAGAATAGTGGCAGGAGAATGATGAAGGTGTGTGCGAGGCAAGTTCCAATCTAAGTACCAGAACGTGGTAGGTGTAGTGTAGAAGAGTAAGGTTAGGTTAGGTTAGGTAGTTTTAATTGTGGTGCGTGGAGAGAGATGCTAAGGCGAATGGAGCGAATGGAGCGAATGGTAAGGTAAGGGACCCCCTGTGCTTTGGGCTCTTTGGGGCCTTTGGGGCAGAGTTTGGGGGGGTTTTGAGACAGAAAAGGAAGAACACACGCAAGCTAGGTAGTTGCACTCAAGGCGCGGTAGTGCGAAAGTTGCAGTGCAGAAATGTGTTAGAGTAAAGAGCAGTTGTGAGGAGCTTGCAGAACGGGGGGACTGGGGGGAGTCGAGAGGTATGGGTTGAGACAGACGCGGTGGAAAAACCTATGGGTCAGAGGTCCGATTTAGGTGCATATCTGAGAACGGTATCATGTATACTTTATACCACTTTAAGCGGGCGATCCGGGCATTAAGCGGGGGATTATACAAGATTGACAAGGTACCTTCCAGCGTATATTTTAGAACGCCTTCCCAAATTTCATCTTGGCATCCTTCATGTCAATTTCAGAATTCTAACAAGCAGCAACCCTGATGTACCTACCCATAATGATGACTTCCAAGATGCACACATCTCCCTATGTTATTGCCATATGTTCGCAACTTCATTATATGAGCTTCAGCCTCGCATAATACGAATATGAAATGTGAGAATCATGATGCCAAGTTTGAATAATAGAAGCAAGTAGCTATTTTATTAAATTGTTGGGTAATCGTCAAGCAAAGACACATCTTGAGATTGTTAAAACATATGGTAGCGGTACATTCATATCATGTAGATAATATCAATAAGTGGTCCTAATCCCTGCCGATATTTGTTTGTCTATAAGGAAGCCATGGGTTAAGATCAACTTCATCCTCCTATTCTCCTCACAATAGATCGGAATAATGATTTGATATATTGAGTCAGTCAACCCCGGCCGATCTATCGATTCTATTACCCTATGCTATGCGAATATTGAGCATGCATTCAAATAATACAGCCGGCCGGGAATATTCTTCACCCCGTCCGTTCCGCAGCTGTCACTTGTCAATACGTCTAGTACAGTAAGGCATGAATCGATGTGAACCAGGTATATATCTGCGAAATATATATGTACGGTAGATGGAGTTCTTCACCAACGTCCCCCTCGTCCCTTACTTGCTTTAGCTCTTCGATTAAAATAAACCCCCAAGGCGGCATTCTACAAGTGTGCAGAGGAACGGGCCATGTTTGTCTGCCGTTGTCTAATGACATCACAAATTTTATTCAACAAGCAATACTAGTTCTCCTTGACAGATATAAAACATAACGCAAAGTACTAGGGGCTAACATTTGAAGTGCTGGGATGTTGTAAACAGTTATGTTCCTTTTTCGTATCAATCTTTAATAAACCAACAGGATAAACCCAAGGGCATCTAAGTTTGATACGTCAATAAAGGGGGCTTGAGTGTACATTTTCTTCGCCATGACAAAAGAACCTTTTGGACCGCCTATCACTCATGTCGGTTGTTCTTCCTTGGACCCGTTAGGCTTTTGCCACATCGCCTTGCTTAGGCGAAGCTGAAGCCTCGTGTAAGAAAAAAAAGAACCGTTATCAAATCCTGTTATGTGCACCACACAAGGTGCCTTGGGGAGATATTACCAAGAAGGGGAGAACAAACCTGATTTCAACGAAATAATAGTTAATATAGTAGGTCTTACGCAAACACATTAATTATACTACTAGAGAGATTATTCAGTATATATATGCTTTTTTTTCTCCAACGAGGCTAACGCGTTGCTGACTCATTGTGTCACAATGCGATCCTATAGAGCTCGAGCTGAAATAGTAACAGGTTGATAAGTCGGTGGATCATGTTGGTAATTATGCCTTCCATAACGTATGTTACGCTAACGGATGAACCGGTGGACTCATAGATGCAGGTACAGTCACACTCCGTGTAAGTACTGAATGCATAAAAAAAAAAAAAAAAAAAACCTCCGATGGTCCGTTGGTGCTTCCAAATAGGTAGCAAATATACGAATTATATAATATTACATGATATTTACAATTTTCAAACCCACACGAAAAGTAAAAGGGTGTTTGGAATGTTGTTTCTCGAATCAACATACGACGTAATAATGTGCTATACCCCAACTACCTAGTGCAGATTATAGTACCTATTAGCTATGGAGATATATCTTGTAAGTTACAAGGATCGCTAAGCGGACGAGGCCATTGATGTAAGCCCGTCTGTAAATATGCCGGAAGATCACTGCACGAAAGAATGGATTTGAGCGGACTTGGCGGGGTCTATACCCCGACTGGACCGACTTGACCCCAAGTGACTTAACCTAAGCGACCAAGCGACCAAGTCCTTGGCCCTTACCCTCCCAGCGGCGCCTCCCGCATTCCCCTCCAGGATTTCCTCAGTCTCGGGAGTCAAGTGGACCACCCCAATCTAAGAAATGAGGAATCTAGATTGCACCCCTTTTCTGTAGAAACAATGGAAACTATATTACCCTTGCCGTGGGCTTGTCGCCGCCACTTACCCATCCCGAATCCTCATATTATTTTAACATGTTGGCTAAGTCTCAACTTTTCATCCTGGTGCAATATACGTTCTTTGTTGAACAAATTGTTTGGATATATATATCTCGGGCAGCTTCGGTGGTAAATTTCCAGGCGAAGAGTTTGGGGGTGGGTCATGCAGAGTGTATAGAATTAAGCGTAGCATGTTGTAATATCCCAACAATCCAGGACCGATGGCGTTCTATATCGCTAGATATTTTATAGCTGGTATCATTATTAATATCTGTCCAAACTGCGCCTGTTAGGCTGCTGGAAGACATGCTAGACCTGGGACAACCCTTTAAAAATTATACATATTGCCATCGTAGGCCTCCTAATCGTCCTCTGGTGGTAACTCGTCGTCAATATACCTTATCAAAGATATCCTCATCTCGGTGGTATCATTCCCCCGAAGCACGTCGCTGATAAAGTGTGCTTCGACTTGCATTTGAACCATCTCAAGCGCCCCTCGCAGAACGCCGCAAAATATGTTTGAATACCACAATTCATCCTGCGCTCGACCGTCATCAGGAAGCTCAACGAAGTCAGCTAATGGATTCTCTTCGAATACGAGCGAGAATTGCTTGCTGTCGCTTGTCCAGTTTGTTACAGTCGGCGTAATGTTAAGAAATATCTTAAAGCCGACCTATGCGAACCAATCGTATATGTTAGTTAAAGATACATATGCGTGAAATCGGGATTGCTTATCGTGAAGACTCGCCTTCGCGATCATGTCGGCTGTCTCCCGAAAATTGGAGCATCGTCTCATGGTATTAGATTTGGCCAGGTAGTCCTCGATCAATCGGAGGCCAATATTGTAGCCCATTCTATCCAGTTGTTTATTGACTTCAACATAATCACCTTCGAAGTCCTTACATAGCTGCGCGACTATGGTGCCGTATGTCAATGTAACAAGCTCGGCGTTAACTTTGTCAATGCGGCCCCTTATTGTGGTGTGTTCTTAGAATCCATGTTCGTAAATGATAGTGGTTATAATGGTTCTTGGACTTACTTCCAAATCCTACTCTTTATTAGCAAAGACCCTGCGAGGCTGAATAGATGCTGCTCACTTACTCTTCGCCCACTCGGGCAGCTTTATTTGCTGACATGCTCGATTGTCGAGCTCAGGTTGAGTTCATCCAGGTCATTGACTCTTCCCCGTATACGTTTTTCGGATTTGAGAAGATTCTTAACAACTTAGCCCTGTGCGTGCGCGTACGTGTGGCAGTCTTGGGAAGTGAATTTAGTAATGATAAGACGGTGAAGCATGAAGCCAGGACAGTTGCAGTTTCATTGATGGATTGATTGGTGGGACCGAGGGGTTACGTCGGCGGCAGCTCGATGTAAAAGTTCCGATCTCTTTGACGATCCACCATTTACCTATATGTACCTATGTACCTACATAAGGTAATGTCAGATGTAATAATGTACTGTCATGTGACATACGGTCACATGGCTCCTCGACACTGTTCAAACACAGTGATCGTTTGCAAAAAAAAAAAAAAAAAATAATCTTCCTTTTCAATCAATCAATTGAATCAATAAAATCACACAGGTAAGATTGATGTACCTAGTACAAACTATCTAATCTACCTACCTAGGTAGTAGGTACCTAAGTAGGCAATGTCTGGGCAGTAGCTTTCAGGAAAATTAATTATCCGGTAGAAATAATTAGGTAATTGCAGATGGGTCTACTAGATAAAGCTAAACTACAATTACTTAGGTACTTGGAGCTCCCTATCTATGTAGTATGTAATAACTATGTACTATGTAATTCTGGGATAGACGCATCTTAATATTTATTACTGAACAGAGACGCGCAGGGTCGCGCGTAATTACCTTATAGAAACATACAGAAAAGGCTTAAACTTGACAAATCCCACAAGCAAACGAAAATTTTGTTTCTCCAAATCGAAATTTTAGTTGACAGTAATGTCCGCCGAAAAGCGCCCTGCGCCTGAAGAACCAGGTGCAGGCCAATTGGTCGTTAAAAGGCAGAAGCCAGGAACCAGTACTGCGCTCTCTCGCCGAGATGGAACATCTGGGAGTAGCGCACTGGTGCAGTCTGTATGTATATCGAATATGACAAGCAAGATGATAACAACGAGCATAGTGCTGATATCGTAGTTTAGGCACCTCGAACGAGTAACCTAGAAGCGCCATTGATGGAACTTACAGGGCACTCCGGAGAAATCTTTTCAGCGAGATTTAATCCTACAGGCGGGTTAATTGCTTCGGGATCCATGGACCGTAGTATCTGTAAGCCTAACCTCAGTGCCTTGCTCCCGAACTGTACTGACCGAGATAGTACTTTGGAATTCATCAGGCGCATGCGAGAACTACGGCGTGTTGACAGGCCATCGGGGTGCTGTTTTGGATCTACAGTGGTCTCGGGATTCCGAAATTCTATACTCAGCTTCGGCCGATATGCACCTTGCGAGCTGGGATTTAACTTCCGGGACAAGGATACGACGATATATTGGACATGAGGAGATCATAAACACTATGGACACAAGCAAGCGTGGCGAGGAGCTCATAATCAGCGGAAGCGACGACGGTACTATAGGCATCTGGGATCCTCGATCAAAAAATGCTGCCGATTTCATTGAGACCGACTTCCCAATTACAGCTGTAACAGTCGCAGAAGCAGGTAATGAGATCTTTTCAGGTGGCATCGACAACGACATCAAGGTCTGGGACATGCGCAAAAAGGCCATTGTATATTCTATGCTGGGTCATAACGATACGGTGACTAGCTTACGCGTGTCGCCAGACTCTCAGTCGCTACTATCTTACTCGCATGATTCAACTGCGAAGACCTGGGACATAAGACCGTTCGCACCCACTGAGCGACACATCCGTACATTCGATGGGGCGCAGGTAGGAGTTGAGAAGAACCTGACCCGAGCCAGCTGGGATAAGACAGGCAAGAAAATTGCTGTAGGTGCTGGTGATGGAACAGTATTGATATGGTCCAACGACACTGGCAGGCTCCTCTATAAGTTACCCGGCCACAAAGGAGCGGTCAATTGCGCCGAATTTACTCCCGGTGAGGAGCCCATTAGTAAGTGACTCCCTAATCTCAATCCCACAAGATCTGATTGCTGACATGCGATTAGTTTTATCCGCGTCTTCTGATCGTAGAATGCTACTCGGGGAGCTGAGATGAGAGCTCTAGTTTGCTGAAGCTTAAGGGAATGGCAAATAGCCCATCGTTTTGGGTATGGTTTACACACATGTCCCTGAACGCTTCCGCGAAAACCCTATGCCTTACTTCAGATATGTTATTTGTTAGAGCCTTGGATTCTATTGTTGTAAGCTCCCTCGACCTACGGTTGCAACTCGTTCAACAATATTAGCAAAGGCACATCAGTAATATCTCAAATGAGTCCTTCGAGGTAACGAATTAAAGCCTACACCTCAGAAAAACTGGTGAGAGATATGATAACTGTCTGACATAAGTTTGAATAACTCGTCGTTCTAGCAATCCAATGTTGATTATTAGCTTAATGGAGGTAGCATATTCAACACTTGACGCTCTATTTGTCTACGACGCAACGCAAATAGCCAGCTCGTGTGATATTACCTAATTATAACTAGATGTTCATGTTAGTTTCGTTATCTTTCTAGAATGAGATATCGAAGCTATATTTACATTTACAGACAAAAAAAAAAATAACCCGTGAGGCACTAAAGATTGGGGTCGTACTGTGTATATCTAAGGTACCTACATATACGTAATGTATCTGGGTGGTTATAAAATATATGTAATCTTTTCACCTACTTTGTTCACTATCTCGCGATTACGTGTAAGCAGATAAGGTACACGATATGTAACTCGTATAAGACCCACCTGCATACCTAATAAATCGTTACTTTATTGGGTGGTATGTAGCAAATTCCGAAACAATGGTCGCGGTGGTGCCCCTGCGTCTGGGTTTCATCTCGAGCAGCCTCAGCACCTGCAGTTGCAGTTAGAGAACGGACCCCTAAGCGGCAGGTTCCTCGACACAGCAATAAAGGGGCAATTTGATTGGCCAGCATCATCTTCTCCCCAATTCCCAAATCGAACCGAATTTACCAAGTTAGCCAAACTACCACTTCAGGTCTCTCTACTTCAGCACTAGTCGTTTTGTATGCCTGGTATACGTCTGGTGTATTCCTTCATGCTTTACAAACCATACCAATGGTCGATTGAGAGCGTTGCATCCTTCCGATTACGCGGGTGTGTGCAGATGAGACCGTCAACGCTTTCTAGACGCTCGCTCATTCTAGCAGTCTCTCAAGCGCCGTGACGTCCACATCTTCCTTCACCTATCCTTGGTGTGCCTCGCAGCTCTCACTCTCACTCTCTACCCCCTCCCCTTCGTTCCGTTTGTGGCTGTCTACTTTCTCGTTTCGCTTCTAGCTTTCTCTTGGCGAGCCAATTGACGGCTATTGCAGTCGATGGAATCATCATAATCCTCTCGTTTTCTTTTTTTGTACCATTTCTCGTCCCTCGTTCTATGCCATTTGAGAATAACGGACTCTGGGAGTTTCGGTTCTATTCTCTCCTGCGTCAATACTGTCGTTAATTTATTCAATAATTCGCTCTACCACCACATCCCTTTACCTTTCTTCCCTCTTTGGCTTGGCTGGTCCATCCCGAGCTTACAGTTTACGATTCGAGACGTACTACATATAGATACTACGGGTATTCGAACATTTCTTTAATCCCGCGATATTCGATTCGTCGAGGGTATTTTCATCCGAGACGAACATTACATAACACTGAAGAGACTCGATATTCGTCGTCGATCGACTTACACAGAGCTTCCATTGGCACGACCTGTTGAATACACGCGCCAGGTCGGCCTAGCTTAGCCATCCGAGTTTTATTGTAATATCCAAACCTTGGCCGACCCGCACTCGTTTCATCACTCATTAGATTTCGCATCGCGATCGGGACCAGCAAATAAAAGCATGTACAGTATTAGATATCGGTGATATTAGGTTCGACGCTTAAGAAGCTACATTTCTGCTCATTATAGTCATGGATTACCTTCGCTCGAATGTCCTGCGAAGGGGGCAATCCTCGGATCCACAAAGGCAGGATTTAGAACGGGGACGGCCAGAGATGGGGGAGCAATCTGGTTCCCGTACAAGACGCTTCCCGATTAGTCGCCCTTCACTGCCTGCGATATTTACAAATCGGTCACTTATAGGTGGACAAAATCAGAGGACCGGCGACGGCAACGCCGAGGATGATAGCCCAAAGACACCGCATCACGGTTCAGGATTTCCACATACGCCTTCCACTCACCTTCGCATACCAAATTCAGGAAGGGCCGGGGCAGGAGAATTCCTGAGCCCAACTTCTAGCCAGACCTCAGCGCCTACGTCGCAAGTATATCCACCTCGAACACAGGACGAACAATTTCCTACCGTATCTGAACCAAGACCCTCCCATAGGAGTGATGACCGCAGAGATAACAGTCTGGGACGGCCACCATTTCGGGGCGCGGATCCCGGAGAGACACGCTTAGCCGATCAAGTAGGCAGGACGAGACGGAATCGTAGGCGGAGAGAGAGACACGATGGGCGGCCTAAGAGGTTCTTGTTTTGTTTTCCCTGGGTTAAATCACGGCGAATACGCTCCCAGATATTGCGGTGCTTCGTGTCCGGCCTTTTCCTAATGGCTATGCTCACTGTTTGTGAGTAGTTGAAAAATCGACCTTTGCGAGGTTCCATACTGACGTGGCGTTTGCAGATCTCGCCCTTTCAATCACCAAGAACGTAAATAGCAACGAGTTCACGGTGCTTTTAATCGTCGTTATTTTATCTGCGACTATCTTCTTTTGTCACGGCCTAGTCAGAATTTGTATGCTGATCATCAAGCCGCCCAATGAAGATGAACGTCCGCGTATACCGCAGCTAATGGAACCTGGTGGATACGCCGTTCCACGACGACCAATTCATGTCATTCTTGCGCGCGACGAAGAAGCCGCAGGGATTGATAACGTTGCCAACAAACTAGAGCCTCCGGCTTATGGGCTATGGCGCGAGAGCGTTGTATGTATCAATTTAAATATCTTATGACGTAATATCCACCTTACTGACAAGTGATATAGCGCGTAGATCCGGATCGCTTATACTGGCAGCGTAATGACCAGGCGCCTACGGATGTCGATGAAGAGCAACAGACTCTTCCCGAGACGGCTCATACTCGCCCACCATCATATGCATCGGAAGATGGTGTATCCTACGTTGTTGAGGCTCGTCCAAGGTCCATGGCCCCACTAACTGACGTTCCACTTACGCCTCACCCATCCGAGTCCAGGCTACCTCCCGCGACAGAGCGGCCTTAAAAATGTTTGGTAATAGAACACGTGCATCCGCGTTTATAACCCAATGTCCGACGGAGGATAGGCTGAGTCGGATGGGTAGCCTACCCGTATAATGGTGTATGATCAGAGGGAGGAATCAAGTATAAAAAGGAAAAGGGTTAAAGTGAGGGTCTTGTATGTCTTATCCATACCAGCATGGCGTAGAATCTAGGTAGCATGGGTTACATATGCATACGGAGTTTGTGATTCTAGCACCGGCGCCGGGGAGCGTGGGTTAATATTGCTTTTAAAAACTACCTTGGAAATATTTACTACCTCCTAATTGAGTCCTCTTCTCTTAGTAGAGCGCATACCGAAGCTTTTAGTAGACAGTGTACTCATTATGTTAGATATATTCTCAATCGGCGTATTTATACATCTATTTACAAAGCTCTTACCGGGTGATCCATTCTATGTTCTCATTGGCAATAAACAGCTTTTTAACATATCAATTATTTCTATATAAGTTTATGTTCGGACATTTAGTCTACTACGAAGGTCTTATTAAATAAGAGTCCACTGAGAGACGTTTAGTATGGCGAGCGCACTATTAGCAAATTCAATTCCAACAAACTAGATCCAGATTCGAAATTGAGATAAAACATATGCTTTGAAATACTTACAGGTTATCACATTAGGGAACGGCCCTACGTTATTTCAGGCCATATCTATTCGAGGCTCGAATCCGTGCTGTCTGGACCAGCTTATTGGTTCCTTTCGACATTCCTATATTTACGTCACGATCTCCCATGTATAATAAATATCGCCCAGTGTCGAGGGATCGGCAGAAGGAAGACGGTCAGGTGTTATATTGTGAGTGATGATCGCAAATACCTTCGGTGGATATCAATAGAACTCCTTGTGCCGAGGCTTAACATAGCTAAGTCATGCTGTATCGTCATCGATAATATCGCGGCGCTCTACTCGATGTGTAGCGTGAAATAGACTCCACGCTCTTGCGTAGGTATAAATACCAATACGTATACTGCACAACTAGGAGTTCTCACTTCATATAGCATACCTGGCACGGACATACTATACGGCTCTGTCCCATAACTAGTCATCATGTCTCTATTCTTCGAAAGCTCATACGGTAAAATATACAGGATCACTTATACGTATGGGGGAAAACCAATCTCATAAACCCATACGTGCAAGTCAGGTTAGAAAGCTGAAATATTAAATGAGACAAACTACGAAGTGACCAATAGCATCAATACTTTGAACGGGCAAAGCGTGCTAATATGCTACAACGAGATGGAACTAATCAAGATCGCGATCACAGTCACAATTCCGGCAAGTTGACGATGTTGGAAGATCAACAAGGCGGAAGCGAAATTCTACAATCCCGGCCTTGCGACGGAGTTTTGATTGGTTAGAGCACGAGGGTCTTTTTGATGGAGGGGCAGGGTCTTTGTGCGCTGACGAGGGGGTCGTGAGAGATATTGGGATGCATTTTTTCCCTCTTTACGCGCAAAGGGCCTTGGCATATATTGCATAAACAAGAGTGATTTATTACCATTACTATGGGAGCCGCGTGGCGTTAACATACAAGGTTACAAATTCCAGCGTCCCGAGCTCTTTGGATAATGCGTAGTAGTACACAAAACATTCCTACGATGGAAATAACTAATTAATAATACCTAGGTAGGTAACTGGAGCCATCTCGAAGTAGGGTTCATCTACTGCATGCAAGGTTCGAAAAGCTGGGTTAGACTGTTCCAGATTATTACCCTGTCTCTTTATTTCTCATCCCGTCCCGTTCTGCCCAGTCTTCTGCGCGTCTTTCGGGCCTCAAGTCCTATGGTGTGGGGTCGGGTATCACGTTTGGATCGTATGGATAGCCGGGGGATCATGTCACGAAGGATCATCAGCTTCAGCAGGCTGGGCATGAGATTCGCCGAAGAGCCTAACTTTCTTTCTCTCTTTCTCTCGTTGTCCGGTACCTGCCCACTTTCATAATATCCCACTATTTTCTTGTGATATTACAAACACGTGAAATTATAACGTAGGAGGTAGTTATATGTTAGTTAGTAAAGACACAGCTTGAGGGATATATGGAGGTGAAAAACGCACCAATACGAAAAGAATCGGAATAGCTGGCATCTGACGGCAACTCGCTAAGGGCTACGAAAGTATGCTAGTGAGACTTTGGATCACATTAGATCCATGTCTCCCTACCTAGATAGTACCTGGGTAGGCGTGAAATTTTTCGCGGTAGTTATGCAGGGCAGCAAACCGTAAGACACTAGAATAAGGGGGGAAGGTTAGGTAGTATTACTATTGGTTGGTAACTCGGCGAATAGATTCTAAAGTGGGAAACAGTGAATATTGAGTACTTTTTTTTTCTTCTTCTCGGCTTGATTTGGGCTTTAGCCTTCTCTAACGCACATGGCGGAGTTGACGATGCGGGCCATGTGGATGAGGAGGAGTATAGCATGGTAGCACAAGATATGTAGCACAAACGTAAGGAGACTGATATAAAAAGCCCTGCCTAATCGACTAGCTTTCTTAGGTATGACACGAGGAATTATCTATATAAGTAAATATAGTACCTATACACAAGGAAAATAAAAGAAAAGAAAACTATATACATGTAACTACCTTAGTAGGTAGTTAAACAATGAAACAAAACAAGGAAGTCTGGATCAAAAAAAAGGATATAAGAAGAAAAAGAAGAAGAAAAAAAAAAAAAAAAAAAAAAAAAGAAGTAGCCAGTAGCCGCCTGAACTTCCACCCAGAATTTGGCGATCCATCCGCTAATAGGTAAGTTAACCCTACTGAGGTAGGCATGTACATATTGTATGCAGGGAAGGGTCTACATACTAAGGATCTTCTAGGTAACTACTACCAAGTAATTACTAGGGATCTACTAGGTATCTACTACGTTAATAGCCGTTTTAGATGGTATATCAATTATTACGAAGCGATTTGTATCCGGTACCTATCTCTTAGTCCGTAATGTAGAGCCTGAGGAGTAGCCCCTTCGCCCGCGCCGGGTTCCACTCGCTCTGGAACCTGTCCCCCCTCACTCCGTGCCTCTTTGCCCTTTCCCTCGTCCCTCTCTCTTTTCTTAACCCTTCTCTTTTTTTTTTGTTTTTTTTTCTTGCCTGTGATTCTAAATATTACATTTTTATCGCATCGCATCGCAATCGCATATTATCATCAACTCCCCCCTTGGAGGTCGTGCAGTGTTCGGAGACGTCGTTAGGTAGAAGAGAAGGTTGCTGTTGGTTGAACGGATAGCAGCAGTATAAGTTTGAAGTAGAGTTGCGAAGGAATAAACAGGGAATCACATAAAGTTTTCTAAGAAAATGTGAGTTTCAAACTTTTTTTTATTGCAAAATATTTTTGGTCTATATATCTTTTTTTTTCATTCAGAAGAAAAGAAGAAGAAGAAAAAGGCCCGGCGCGCGCAAATGGTGTGTGGTACAGCGACAGGTTAAAGTCCAGAACTCAACATGTCTATTTTTTCTTCGTTCTGTTGTGCGACAAGCGATTCCTACACAGCTTCCCACGATACCTGCGACAGTGGCGGCGGCAGCGGCGGCGGCAGCAGCGACAGCGACAGCAACAGCAACAGCAAATACCATGTATACGACTTGATTACGCGCGCAAATTGAATAACATATGCGCCGCGATATAATTGCAAATATATATATATATATATATATTGTCTTATACTTTGCGTACCTTGCAGCGGATAGACTTGACGATTGCTTCTCAATGCGCCGGCATCACGACAGTGCAGAGACACTCGCATCCTCCGGCGGCTTACAGAGGGCATCGAGTAGTTTTGGAATATGTGGCCTATAATCTCCGGCGACGACTTGATTCTATCATTACTCGTCTAATCAAAGTCGGCGCGAACCATTCGAATACTTGCGCGCACAGCCAACCCGTCTGCCAACACGATACTATTATTACCCGACAACCAACCTCTTTAAGACAATTCGCCTTCGATCGGGTCCTGTCTACTATGGCAATGAAAATATTACTTTTTTTTTCTATCTATTCGAAGCACCACTTTACCGTACACCCCAAAGCCCACGCGCACAACCCACGAATAGCGGCCTTTAAAACTAGTCGATAATACGCGCAGCTCTACAAAATGCCATGTCCAACAGAAATTCCATATCGATCGGACAGGTTTTGGTCATCTATCTCGCATCTTGTGTTAGGTTGTACAAACCCAAACGCCTGTAACCAACCAAGTCGACTTGCAGGTTCTGGAGAACCACTCAAACTACGCTGGGCGGCCATCCTCTATCCAAGTCTGCGAAACCATACCATTCCTCGTGGGGTATTTTATCCGACGAGAAATTGCACGTGGGTGTACATTATTACTCTTTTTGGGTAGCATCCGATTGATTACCTACATCGATGTCTGCTTGTGATGCTAGTGGACGAATCCTAGTGGCGATATATAGGAATCGTTCTAGTTGCCCTGGAGTTTCTGGACCTGGATAAATTTAAATTCGTATCTTCGATGTGCACTTCCATTTGACTTGGGATTGGATCTTATCAAATTGGAATACTAACGTACCACTACCACATCACCGTGAACGGGTCATTAGAGAATGGGCAGTAGGAGATCGAGTTTATGTGAAGTGTCGCGCTGATAATGGGAGACTCACAGATTAATCACAATGTCTTCTTTATCTCGTCGAGCATGCTACAAGTGCGGCAACGTTGGCCACTACGCTGAAGTGTGCTCTTCTGCCGAGCGCCTGTGCTACAACTGCAAGCAGCCAGGTAAGCTTTTACCCACTGAGAGACTCATCCTGTACTGTTCCATATTCTAGCTAACAGAGCATACTTCAGGACATGAGTCCAACCAATGTCCTCTCCCCCGTACCACCGAGGCGAAGCAGTGCTATCACTGCCAAGGACTTGGACACGTCCAGGCCGACTGCCCTACTCTGCGCTTGAGCGGCGCTGGTGGTAACGGCCGCTGTTACAACTGCGGTCAGCCCGGTCATCTGGCCCGAGCTTGTCCCAACCCCGCCGGTGTGGGAATCGGACGCGGCGCCCCAGTTGGCCGTGGCGGCTACGGTGGTTTTGGCCGGGGTGGTTTCGCTGGTGGACCCCGACCAGCTACCTGCTATAAATGCGGCGGACCGAACCACTTCGCGCGAGACTGCCAAGCCCAGGCTATGAAATGCTACGCTTGTGGAAAACTCGGTCATATCTCCAGGGACTGCACAGCACCCAACGGTGGTCCTCTTAACACTGCTGGCAAGACGTGCTACCAGTGCGGAGAAGCTGGCCATATTTCCCGGGACTGCCCTCAAAAGAACACCAATGTCGAAGTTCCGGCTGAGGTCGAGATCCCCGCTGCTCCGGCCATCCCCCCGGTAGCATAAGAAGATCATATTCTAGGCGGCATTCGATTGGGCTTAGTCCAGCGGCGAGTGTGTATTGACCGGGTTGTTATCCGACAACACTCCCGAGCGAGTTCGGTTGCTTTAACCGTGACACCAGCCGTCTCGGTGGGTCATTCCATGCCCGCGAGAGTCGAGTTACCTAGACAAAGCCTCCCTGAAGGAGGTCTTACCAAACATTGGATAATCTTATTTTCCTTGCATTTTGCATCTTGAATTATTAAATTTAAGCAAACGAGCATTTATCTCTTGCCTGATCTACCACTTCTACCATTTTCTTCTGCTAACTATTCCTTCTTAACCCATTCATCGCTTCGCCTATTTATCGATGTCTGGGTGTTCGACTATACAAACTCCTATCGTTCCAAAAGCGTGAGTTACACTAGATTGCTCACGACCTTCTCTGAAATCAACCTGGGAATTTTACCTCTGCCCCATTTACAACCACCACGTTTTTTTTCCTCTTCTAATCCCTTTATGTTCTTTTCCGTCATGACTCATGGCATACATGATACGATATGGTTAGACCTCCCCACTACGTACGACAATGCGGACGGTTAATATTCTTTGACGGATTGGGTTCACGTACAGGCTCTTTTGACCGGTCGGATCGAACCATTCTTCAGATACCCCGTTTTGCCCTCCTGTATTATGACCAGCAACATTAAAGAATGAGGAAGGAGTGGCATTTTGACGAGAAAGGGAAAGGGGCGCGCTGAAATCTGTGCGCATCGTAGCGAGCAGTTCTTATTGGAACGTGGTTGGGGAGGACGAAACCACGAGCGAACGACACGAAACTCGGAACTCGAAACTCGCAAGGTACTTGGCTGCAGCAGACTTGGTTGGATGCAGGCTATGTTGAGTAAGGCCTACCTGTAAAAGAGGTCCTACGAAGAGGATTTCTTAGGAGAGGATATCTAGCAAAGGACGGACGTGAAGTGAGTGAGTGGAGACGTGACCAACTTGACAAAAGCACGAGGAAGAGAGGAGGACGAAAAAGCCTTTTATACTGGGACTAAAAAAAGGTTTGTAATTGAGTGGGTGACTGTCAAAATAATAGAAAAGGGGGGCTAAGTCAGTTGGCAAGGTTGAGATCTCTGTCACCAATAGGTCAAGTCAAATCAAGTTTGTCGAGTTATACCATATTGAAATAATACTGTGTGCGAAGTTCTTGTCCTTTGAGGAAAAGAAGTATTGTTGATCTGGTTGTTTTTATATTTAGAATCTTTCAGATTATTGGTAGGTGTCCATATTTGTCGCCTTTTCTATATACCTCGGGGACTTACTCCACTTGTGCTATACAATTAACCAAATCATAGTCCGACAGGCAAGAGTAAAGCACTTTAATGAACTATTATAATAGTGGTGGGTTTAATGGAAGAACAAAAGATCACTAGTTAAACTCGGAGTCTCCCCGCCTCGAACCGTTTCTCGCTGTAAGTGAACAAACAACACTAAGAGTTGAACTTGCATAACACCACCGATCCAACCAGTGGTATACGGTCAGGGTGAATCGAGGTTCTAGAGAAGGAGCCAATTAAATATAGAAGAAAAACAAATACGAATATCTATGCAGCCATTCACGCCTCCTAGATGACTAATTGACATGCCATATCATTTAGCATCCTTGCTGAATTCGCGAATTCTAACTCGATACGTTCTCAACTATAGTTGTTATGGGGTAGCATGGAATCCTACAGCGTAACCTAAATGTAACTAGGCGGCTTCAGCTGAATGGGTTGGGTAAATCCTATGAATCATAGCAGATTGGGTTTGTAAAGCGGTTAGCGTTGTGTATAGGTAGCATGGTGTTGTGTCCGTATACTTGGATGATCGACATTGTATGGTGTAGGAGCAAGTTCAGAAAGGAACTGGGGGTTATGTTATAGCCTCGGTAGATAACGACATGGATGGAAAGAGGCCTATGCATTATTGGACCGCCCTACTATCAATCCATAGATACATAAACCCGTCGTTCCTTATGTCTCGGCGTTAGAAGAGCTGTCTCTAACCCAAACCTCGCCGACAGGATCCCCGTGGTCTTGCACGCATTTCCATGTACCAATGCCATAGGATTCGGGGGCTATGCGTAGTCCACGTCCGCCGCCACCGATTATAAGATTACCCGGACGGTATGCTTTGTCTTGATCCATACGTCGGATCACCGAGCCGTGTATTCTAGCAGTGTGGGGAATATCGCGCACTTCACCGCACGGCAGCGGCCAGCGGATTGGTTTCCACGACCCGTCTGGTTGTAGATCCATCCGTCTGAATGGCATGTACTCCACTGTAGTACTCAATATTAGTAGTTATCTTCTGATGTTCCTATATTGGCTTGCCTAGACTTGAGTGTATAGAGCAACGAGAGAAGATAAGGTAAAAGGGTAAAGAAGCGACATACTTATTTTCCAGCTAGCCACCTGGCCTTTGCTGAGGCCGGAGCTAAATTCTAGAGAGTCATGGATTCTAGCTAAGTGCGCCTTATGGAGCATTTGATGGAAGGGTCGTACATTGTGCTCTTCCTTTTCATCTCCGCCCGTGAAATTAAAATTGTTCCAACGCGCAGACTGGTGAAAGAAAGGAGAAGCTTGGCTCGTTGGGCTTGCCCTGTCAATGCGAATATTAGGAACGTGTCCGTCGGTATGGGTGTTGGCGTCAGATTCGTCAAAAAATTCAGTAACGCCCATCTCAATCAGCTTCTCTCGATCGAAATTAAGGCCTGCTCGTTGGGCTTCTCTAATCATATAAGTAAGTGGTACATGACTTGCAGATTTGGTGTCTGGCATGATCTCCCATCCACCTCCAACATCACCGTGACCGCCGGCAAACCTATCTCGATTTTAGCTGTTGCTATTATAGAGGTCCCTTAGTATTATGAAACTTACCAGATCTCATCAATATCTTGCTCGTCGTCATCCGAATCATCGTCGAGATCTACCATCTCAGCAGTTCCCGACTTACCTTCGCTGGTTTGGCTTCTTCTGTCGACGGAGCTTCTTGTCGCCTGGGATCGAGATCGGGAATGCGACCGGAATGTATGCTCATCAGGAGGCGCTAGGGTCTTCCGTCGTCCTCTTTTCGGGTTATTACTGGACCCTAATCCGGAGATTGCGTCTCGCCTTGCGCGGTACTTCTCGTGCATGACTGCGTGAAGGTGACGGTGAGCCCCGTGGCCCTTAGCGGCCCCTTGGTAAATAAGATCTTGTCTGAACTTTGCACGACGTTCGTCTATGGATACACAATGTCGAATGACCTGCAGCATAACTGTAAACTAACCAAATTAGGGTGCTAGCTACACGAGCTTTACTTACTTTGGCGCTGCTTCTCGCAGTATACGGCATCTTTGATCTTTGCATCCACGCTGTCTCGAAGCGAGGTACCGAGTTGACAGTATCGAAGAGCCCTAAAAATCGGATTCTCTTCACAGGACGACTGAATGTCTCTCGGAATCCTTTCATAAAGCGATACATCTCTCGTCTTTTCCCTTGTTGCTCTTCGGTTTGGTTAAATTGGCGACTCTGCCACTGGGAAAACGCTTTCCAGGCAAAAGTAACCATCTCTTCATTTCCATGCGAAAGGAGGCCGATATAGTCAAGCATCTCTGCTAGGAAACGGGCTACGTAGGCTCCTCGAGAGAACCCGAAAAAATAGATCTCATCTCCTGGCTGATAAAAACGCATGAGGAATCGATAGCCGCCTACTACATGGTGGTCGAAGCTCGACCCAACGGCGGAATCTTTGGCTTTCAAGTACCACGATCGAATTCTAGCACCCAGACTCGTGTGAGATAGCGAATTAGACACGACGTACGTCCCTATTCCCGGCTGATAATAATGATCTAATCTAACAGTTAGTGGAATGGCATCGAAGCTTATAATTCACATGATGGGGTTGAAATAATGTACACTGATCACCCGCTTCACGGTCTAAACATCTAAATATCTTCAGGATATTGCTGTCACTATCGTCGCCCCTGAATTTATTGCCTGTGCCATCGAAGCACAGCACAAGCTTTCGGGGAGTACGCGGAGTCTCTTTGGCAGGATTCATCGTTATCCAGGCGAAAGGATGGCCGTCCTGCTCCGGATCGAGAACCGAGGACGAGGTAGCATAGCCTTTTGAGTCCTCACGGCCTCGCATATAATGCTTTTCCGGAGCTAAGTGATAAGGGTCCATTGGAGCAGGATAAACAGAAGGGAATACTATACAGCACTACTTAATGTTGAGCAACCCACCATAGGTTTCTAGATTATGAGGCATACATCGAGAGGGCAATGCAAAAGTCCGAGCACCGCCGCTGTATATGCAAAGCAATCTCACCGAACTAAATAGACATTCAATAATATACTATTGGATCGATCCCAGGGTGTCTATCTGTCTCGGCGAAAACATACTTAATGCCGATCATGTTCGGACTATTGTCAAGTGCAAAAGAAAATACCTAGGTAACCTATAGTTAGATTAGCAAGAATTCTCCCTTGAAACCACAGTTTGGAACCACAATGATGACCGTAGTTGCGTCGCTAGTCAAAAAAGCATAACCTGCAGGCGATCAAGAAAGTAAGTTGTGGCTAGCAGCCACCTCTATTCATTGGCTAACTCTGCATCGCCCTTAGTTAATAATAATTGCAAAAAGCAACGATTCTGGGGGATGGGAAGAATTTACAGGATCGGGGAGTTGTCTGTCGGATAGTTGAGTTCAACTGCATGACATTCCAACGCAATAGCCGTTGATTACTGGCTATTTGATAGATATGGGCTGATACTTTACATCTTGCAACGCGTTATTGGTGGAATGACTATAGATAACTAGTGATATTGGCTTAGGGTTAAAGTATAATAGATGTCGATCAATACCAGTTTTAGTTGTTCAGCTCCATGTGGCGCTGCGAATAGTCCCTTGAATGTAATAAAACTACCTAACCTAAGGTAGCCAACCGCTTTTTTATTAACTAATCGGACTACTCTAATACGTTCCTTTGGGTAGTTAGATTTTCGTATATAGGAAGAAAATAGGTTCTAAAGGCTTGGAATATTGGTTTTTATCCTTCAGAGGAAACACTAATAGATGATTTGCGGAAAGGTTCGTAGCATCGAGATTAGACGTAAGACACGATGCTGTCCGACTACACCAACTTTCATGATACACAACAACCGTTAATGCTATGTAGTATCTGGTGGCGGTGAATTAGCAACATCACAATTGCTCGATTTTATCCTCGGTTACCCCGCTGACTATCCTAGGTATGTATAGTTATTGTTGGTGCTCGGACTGTCGTAGCTCTCGATGGGGGAGGGGGCCGGCCATGTTGTGTAAGGGTTGTATTGGATCTAAGAACGTTATTTATGTACATTTATGTGGAAATCCGATGCCAGTCGCGTGTACACGGAGGACTCCTGAAAAGGAGTTCGAACTCATACATACAAATGCAGAATGTTCCGCTGCAAGGTTAAATTGGGGCGGTAGTAAACCGCGGTTTGTATTTTTTTTTTCAAGCGGGTATTGTGTGCGTCAAGTCGTCCCTTGAGCTCTGTCATCTATCACTACTATACCCCATTAACTGCATTTGACTCTATTTTTGAAAGCTGACCTTTTTCGAACGAAATATAATGGGCGATTTAGTGACAGACAACGGGCTTCATGGAACCAACGGTAAGAAGCCTCATCGCGTCGATTCCAGCAGTTTCACCACCATGAGTAAGTCATCGGTATCCTCCTCCAGGATTCCTCCCAAGGAGAAGCCTGAGAGTCTCCCAAAGGCCGACCGTGAAGGCGTCTCGGCTGTCTTTGCCCAATTTAGACAATTTATCCAAGCCTCACAACGAGCTTTACCTACTGAGAATGGCGACGGTACTTACAACACAACGGTCCGAAAGACGGGATTGAAGAAGGACTTGAAGTATCTAGGTTTGAAAGGTATGCCGTAACAAACTAATAAGAGACGCTGATTTTGCTAAACGGTCATAGATGTCAAGACGGTTCTTGCCTTAGCTCGGAGCAAACTTAAAGGGGAAGAGCTAGTAGACGATAAGACGATGATAATGGAGCGTGTCATCCAACTTGTCGCCGGATTACCTCATAATTCGCGGCTCAGAGAAGAGCTGACCAATACCTTCTTGAACGAACTCTGGTACACATTGGACCACCCCCCTTTGCTATATATAGGAGAGAAACACGAATACAGAATGGCAGACGGATCATGGAACAACCCAATGAACCCTCAGCTAGGGGCTGCTGGTTCGACATACGCAAGGAGTTGTCGCCCGGGTATCGTGCCTCTTGGAGCTATGCCCGACCCTGGACTTGTCTTTGACGCGGTCATGAAGAGGACCAAATACCGCAAGCACCCAAACAACGTCTCTTCGGTACTTTGGTATTGGGCGACTATTATCATCCATGATCTCTTCTGGACAGATCATACCGACATGAGCAAGACCAAAACTTCTTCGTATTTAGACCTTTCCCCTCTCTATGGAAGCAACCAAGCTATGCAGGACTCCGTACGAACTTTTAAGGACGGAATGATGAAACCCGACACATACGCGGATAAGCGGCTCCTAGGATCTCCCCCTGGAGTCAGCGTCATTCTCATTATGTTCAACCGTTTCCACAACCATGTAGCAGCAAATCTGGCTGCGATCAATGAGGGTGGACGATTCACGCCCCCGCGTGAGGGGCTCAGCGAGGAGAAAGCGTCTGCTGCATGGAAGAAATATGACAATGACCTTTTCCAAACAGCTCGACTTGTTACTTCTGGGTTGTATATCAATATCACGTTAATTGACTACGTGAGAAACATTGTCAATCTCAACAGGAGCAATACTACTTGGACTCTAGATCCTCGCGCAGAGATGGGCCGCGATGCTGGTACCAACATTGGGTCTGAGCGTGGTACTGGTAGTATGGTCTCGGCGGAATTCAATCTTTGCTACAGGTAAGTAGTCTAATATATCGAAATATGAGTTATAGTTATTCAAGAATCTATAGGTGGCACTCGTGCATCTCAGACAAGGACGATAAATGGGTTGAGGACTTCTTCCGCGAGATATTCAATAAAGACCCGTCAGAGTTAAGTCACCAAGACTTAGTTATGGGCTTTGCTAAATTTGAACGTGGAATTCCGGATGAGCCGGCGGAGAGAGTGTTTGGTGGCTTTAAGCGAAATGGTGATGGTAGATTCGACGATGACGATCTTGTCGGGTGTATCAGCGACGCCATTGAAGACTGCGCTGGTGCATTTGGTGGCCGCAACGTGCCGCAGTCGATGAAGCCCGTGGAAATCTTAGGCATACTTCAAGGCCGAAAATGGAACGTTGCAAGCTTGAACGAATTCCGCAAGCACTTCGGTCTAAAACCATATGAAAAGTTTGAAGACATTAATCCCGACCCTGAAATTGCCGACTCGCTCCGTCATCTATACGAGCATCCTGACTTTGTCGAGCTATATCCAGGGCTTGTAGCCGAGGAGGCGAAGGAACCAATGATTCCCGGAGTGGGAATCGCCGTAAGTCTACCGTACTCTGTTCCTAAGCAAGATTGCTAAAATATTCCAGCCTACTTACACCATCTCTCGTGTCATTCTCTCTGATGCCGTCTGCTTAACTCGAGGAGATCGCTTCTATACTACTGATTACCACCCGCGTGGTCTCACATCTTGGGGCTATAATGAAGTAGCATATGACCTAAACATGAACCAAGGATGCGTGTTCTATAAACTATTTATTAGGGCTTTCCCGAACCACTTCAGGGGAGATTCAGTTTACGCCCACTACCCCATGGTCGGTATGTTTACCACCCAAATACCTCATCAGACATGACTATGGGGACTAACAGATACTTACAGTACCGAGTGAAACCAAGATGATCTTGACTAACCTGGGTCGTGCTGAACATTTCAACTATGATCGGCCTTCATTCATTCCACCCCCCATCAGTGTCACGACATATAGTGGAGCGCAGCACATACTTGAGAACCAAGATAAGTATAGAACCATGGGGGATGAAGGACTCTCCTTTCTTATGGATCGTGGTGGGAACTACTTGCTTTCAGCTAACTCGCCATTTAATTCTAATCGGAGAGAACCTACACATGATGAGTTGTGTAAAGGAGATTGGCATTCTCATGTCAAAACATTCTACGCCCAGACCACAGACCGTCTCATAAAAGAAAAAACTTACAAGTTGGCGGGACAGAATTTCGTTGACATTGTCCGAGATGTCGGAAATCTCAGCCCCGTCTATTTCGCTTCACGTGTATTCAACTTGCCGCTTAAGACGAAGGAGAACCCAAAAGGGATCTACACCGAGCACGAGCTATATATGGCGCTCGCTGTAGTTTTCATCTGCATTTTCTCTGACATAGACCCTATGAAGTCGTTTCCGATGCGACTGGCTGGAAAAGCTATTTCTAGTCAATTGGGTAAATTGATCGAGACAAACGTGAAAATGGTGACTGGTCTGGGAATCGGATGCTTATTTGTTGGACGACCAAACAAGAATGATCCTTTGGCATCCTACGGTACCAATTTAATCAAGGAACTCTCGAAAGCGGGCATGAACGACTATGATATCGCGTGGAGACAGATCTTACCAATAGCAGGTGCATCCGTTCCGAGCATTGCAGAAGTGGTATCTCTCCTGGAGCACCAAATTGTCATTATAGTACCTAACTGACACCTCTCTAGTTCGGTCAAGCTGTTGACTACTATTTATCTGCAGATGGGTCCAAGCATATCGAAGAACTCCATCATGTCGCGAAGCTCCCGTCCTCGAGCGAAACTGATGCGTTGTTGCTTGGATATTGCATGGAGGCTATCCGTCTTTCAGGGACGTTTGGCTCATATCGCCAAGCAACGGCTGAGGACACGATCACGGAGGACGACGGTCGAGAAGTACCTATTGACAGTGGCAGCCGCCTTTTCATTAGTTCTGTAAGTGAACTACAAAAGCTTGATGGACTTATGGTTACTCGGAATTAACTGACTTGTTTTGTAATAGTTCGCCGCAGCTAAGGATAGCGGACATTTCCCTGATCCTCATAAAGTGAATCCGCGCCGTCCACTGGACGCTTACATTCACTTCGGGCTTGGACCACACGTCCACTTCGGTCGCGACGCCGGCCAAGCAGGGCTCACTGAGATGTTCCGATCCGTATTCAAGTTGAAGAATGTGCGGAGAGCACCTGGGGCCCAAGGTGAGCTCAAGAAAATCTTACAACCTGGAGGGTTATACATGTACATGAAAGAGGATAGGGGGGCTTACTTTCCATTCCCCTGCACGATGAAGATATGCTATGACGATTAGTTCAGGTCATGTGGGCGTGGAGGAGTTATGTGCAATCGAGGAGCGTCTACTTCATTAGCAAGCAACGCACGGAAATGAAAGTAATATTTCATGACTTCTTAGCTATGCTTACTTCGGAAAGTATCTATCGCAGCTATAGATACTAACATATTATCTATGAATGACTATCTTTTTGAAAATATAAAATAATCTCGCTCGCTCGAAATCATAAGGTTTTATGATGAATTACTAAGATATTCGAACCTTTGCGAGGCGAGCTTCTAACTAGAAGAGAAAACTAATTTGCCCTACCATGTACGGTGCACCATTAGTGCAAACCGCCAAAATAAAAATATTTGTTCAACCAGTCGCTAGAAATGCAACACACAGACCACCATGAGGTCTGTGCCACAGGACTAGAGCTACCAGCTGTGAGCAGCTGGCAGGCAACTCTAATTTGACTTCTTGAAGACCACTATATTATAGTGGTTGAATACGCTAAATCGCCTATAATTATAGTGATCAGGCACGCTAAATCCACTAAAGTTATAGTGAGTTTAATGAATGCCCTGTAGCGCCCTGTATTTATAACTGATACTTTCTATATTTACAGGCCTATTATACGCTATATTCCTCTATAAATATAAGGTATGAATTTACATAGTAATGCGGTTATTAAAGCAGTATAATTTAGGGCATTTTCCTAATAATCTTAGCGAGTAAATACGCTGTAAATATAGTGGCTTTAGCGGTTAAGTACACTGTAACCTTAGTGGGCTTAGTGGATACAGTAAATTTTATTTTACTTTTTTCTAACCACTGTAATATAGCGTAATGTGCGCTATAAATACAGGGGGTTTAGCGGCTTTATGCGCTATATTTATAGCGCTTGAACTGACTATTATTTGCTTTTTTTCATTTTGGCGGTTTGCACTAATGGTGCACCGTATACCATGTTGTAAAGTTAGTTCACTTTAACATGGGTAAGCTCTCATGTTTGTTTCTGAACAAGCCGCTTTCTGGTACTCTCAAGCGAGGTCAAAAAGCAAATATACGTACTTAAGACATGCCGTTCCGTGTCTCTGCTTACAAGCCGAATGGGGAATGCCGAGTTGCATGGCTTGTGACCTATCAAAGCAAGGTGAAGCGTAGCAGTCACAGCGCGAGACATTTATGGACCAGCTGCTCACCGTGCCATGTGTTCGGCATGGAGAAGTCAAATCTAAAAAGAAGTGCCTATATTAGATATAACAATCCTGAGTGTAAGCATACATCATTCGCAAGGGGGAAAAGGTTGCATCCTTCCCAATGAGATGGTTACCCCATGGGTCCCTTTCCAGTCGATAATACGAAAGATATAATATTATATTGAGGGCTGACCCACAAGTTGGGAGGCCGCCCTCCTATTTACAGCTATTCATGTTCCCTGCATGGAGCACGTTCCATGTTGCTAGTTGGTTCAAATACACGACTGGGTACACCTCTAACGATTAATGGTACCACGATGAAGATTTAATATATATTGTGACTTAGACCCCGTTTCTTCATAACTTGCCCACCTTTGAACCCCCCTGAGCTAGTAGCTAAGCAGAGCTTTGCTGGATCCGGTGCGCGAATTATGTCAAGCTTGATTTTTTCAAAGAATGCAGGTAATAATGGAAACAGAATAATGGAGTCAGGAGTCAATTGGCACCGCCTCTTTGCCTCTCTCTCTCTGGGGGGTTCCTGGCGCTTGGAATCGGCAAAAAAAAAAAAAAAAAAAAAAAAAAGACGACATGTGATTGTTGGAGCTTAACGGAGCTTTCGAGGGCTGAGTATGTACAAGTAGGTTATACTGTGGACTTTGAGCGAAAAATGCCAAATAGTTAACAGTGCGACATCCTGTTTCCATGCATGTCATCAACAGCTATACTATCTGACTTCAGCTTTCTATTAATTTATATTAGATACCTCAGATAGGAAAATATCTGATATTATAAATTGACACGTAGATTCGTCAAGTCACTCAGGTCTTCACACTATTTGACCAACCCTTTTGTCATATTCCTCGAGTTCTCCATTGAACTCATCCCATATATCTGCATTACCTTATACGCTTAAACATTCTTAACGAAATGGACGAACCAGACATCAAGCATGGCGTTAAATGGGACGACGAGAAAGCTGTCCGCCCTTCTCGTGGGCTACGTCGTGCACAATCTAGCGGCTCAATGTCTATTCGTAGTGTGCGGTCACGACGTGAAGTTGACCCATCTATCGCTCTCCCTATACAATATCGCACCGTGTAAGTGACACTATTCACCAGTTAGACAGAACTAAACTATAGATAATTTTAACCTTGAGTCTCTAGCTCTTATCAGATCGAAGAATCCAAGCAGAAGGATGCCACGCAAAGATCCGAGGCGAAAGACAAAGCCACCAAGGGTAAGAAGTCATACACACCCAACATACCCTAGTACATATCTACTCACATTATTCGTAAGATTTATCGGAGCTCGAGTGGCATACAATCTCAACCGAGGAGGCTCTTCGCCGTCTCAGCGTATCTATGATTGAGGGTCTTTCGACGGAACAATTTGCTCGCAGAATCAAAGAACACGGCCCAAACGCTCCATCTCCACCAGACTCGCGTACTCTTCAGAAATACTTTGGCTATTTCTTCAAGGGGTTCGGTCCTATACTGCTGATTGGAGCTGTCCTTGTTTTTGTCTCTTGGAAACCACTCGGACAACCCCCAGCATTGGCTAATCTGGTAAGTTAACCATATACGAGACGAGAATCCAATACCTTTCGATTGCTCTAACATCCGCCCATAGGCCTTGGCAATAGTTCTAGTTGCGGTATTCTTCATCCAGGCCGCCTTTAATATGTTCCAGGACTGGAGCTCATCGCGGGTTATGAGTTCAATCAAGAACATGCTTCCTGAAGACTCTATAGTTATTCGAAATGGCGTCCAGGCTTCTTTTGACTCACAGGAGCTCGTACCTGGAGATATTGTGTGTATTAAGGCTGGTAATAAACTGCCGGCTGATATGCGCTTCCTCCAGGTTTCCAGCGATGCCAAATTCGACAGATCCATCTTAACGGGAGAGTCTTTACCCCTAGCTGCTACAGTAGACTCGACTGATAATAACTACCTTGAAACTCGCTGCATTGGCTTACAAGGTACTCATTGCTTCTCTGGATCCTGTATAGGCCTGGTGGTAGCGACTGGCGATCGGACAGTATTTGGGCGTATCGCAGCCTTGACCAATGAGCCCAAAGCGAAACTAACTACTCTAGAAAAGGAGGTTTTATACTTCGTCATCATTATTTGTTCTATCATGCTCACCATGATTACCATAGTTCTAATTGTCTGGTAAGTAGGGCGCCTAACCTGGGTACCTGCCTATATACCTACCATTAAGTGTTCGATACTTACATGATATAGGGGTACCTGGCTCAGAAAGGTTCATCCTAGTTGGATCAACGTCCCGAACCTCATCGTTGGATGTGTTAGTGTAGCCATTGCCTTTATCCCCGAGGGATTACCTATTGCATTGACCGCTGGCTTGACAATTACCGCGAATTTGATGCGCAAGCACAAAGTTCTATGCAAGTCGTTAAAGACGGTAGAGACTCTGGGTTCCGTCTCAGTTATCTGCTCCGACAAGACGGGAACTCTTACCGAGGTAAAGAGCGAACCGACGTGGACACCAATATTTCTTTTGGTTCTTAACTGATATCGTTTAGAATCGAATGACTGTCACCGAATGCACCATTGGAACTCACACTATCACAGTCGAAGGGGCTGAGGACGAGATAGATGTGAGTACAGCACCGGCTATCGCCGGTATGATAACAACAGGCGTAGATCAAGTGCGCGCTATCGCTGGGCTTTGCAATGCAGCTGAGTTCGATGCCGCAACTATGGATTTACCCATAGAGCAGCGCCGCGTCTTTGGCGACGCTACGGATCAGGCAGTGCTAAGATTCTCTGAACGATTCGGTTCGGTGCAACAACTGCGGCAATCCTGGCAGAAGACGTACGAACTGGCTTTCAACAGCAAGAATAAGTTCATGATCAGGACGTTCACCATATTTAGAAAAGACTGCCTAGAAGGTACCCTATCGGAGACCGAGGCGGAAAACTTCCATGCTGGCGACACGTAAGAATCTTAGGATAGTCTGGAAGAACTAAGACGATACTAACGCATGCTAGACTTTTGACTATAAAGGGGGCCCCTGATGTTCTTATTGGCCGGTGCTCCTCCTTCGTCAACAATGCGGGCGATGTGCATCCATTTGACGATGAAATGCGGGCGTCATTCGAAGAAGTAAAAAACGCATATAGCAGCCAGGGGAAGCGTTGTCTCTTACTTGCCCGTAAGATCATTCGTCAAAGCAAGCTTCAACACCAATCCGGAACAACTCAATTTGAAGACGAGGTCACCACGTACGCCAAGTCGAGCTTGACTTTAGTCGGTCTTGTAGCCATTGTCGATCCCCTGCGACCGGAAATTCGTGAAGTCGTCTCGACACTGCGCGGTGCTGGTATAAGGGTTTTCATGGTAAGTGAGGTTCAGTGCTCGAGTAATAATACATTGAAGTGCTAATAAGATACAACGCCAAGGTAACCGGGGACTTCGCTCTTACGGCTCTTTCAATCGCCCGAGATGCCGGCATTGTAAGTAGTCCTACACCCTTCGTCCACAATGTCTCGTCGCTCCCCAGAGAGGAGCCGGTGGAAGACGCGAAGACTCCGAATACCCGCTCGTCGATCCTTATCAGCGGACCAGAGTTGATTGGCTTAAATGAGCATCAGTGGAAGACTTTGACCGAGTATCAAGAGATTGTCTTTGCGAGAACGACCCCGGAGCAGAAACTGCGTATCGTAAAGGAGTTCCAGACAAACGGTGTTGTTGCCATGACGGGAGACGGGGTGAACGATGCACCGTCTCTAAAAGCCGCCGATGTTGGTATTGCTCTTGGAAGCGGCTCTGACATTGCCATCGAAGCAGCCGATATGGTACTGCTTGATTCCTTCTCGTCTGTTGTGGAAGCGGTGCAATACGGTCGGGTGGTGTTTGATAACTTGAAGAAAGTCATCTGTTACTTGCTGCCAGCTGGAAGTTTTGCTGAGTTCTGGCCGGTAATGACCAATGTCATTTTTGGGATCCCTCAGATCCTTTCTTCTTTCCTCATGATTATCATCTGGTAAATATTGATTTAGCTGCAGGACCTTGGAACTATGCTGAATGTCTTTTAGCTGCTTTACCGACTGCGCTGCTGCAACAGTGCTCTCTTATGAGAAGCCCGAAGCCGACGTCCTGCTGCGAAAACCACGTAACGTTAAGAAGGACCGCTTAGTGGATTGGCAGCTTGTGGTTCACGCATATGGTGTCCTTGGTATGATAGAGACTATAGCCTCATTCGCGATGGCTTATTGGTACCTTGAGAAGAATGGGATACCGTTCCGGGTGTTATGGTTTTCGTTTGGAGACCTTCCGGGCTGGATTGATCAGGATTATTATGCGCAAAAGCTTAACGAAGCGTCTTCAATTTACTTCGTCAATCTTGTTGTAATGTAAGTACAACGACTGAGCCGGTTTTGGTTGGAAAGCATAGCTGACTTCGCATAGGCAATGGTTTAACTTGCTTGCAGTGCGCACGCGGCGATGGAGTATCTTCCAGCATCCTCCCATTTTCAATAAACATACACGAAACCTATACCTCTTCCCTGCAATTACATTCTCTTTATCCATGGCTGTCTTGTGGCTTTATATTCCCCAGCTACAGTCGGTCTTGGGAACCTCTCCTGTACCGGTGGAACATTGGTTCTTACCCTTTGCTTTCGGGCTATTCATCCTGATGTTCGATGAAGTGCGTAAGTTTTTCGTACGGAAATATCCTAATGGAATCTTGGCCAAGCTTGCTTGGTGAGATTGCTATATTGGAGTTCTGGTGAACTACGATGTTTAAAGGGGGCTGGATATTTTATAGGAGGTTGAGCACTTTTAGGATTAAACGGGGACGCACTCCAGCCAGTGTATGCATAGGTAGGTACCTAGACAGTATCATACTTCAGCCTGTTCATATTGCAATTTAATATCATAACTTACATTTGCCTCACAACTCGATATTGGTAGTTGATAAAACCTCGGTACCCATTCATTAGCATACTCCAGGTATGCTACAAGGTCAGTCAGTGTTTAACTCCTCTTTGTGATTTCGGGTGATCTATCACTAGTGTCAGGTAATGATTACTTCATGCACCAATGATACAGTACGCGAGTGTTTGAGATGGCCATCATCCCCTAACTCACGACGTTGTGAGGTTCTAGCCAAGGCGCTTTGTATGTACAGTGTTTTCAACCTCGGATGCATATACTAATTCCCAAAGACCAAAGAGCCACACCGCCTCAACGCCCTCCGTATGCTGGTCTATTAATCCAACGAATCTAAAACCCTGTGGTGTTCTAATACATTACCTAAAACACACTTTCTACCCCTTTCTATGACATCCGTACCACTAGTTTCTTGCCTTTCAAGTTTCCCTTCTTCAACATCTCTAGGCCGCCTTGAATCGAATGCAAGCCTCCATCGATTAGATGTAGCTCGGGCAAGGCTATCAGGCCCTTGTCTAATAGCTTTCCGAGTTCTTCGGTATAGCGGACGTTGCTTTTATCGAGCACAAATTGCTTCATCTCGACGGTATGTACCTCAACGTTCTCAGGGACTATTTGAGAGCCTGGCATCATAGCCAGTGGTGCGAAATCGACAGGCTTCTCTCTCGACACAGCATCCAGCGCTAATTTGGCGGTTTTGGGTCCCACTAGGTCGATCGCCCGTGTGGTATTATCGTTCGTGATGGTTCGAATTTCGTCTACAACTTCCTCGTCTGACTTTCCGTCTCTTACCACCACATAGCTTGCACCTAAGCGCTCTGATAGCGACTTCGTCTCCGCGGAGTTAACAGTTATGACTTTAATTCCACTAAGCCGCGCAATCTGTGTAGCGAATTGCCCCGTAACAGTTGAGCCGCCCCATATCAAGAGCCATTGCCCTCCTTCACTATTTGGGGAACCTTGCGGAAATGGTACGCCTAGCCACTTCCACAATGTCATAGATGCCGTTAAGGCCGCAACGCCCAGACATGCAGCAGCCTCGATGGGTACTCCGGAAGGGATAGGAAGAACAGTATGAGAGGGAACGACCACATACTCCTGGAAACAACCAGCACGAACATCCTTATAGTACGTGCTAGTCCAGACATAGTCACCCAGTTTGAAACTCGTAACGGAAGAGCCGACTTGAGCCACCACTCCAGACATTTCCCGGCCCGTCACCTAGAGACTCATGTAAGTCTTTATCCTCCAGGGAAAGTGGACAGGGGAGGGGGGACTCTTACCCATGGAAATTCAGGCAGGCAGAAATTATAATCGACGGACTTCCAGTCGATAGGATTGAGGCCAACATAATGACCCCGAATCATGATCTCATCTTCTCCGACAGTGGGCATAGGGAAGTCATG
Organism: Daldinia eschscholtzii; assembly: GCA_037126485.1. Lineage (NCBI taxonomy): Eukaryota > Fungi > Ascomycota > Sordariomycetes > Xylariales > Hypoxylaceae > Daldinia > Daldinia eschscholtzii. The sequence continues at coordinate 2,315,271 of JBANMG010000007.1, forward strand.
TCGGATCTCATATTCGCCCTTGCGAGCAACGACGAGCGCTTTCTGCATCCCCGGAACAGCGAACTCGGCAACAGAAACGTTCGTAGACTCATCCGTCGTTGTCGTGGGCGTCGAGCTCTTCCGTATGCCTTCTATCAAGTTGGACTGTGCCTTTTCGTTGGAAACTGATTTCGTTCTTATCTTCCGCAGGAGCGTGCGGACCGTTTTCCACGAGTTCCTACCGACATGGGCACGTCTAGGTTGCGTTTCCGCCATGGCTTCGCCGGTAAACTTGTTCAAGGTGGTTACACTCAAGTTATATCAAGCAAAATCTATACCACGATCACTTATTTCAGCGAGTGTATCACCGCTATCTCATCGAGACGGTAAACGCAACCCGGCCTTGGGACGTCGATAATGAATGTACTTGTTGGTTCTTAAAAGCGATTTGCCATTATTAATTATTTACAGATACCGGGAATGGCGGGTCGCTTCGTTACATCGTCAGGGGACTTATCGAACCCGATCCGGACCAATGTGGTGAAGGTGTTGTCGCACGCCATCAGCACGCCATCGACTAGGGTGGCCTGCTTACATACCTATGTGAGAGGCGATGCGTTCCCGTGGGGTGGAGTAGATGCAATGACCTTTTTTCTTTCCGATTCGGCTATGCGGAGAAATTTTGATCATTGGTCGGCGTAAATGATAATGCAAAATATATAAATATCGCCGTTAGCTACTGATTCGAAGTCAGCTCCGAACCCGGGACCGTGGGGCGGCTATATGACCTCGAAGGCGGCCAGTGCGGCTTAGATTATCAATTTACAAATTCAATCATCATCACATTAGAAAAGCCTGTTTGACTAAGCTCTATTAGAAATGTCCTTTTTTTTTTTTTTTTGGCGTTGGTTCGTTATGGCTTAATCTTAGAGGAATGTATATGGCATGGAATAAATAGAGTGAGGACCAACAACGGCTAAAACAATATTACCCCTATTATTTCCTCTAAACCTAAGTAACATCTGAAGTTCATGTACACCCCTCGATGTCTAGGTAGCTAGGTATATAAGGAAGTCATACGTCACCTATCAACTATTAAAATGTAATCAAAGCACAGATTTCCGAAGTATGAGGATAAGGCAATTGAGTTAATCTCTTCTAGGCGGCTTCTCCAAGTGGCCACGACATCTGCTAAAGACAATCTGAATATCGAATGTGACCTGCCAACCATGAACATAACCAAGAGGTCCAGGAAGCTGCTAGCTATACCTTCCGTGTGTGATAATCAACACATCCTCATATCTCGATCTAGGACATTATTTCCCATTCATCTAATAGAAACTTCGCATCTTCCAGTATCGCTCCACCAATCAAGCTTCAAGGACTCTTATGAGGTTCGCATGGGTCCCGTCCCTAACGGAATACGACTCGCCGCCATAGAGATTCCTCAACGTGGTTCTTCTTGCTCGCTAGGAGACGCATCGCAGTTTCGGCTTGGTTTCTGTGGGATGCAAATGTCCATCGCATACAAGACTGCCTTTCATATGTCCACAGGGTCTCGACTGATTCTATGTCGTAATAAAGCGCCTGGCGTAGCTCTCTAGTAAGAGTCTCATAATTGACCAATTCAGCAGGCCCTCTGATCTCGATGACTCTAGAGCGAGGGGAGGCAGGTTGCGCGCCCTTTTTCACGCGGTTGGGTCGTACGGTCGGCACCAATTCGGCAAACTTAAGCTTGCCAGCTTTAACCTTTTCGAATAGCTTCACTACACCATCTCTTCCCCAGAATTCGATTTTCGCGGCGCACGTACTATGTCCCTGAATGGGGCTGTTGATGAAAATAGCATATATCTTGCCTGTATCTCGAAGGCGCGACAGAAGTGTAGGATAATCAATGTCGGCTGGCAGGCCTTCGACCCAGACAGCACAATTCTCGCTATTTGCAATATTGTCTGGCTTGTTTCTTTCGTTTCTCACTCCGTGATAATTGGTCGAAAAGCCATCTGCGAGTTGGCCATTATTCGCGCCTCGTCCAGCGTTGGGTTGTTTATACTTGGGCAAAGTTGGCTTGTAGACCCGAGGCGTGCAAACCTGTATGTCCATACTAGGCGCGAAGAACAAGTGGGGCGTAATAGGAGTACTAGTTGTCTGGAGGTTGTCACCGTCACCCTCGAGAGGACCTCTAAGGTTGATGATGGTAGAGATGCCCGTCGAGGTCTCTTCAGATGGCAACAAGCGTGTGAGCTCAACTGCAAGATTGTTGGAATTTGCGGGATCAATATAATAAGGTTGGATCGCGCGAATATAAGCTGATGGAAAAGTTGCGTCGTAAAAAGACATCTCTGGTTGGTAGTCCATCTTAATAAGTTGAAGAGGTTCAGGGATGGCTTAATGATTCTTCTAATTGTGAGAAGGTTTGGATGGATTGGTCTTTTGAAGTTGAGATAATTAGAAGTGGGTGAAAAAGAAGGTCAGAAAATTGGGAAGAGGGCCTGTGTTTATATAGACTTCGCAAAGGGAAGAATTCGGGCGGTGATACATACATACCTAGGTACCTAGGTAAGTGCCTACCTCGCAAGAATAATTCTTAGGTTGGCAACTGCCAGATAACAGGCCGGTGTGATGTTCAGAGGCAGTTGCAAATATAGTGGGCTTATCTTAGAAGATCAAATAGGAGCAACCTGAAAGAAGGTGCGTACCTGAGGCAACTCCTGCCATGTTGAATCGTTGGGAAATATGATTGTAGGTAACTGGCAGTTGCTGGCTTCAACCGAATGTGATAAGGTCCTTCCGCAAGTTAGGAATCTAGGTACCTTCGGTACCTTCGGTACCTGCCTACACGTAGAAACTACATGGCCATTGGATTTTTACATGAAGTGCATCGCAGTTGCTACACCTATGTAGCGACCTTTCAAAAAGGCATGCGCTAATAGTGTTCGATATTGATATGAGATTGGGATAAACAAAATCTAGGTATGTAAAGGAAAGCTTACTTGCCTTTCTAAAGTAGCCTTTTATTTCTCGTCCATTCGACGGTCACATAATATAAGATAGTAAGTTAACATAATCAATTAAAGCACACCTAAGGGCTAGTTCAACTAGGTTTGCTTTAAAGACTTTTTAAATGCACTGGACGTATGGTATGTTTTACACAGGGAAGTCAAATAGATAGAAATGTTTATTATCAAGCGCGTAGATATAATTCGAGGTGGGTTCTGAAACCCCTAATGCCAATCCCCATCATTTGATCTCATATATAAGGCTACACAATGACTGAATTATTTATTCCTCGACACAACGGGGATTACGAATGTTAAATTACTACCTAAGATAATCAAAATTTATCTAACTTACGGGGTAGTTCAGTCGCCTAAAGGTTGATGTACTACTGGACCGTACGAAGTAAATGAAGTATGCTACAGGTTTAGCTATCGGTTTAGCTATCTACTAATAATACTAGTATAGCCAAGCGCCAAGCTAACCCTAATGTCTTAAACCGGAGTTTATAGTGACTACTAACCAGGTAACTAACTACGGTTTGGTTGTTACTTTGTATATTACCCCTATGCTCTTGGCTTAAAGCTCTTCTCTTAGAGGGACTATAGGAAGTCATGGAGCTGTATATTTCTAGACAAGTATAACTATAGGGATGGCCTAGAGGAATGAACTTATGTTTGCCTAACACTATCATCGCTTCTTGGTATACTAAGCAGGTCCCTTCAGTTTACTTCATCAGTATAGGGGTTTTTAAGGGATTTATAATATGTTTAGGGATTACTATATCCTGTCTGTAATTACAATGGGTCGTCGATACGAACATGCTCATCATATCTTTCTATTCAATGCTTTATCGAACAGTATCTATATAGGTAGGGTAGTTCGAAGTTTGTACCAGTCTTATTCCCTTCCACATTGATGCATACCTATATACCTTCCAGTCTAACCTGCTCATTTATTTGTTCTTGTTCGCTCATGATTTTTCAAGAGCCCCGCATATTGCGGCTAATGGATCGAGTTCTCGGTCTCTGTTTCCGAATCTTCATCGTCGATCATCTTGCTGTTTGGTGGTGGTAAGTGTGCCATGAACAAGACAGAGAACCCGAGTACAGCAAAACCCTATGTGACACGTCAGTAAGTACTTCATAGTAAGCAAGTATAGGGGCCCACGACATACGGCGTTACAGAAGAATGTTAAGCTCGGCTGGCCGAGTTCTGAGAAAATAGCCAGGATGAGGCCGAAGAGCCCTTGTGTCAATAGAAAGGCTGCACTCTCTACTAAGGTAATGGCGCTGATGGCATCTTGTCGGTGTTGCGGGGGGCATAGCTCAGTCATAACTCCCTTGGCCGCCGGTGCCGATCCTGAAGCGAACGGTAGTAGGAAGCCCGCTATAAATTGTTAGTTTTATGTCGAATCTTGAAATAACATTTCTGGGAAGCTTACCAAGGTAGACCTGCCACCCTTCCGTCGAGAAACCGGCAATGACCGTCACGATGGAGTCGACAACAAGACTCCATCTAACAAAGAAGAGGTCAAATCCTGTCCCGGAATCTTCCTCGTCCTCGAGTGGTTGTATTGGTTCTTGGGGGACTTCTCCAACCCCGTCGGCCTCGAAATCCTCTGGGTTGACAGGAATATGGGTTTCTACTCTGTGTTCTCTGGTTTCCGCTGGCGTTGACGCACCATTGAACCAAGTGCGCCCGGAAGATATGATCTTCGGGAACATGAATAATAAAAATATGCCGCGTATAGCCGCGTTTCCGAACATCAAATATCCATTCTCACTGGTGCCAAAATCGAATTCGGAGGTGGCGTACATCTGTAGGAGAATCGGCACGTATCCGGATGAAAACTGTACTATTGTGTAAGTAGGCTGCTAAAAGACACGCAATCGGTTTTCATATTGTGACTTACAACGCCAAGGAAGATACCCAGGGCGAGAAAGATTAAGCTGTAGTTCTTAATAATCTTACCCGACTCCAAACAATAAGAATGAGGCTTGATCATCTTGATAGGTGCGAAGAAAGCACTAATACCCCGACTATTCTGTTTCTTACTAGCGGACTCATCGCTCGCGCCTGTTGGTAAGAAGAGTGCTCCATATAACGAAGAAACGACATAGAGGAAAAAGGCAGTCTCGAACGGACGCCTAATATTGTAAATATCGCCGAGCACGCCCCCAACTGTAAATTTCGTTAATTTGATAAGTTTAGAATGCTATTGTCCACTCAAACTTACGCAGAAAACCAAACGCAGTTCCTAACATGATTGAACCCTGTAGCCGACCGAAAACGGCCGTGCGGTCTTTCGGCGCGACCAGCTCACTCACTGCAGTGTTAAGAACCAGCCTGTATTGGCTTAATTAGTATAATTGCAGCAGGTTTGGGGGTTGTGGATATACGTACTGGAAGCCACGAGGACCTCCAATGATACCTATAGCTTGGCATGCTTGGAAAATGATTATACCTGTTCTGCCACCGATTGTCACTGCGACGATCTGTGTAGATACTCTTAATCCTAAAAGTACGGTCTGGGAGACGAAAGCCCATCGCGGACCCCAGAGCTTGATGAAGTAGCCACAGATAAATAAGTTGAAAACGCCACTGAAGGACGTGGACATGCCTAGGATGGAGATTTGAGTTGCAGTGCCAGCACTGATTTCTCGACGATGACATCGGTCGCCAGGACCCTCGAATGGGGGATTGTGGCTATAGAAGACATCGCATTCCATGAGACGAAACACATAATTGATTCTGACATTACAGTCAGTGCTAGGTTTGTGATTGATATTATACCAAGACAGAGAATTGAGTTGCTGCACTTACGGAACTTGTGTGATGCCGAGGGTGAAGGCCAGCATGAAGCCGGCAAGGAGAATTCGGTTTGCGGGACCGAAAAGGGTACCACCGGCTTTAGCGGCCTTGTTTGGCCTCGTCCTCGGAGGTGCCGCCGCATTTTCGAGTAACGGCGATGTCTCATCGGCTGCCATGATTTTCTATTCCTCCGTGTTGTGACACGGATCCAAACAATTATTCTACAGTATTAAGATGTCTCGGGAACAAAGAGGAAGTAAGCCCAATGCTCAAAAAAAGTTTACCTATAGAGAGGTCTAACGGACCAATGGGGAATGCGTCCGATCCCCCGCTGCCTTTGTGGCGGTCTGACTGATAAGGCGCAGACACCCCGTAAGCTTGGATACGAGCGATTCGCTGACACTTGTCCGATGACATTGCATGATTGCGTCGGCATCGGCATTGTTCAGATTCTAAGCGATAAGAGTGATAAGGGCGATAAGATTACCTATACATGTATATTCGATTCACAACTCAGGTCATAACTTTAGGTAGGTAGTTATGTTAGGTAAGCTGAACCAGTAAGGACCGCAAAACGTTTTATGCTAAATCGATCCGGTCGATAAGCCGCTCTAGATAAATTTACCATATGCGAGTGGTATCTAAGATGGTCGCTATTGAAGATGATGCCTGGAAGCGATACTCAACAACTCTTCAGTAACAGTTAATGATTGTTGCTTGCTGCCTAGGGGCCTGATTTACTGCATATATACCTACCTAAGGTATGTATATAAATAGAAAAAGGGCATGCTTTCAACCGCGTCTCGTCGAAGATGAACTGTCTATAAGCTAATTGGTCCAGTGGTATGTAAATCCTCTAAGTACGTACCTGATTTAGAGTGTCGACTAAGGAATTAATCTTAATTCATTCTAGGTATGCCTTATTGACTTCGGCCCCCAAATCTGTCTCCATCGTGGGTCTCCTAAGGCTGAAAGAAGCTTGGCAAACCCACGATACTATTGGTTCTCCTCTGGCTTAAATCCTTAACAGACCCATGACAAACATCTATGCACTGTCGTTTTAACTAATTTAACCACGGGTCTTACGGCTTTGGATCTAACTTTAAACCCCCCTAGGCTATGATGTTGAAGAATCTTACTCGGTAGCCAGGGAGAATTCTGGTAAGTCCTAGATCTAAATATGCGGTCGCCAAGAAATAGAGCTGCTACCCGACAAGGACTGTCGCCCATAAGATTAATACCCAGCGAGCACGCCAAAGATCTCAGCTCGCGGCGCAGCAACTTGCAGTGGAGCCATGTATCTTTCGTATATATGGCCGGAGCTTATATGTATTCCGTCGCGGCTGTCATGGCTGTCATGTATATAGAGTAGGAGGCTGCAATCTTCAAGCCTGGTTGAAAACCCCGTCAAGCTCAATGCATTGCATCAAACTCACCACTCGACTAGTATCGACATGCTATCATCATATAAGCAACTCCGAATCTGGCCTGATAAGCCGCTTCCACCAAGAAGTGGGTTGTCACGGCCAAACCAGATCACCTATAATTTCATTCTTGTGCTCTTAGCGATTGGTTGCTTCGTCTTCGCCGCTCTTCTGGGCCGTTGCGATGGCATGCTAAGTGATGCTGACCTTGTTCGGAAGTTAGTGGAGGCATCCCGTTATGTACGGCAAAGCTATTCTCTAATCCATGTTCTATAATCACGCTGACCGAGCCTTCCTTTCTCAATTCAGGGTCCTACGATATTCCCCGTTGTTTATGCTCTTATTGTAGGAGGTGCTCTACGATCCCTGGCCCTATGGAGGTTACAAAATGGAGAGACAGTCAGCTTCCTCGACCTACTCCTGGGTAGTACCTCCGTGGGCGGCATGATTGGAACGCAGCTTGAGCGGCGGCTTACACAATTTGATATTCCTAGCTTATGCCTACTAGTCATATGGGCTCTATCACCCCTTGGAGGTCAGGCCTCATTTAGGATTATTACCTACCAAGATATACCGATCCCACAGAATCTAACGCTGAGTTTCCTGGACTTTTCTAATGCTAGCGCTCCCAATCGTTGTACGTAACAATTTGCAGCTCCTTAGTAGAATTTATACCTAGGTAGGTACCTACCTATTATTAACCTTTATTATTATTATAGTGTCCTCAGTAGATGTTGTAAACCTACTTGGCGTTATCGACTCCTCTTTTGTATCATCTCTCGTCTCATCTACTTCCACCCGTCAATCCCCTATGGATCCCTGGGGTAACGTAAAAATTCCATTCATCGAGAATTTACCCGGGTACGACTCAGCAGACGAAGATGAATGGATTCCATTTGAGGGGTGGACGGAAACCACGCCTTACTCGTCTCTTGTTGGGATACCAATATCAAATATACCAAAGACCGGCAATACCGAGTTCACGGTCGAAGCGTCATATTGGAATCTCCACTGTCCTGAGTTTGGGCTTCCTGAACACTATGATGACGACTACTGGTGGTCAACGATTAACAATGCCACTGGAGGCTGCACTCTCTCTAACTTCCAATGTTCTATATTTAACAATAGCATATCCCTCCCCGATGGTCTGTCTACAGAAGGGGCCCGTGTTCCATGGGGCTGGATCATGTCATTAACTCGCGATGACGAGAGAGAAAAGCGTTGTACCGCAGGGCCTACAGATGATGTTTCTAAGAGACAGCTTTTTGTTCGAACTAGGAATTGGGGCGTTCATAAGCCAACCGCTGCAAATTGTACCATGGGTACGACTAACGTCGAAGTATTTGTGAATTGCAAAGACTGGGATTGCAAAGTTGATCGACTACGAAGATCTCAGAAGCGCAAGGTCTACCCGTCACCCGCCTATACCATCTTCGATCACTGCGGCGAGTGGGATGCGACCTCGAACTTGCCTAATTTCCTAACCTATCTTATGAACGCGGCTCGCGGCGGTATCTCGAATGCCGTATCACCAGGTTTATTCCAGAACTATCTACTCAATCCCAATTCACCTTTTGCCGAGACGAACTTGCATAGTTATAATATAGACTATGATATTACGACTATCGGCAATGAGTCGTTTGCGATGCGGTTCTCGCAGATTCTTAATAGCTATTGGACGTCATTCTATAACTTCAACCTTACTTACGGAGGTCATCCAGAAAACCTTGCATTCGCCACCGACTTATACACCGGTTATCCTATCTGGTCCCCTCTAGCAGAAACATCGGGTATAAATAGGCATACGGAGACGCACTTCTTTTACAATAGGGGGTGGATGGTCGTCCTCGTCATCTCATCCACAACGATGTTTGTCAGTGGTATCATCAAAGCTATCTTTGACTTGAGAATTTGGATACCCGACTTGCTTATGAACGTATCAACTATGATTAGAGGAAACACCTCGAATTGCCCTAGCGTACCTTTTGGAGGTACCACTTTAGACGATAGCGAAAGATCAAGACTCTTGAAGAACCTAAAGGTCAGATATGGTAATATTCGTGCTTCAAATGGCGGTCCCGGTGAGTTGGGAATTGGTGAACTTGCGGAAGCTGAAGGGAAAGTGACCAGAGTTACACGGAATGAAACGTATTGGTAAACATTTATCGAAGTAGAAGTGGATCTAGGAGCAGACAAGGAGAGCTGGGTTTTTTTTTTTTTTTTTTTTTCTAAAAAAATCCAAAAAAAAAATCAAGACATCATCAGTCAACGTAAGGGATAGAATAATAAGCTACGAAAGTTTATCATTCAAAAGATAGACAAGAGCGAGGTTGTTTGAGCTTCCTCGATGCATATCGGGATAATACTTGGCTATTTTGATTTGCCGAAATCTGCAGCGATAATCGGACTATCAAGGAAGGGCATGACTGACTGCATATGATGAGTGCGACATAGATAAGAACGCTGGAGAGGTTCTTGAACTGACTGGTAGCTTTATAATTGAACTATCACGTAGGTATCTACATCTTACATTTATCACTAGTTAATATATACCAGATATGTACTTAATATAAGGGACATGTAGTATCTTTCGACGTTCATCAAACTACTTTGCGCATAGTGAATAAGAGCAAAGAGCGGAGACTTACGCCTCGGCTTTCGTACTTAGGATATTCAATCATACGTTAACGAAAGCTAAAATTATTCCACACCTATAAGCGGCATCGGATTTCCCCAATTACATCCTTTGGGGCCATCATATTGGCGATCACCAGTATTTTCACTTTGAAAATTCAGAAATATAATACTAAAACAGTACCTAATGGCAATAGATCCCAAAGACGAAGATAGGTCCGAGAAACCTGATCTAGAACTTGATACAGAAGACATCTCTACGTCGAACCAAGAGAACGCTAAGGCGAAGAGTCGAGATGGCAATGCAACTTTATCGTCAACGACTTATAACGAGGAAAAAAGGGATACACTGTTGGATAAAGCAATGAGGACTTTGAATTGGATGCCGCAGCGCTGCCGTTACGATCCCGAGAACCCACCGAGTTTCACTCTCTCATTAAACATCCTATTCGCTTTTGTATACTATCATATACTCTCATCCCTCGGCTTTCTTCATGAGCTAACCTTCACCAGAGTGGAACATTTACCGTTGCGAATCTCTACTACGCGCAACCAATCCTAAACGTCTTAGCCAGAGACTTTAACGTCAGCTACGAGAGGGCCTCCGACGTAGCTACATTGTTGCAAGCAGGATATGCCGTCGGCTTACTTTTCCTATGCCCCTTGGCAGATATGGTTCCGCGGCGACCCTTTATTCTTTTCCTTATATGGGTGACCGCAACTGTTGTACGTATTTGACTAAGGGGAAACTTATGTGATAATGCTTATACGGTATATTTGTGTAGTGGATAGGGCTTTGCCTTACCAACAATTTCGAAGTATTTATTAGCTTGTCGTTTTTGTGCGGAGTTGGGTATGTACTTGTATCTTTTTCCCCTGTCGCCCCTTACTTGGGATCTAACAATCGGCTAGGACGGTCACGCCGCAGCTCATGCTGCCTCTTGTCGGTGACTTAGCGCCGCCCCATCGCCGTGCTAGTTCGCTGTCTGTAGTGGTGTCGGGATTGGCACTTGGATTGCTGATTGCGAGAGTCCTGTCGGGAATAGTGGCAAACTTTACATCTTGGAGAAATATCTATTGGCTAGCCTTTACTGCACAATATTTGACCTTAGCGCTACTTTATTTCTTCCTCCCTGACTATCCTGCGAAGAATAAAGGGCTCAACTATTTTAAGGTCCTCTGGGGAATGGCAGTCATGGTCGTTACGGAGCCACTCCTCACTCAGGCATGCCTTATAGGGTTTCTCCTAAGTGCTGCCTTTACTTCCTTTTGGACCACTCTCACTTTCCTTTTGGCGTCACCGCCATACGAATATTCTTCTCTCGAAATCGGATGTTTTGCTTTTATTGGAATCGTGGTCGTCGCATTTGCTCCAGTCTGGTCGCGTCTTATCACCGATCGCTTTGTGTTTCTCTTTTCTGTCGTTCTCGGTCTCGGTTTCGAGTTTATCGGTATCGTGATATCGACTTTCATCGGGAGTTTCACGGTGGCCGGGCCAATTATACACGCCATCATGATGGACTCGGGCGCAAACTTTACCCATACTGCTAACCGCAGTAATATCTATAACCTCGATCCAAAAGCAAGGAACCGCGTGAACACAGTATACATGGTTTTCGCCTTTGGTGGGCAGATAATGGGCACAGCAGTCGGAAATAGACTATATGCTCAGGGAGGTTGGGTCTGGAGTGGTAGCTCTAACATCGCTTTCATCGGCGTAGCTGTTATCATTGGTATGATCAGGGGTCCAAAGGAAACCGGTTGGGTAGGATGGTCGAAAGGTTGGAATATAAGGAGAGACGAGGTTCCAAAGAAAAGACCGGTGGGTTCTGCCGAGGCCGATATCGAGGAGGCTCGGTCGCCGTCAGAACAACCTGCAGAGAACTACACAAGCGAAGCTATCCTACAAAATCCAAGGTAACTATAGGTAGGTCTTCACTATATTAGATGAATATTAGCAATGCAGTATCATATTCTCCTGTTTTTGCACCGACCGTGCGATGATATACTTGGCGTCGTTATTGTTGCGAGTCTTCACTTCACTCCTTAATCCAAGGGCCAAGATCCGCCCATAATTGACACCTTCTCCCTCGACCGTCCTCCCAGGAACTCCCTTCAGCAACTTTAAAATCCGCTATCAAGGGCGGTTTTGACTCATCGCTGCTAGACAAATAGCTAGTGACATTGATTTCAACACCGCCTATAACAAATCCCGTTGTGGTAGGCGTACCACCTGTCATATTCACGTTGAGCATCCAGTTGTACCCTGGTTCTGCTCTCCACCGAGGCCATACTCCGGAGCCTGCCGCACTAATATTTCCCCTATCTTCGGTGGTTATTTGCGCGTCGCTCAGAGTTGGATTACCGCTCATTACGAAGTTCCCCCAAATCCTCTGCAAAGCTGTACGAAACACCTCATCCATACCAGTATCGGGAATGTCTACCGGCTGAAGTAACGGGTATAAGTCAAGACCATGCTGGCCTGGCGGGACCGAGAATTGGTAATGCCACGACTTCCCACCTCGTTTTCTTGCGTAGGCATCCGAGAGCCAGTATGATGGGCAAGCAAATGTTGCTTCAGCGTAGAGGTTAGTGGCCGCTTGCTGCCAACCATAGGCCCATCCAGAGTTCGTTGTCGAGTATGGCGGATGCATGCCATTAGAGTTGACCAACGTCAACGAGGTATTCTGAGGGATATTGTAGAGTTCCAGGATATTAGTTATGTTTTCTTTGCTTAGCAGCGGGTATATTGTTGAAAGGAGTTGCTTGAAATCATCCTCGGTCGTAATGTTCTGAGGAGTAAAGTCCGGGCCATCATTCAAGTTACTCGCCGATAACACACGCATCCCGTTCAGCCTTCCTCCTCCTAATAGTTGTACGGTGGGCCTTTCTTGGATGAATGTCCCGTCCGTGACTGGGAGGAAGGCCCATTGGCCATGAGGCGCTGTTGTACTGACGTAGTCACTGGCTGTTTGAAGATCGACTGTATCTGCTGAGACCAAGCATTGAAAGATGGACTTGTTTGTTTTTGATCCGTCTGTAAGACAACCTACTTTTTCTGCGAAACGATAGTAGTACTCGGTTGGCATGACACTATCATATTCCCTAGCGTTATGATTAGCACCGACTGGCGGTAACTATGCGAGCAATTCAAAACTCACCATTGAGAATGCAAGAAGGGACTTGTAGCAATAATACCATTGAATAAGGCGGTATTATCAGCGCCTCCATAAGCCATACCAAGTAGCATTGCAGCACCTCCTCCGGCAGATTCTCCACCAATAGTGACTTGTTCAGGATCTCCGCCAAACAGGTGAATATGCTCTTGAACCCATTGTATTGAAAAGTACATATCATGTAGTCCTGCGTTGGGTACACCCGACCTGGCTAGGTCGGCAGATGAGAGAAACCCAAAGGCCCCAAGCCGATACTGGATCGTCACTATGATATATGTGTTATCGTTGGTATAGATCTGTGGTGACGGGTCGAATCCCCCGTTTGCTTGGCCATATCCACCACCATCTAGGTATCCGCATTAAATTTTTGAAGCTAAACGGAGACTATGATAAACTTACGAATCCAAATCATTACGGGTAAGTTCGTTTTGTTTGCAGGCGTGAAGACATTTACGAAAAGGCAGTCTTCGGAACCAGATGGACCCGGTTTATGCGGACTAATATACATACACTTTAGCTTTGCTTCCATGAACGACTTTTTAACTTACCCTGGCGAGTTCAATGATTGGGGACATTGTGGTGCATATTCGAGAGCAGGAATGATTAAGGTCCTATTCTGGTTCGGAGGTTGAGGTACCTGCCACCTCAGCTTCCCAACAGGAGGCGACGCATACCGGATCCTAAGGTATTATTAGGTAAAGATCTCCATATTCTTTAGTTATGAGCGGCAGTCATTACCCTTTGTATGCGTTTATCTTATATTTCTCGTCGTAGTACCCTTGATACAGCTCGTAACCCAGATCAACGACTGGTGCTAGGTGGTTTTGACCCGCGCCGATAGAAAACAGTAGCACTGTACAGATCAAGAATAGTTCTAGAAGCATCTTCAAAATATCGATGGTGTCCTTGATGAGGCACCAAATTTCACGTCTCAGTGACGTGCGAACCGACTATAAAGCAACAAAAGTAGAGTCCGAGGGTTATGGAACCTGTTTCCGGAGGCAAGTAGCTCTCCCCCTATGCTTCGCAGGGCTAAAGCGAATAGACATATCCAGTCACGTCTGCTGTAGGCTGAGCGCACACCGCAATTCGATTGGTATGAGCTATTCTTAAGGAATTTCGGTCAGAATGCCTAGTTCTTTTGACAGGTGATAGGAAAAAAAACACTTCTTTAAGCCATAAGCAGCCATCTCATGCCGGTTTGAACACATACGTTGGGCACGGGCGGTTTACCAAAGTATTTTCCAGCCCGATTTTAAATGACTGACTTGATCGTGTGATTACGTATCATCCAACGGCTGCTAGACGTTACTAACTCTTACTTGCATCTTATTTCGTCGTATCACGGACCGGTTCGCAAAGTATGACTCTGGTGGCTTTTGCTTTTCTTTCCAGCTATGGGGTCCATTTTATCCGTGCTTGGTCCTCTGTGTTCAGTCACTACCAGAGACAATCCACTGAAGTTAAGCTTAGACACAGTACCTAAATAGGTATTAATGCCGTTACTATGTATTTAAATATGTGGAACTTGGTGTTCAACTTCTCACGATGGTGGTATCAAGACGATGTATATCTAACGACCAAAAAAACATCACAGCGACCACAGTACATACCTAGGTAGTATAGGAGATTGTACCACCACATCTTCGCATGAAACGGAGTTTCAACGCGAAGGCCAGACTGGAGCTATCAGCTTCAAGGGTCCAAAGGGAATGTGGCTTTCGACGTGAATGTCTATTTGCACAGGACTGCAGGGCTTAGGTTTAGCCAAGGCTATAGCGCGGGGTCAAAATGAGGAAATCTCGAGCTATCTTCGAGCTCAGAGTCACATTGTCTTTGCAGGATTATACTCCAGCCAGCCCAACCTATAGTTTCCATACAGCCCAACTGGTGATAGAATAAACAATGTTAGCCCTGGAGCAAAGAGAAATAGGAAATCATCAACGCCGATTATTGGTACGCTTCTAATTATAGCTTCACCTTTATATTCGATTTGTCGGTACGGGAGAAGTGCAGATATCTCTCAGGACAATAACTGGGAACCAACTGACTTGTGAGTACGTCTCTTTGTTAAGGAGCGAGTGATATCCAAGTCACAGTTTCAATCTGCTTTGCCAATGCGCACAAAGACCGTCAACTCAAACAAAGACTCACTTGTTGCAACGTCAAGTCATACAACATGGTCACTGTTACAAAGACCGTGGTTTACAATTTAAGGCTCAAGCACCAGGTGGTATGATAATCCACAAAGTCTATCTCAAAACTCTGAAACGAAAACCTATTATATCTTCAGTAAACAAATAAAGAATACTGCCAAACCGCTCATTCCAGGAAATGAATCCGATAATCGAGACCATTCAACTGCCCCAGTCTCAGTGGACCTCATCTCAGGATGGGGCTCGTATTGACTGGGGAATCTGCTCCGTAATGTAAGAGCAAGCAGAAGAGGACGAGAAAAGTAGCGCGGCGCGCAGTCGAGCGTTCAGCAAAGCCACCTATACTCAATAGGACCCCGAGTTACGCAGCCACTAAAGCACAATAATCATACCTACCTACGTAGGTAGGTAGACACATTAGCATTTTCTTCCTGATCGAATTCTGCTAGGGCCACATATCGCTACGCTAGTATTGACCTACGCGTCAGGCATTAGATTCGTAGGACTTGTTTGATATCGAGCTTACTAGAAACTACTAATATATTAGGGTTATTGGACTGTCGATCAATCCCTATACGTGTTATGTATGCGAAGGACATGGTTATCTAGGCGGGTATGTAATTAAGTTAATTAGCAGCTAGCTCTAGTTACCTATATATTAATAGTGCTGCGCTACTAAGTTCTCTCTCTTATTAATGAATACGTAAAAGGAGAGCTATGGCTGTAATTCTTGTCTATTAGAGTTTATACTCAATCACTCTTATACTGAGTAAATTATCCTTTGAGCGGTGTCGCCTCTAACATTTATAAACTTCCATCACATGGAACCTGGGTACTTTATGGATGATAACACTAACTACCTTAGTAGATTCTTATCAAAACGTTACACTGCAGAATAAATCGGAGTTATATCCATCAATGCTATAGAGACTGATTAGAGACATACTAGGTTAGTAGGTAAGGTGCGTTTGAATGCCGTTACATAGACCCAGACCTGATAAGCAATGGGGGTGACTGCGTGGCTGCGTGACATGGCAATCTTCCCCGGACTCGACCTTCAAATAGACAAGAGATAAGGGGTTTGATGCGCTTTTGGGGAGTATCATTACATACTTGTGAAGCAATCGTACCTAGTCATACCGTCTACCCCCAACTGTTCGTATGGGTGTTTATATCCGTTACTCTAGTATCGTCTCAAATTCCGGATTTATTCATTCGATCAAGCCAAGCACGGACAAAGATCCTATCAGCCCGTATAATACCGCCCCAGTCAGCATGCTTGAAGATACGAACTTCCGAATGGGAAACAAGCCGTAGATGTCACCTGCATCGCATGCATGTCGATATCCTTATCTGCCTACATTATCTCATCCGAGATAAACATGGCGTCGTTACCTTCCCGTGGGGTGTGCCCGGGTCGTAGGGCCCGCATCAGCATATAAGCAACATCACGCCCTTGTATCATGTAGATGATGTCTTGTAAGAGGTCTCGAGGACGTTCGACAAAGTCTGTAGTACCTTGCAAACAATGGCGCAAAACGTAGAGATATTCATGCTTCCAGTAGAAGAGACCAGCCCATTGGAGCTATCCAGCAGCTCGGAGAAAGACCCGGAGAAGATAAAGCGTGCGGAGATAAGCGAGAAGATCAGCGTAGCGGGAGACGAGCTTCAAGACGATACAGGTCTGACCTCACCTCGTCTTATTTACCAAATGTTTGAGATACTTATCAATAAACAGCCCCTAAATATACCGACGAGCAATATAAGAAGCTGAAAAGGAAAGCCGATAGATATCTTTTACCGTTAATGTGGCTCTGCTATGGCATCCAGCAGACGGACAAGACATCGATCGGCACGCAAGCGACCTTTGGTCTTGTAAAGGTAGCGCCCGAACTATACGGGATTACAATATTGTACCGGCTCTTTTACTGACACGAGCACGCATTCCACAGGATACTGGGCTTGTTGGACAGCAATACTCATGGCTCACGACGATATTCTATATCACATACATGTGCTTCGAGTTCCCGTCGAATATCATCCTACAACGGTATCTGATGGGTCGAACATTATCGTGCTATATGATATGCTGGGGTGTTGTGGTGTTGTGCGTTGGATTTGCACAGAACTTTACCCAGCTGGTCACCTTACGTGCGTTACAGGGATTGTTCGAGGTGAGTTTTGCCTCCAGTATGTGAACTCGTAGGAAGAGCTCACAAGACGTCGCATCTATCTAGTGCTGCATCTCACCTGGTTTCATCCTTGTTGTTGGGAGCTGGTACACGACACGAGAGCACTCGTCGCGATCACTCGTTTTCCAGAGTGCTAACGCAGGTTTCGGAATTATCGCCAATCTAATCCTTTACGGGATCGGGTCACTACAGTACTCGCGAGGCCCTGAGTTCCAAGCTTGGCGATATATGTCTTATGTGAGCTTACCACGGAAATTGGGTATATTTAAGTACCTAATCCATAGCATGTTGCTAATCTTTACTTCCATGGTTTTACGAGGTAGTTCCTTGGTGGCATGACGATCCTCACAGGCTTCTTGTGTCTTTTTCTGCTTGGAACGCCGTCAGAAGTCCGCTGGCTTAGTCCGGAAGAAAGGAAGATAGCCAATGCTCGCATCATGACGAATAATACCGGTCATGACCGAACTGGTATCAAGAGATGGAAGTGGAACCAGGCGCGGGAATGTCTCATCGACCCTTGTGTGAGTATTCAAGAGCAACTTCGATGTGATATTACATTTGCTAACACGGGAGACCATTCCACCAATTGCAGTTCTGGTTAGCAGGAGTCAACGCGTTCTTGAGTTCTGTGCCTAACGGTGGAATAACTGCCTTCGGTTCTATCATCAATACTAACGCCGGATTCAGTCAGTAACTTACAAAATCCAAAATTGAAGACTAAGGGCTCACTGTATGCTAGCTAACCTACAGGTCATTCTTCTCGATATACCTCGAAATCTTACGTCCGTGATATGGTTTGTCATTATCGGTGTTGCTACGAGCAGGAAGAAGAATCTACGCATGTGAGTGATTTTAGATAAACAATTATATACTAGGGCTATTAAAGGATGCCTAACATGGAGTAATAGGTACTTCATGATTTTCTCTGTTATTCCGCCCGTAGCGGGCTTTATTATGATGGCGACGTTACCGAACGAACCTCATTACAAATGGATCAAGTGGGCAGGGTAAGTATTAATTATCATCATCGAACAATCTTGGGTGAGATCCAAAAGCTCATAGAAAAAATACTAACGAAGGGTTCGGGATAATTTATAGCTATTTCGTTACTGTCACGAGCGTTGTAGCTCTGTTCCTTGCTTGGACATTGATCCCTTCGAACGTCGCCGGACGTACTAAGCGCACTCTAACATCATCGTTCACTTTTGTTGGATACTGCGTGGGCAACATGGTCGGATCGCAAATCTTCTTGGCAAAAGACGCCGTGCGTATTCGCTCTCCTTTTTTTTTCCCTCCATAATTCCAACCTTCCTCTGTCCCTCAGCAAAGAGTCATTTAGTATCTACCTCGCTAATGGGAGTATTTAAGCCGCGATATATCCCCGGTACGGCCGGTTGCGCGGTATGCTTTGGCCTAGAATTCATTGTTCTTATAGCATGGAGGATTGTGCTGGTTATGCGGAATTGGCGGCGCGAAAAGTGGTTGCGAGATCAGGGCATCACTGAGGAGGAGAGGGTAGAGAGAGGCAAACGGCTCGGAGAGCAGGATTGTACGGACTTCGAGAATCCCTATGTAAGTCGATCCCTATTTTTGCTATCTTTGGCTATTATATTGGAGGCTACCTCGTCTAACATCGACAATCTACTTAGTTTCGTTATACAATGTAGACGGGATCTTGAAGAAAAAAAAAAAAAAAAAAAGTATCCCAAATCCGGACATAGGGCATGCTGAATAGACTAAGGTTGCAGATAGATCTAAGTCCAGGTTTACCATCATTCTCCAAACCAAGTCATACGTGTATATAGACCACCTTTTATCGTCGTCATCTGGGACTATCCAATTATATACGAAGGTTCTAATAACCGTGAACGTAATACTACCTATAAAGGTAGGTTGATTAGGTGCCGTGAGTAATCAACGCCAAATCATGCATAATAAACGAAGTTCATTACGTGTACCAAGTGCACCACGAAGCTGTAGCGTGAGCTTCTTGAAGACTAGTCCGCGTAAGATGGCACGTTAAGCATTTGTCAGTGGGAAACCAGGATATCGGCAAACTTGCAATGCGTTCAACAAGAAGCTGAACTGCAGACCCCATTTCATCATATCTAATTGAAGCAAGATATATTACCTACTATACTTCTAAAACAGATGCAACGGCTAAAATGGCTAAGCCTTGCCTCCAGGGACAATGTAGAAAGGAAGAGGGAAGAAAAAAACATAACACATAGAGGTATCTTGAGCGCTTCATCCAAAAATCCTGAACCCGATATCTGACAAACGCCGTTTTCCCGTATATATACACCTGCTTCTATTTTAAGGTACCAGATCACGTTACACGCAATCGGAGAACATTGTCTAAGAGGAGTAGACGGCAACCCATTCAACTTCCATCATGCTGCCATAACCATCTTGCGTAGCGTCGTTGGGTGCACCTGGCCAGTCACCACCAACAGCAACATTAAGAAGGATGTACCTAAAATATAGGAATTAGCAAGTATTTCTCGGGTATTAGCTATCTTGGGGATACTCACAAGGGGCTGTGGGCCAGAGAAGACCAAACGGGGGCATCGTTGATATCGGCTCCAGAAATAGTATTGTAGTTGTTGCCATCTAAGTGCCATGTGATGGTCTGCGCCCGCCAGTCTTCGTTGGTGAGATCGATCGTGACACCCCATCTGTGGAAACCGTCGGGAGACATGGGAGTCGTGCCGGCACGTCCGATAGGCTCATTGCAAGGGCCACCAATGGTACTACCACAGTGGACGGTACCATAGCCAGTGAGTAGTCCATTGACTTGTTCCATGATATCTATTTCTCCGGCGGCTGGCCATTCAGTGCCGTGACGCATAGCATCGCCGAGTGCCCAGAAGGCAGGCCAGATACCCTGCTTATTGGGGTTATTTCCTAACAGGAGGCTTGACTGTATGCTGAAGACCTTGCCGGGTTGGGGGGTCCAAGATCCCTTGGTCTCGATACGCCCCGAGGTCCAAAGACCGGCAGGAGATTTCCGTGGAACAAACTGAATGGTACCGCCGCCGCTGATCTGAACGTTCTGGTTCGAGGTGGTGTACGTCTGGACTTCGTTGTTGGTGTTAATGGCGTCCATGATGTTCCACGTATCACCGTTGGGAGGAGCGCCTGCTGATCCTTCGAAAGATTCGGAGAAGATGATTTGCATTCCCTCGATGTTCGGCGGGTTGATGGCGGCGACAAGGCTGGGGACGAGAGAAGCGAGAACACTTTGCTGAAAGCGCATTTTGAAGGACTGGAGTCGGAAATAACAAAGAGCGCCGGGTTTTGAGATCAGTTGTATAATGATAGTGTAAATGCCCTGGTTTGATGGATCTTCTAAGAGAGTCGACTTGGGCTAAGACGTGGTAAAGAGAGAGCTATCCTGGCTGCAATAGTAGAAAGAATCCTGGCTTGCAGGCAGTTCACGGATATATGACCAAAAGGAAATGAAAGACGAAGCAAACAAGTTAATAGCTTACTAGCTATCAATAGGGAAGCGAAAGAAAAGAGTGTGGCATATAAACTCGGCTAGCAAGACGGAAGAAGAGAGCGTAAAATGCACAATGGTTGGGCGCGGAGAGGAAAGACCAGCAGAATAGCTCGGAAGCAGCTCACCTTGGAGATATATATTAAGAGCCCATAACGAAGACCCGGTAGTGTAGTATGCAGTGCCACTCGGTCAAAGAGTCAGGGGCTCCACTGCATTGACGGGGGGCTCGATAGATCCACGCGGATCTAAACAGATGGTGATATTGCCTAAAAAGTGGATGGTGAAAGAAAATCCTAACACTTCTGCCCTTGATGGGAACATCGGATAGTCGAAGCGAAGAGATAGTTGACAGGTACCAGAGAGATGGGAAGCATAACGCTTGACTAGCGCGGAAATTAATTATGGGAGCTAAGGGTGAAACCGGTAGGGGTGTTGCTTGGTTTCTCTCTGCTAGGTCCTGGACTGGTCTTGACTGGTCTTGACTGACTGGAATACTATAGCACGCCTTGATAATGCCTTGGTTGCACCTGAATAGGCTTGAGATGGTGGGTAGGAACCCCAGAGTGGCATTGGGCGCGTTGTTCCTGAATTCTGATCCAGAACAGACCAGTCCGGATCTTGGGTTTTGTTCCTGGCACTGACCACTCGCGACGCGCCGAGCTCTCTGTCTTGCCTATCTTGTCGTGCTCCTAAAATGCTCCGAAAGACGTGGATTCGTCCTTCAACCTTTTTTTAGATGGAGCCGATGGCGTCTAGTCTCCTCCCCATAGTCTTTCGGTAAGCATTAACAGTGGCAATATTGTGATGGATATTATCAAGGAAAAAAAAAAAAAAAAAAAAAACTTGTCATATGTTGGGTAGTTAGGTAGAAGTTCTTCACATCTCATCGAGCAGCAAACCCCTTTATTTTGGATACTTGTACAACCAACCATGATGAGTTGGCAAGCATGATGTAAGATGCATTATACATAAACTCGGCTGCTAAAATTCTCGTAGACCGAAGGCCGGTAGCCGACGCGGTTCCAGCGGTCTATCGCTAGGTCGTTGAAAAAGGTTTCCCGCATGTGGAAGAGGGGCAAAACCAGTCGATTTGACGAGAAAGAAAATGAAGGAGAAGAAAAAGGGGGGAGGGGCACATACAGGTTCTAGAATAGGCTAGGTTAGCTAGGTTATCTTAGCGTGGCCCTTAGTTATGCAAGGTACTGTACAGCATACGCTGAGTTGGCATCTGCACTCAGCACGCGATAACAACCAATAACATAGGTAAGTACTATACAAATTTGGACGCTCCGTCCAACGGTTGGCAGGGGTCTATGGTGAAACAACAAAAAATAAAATGGGTCTCCCTGCACCAATTTTTTTTTTCTTTTTTTTCCTTTCTCAGTACCTACCTATCTAGCCTATATAAGCTTGATTTGATAACTGCCCGCCTATTATGTAGCTAGTGCAGGGCGTAAATACCTCGCTGAATTGGTCAGCCCAGCTTCAATTCTCAATTCCATGCCGATTACAACCTCATATGCAAACTATCTTACCGTAGTATCTACTTCTAGTAAACAATTCAGCAATGATAACAAAGTAACAGTCGGTATCAGTGCTCATATCTAGGTACCCGTTACGGCGCTACGAACTACAATTACTAGGTACCTTAGGTAGGTAGTTATTCGAAATGTTTACTAGCGATAGCCGCGGGAAATTTTTCAAACGAACTCCATTCATATTAAGCGCGCGCCCAGCAATACCTCCTGCTCCCACGAACCACGGTAAATTAGGTATTTATTATTATCATCATTTTACCGCGCCTCTTCTAGGATAACAACAACGCGCGGAAGCACTTGAGTGGTTTGGTAATACGACGATGGACCCTTCTCTCTCTCTCTCTCTCTCTCTCTTCTCTTAGCTCATATCTTCCTCCGGACCTAGCTAAGGTTTGGTGGGACAAATACGACTTGAGTTGTTGCTGTTGTGAATGGTGATACTTTAGAGGCTGACTGCTTTTCCGCTGGATTCAACTCCGGACAAGTTAACCGACGATCTTTTCAACTTCGAGAAAATTCCCCGTGGACTTAACGGGGAAGATGCGCATATCCTTTCCTAGTTGCGGCTAGGTTTGCTACGAAGATCGCATCTTATCAGTTAAAGTGCCGGACGGCGCAGGTCCGGCGGTATGCAAGTGCTTGGGATTTTCGCTTGAGCCCTCTCATCCAGTGATATTCTTTCGTTTTGTACTTAGATTCGAGCTAAGCCAATGGACACTAACAACTGAGGTTCCTCATCACCACCCAACCTGACACCACAGTCTAGTCTAGAAAGTCTAGACTGTCTTACCGCATTTGCTCCGCTGCTATGTAATGCTGATAGAGAGCGGGTCTCGCTTTCAAGGTATACCTAAGTTTTCGCACATCAAACTCTCTCATTCCTTGAAAAGATTGAGTGACTACCAACCCATCGATAGGATTTGCCAAAAAAAAAAAAAAAAAAAAAAAAAAAAAAAAAGAGTCGTTTCTCGAATAAACCTATCAGAAGCCGGGCAGTACGGTTTCATCACCTTTTTTTAGTATTCAGAGTCTGTTTCCCCTATATCGGCCTCGACTTATATGCCTACCTACAGAACTTTTTTTCACCTGCGTGCGCTTCTAGACCGTTGGCGCATTTGATATCTAGAGGGAGCCTCGGTCAGAGTTCTCGACCCCCTCTCACAAATTAGCTGAGATCTTTTAGATGCCCAATCGAGCGAGGCTTGCTTGCTACGTAGGAGTTGCCCATGTCGTGATGCTGTGAAACACGGCTCATATTTTGACCCATGCCCACCCTAATACCCTCTTCCCCCTTAAGAGCTCCTGTTTCTATCTATCTTTCACAGATATAGGAAAGTCGTTTCGCTAAGTGTCTAGGAGACATCATCGCCGCGCCTTGCAAAGCCTGCACATGACTTGTTCTGAGGATGTATGAGCTATACATAGAAAGAAGCCATCGTGATCGCGGGCCGTAACCGATTAGAACGGAAGAGGGATCGCACCCCCTGAAAAGTCGACTCGGGTTGCCGGGTCGCTCGGGATGTTCCATTGTCGAACTGTGCGTTGGCAAGCATATGATCTAGGTAAGATCTTCAGTAGTTTGCATTGACTTTCGTCCCACAACTTGCTGGTCAGATTCGATGCGGGTTCAATGCGGAGAGATCGGCAATCGCTCGCCACGATTATGCTTGAATATGCCTCAACGTCCATATTCACGGTCGGTCCCAAACTCGCGGGTCCAAGCCCCGTTTTGTTAAGTAACGATCGAACAAAATTTGCGATCTGCAAATCTCTTACCGCTCAAGATCTCAGGAACCTACAACGCTTTTGACTCTTTTATATATATGTAGATGTAGGACAAGTTCACCAACTGTCAGGGACCCCACTTGGGAACAAAGGGACTGTGAAGGACAAAGAAGATGTTTGTATATAGCTCTGACTTCAGAACTATCCTAGTTAGAGTTCCTTACGGAACAACGAAGTTGTTTCCTCACCTAATGCTCTACGGCGTGACACCAACTTAGCCAGCAATGCCTGTTGCCAAAACTTGTGTAGCTCCATATAATAAAGTAATAATAATGGCTAAGGGTGCTACAAGTGATCTTCATACCCCATCATCGGCTGTACAAATTAATCGCGATAATATATTCAAGACTTACCAACGTACCAGTCTACCAGACTATCCCTCTTGACAGGCTTGCCACCAATATATTCAGCCGCGGTTCATGTTAGCGCGAGGTCTGGCATACCACGAGCATGAGTACGGTAAAGTGCCGAATCTCGAATTGCTGATTGGTGGGATAAATTGCCTTTCATTTATATTTAATATGTGATATAATTCTCGTTTTTTCTTCTCAGGGCCCCTCACGCCTACTTTCTTTTTGGTTTCCAGCACCACAAATGGTTGAGGATTCAACTTCATCATACGAGTTTGTCAATTGATTAAATATGCTCTCTCTGTCAAATAATCTTCCGTAGTGTAGATAATAGCTTCCTGTAAGTAAACACATTGAATTTCACCAACTACATTATGTAGTCATTGTACACAAAAAAAAATAAAATAAAATAAAATAAAATAAAAAATAAACTGCATCGCGTTTTACAGGATTAACGTCATGCATGATATATGGACGACGTTAGAAATTCGACATGCTCTTCATAGATATCATACTATTACCTTTCTAAGTAATTTATTTATATTAGTTTTTGTAAAGCAAATATAGATATTGAATGGTTCTGATAAACCCTGTATACATGAAGCTGTATATATATATTTCATATAAGTACTTATGAGAAGGAATGCACATTAACATCCATTCCTGTACTACGCTTAACTTCCTATGAGGAAGTTGAACTGTGGCCGGTAAGTTTCTGAGTATATAAACATTATCGGTAGGCCGTTCTCATCTCTGTTTGAACGGTCAAAGTAGTACTTAATTTGACTGTAGCTACTTAGTTCTTGAACATAGATAGGGACCAAATCCCATCTAATGGATTATTTCCACATAAGATTCCGTGTGTAAGCATAAAATAAACAATCATTCAATTCTTTCCTTAGGATATTAACTACCTAACATAAACATGTGCTTGTCACTATTTACTGTACTGGAAAGGAGCATATAAGTGACAGGTACCCTACCTATTTGGATTAGCTAAAATATGACAGAAGTTCCACCCCTCTAATTTTTCCTCAACAAAAAAAAAAAAAATCTCTATACCAACGGACACAAACATGATGTGTTTCCATCGCTCAGTATCAAAATATGTTTAGTTATTCCAATATTACCTCTTGTACGCTAGGGCACAATTGCGGCACGGCATTTCCTTTTTCCGGGGTTAGTTTTCAAGACTGTGTAACCTGACTAGCATTTATTTGGAATTATGACCATCCACGGACAACCACGCTTTTGAACGTATTTCGGCCGACTTGAATTAGGTAATCATTCGATGATAAGCGTCAGCTTTCAATGAACTCGATGTATAAATCGATATGAAGCTATCACGGTTCCGAGTAGCTCGAGAAAAAATCAAAAAGAAAAAAGGTAAGAAGAAAGATCGAACTCAAACAAAATCCAAAAATAACTCAGGATAACAGAAGATAAAGGTTTATACCGCTTCCAAGCTAAACCTTTTTTAAATGGCAGCATCACCTCTGCCTCATCACAAGCCTGTCAAGTACCGCACATCGTGCGATCGCTGTCAAAACATCAAGCTGCGATGTAGTCAAGATAAACCCTCGTGCAAGCGATGCATCAGCAAGGGTGTTCGATGCATTTATAGCCCTCTAAGGCGCATGGGAAGACCTAAGAAAGTTGATCACGTCGCTTCCACGAATTCTGTAGATGAGAGTCCGCCAAGTCCAGAGACGATAGTCCCGGCATTAAGCAATAGTACGGCAGCTGATTGCCAACAAGGAAGTGGAGATGGACATAATTCGCCTCGAACGACGGAATTTACTGGTATGGGGTTGGAATCGTATGGTGCTGGCGCATCCCAAGGCCATTTCCGGAGTTGGGATCCCAGATTTGCGGGTAGTTTAAGCGTCGATCATCACGATAGTCCAGTCGGTAACGATATCGAGACGTCTCATCAACTTCAGACCGGTGGCTTTACTCCAACGGCTGATCATAACAGTACCCCGCGCCACGAGGTAGAGTCTTGGGGTAATGTAACAACAAACAACACAGGGCCCTTTAGCTCAGGGCCGTCAAACACAACTCCGAGGTCCGCTCATCTAATGCCTCTTGATGGGCCCATTGGGCAGCCTATCTCGGAACCCGCTACTGACTGCTATACTGCTATTCTTATGCGAACCGCAAAGTTAGAGCAGGCTTTAAACGTCGCGCCGCGTCCTGCGCCAATAGATCTCGCACTCGAAGCAGAGCGCGATTTTCGAAGCCTAAAGCAATGCCTTTTCTCCTGTACTGGCCACTCGAACCGCGGGCGGGGTTGTCTGGCATCTGACAAGCCTGTACTTCTTAGTCTCTCTATGCTGGCAGAGCGCGTCGTTGTCATGTTTGAAGAGAACTTCCGCTTCGCAGCCTCGAGATCCAACCCGGCAAGAGGGATGATACAGGACCCGTGCAGCACTCCTCTTCAGGGCACCATGGCCCGGAGACTTGAACGTTCCTTTCGCAGCATACTTGATCAACCATGTATATTTCCCATTCCGTCGGCCAGTCTTTACATACGCATTGGTGACTTTCTAGTAGAGAACGCGGTCAAGGCGCGTTGTGTCGTCCCCATATTGAGATTGCGAATACAGAAGATACAGGCGACGCTTAGGGAAATGGAGAGGACGCGACAAGAAAGCAACCCGAGGGATAACCTATGCGGTCCGCTAGACTGGGGTGATAGCGCTGCAGTTATAGGTGATGCCGCAAAGCTTTTGATACAGGACTTATTAAGGAGGATGGAGTCTTTACAAGGGGGGATTGCGTGGATGGGATAGGATTTTCAAATGTGATACCCAAGAGATGCTACGAGAAGGGGAAAGCCGAGTTGATGGTTTATGTATGTGCAGCCCTTCCAATTTCTACACCAGCAGTTTATATATGTACAGGATGGATAATGTATCTAACATAGAGAAGGTATGAATACACTGGAATATTGAAATATCACATCAGAAGCTTATGCCGTATATCTTACTAACATCTGCGCTTCTATTAGTGGTAAATACCGCCAAGCATCTCGTACCGACATCACCCTGGCCTAATTCACTCTTCCCAATATGCGAAATAGCCTTCCAATAAGCTCTCTTATCTCGTTATCCCGTAACGGGCTGTCTACACTAGTAATCTGGTCCGGGTCGAACTGGCGAGTCTCCTCTTCGATATCCTGTAATATAGCTCCGAGACGCATGATGGAATGCTTTAAAGTTTCCCGGCACACGATGGCAATTTCTTCCTCGTCGTCTAGTTCCAGGCTGGAAATACAAATAGGTATCGTATTCTGAATCTGCGGTATGACATTTCCGGAGGTGTCTAGATCGGATCCCCCGTCGGGACTCTGCCACGAGCCCGGCTCCCTAATGTCCGATACATCTCTTTTGGACAAGCCTTGGAGGGCCAATTCGTGCAGGGTTAAGATGCGACTGACAGCATCAGCTATAAAGCGAAAGACCAAGGGGTTGAGATGGGTATCGGAACTAGGGCAGCCGTTTAAGAGTTCCCAATGTTGGAGAAGGTTGCGGCTAAGAGTGAGCACATCACTAATCGACATGCTTTGGGATAGCGGTTGGCTAGAAGAGGAAGATTGCGGTCGGAATGCCGCTTCGGATTGGCTGATGACACGAAGGGTCGCAGCCCAGCAGTTGCAGACCCAATCCCCTGACGGTACTGACATAGCGGGGGGGATTGTCAACTCATTTAATATGCGCCTTTCACTTGCGTACTATATAGATCATAGCATCGTGGATAGGACATAGTAGTTAGTTTAAATTATTATAATCTTGAAGTTCCGTGTTTATTTGCCGCGATATTCAGCCGAGCTTGAGTTGTGTTGTCGGTATGAATACGTTGAATACGTTGGATAATTATACTAGTTTGAAGAACCACAACATAGCTGCTTAATTTACCTACCTGTTATCAGACTGACCAGGTTATTTTTGTCATCCTTCACTCCACAACGAGAATTCCATCTTATCATTGGCTGGCAAATAGATCCTTTGCTCCTCTTTTTTTCTCAGCTCCTATGCAGACCACAGGCAAGTAAAATATACCGCTAGGTCGCGCTTATGCTTGACAAGCTCTTCCGTAGAGTTTGGATTTTAAACATAGCTGTTAGACTCTTCAGGAGTCCAGGTAGAAATCCAAGCGACAGCGGCAATCAAGAGCCACATTCCATACCAGGACAAAACGAAGCCCAGGTTTCCCATCTTTGTAAAATAGCCACCAAGGATGCCTATATGGATCAAGGCCGAGGCAAAGAGAAAAATGTCGAGATGGAGCCGACCCTGTCCGTGTGCTATTTAGTATGCGACGAATTAGATCTCAAGACTTAACCCGGCATTAACTCACCACACTTATCCCGAATACTCGCCTGGTGCCCTCAGCCTCACCAATGCGCGCGAGACACCATGACACGAAAAGAAACCCGATAACGGCGAAGATACCACCAACGATCATGCCACTAATGAAACCACTATAAGCTCTAAAGATGATGCCCAAAATGGAGAGAGCAGTCCGGATGCCGAGTATCAGGATCATGCAGACGCGACGAGCTAGGACTCTCGTATCTGATGTCTGCAAGCTGTACGCATCCCAACTAAAGTTCCAACAGTAGCGACAGCCCGGACAGTTGCGATCTTTCCATGTCGTCTGCTCGGGACGAGGGGGAAGGTCCTGAGGAATTAAACGCGAGTCTGCGGACATATTCAAACAAGCTAATATTATGTACCTTAGACTGATTCGTCGAGAGTATAGAAGAGAAGAAGTTATTATGTGGCACAACAATGAAGACTGGAAGGCCTAGACGTAAGGCTCGCAATAACACCCGCCAACGATTCCCTAACAAGACGAAGTGACACGGGGTTGGACGTCACTTTATAAGAGCTGAATCGCTCAGAAGGATTTTGTACTACAGCATAGCCCCCCCATCTCTCCAATGCACGTCGTAGGACCTCTATTTATCTGGTTCAAGGGGTTTCACTGCTCGACTTATGCGGAAAGGCTTTTCAACAAACCACCGTTGGTGTACGCTGTTATCCTTGTTACTGTTACGATGATCCTCTTGGCGTCGAAAGGATGTGTGATGTTAACATTCTAATCAACAAGCTTCGCTTACGGTGGTAAGGTCAAATTAGGATTAGCTTCTGTGCATTGTCGAAATGGGCATCATAGCTCCCATGCAGCCCTACGGGGTCAAGGTAGCAATTATGATGACCCGTTATCAACAATACGGCGAACGTAATGCCAAATATCTCCTGAAGCTGGGGGTAGCAATTAGGCCTAATGGCCAAACAGTCATTTTCTCATGATCTTACATTGAGATCTCAGCTTGATCGGGAGGACTAATATTATGGACATGCCTTAGTATACGTAGCCTGATAGACAAGCATACAACGTAAAGGGAAAAGGAAATAGGCCGCATAGCTAGTAACAAGACCTCACATCGACTTTAGAATAAACAATAATGATAAACAATCAATCCAACTTGTTCGAACCGCTCTCATTCGGGGTATTATTCGATGGAATCAGCCTCAACGCCATACTAATGCATATTAAGTGACGGACAAAATTAGGTGCAACTTCCTAGCCGGGCTGCTGTCCTATACTTCCCGTACTTCCCGCACTGGATGGTCTTGGAGGAGGTACTGGTACCATCCTCGTCATTTCATTTCCCTCTCTATCCATAGCCACGCCACCAATCATGCTTGCTGAGAGCGCTCGTGGCTCACCTCCTTCCCCCTCTGAGTCTTCCCCCTGGCTGCTGGTACTACCGACGCCAGCAAGGGCCTGCTCGGCAACTTTACGCTCCACCTCCTTTAAACGTTCTTTCTCAACGGGATCTACTAAATCATCATCGTCGCTCCAGTACCCCTCCTCGGATTCGGCGACCTCGGGCATGGCCATGCGCTTCCAGAAGCGGATCTCTTGTCTCCTAGCCTTATCGTCAACGCGCTTCTCCCATCTCTCCTCGTTCTCGTCGTATTTCTTGCGAAACTCGCGCAGCATCTGGTTGGCACGACCGGCATGCTCTTGCATCTCCCAGATCTGCTCGCGCAAACGTGAATTCTCGGCGCGGGCTTCAGCTAACTGTGCTCGGTAAGAACGGTGCCAGGCAGATACGTCAGCAACGTGCTTCTGCTTATAGGCATGGAATTGGGAGAGTATGTTGGCGAGAACTCGAGCATAGCTAGTAAGAAGAGAAAAGTTGGCGTCGCGAGAGAGCTTGGCACGGTCGAGAGATTCTGTTAGGATAGACACAAGTGCCTCAAGATTGGGTTCTTGCGCTATGAGGTTATGAGGTGATATTAGAAATCGGGAAAACTCAAGACATGGCTATTAAAAGTAGGTGTGGGACATACCAAATATTTCATCTGCAGCTTCTCCAAGCACTTGGTCGTTTGTCAAACCACGGTCCCGCGCCCGATTGCGTACCCTCCCAAGCCCAGAGACAATATCTTCAGTCACTCGTCTGTTCTCAGCCAGCTGACGCGATAGCTCCTCAACCATGCCGTAGATAATATTAAGTTCGGCCTGATGGCCGGCGGGTGTGGGCCCAATCGACATTGCGCCGGGACCAGCACCAGTGCCATTTCCCTGCATAGTGTCAGGGCCGTTTGTAAAGTAAACAGGTTGTTGGGTTAGCTGTCGGACTTGGGAGACGGCGTTTTGTTGTTGAGAGTTATCGAGAGGGTGTAAATGTTGTGGATGGAAGTTCATGATTGGAAAGGGAAAGACACAAAAGGCGGAGCTCCTACGCAACCTAAAGCTTAAGCTAGCAAATTCCTTAGTGGGTGGGTTTTAGGTGGGTGTGGGTGTGCATCCCGCTAAGCGTACGTGCTGGATCCTGCCGCCATCGTCGTTTGAGGCACTAAAATGGGTCTTATCGATAGGTACATTAGGTAGGTAGGTTGGTAAGTCACTATTAGCGCTGCGTTACTGTTGCACCAAAAGCCTGTTACCTACATGTACGCGTAACAATAAAGGTACCTATCTAGGTTAGTGTGTATCTAATGTATGTATACCTTCCAGTACCCAAGGCGTGTAGCTCAATTAAAAGTATTAGTATTACTGTAAGAGGTGTAAGAGGTGTAAGAGCTACCTAACCTAATGTACTTCAATTATGCAGGTACAAAATAAAAATAACCACAACAATCTCATCTCATAGCGCACTTAACCTCCTCCATCTCTTAAGGTACCTTACATTAGGTCCTTTTTCGTCAGAGGCGCGGTACCACCGTATACATAAACAAATACGTACATTATAAGAACAATAGGTGATTAAGTACCACCGTCCTCTGTCCATAAAATAATACACTATAATCATGCGAAAAATGCGATTTTCCGTCTCTGCTGATTCAAATGCTCTCCTCCCCGTTATCAATTCGTTCCGCCGCCTTAGCCTGAAGGTCGATTTGATCGAGGGGGATTAAAAGCACGCCTTTCCCGAGTACCATATATCCTGCCCAGAATACAAAAACCACAATAATTCCTAGAAAACTCGCGAGGATGTGGGGTGGGTTTGGGAGCGGACTCTGTGCCGCCGCGATAATCTGAGCTGAGAGACCAAAGAGGAATATGACAATTGCTATCATGCTTCCGCCGATTCCAGGTGGGGATTTCCACTTCAGGATATCTCTCTCCTCTATCCCTTTCTTGCGTATAGCAAGCCGGAGTCGAACGTGGCATACGCAGATAGATATCCAGGTGAAGTAATTTGAGCCGGAAGCCAGAGCCAGGAGCCAGTTAAACACCAAGTCACCGTCTTTGGATATCTTGATGAATGACAGTAGCGAAACCGTAAATACCAGAGCAAGTGCCCATATAGGATGGCCCCATCTTATCTTTGCGAAGAGACGCGGCCCCATTCCTTTCGATGACAGGGCTTGGAGAGCTCGCGACGAGGCAAAGACGCTGGCGCTCGCCATAGAGAAGATAGCCACGATGATGATGCCGTTGAACACGTTAGCGAGTATCGGAAGATTAGCTTGGTCCATCGCAGCAACAAGGGGACTGATTCCACCAGATTGCACCGTGTCGTCAAGGGACACCTTAAGTACCATGCCGATCATAAAGATGGGGACCAGATATAGCCAAATAATCCGTAAGGGCACAATCTTGCAAGCAAGGGGCATCACCTTGTGAGGCCTTTCGCACTCGGCAGCCGTGAGACCCAGCATCTCTGTTCCTCCGTATGCCATCCCAGCAGTCATAAAGACGTAGAGAAATCCAATAGGGCCATGTTTGAATGCATTTTGCTGCCACAAGGTAATCCCAACCTCGTCAGCAGGTCGAGTATCAGCCGGAATGGACTTGTTGACAATAAGGGCCGCAACAATGACGAAAGCCGAGAGTACCATCATCTTGCAGACTGCAAACGCGTTCTCCGCCTCGGCATACCACTTCGCTCCAAAGGCGTTCACGAGGACGAGGCCGCTTATAAAACCCGGAATGACGTAGTAAGCTGGCAGATCCGGTTCCCAGTACCTTGCGCAAAGCAGCATGACCACTAGCTCGAAGACGACGATGAACAGGAAGTTGATGACATAGTTCCATCCCATGGCGAAGCCCCAGGCGGGCGAGATGAAGCGTACCGAAT
Organism: Daldinia eschscholtzii; assembly: GCA_037126485.1. Taxonomy (NCBI): domain Eukaryota; kingdom Fungi; phylum Ascomycota; class Sordariomycetes; order Xylariales; family Hypoxylaceae; genus Daldinia; species Daldinia eschscholtzii. The sequence continues at coordinate 2,348,429 of JBANMG010000007.1, forward strand.
ATCCGTAAAAAGAGCCACTAACTGGGAATGCAGCCGAGAGCTCGCCCAGGGCACACATGGTGATCCATACGGCAAATCCGACTACGATGAAAGATATGAGGAGTGATGCGGCGCCTCCCACTGCCAGACTGGAATAGGTAGCCAGTAACACGCCAGCGCCGATAGAGCTACTAAGAGCCATCAGGACGAACTGCCGGGTGGTGATGACCTTCTTGAGCGAGGTGTCGCCCGTTCCAGCAGAAGTAGTGAGATCCATGCTATAGAATCAAGAGTAAAGTATAGAGTAATAAGTAAGAATAATCAAATAAGGATATGGTTAAACCTGATTTCGGTACTGCAAAATCTGATTCTGCATTTGGCGAGGATTGTAAGACAACCCGGATGTTGATAAGTGCTATTGTCTTGCGTGTGTAAGTTGAGAGTTACTCACAGGATCAGAAGAAAAATACGAAATAAGAACGAGAGTAGGCGCCCTTATATAGACACAAGACCTATCACCGTGCTCAAATAAGTTCGAGCAGCACCGAGTGCTAAACACATAAATAAATATACATTTCCGAAAACGGGGTCCGGGATATCGAAACTTTAGATAGCACGAGTATAAGAAACATGTCAAGCGCGGTTTGACCTGTTTCTGTCACTTAGACCACCCCCCCCCCCCCCCCCCCCCCCCCATTCGAAGTTATACTATGTGAAGGCTAGTTGGTATCAGACACGGAACTAGAGTCGTTGCTCAAGGTTAGGGGTATTTTCAAAAAGTATCGGGGAATATATAAGCATTAGGCTTGAATTTCTATCTGAGCGGCAATTGGTTGAAATTATAGAGTGTTCAGGGAGCAATGTGAACAGGAAGGAAGGTTCAGTCAGATACATAAAAGAATAGGGGGGGATTGTAAGAGACATTTGAGCGTTGAAGAGCTAGTCGTTAGCATCAGAATCCCCAAAACTACCTACCTAGTAGGCATAGTAGTAAGCAATGGAACCTCTACATAACTCTGAAAGATAATACCTCCTGTTTGGATGGTGTTTTGTATCATGCTAAATGTTTAGTTTACTATTCTAAGTTTGCGTACATTGAAGTGGACTTATAGGTTAGCCACCTCTCTATACCACAAGACGGTTTGTATAGAGGCACAGAGCAACTCTCATAAGCTCGCAAATAATAGTCTATATCAGAGTAGATAACGCTTTAACCCCCATAAGCCATATTGCCACATCCGCATCATCCTCATCAAAACGTAACGCCTAAACTTAGTGCCGTGCTCTGGACGCCGCATAAATTCATTTCTTCCTAAAATCAATTTTACGCCATGAATGGTTGAAACTTTTCTCTAGTCTAAGCCGTTACGGCCGTCCTACGTTGAGTTTGCGCACTTCTCCGTGCACCAGTTGCGCCAGGCCGTGCTAGCGTGTATTTGGCAAACGCACGCGCGAGCGCCTTCTTGCAACTGACCTTCTGGCTGCCGATGAAGCTGTCGACAGTGACAGCAATGGCACGATCGATGTCCTGAGCGGAACAATACTCTGATAGCCTCATTCGGCAGAAGGCCTCCGAGATTCGGATAATAGCTTCTAAATGACGAACCTAATAGCTAAGTCAGTACTTGTCATCTCGACATGCCGACATGCCGACATCCCAGATAGAATGACTTACAGTAATGGGATACGCCCCAGTAGCCAGCGACTCTCGTCGCATATCCGCGAAGAGTCGTGCAACTTTGTCTTCATCCATATGTAATAACTTCGGTTGGCAATGCTCTCGGGCATACAGAATGTATTTGCGTAACAGCTCCTGAGAGATCTCGCCTTCCTTCTTGGGCTGCGCTTGGGTCTCTTGCGGTGTCTCGGAGTCGTGCTCAACCTCCATTGAACCCTCCCCGGCTTGGGTAGATGGATGGCTCCGGCTATGAGAGCCGACAATAAACCGAGCCAGACGCTCGTCTTCAGTCGGGTCCACAGTATCGCGCACGACGCAAAGGATGTCAAAACGAGATAGGATAGGTTCGGTCAGTTCGACATTGGCTGAGAAAGGAATCGTAGAATTGTAACGGCCACCGATCGGATTAGCTGCCGCAATAATACCACATCGAGCTTGTAGAGTAGTAACAATTCCCGCCTTCGAAATAGAGATCGTTTGCTGCTCCATAGCCTCGTGGATAGAAGTTCGATCTTGGTCATTCATCTTGTCGAACTCGTCAATGAGACATGTGCCCTTGTCGGCAAGCACCAGAGCACCGCCTTCCAAAGTCCATTCGCTAGTCAGAGGGTCTCGACGAACACTAGCCGTAAGACCGACAGCAGATGCCCCCTGGCCAGTGGCAAAGACAGCTCGGTGCGCTGTTTTTTCTACATACTTTAGAACCTGAGACTTGGCCGTACCAGGGTCGCCAAGCAGCAAAACATTGATATCTCCTCGTACATGATGTTCACCCTTGGTTGTTTTTGCAACACCACCGAACAGAGACAAGGCAATAGCAGTCTTGATGTCGGTGTGTCCGTAAATGCTAGGAGCTATCGAGTTGATTATCTTATCGACAACTTGGGGATCCCGTGAAAGCTTGCGGATCTCATGCTCATCCTCTTCGGTAAGCCTGAATCCAGCAAGCTGATCATGCGCCTTGACAACGTTGTTTGCCTCGAGAATCGTAGCAAAAACGGGGAAGCCATTGCGATTATTTAGTTGAGCGTCATAATTGTTTCTGTAGATACCGGTAACCTCGATTTCCTCTCCAGGTTTTGCCTTGTCAATCAGATCCCAGAGGAGGATGACTTCTCTATGCCTGGGTAGACGACCAGCGGGAACAGTTCCAGGCGACTCCTGGAGCGTAAGCTTCTGATAATTGCGGTAGACGGTCTTTTCTGAATTCAAGGTAAATGGGCCACGGGATTGGCAGTTCTGACAGAATGAAATCTTGACTTCCACGTTGGACTCCTGCTGGAAAGGACCGAGTGTCACACCACATTTGGTGCAGTCGAATTTGACATACTTGAGCTGGGGGAAAACACCAGTTCGTCGAGTAACAACGCCACTCACTCTGACGAGGCAGTTGAGATGCGATTGTCTCAGCTGGCGAAGGGTATAGTGAACGGGCAGATCGAAGATACGAACGTGGATGTCAGAGTGGATACGCTCGTAGTCGGGGTAATGAAGGAGAACGACTTCCATGGCTACATCGTCAAAGAGCTTGAGCATTTCAGCGGGAGCGTTAGCAAGGAAGTATGCGAGAATAGCCTTTGACGAGGACAGATGGTCGTATGATACCTCGAGCGACTCGGCGTTGATTTCACCAAGGGTTCGAATGCGATTACCATAGACCGAAGAACCGCTCTCATCAGTATATTCTGTTAAGAACGCCTTGAACTCTCGCTTAATAGTACGTTGCACCGATGGCTGGGATACCCATTCGGTCAAGCTTGCAGCTTTTATATCTTGCAGCGCCTCAAGAGAGAGCTCCTCGTCCATGATATCCTGGTCCATTCCATCGTCGGGATCCTCGTCGTAATGATGACGGCGACGACGTGGCTGGGCAGTCAGATCAATATCACCATCTTCATCCTCGTCCTGGAGGAAGGCCTGGGGCATTCCGCGAATACGGGCTACTTCTCGGTCTCGGCGGTTCAACTGAGCTTCTAGACGTCGTCTGTCACCGAGGTTTATATCATCGTATTCGCCTTCGTCATCGATATCGATTCCTTCGTAGGTATCATTCTCATCTTTCTCTCTGTAGTCTCGCTCGAAGCCCTCGCGAAAAAGATCAACATCATCCTCTGCCATCTCATCCAGGTCATCCAGGTCATCTTGGACCTCTGCCTCCTCTTCTATATCGTCATCGTCGTCACCGCCATGGGCAATGTTGAAGGCTGGCGGGGAAGAGGGCATGGGACTAGAAGCAGCGACGGAGGAGGAGGCATCGCCGCCTGTGCGAGAACGCTTACGATTCGCACGAGGGGCGGTACCGCGGTTTGCGGAGTCCATATTCATTCGCAGAGGAGAACTAGAAGGAGGTTAGAAAAATCCGAACCTACAAGCTACCATGTCTTGGTATAGGATAAACTTGCCTCATTGTGTATCTTGTTTTAATCCTCTGCTTGTAAATTACTTAGAGAGAATGGTCAGTAAGTAATACGGAAGGAAATCGGAATGAGGACAAGAGGGACGGACAGTGAGAGTGGAACCCGAAAGCGAAAATGAAGAGAAAGGGGAACTAAAATGGATTGTGGGGTGGGCGCGACGAAACAAATTGGAAATCGCGTCTGTACGCGTAGAGCTCGCGTAAAGTGATCTTTAAAGCAACCCCCCCCCCCCCCCCCCCCCCCCCCCCAATATTAGGTACACGCCATAAGATACTTGGTCAGTACTTTACACTAAGAGTTGTTCCATTTGTTTTTTATCCACAATGCACACCGTACATCTCAGCATTAATAATAAATAGTACGTGCGCTCAAACATCTCAAAATTGTATAGTGCGAATTAATATCGCTGTAACGAAGTACTCACTGTGACATCATATTAGGTAGTTAAAACTATCAGCCTATTACCTACTTGAGAAATGGTATTGTCGCGGCGCGTTCTCTTTCTTTATCAATTAGCTGAAGTACTTCCTTCTCAGCATTTCCAACGCGCCGACCTCTTTCTATGTCCTTTTCTTCCAACACCTCGTATCAGTTTCTATTATTAATCAAATTCTTCTTCTCATTCCCTCGTTTTCTCAAATTATTATTGTCATTATAATGGATCCATCATCAGTTCCAACTACGTCACAGGAGGCGCCAGAAACCAACGGCACCAATGGCAGTGAATCGCGCCCGCGTACTCAGAGCATGTCGCAACAATCTGACGACTCCCAAACTGCCGCAGACTTTATTAGAGATCAACTGCAGCTGGAAGCCGATGCCCGCGAAGCTCTTCCCTATGTAGGTTGCCGATGCTACTCAGCTTAGCCGTTGAGCAATTCGCTAATTAATTATTCTTAGAGTATCGAGAATTGCACCAAGCCACTTGGACCATTGCGACAGAATGTATTCGCCTGTCTAACTTGCCATCCGCCTCCCGAGAATTCATCCGATCCCTACAACCCTGCCGGCGTGTGCTACGCATGTTCTGTCCAATGTCATGGCGAGCATGAGTTAGTCGAGATCTTCCAGAAGCGCAATTTCACCTGCGACTGCGGTACTACACGATTCACTTCAGAACAGCAGTGTACCCTTCGAATTAATCCCGACACCAACACGAAGGGTGATGTTCACTCCGAAGAGCCAGATCCCAATAACAAGTATAACCAGAACTTCCGTAATCGATTCTGCTCCTGTTCCATATACTACAATCCCAACGAACAGGTAGGTACTATGTACCAATGCCTGGGTCTCGGAACTCATGAGACTGGTGGCTGCGGCGAAGATTGGTATCATCCTGGCTGTCTTGTCGGCCTTGGGCCTAAGTGGTATGAGAAACAGAAAGCACATGCCTCAGGTACCAACGCGGATAGCACCAATGGTAACGGTACACTTCCCACTATTTCCGAGGGCGCGACCCAGGAGAATGGCACCGAGCAGCAAGTTGATGGTAATCAAGAAGTGCAACGGGAGGAGGATGAAGACCCTGCTCTACCGGATAGCTTCCCTGCCGAGGATGCGTTCGACCATTTCATCTGCTATAAATGTGTCGAAGCTTATCCCTGGATTAAGAGGTATGCTGGAACGCCTGGATTTCTACCGGCAGTGTTCTTCCAAAAGAACAGTGAGCCATCCTCCAAGAAACGTAAGCTAGAAGACGATGATAGCCCAGGAGAGGATAGCGAACGTAGCAAGCGCATTAAACACGAGTCCGAAGAGGCGCAGAATGTTATACCTGCAGCCAACTCAGATGAGATATCCCCGCAAACCAAGGATGAAGATCAGCAGGAAGGCCAAGTTTCACCTGCCAAAGAGTGCAAGTTAGCATCTTTACCTTCAACGCCAAGTGGCCAGTTTTCGTTGTTCACCACTTCGGATTTCCGTGACCAGTTCTGCCGATGTGCCTGCTGCTTCCCAAATCTAAAAGCTCACCCGCAACTCCTAGAAGAGGAGGAAGCATACGAACCGCCTCTTTCGGACGGAGCCTCCGAACAAGGCTCAACTCATGGTAGCGGCTCATTATACGACCGTGGTGAGTCGGCTTTGAAGAATGTGGATCGCGTCCGAGCGATCGAAGGCGTCATGGCGTACAACCATTTAAAGGAACGCCTTAAGCCCTTCTTCCAGCAGTTTGCCGAAAGTGGCAAGGCGATTGGCGCCGAAGATATCAAAGAGTACTTTGCTAAGCTTAGAGGCGACGAGCAAGCTATCAAGGAGGCGGGTGAGGCTGCAAAAGAGGATCATAGGCAGGAGCAGAGTGGTTACTAGGGTCGAATAGATGAATAGGGGGGGGGGTTGACGAAAAGGGGATTGAAAAATGAATTAGGTGCATGGCGTTTCTTTTTGGGACAGGCCCATCAGGATTGGCAAAAAAACTAATACCAAAGGTCTACATAAGGCCATAGTTGAATTCATATCACATCATTTACGAGGTATCCTCGTCGTTCGGGTTCGCCCCAGCAGAGGGTGGAATAATTTAATCAATTCTTATGGTTCTATTCCATTGTAAATCTACCTATGCATTCTACCTTGTATTATATTATCCTTCATGCTATCAAAAACTGGCCGGATACATAGCTACCAAGCAGCTTTTTTACTTTAAATGCATCATATAATAGATGCATCTCTGGTTTATACTTACATACGAGCCTGACTATGACTCCCGGCGGGCCAGTATCAATTTTATATACCCCATACTCTCGCAACAGCGGCCCTCGGAACGTTCCCGACTGCTTCGGAGGAAAATTGTAGCGCGAACTGTGTCAGGGTGAGCGCTTGGCTACCGAGATACACCGGTACCTTTAATCGCTGCGCCTCCTCTATGGCCTCCTGTAGCTGTTGCGCGTGTTCCTTTAGCCCCTGACTATCACCAACCGATATCTGCTCTCCCCGAGCAAGTTTAATGATCTCAGGTCCAACCGTCTGTAATATCGCGCTTCCTCCAGCTGCGTTTATACAAAGCTCGAAGACCTGGTCAAGATCCAAGTTGCATCTCTTTGCGAAAGCAATGGTTTCTGCAGCAGAACAGAGATAGATACCCCTTAATAGGGCCTTGACTAGGGCTAGCTTCGACTCGTCGTTTTCGGCGAGCCCTTTTACTGGGCCTATCTTCCCTTTTCCTTCAGTATACAGTCTGATTAGACTGCTGTCGTCGTCCGGACCGTAGCCCCGGCCGAGACCAGAGAAGTATACCTGTTCCGCTGTGTTCGTCATGGGCGTAGGAAATGCGGCACGCCTGGCCTCCGAAGTGATAATGCTCGTGTCTTTCAGGATAATGGTTAGGGCACTAGCAACAGGCTTGAACTCTGGGTCAAGCATCCTCGGAAGTCTGTTCTCGAACATCCACGCCCACGCGTCAGACTTTATAATCTCCTGGCTCGCAGAATGGAGATCCAAGCCGAGGTGGCTAGCAAATCCCAGCCCTTCGCTTGCAGCCAGGATTTGGTTAGCTGCTAAGACCTGGTGACACATTTTCATGTTACTTCCGGCACCAACGCCGCCCTGGACGATGTAAAGCTTTTTCGGGTCAGACATCTCCTGTAAGAGAAAGCGACCCTTTTCGAGTGCTTCATCCGAGCCTCCGGCCATGATTGAGAGGGTGCCATCAGCAGCCCTTGCGGCACCTCCCGAGACGGGAGCATCGATTAAACGAATATCACCCCGTTCCAAGTAGGTAAGTTGCTTCTCGAGCCCCTGGACATATGCGCACGGCACCGTGGAACAAAGCAACAGGGTAGCTCCTTTAGGTAAGGATGAGAGTGCCGCGTTGTCTCCCTCGATGATGACAGATTGGGCCTGCTGCGCCGTAGCTACCATGCATACACAGTAGTCCTTATCTTTGACGGCCTCTGCCGGCGTCGTAGCAATGCTGCCTCCAGTCGCCTGGAACCTATCCAGTGTTGGCTGCCAAACGTCGAAACCCGTTACCTTATATCCCTGCTTGACCAAGTTGGTTGCCATTCCAAAGCCCATGGCTCCCAGGCCGATAAATGAGATTTCTGGTTTTGCGTCCGCCATGTCTACGACTCAACCGCTACTTAGATATTTACTCCTTTGGAATATCATTCCCTTCTTGTGGACCCCGTGGAAGGAAGATATATAAACCTTACAAGGCACACAAATGAAATAATGAAAAAAAGCTTGGTTGGTCGTCTTCCACCCAGCCGGTAATTGGAGACGATGGAGACGACGACTAGACTAGACTAAGTATCCATCCATATAGGACCTAGTAGCGGCTGAAGTGTTATAAGGTGTCTTCTTCCCCCTCCCATCATCTTTGCCGGGGAATGGAGGCGCGGGGGGGAGCGTCACTTCAGCCTTTACTACTATTGTTTGACCCTAGCCTCCTTTCTCCGCCCGCCTCATCCACTTACTCGCTCATCCGGACTATTCTAGTCTTTTAGTCCGAGCAAGACAGGCAGGTATGAAGTAAACACCGGTATATTGCACATCACGTAGTTAGACCGAGATCGCTCGGTTGATAACTATACCGGCGAGCAGCCCTGCAGGATCCTCTGGGCCGCTGCGTCTTCGGTAAAATGGCAAAAGCTGTAAAGTAGCAGGTTTTTTTTTTTTTTTTTTTTTTTTTTTCCTTCCCTCCCTTGATCACCACTAATAGCAAACCAAAGGGTAAGCGACCCCACGTTTTACTCTTTCTCCACTAATTCTGGCGGCAAGACAAGGTTCTTATTTCGCTCCTGAAGATGGAGAGATGCCGGTAGCTCGTGACGGTATAATTCCGTGTGTGGTCAGAGGTAGAGATTAAAGATAAAGACTAAGACTAATACTGATACTAATGATAGGTAATAAGACTATACTAACCTTTTTGTCTATTCTAACATATGCTATACTCACCTGCATAGTTCACATTCTAACTAGTTAACCAGTTAGTTAATCCAACTTCATCTTTGTTCTCTTTGTTCTCCCACCAGAAGCTAATTCATAGATAACACAAACCACTTATACACCAAATAGCTCAAGTTCAACTTAGCTTCGCCTCAGAAACCTTCAATCAAAATGGTCCGCCCGGAACTCTCTAAAAACCGCTCTCTAGCAATTCTCAATAAAGCTCGAGATGGCGGTTATGCCGTGCCAGGAATGTGCTGCTACAATATCGAGTCCATAATTGCCACGGTTCGCGCCGCCGAAGCCGCTAAGTCTCCCGCCATGGTCCTACTATTCCCCTGGGCCATCGAGTACGCCGGCGCATCTCTCGTACGCGCCGCTGCCGATGCCGCACACAACGCCAAAGTCCCTATCAGCCTGCACCTGGACCACGCGCAGACGCCGGAACTCGTGCGGCGCGCGGCGGATATCGAGGACGGGTTTGACAGTATCATGTGCGACATGAGCCACTATGAGAAAGAAGAGAACCTCGCGCTGACCAAGGAATTATCCGTGTACTGCCACGAGCGCGGCATTACTACAGAAGCCGAGCCTGGCCGGATCGAAGGTGGGGAAGACGGCGTGGCGGAAACAGCCGATCTAGAAGCCATCTTAACGACCCCCGAGCAAGCAGAAGAGTTCGTCGCTACAGGAATTGAGATGTTGGCGCCGGCTTTCGGTAACGTGCACGGGGAGTACGGGCCGCGAGGCATCCAGTTGGAATACGAGCGGCTCGAGTCGATTAACAAAGCTGTCGGCGATAAGGTGCGATTAGTGCTACACGGTGCGGATCCCTTCACCGAGGACATCTTCAAGCGGTGCATCAAGGCCGGCGTGTCTAAAGTTAACATCAACAAGGGCATGAATAAACATTACGCCGCCGTACAGGAAGAGATGCGTGGTAAACCCCTGACCAGCGTCATCGAGGCGGGTACCGATAGGATGCAGGCCGCTATCGAACAGTATATGCATTGGCTCGGTAGCGCCGGTAAGGCATAAGAAAGAGATACATGCATGCATTAGAGGGTTGAAAAGAGATCAACTTATATTACATTACTGACTTGTATATGTACATAAATATATTCCGTAGCTCGGATACTCATACTTAGAAACTTTAAAGATAACTAGTTATAGTTATATATATAACATTATTATCTCCCAAATATTGCCTATATAAAAGATATTCACCAAGCATACGTAGGTACGCGTCATGTCGACGACCACATACACAATTTATATACTTTGACATGTAACGTATATGCTTATATAGCTGACTGCAAGCCCTTAATGGCAACCATAGCGCCCCAAGCACCAGGGTCCGGAGGCAGCTCCTTGCTGCTATCCGCACCAACATAAGTCGCTCTGCCCAGTCTCGGTTTCAGCGTTTTAGTTAGTTCGGCGCCCTTAATCGCGCCTTCGACTCCTCCCTCAAGGCCTCCCGAGCGTAGGCCCTCCGCAAATGGAATCAGGGTGTCCATTACTGTCCTGTCGCCGACCTTAGCCGGCGTGTACCGGCTCAGGTTGTCCAAAGCCGTTTGGACGGCCTTGGCCCACAATTTCGGAAGTCCCTCGCTCTGAGCCAGCGCGATGTTATCCTGGAGAGCTGTCCTTAGCGAGACAAAGAAGATACCCAGGATACCGCCCAGGGTGCCACCCATCTTGCCCTCGACAATCTCTTCGAGTTCTTGAAGCACTGCAATCACGGAGCCTTCCGCTGCGAGTTTCTTATCCAGCGCAGTAATTAGGCAGCTTGCTCCAGTCTTAAGCGTCTCGCCGCAGTCGCCATCGCCCATAATCGTATCCCATTTGGTCAGATCGGGTTCGGCAATTATTAACTCATTGCAAGCGCTGCGAAGTATCCTATCCAGTAAAGTAGGGTTAATTTTTAGGTCCTTCCCTTCTTCAATTATCTTTTGTGGCTCGGCAGGTGGTTGTACAAATTGCTCCTTTCTGCTTCGCCGTATTGCTTGGGAACCGGTCATAGACTCCCAGTATGTGTTGGTTTTAGCGTCAAAGAAGGACTTGATATCTTCAACAGAGTATGAGCAGTTCTCAGCGGCGGCCGTTGCGTTGACGATGGATATCGAGAATGCTGGCGCATTAAGAGAAGTTTCAAGGAAACCATTGCTTATCCTCGCTGGCACGATATTCCAGTCTTTTTCTAGCTGATCAAGCAAATCGTCTAGTAGCGCTCCCATCTCGAGATGCGACATGCCTCCGAAGTTGCTGACAAGAAGAATGGCTTCGTCTCCGGGTTTGAACTTCACGTAACCCCGCTCGGGGTCCGTCTCATCCAAGCAGTACTTTAATAGTTCTTTGACGAGTCCTTCGGCCGATGGCGCGGGTGAGAGCTTCCGGTAGCCGGGTTCATTGTGGGGACCAGTACCGATTTCCACTTGGTCAGCCCCCAGCATCGCGAATTCTGCTCGGCCGGGGACATGGCAGTGATCAAGAGTAGCTGCAATCGAAACGATCTGTTGAGAGAACGCAACGCCGAGATCGTACACCTGGTCGAGAGAACCACCAGCACCGGCAGCACCGCCGAGAACTTTAAGGACACCCAGCTGCCCCGCTAGACCTCTTCGGCCGACAAGGCTACCTTTCCTTCCAACAGACACATCGTCTCCGCAAATGATCATTCTGCACTTATGGCCTTTAGCGATGGCTTTCTCGTTTGCTAAACCGAAATGCAAGCAGTCGCCAGTGTAATTGGTAATCACTAAGATTGTACCCTTTTCCGAAGGTACTCTGTCAATGGCGGAGAGAATCTGCTTTGTGCTTGGGGAAGCAAAGATATCACCAGCCACGGAAGCAGCGAGTAGGTTCTGGCCAACATAGCCAGACCAAGCAGGTTCATGACCTGAACCACCACCACTAACTATAGAAACATTGGACTTGCTGTATGCTGTATCGAATACGACTCGGTTGGGTTCATCCAAACTAAGTGAAGGGTTGTAGGATATGAGACCTCTAATGGCCTTAGTGACAAGCCCATCTGAGGAATGATAGAGGTGGCGTTTTGACATTTCTACGGCGCTGGTGAATGGATATAAGACGGGAGTTAGGAAAGACTAGTGAGATTTCTGGGCAACGTTTACTCGTGGAAATTTGGCGGCGAGCAAGCGGCTCTTTCTATCAGGTCGAACAAAGACCAGAGGTGTGAGCTCAGAAAAGGGGTTTCGGAATATGATTATGCTCTATTACGTGAAAGATCGAGATGATGGAGATTTAGGATCGTGGAACGTATAGGAACGTATAGGAACGTATGGGGAACGCGAAGGGTTGCCATAAGAGGTAACACCACAGGCTTTTGACCCATGGAGCCATGGAGCCATGGTTCTAGCTCCTATGTTCCCTCATGATGATATACCGTATCGACTATAGCTCAATGCCACTCTCCGAAATTACTTGGCACAAAGATTCCCAATTTCGTAAATGACGGTTCCATTTAGGCGTCCAGACCTTCTCTCCACGGAGCTAAGTCTGGTGTAGAGGGACGTAGGGGGATGTAGGGGGGGTATAGAGTGACCCAAAGGGACCTAGGAGGTAGCAAGTATCGACGGTATTGACAAAATTCGTAGTCCGCATGATTACCGAAGGAGGGGTGAAGAAAAGATGCATTACGAATGACAATGCCGAGAAAGAAATGCGAACCCGTGAACCGTAGGGGTAAATTCAGATATTTGCCATCGGATTGCCTAAAAGGGTAAACCGACAACGTTGCCTATAGACTTTTACATAGTGCAACTACATCATGTAATACATAATACATAATACATAGGTAATACACTATACCGCTAACACAGCAGGTTGGCAGGTGCACTATATTCAGACAACCCCACTTGGGGTCATTCGGGGTCACTTAGAAGGTCGTTTTGGCTGATTTGGAGGAGGTACGCCTGCTTGAGACAACGGCTTGGGGAAAGGACTACCCAGAACAAACAAAACACAATGCGCTGGGGAGGTACAACCTGGGCATAATCACACCAAGCAGGAAGGGTCTAGTGTACCGAGTAATAAGAAGCTGCGGTATCGAACAGCCTCGGATGTCACATTCTCTCCTTCTTAACTTTTAAAGAGACCTGTCGAGTATCACAACTTGCAGAAGTGAAACCACGCCCGTTGAGTTTCAAGTCATAAGTCCTGACTATCAACTTGCGCTTTAGTCCATTTCTCTATTCTCTTGTCCCATCAACAGCCGCCCCCGCTAGACGATAGGAAACTACGACAATGGCAACCGCACCCAAGTGGAAGATAGCAATAGGATCCGACGTGAGTTCCTTCTTTTCTTCTTCCTCCTCCTCCTCTTCTTCTTTTTTTTTTTTTTTTTTCACAACTTCATTTCCGCTCTGGTTTATCCTAACCTACTTCTACTCATCACTTCTACTTACTCGCATACGTACGCGTATCAACTCAAATATAAATCTAAAAACCACTTATATAGGATGCCGGTGTCAGTTATAAGAGCAAGATTAAGGAGGATTTCGAAAAGGATCCCAGAGTCGAGTCGGTAATAGACGTTGGTAGTCTTTCAGCAGATGATAAGACGGCATATCCACACAGAGCAGCAGCCGCAGCACAGCTCGTTGCCGACGGCAAGGTCGACAGGGCTCTACTCATCTGCGGCACAGGTCTAGGAGTTGCCATCGCGGCAAATAAGATCAAGGGTGTTCGTGCGGTGACAGCTCACGACAGCTTCTCGGTCGAGAGAGCCGTGCTGAGCAATAATGCTCAAGTCTTATGTATGGGTGAGAGAGTCATCGGCTTAGAGCTCGCGCGCAGACTGGCCAAGGAGTGGTTGGGATACGTATTTGACGAGAAGAGCGCGAGCGCCGCTAAGGTAGAGGTTATCAGCCACCTCGAAAAGTCACTCTAAACTGGAACGACATATTCGTTTAAGGGATGCATACTCTGCGGGAATTTTTATTGGATAAAGTACTGGAGTCCAAGTCTCCAGCCTGATATTTAAAAGGTCACTAAGTAGTACTATATCAAAGGGCGGGCTCGGGTAAATAAGATAGTTATGATGGGACTACGAGTTATTGGTCCGGATATTCGAAAGCTTAACTAGATAGATATAGACGGAACGCTAGCGGTAGACTGCATCTGCCCGAACCGAAACGCAATGAACTAGGGATCAGGGGACAATCTATACTTACCTATCCTCGGCGACGTGCTATTCTGGGAGCTCGGGATTAAGTACATGTAGGTAGTGCTTTATTTTACGTGATAAGTAATAACTACATGTATGTACTGTCACAAGACAAAACCAAGAAACCAAGAACTCACATGTAAGTAAACAAGCTTAGAAATAATGCGTAAAGGCTACCCACATTAGGTAGTTGTCACTAACTACGTGTAATTAAAACTCCAAGTACCTAGGTACCTAAGCCTCTTGGTCCACCATAACGGGTTGCCAGATTCAACATTACAAAGTTGTCTCGCTAACTCAACTACATACATACCTCTAGTTAACCTATAATTCCACATGTAACCTTTGATCCGTATTTACTTTTTTTTTTTTTTTTTTTTTTTTTTCGTTCTCAATTTTAGTCTCAGATGAGTAGTCATATATAGATATTATCTAAAACCAGAAGCCTAAATAAAATCTAAATATCATAATTAGATTATTAAATCACAGCAAACAATGACCTCATCCCCTCCCCGCCGCCGCATCGTCGGCGTCTCCACAAAGATGTACTTCTCCGTCGCCCGAACCAAGCAATACGTCGACGAGCTGCTGCAAATCCTCTCTTCCGCTTCAAACACAGACCTGCTAAAAACCATCGACATCTTCATAATACCAGACCACGTAACTCTAACCTCCGTAATCGCCCAACTCAAACACTCCCCACTCCCGGTTCTCCCTGGCGCACAAGATGCCTTCTATGAGGACACCGGCGCTTACACGGGCGAAGTATCACCCGCCGTCCTCGCGGAAGTTGGATGCCGCATTGTGGAACTAGGGCACGCGGAGCGCAGACGTATCTTCGGCGAGACAGATGCCGATACTGCGCGCAAATCTACTGCCGCGGCGCGAAACGGCATGGTTCCTCTAGTTTGCATCGGGGAGCGCTCTAGAGCCGATGGTCAAGCGGGTGTTAATGTTGCGGTCGACGAGTGCAGGACGCAAGTCGAGGCCGTCCTATCGGCCCTCCCCGGCGCCGTCGAGGTAATCCTAGCTTACGAGCCCGTCTGGGCCATCGGCGCCGCGGAGCCCGCGGGCGCGGAGCACGTGGTTTCTGTTACGCAGGCGCTCCGAAACCTAGACTGCGTGCGGAGCAGGGAGGGAAATACGAGAATCCTGTACGGAGGAAGCGCCGGACCGGGACTCTTCGCCCAGTTGAAGGATGGCGTAGACGGACTATTTCTAGGGCGGTTCGCGCACGATCCAGCGCAGTTTTATAAGACGATTGTGGAGGTGGCTACGGCATGATACCTGTGATAGATGGAAGTGGGCGGTAATAATGAAACATGTTGAAGAACACTTGTAGATGCTTTCAATGCATACCTAGACAAGTGCTTAGATTCGGACTGGATCCAAGTAGGAAAGATAAAATGAAGCGCGGATTACTGCGCAATCCCCGAATGAGAATTCAATTATAGACGGTCACTATCGTGTTTCGATCTAATACAACGCAACACGGCCAAAAATCCCAAGTGCCTTCGATGCCTTCGCCCATGTATACATCGCGCGGCGGACTGAAGGAGAGATCAGACAATAAAATGACCTATGGTATCTTACATCAAGTCATAAGACCAGCCAGGGGATATAATCCAGCGCCTTGAATAACACGTAAAAGAGAGTTGGGCGCGTATATGGTTTCGCCAATATGATGCCCTCCTTACTCGTCCAATTCGCAATTCCAAACTCATAGGTACACTCCTCGCGAACGTCGACCAGTGCTAGCCGGCAGCCCCTTCGAATCCGTCTCTTTCTGACAAGTGCTGACCGTGACCCCAAAGCTGATTCCAAGGAATCTCACTGGCACTATTTCAATATGTGCCCTTTAACACCGTCGTTACCTCGTCACACATTTGCCCTAATGTATTAATAGAAACCAATGATCTGCTCGTAATATAAGCAGTAGTCATCCGCATTGTGCGAATCCTTAGTTAAGCACCCATTCACTACCCCTCTTAACGAACTTATCAAGCAACATGGCCAAGTCAGCCAGAACGAACCGGCAGATATAGAAGCCGAAAAACTCAGCCGCGTGCCTAGTACATAATTCAAGCCCAACTTGAGTCTTATCCGCATGTCGCAGCCCGGGATCCTCGACCTGGCGCGCAATTTGATCTGGGGAGTGTTAGGATTCAAGATATAGAACATAAAAGCCGCCAAGTACTTACCAACCGTCTGCGCAGCGTCAAACAATCGTGCCAAGCTCGCCATATAGTTTCCGTACGGTCCATCAAAATTAACCGAGGCGGGATCCCTCTTCGCGGGCCTACTGCTCGGGTGCGCAGTTAGGGGTAAACTTGGAATAGATCCCGATCCTATCGAGCTTGGGATATCTCTCTCGTTTACGCCGGGTCCGCCACTCCCTCCGCTGTTACTCTTCCCTCCATATGCGTTAGTCATATTAGCAGCCGAACCCTTGTTCCTCAACCTTCGCCAGCTGAATGCACCTCCTTTCCCACTAACGCTTGCACTACGTGGCACCGGCGGCGCGGCCTCGGCTTCCCTATCTTCTCGAAAAGGCGTCATGCCTTGTGTACCAACTTCGTTACCAAGCTTCCGCGTGAGTGTCGCCTGGACCGTCTCCAGAATATTCTCAAAGCTCTGCATCTCCTCTAGCACCGCATCTGCGTCGTTACTGTCTACCCTTGCAAGTTTGAGAAGCGCCGCAGTAAGGAAATCGCACTGCGCAATTTTATCTTCGAGAGCACGTAGCTTAACGCCTTTGACTTTCCACGCATCTCGAGGAATGAATAGTCGGGTGCTGATATACCCACCCCGAGGGTGAGCGAGGGTCTGATAAAGGGCTCGCATGAGCCAGAAAGGCCGAAGCATAGTGTCGGACGGACATGGTTCTAGAGGTATTGGTACATCGGGATTTTGAGAAAGATGGTGGTTGTGGTAAACTTGGTTAGGAGAATGGGAAGTCGGAGAGTGGAAATCGGAATCAAAAAGATGAAGACCGCCAACGCCACCCGCCATCCGTTCATGGAAGGCAGCTGCCAATGGCGTAGGCAACGCAGGAATCATGGCCTGGCGAGAGATCGACGTATTCGATATTTGATGGCTAAGAGGAGTGTTAGGCGAGAGATCGGAGTCGTCGATATGCGACACAGAAAATTGGCGCGTTCTTAGAGACTTTAGACTAGACGATGAGAAATTCTTGCGCATAGGAGGCCGCGCAGAAGATGGTGAGTCGTTTCGGTGCTCCTCAAGATCTTGAGGCCCTGCTACATTCGTCGGTGGACTTGGGGGAGCTGTGACGTCCGCTGGACTGGTACCTCTAGTAGGCGACGAGGGCACACGCGTGGAAAAAGGCCCGGGTCGCGTCGACGTCGCAGACAATGCTTGTCTTTGTTGAGCAATGAAACCACCGGCTGTCTTTGTCTGTAGCGTAGATGTGGAGATAGACGGCAGCTGGCCGAGCTTAGAGGTTTCGATTTTGAGCTGCTTAAGGTTCTGCCCAGAGAGGCGGCGGTTGCGCACTCCAGACGTCGGAGACGTTTGCAACGGGGAGCCCTGGGTGAGTGATTGCGGTGGAGACGGCAATGGCGGCGCTGTACCTTTGAGAGGAGCTCCGCCCGGTGGCATCTCCGTTACGGTTGACAGCACGGTGGTAGAGGTGGGAGGGTTTGAGCCGACCGAACTATGCCACGTCCGAGATGTCATTCCGCTAGAATCAGATTCTCTAGGGATCCTCGACTGTGACTGCTGAGACCGATGCTTAGGTGCAAACTCTTCCATCACGGACCTCCTCGCCATCTCTTCCAGCACACGTTCCTCTTCATCTGAATCGTTAGCATCGAAAAAATCTCCACTGAAGACCTGAGGTTTCTGATCTATTGACATCTGCCTCTGGCGCTCCCGCTCCCGAGCTAACTCGATCGCCGCCTCTCGTTCTGTTTGCCGAACTCTTTCTTTGGCAAGTTCTACCTTGCGTCTTGCGTTGCTTAACACATCGACGGAATCGGAATCATTATTGTCGTCGTAGACGGTGTCGTATGAATCCATAGGTTCAAACCCTTCGTCGTAAGCAGCTTCTACTGCGGCGTCTAGGGCGGCGTCGAATTCCGCCTCCGTGTTACCACTGGTCTGGCGGAGGTGCTTCCTTCTAACTCCTAATGACGAGGTCCTAGAGTGAATCGAGGATGAAGTCGAGCCACCCGATTCATCAATTGGATCTAGCCATGACCCTGATTCATGACTGAGATTGCGCTTATGGCTCCTTGCGCCATTCTCCGGCGCTAGGCGATCAGATGGCCAGGAGAAATCCTGCCGTACAATGGCCTCTGGCGTTGGGGGTTTAGCGGGTGAAACTGGTCTTCGCGGCGACAGTGGAGCAGGTACAAACCCTCCATCTTGTTGAGGTAAGCTGAGCGAGGATCCCTCGAAGTTTCGACGCATTCGAGACCCCGAAAAAGAGGATTGAAGAAGAGGTTGGCCTTGGTTCAAATTTGGAGAGGATGACTCGCCCATATCTATCCTCGCCCCCGCCAAAGCTTCCGAGGAGCTTTCGGAACCAGCCAATTCGATCTGAACTCCATGATAATCATCAACACTCTCTGGCCTTGCAGGTAAGGCTTTATCATTCTGCGTGTAGGCGGGTAGTAATTCGTCTAATTCGTCTATCCGACTTGTGTACGTAACTCGCTATAAGAGTATGGGTTAATTTTTTTTTTTTTTTTTTCGAAATAATAGAAATAGTCTAGCACGAAAATCTATCGGTCGACTTACGATGGCTTCCAACTTCCTCCTATCCTCTTCGCCATTTGTCCTAGCAAGCACTTGCTGTAAGAGATCGCAAGCTTCTAAATAAGAATCCCGGGCGGCGGCATAATTCTGAGCATTGTCTAGCTGAACGGCAGCATTTGCCTTTGCTAACGCTTTGGACAACATGGCTTTCTGCGACGGCTTGTTGGCACGGTTGACCCGTGTCGAGTCGGTGCTTCCTCTCGTAGCCGAAGAACGACCTCGTGCATGATTTTTCCTCTCCCTCTCGGACATAATATCTCGGATGACGGGCGCCGATGGAAGGAGTGCAGGATTTCCTTTAGAGGCTATATTCGGGCGGGCAGGGTCATGCCAAGAGTTATCTTGCGGTTCAGCCGAATTGGCTCGAATTACCGAATGCGCGGGAGAATTGATACGGACAACCGACTCGGGATTCGCGTCGAGAGGCGGAAGGGAGATGATAGGGGGTAGGTTCGGTGGCGCGGAAGAAGAAGGCGGTGGCGGAGGTGATAATGGTCTTCGAGTTCTCGGTGACGCGCTCGTATCCTTAGAAGGTCGTTGCCTGCCTAATATCCGTGGTGGGGATTGGATCGCCTGCTGTTGATGATGATGATGATGATGATGATGATGATGTTGTTGTTGTTGTTGTTGTTGTTGTTGTTGTTGTTGTTGTTGTTGTTGTTGTTGTTGTTGCTCTCTTTGCTTTTGTTGTTGTTGCTGTTGCGGCTTTTGAGATGGAAATTGGGACTGTGACTGCGGTTGGGGGGTATCGTGATCGTAATTAGAGGCTAAACTCGATGTAGTAGAGGCGGACCAGCGATTGAGATTTCGGAAGCCGTCGCTCGCGCCGCCAGTACTACTAGATCGCGAATGTGTGCGCGAATGGGTGCGCGAGTTATCTAGAGCTGAATCAGTCGAACGCTCGAGCGGAATCGCAGGGGATATTATTCTAGTATTGGCGCTGCGAGGCGGCGGCAGAAGCGACGAGGTTCTAGGCGGCGGGTTAGGAGGGCTAGGAGGGTAAGAAAGGCTGGGGTTATGTTTGTGACGAATTAGGGGATGGGGGTTTTGATGGGGCTCTCGTGCAGGCTTTCGTGCAGTGTCTCGTGCAGAATGATGAATATTCGGGTTCGGGTCGAAATGGGGACGAGACTGAGAACGAGATTGGCTTTGGTTTTGACTAGTGGCGCTTAAGGTTAACGCGGTCGCGGTCGTGGTCGTACCTGCTTCTTCTACTATTGCTGCTATTGCTGCTCCTGTTCCTGCTCCTGCTTCTCCTTCTTGTACCGTCTCTTCCGTGCTTTCGCTTTTCGGCCCGTGTCCGGTGAGTCGGACAACGCTAGACTTAAAAGTCCCACTACTGCTTCCGTTTATTCTTCCATTTATTATCATTCCATCTCCACCTTCACCGTCGCCATATAATCCGTTCAGTCCGCGACTATAATCCAAAATATTCTTGTTACTTATTTTACTCTTTGATGCACCTGTTCCTGGAACACTCTCTTCTTGTCGTCGTTGATAATTTCGAGAAAACACGGAAGGTTGCAGCGCCGAGGCTGGTAACGGTGGGGATCGTAGCCGTGTGTATGAATTTGATGTTGCTGTCGTCGATGATAGCAGCGGCGGTGATGGTGGCATCATGTATTATTTTTCCCTCAAGGTGCACCACTAAGTCCTATACCCAAGTCCTATCGCAAAGCCGCGATAGACGCTTGTGCTATGACTCTGCAGCCAAAAAGAGGTACCGAGTTGATGATCCGCTGGTCTACAGCGTTGGTTGTAAGTAGGTAGCATGAGTCTGTGTGTGTATGTGCATGCGCGTGTGTATGAATTTGTCTGTAATCTCGACCGTCATGCGAATAGGGGCCAATGCGACAACACGCCACGCCCCGTGCCTCGGGGACGCAATTCCAAAAAGGCTAAAACCCCCAGATCTTCCTTGTTATTATTACTATTCTCTTATTAGATGCTTTTCCTTGAATCAATCCCCGTCGACTGAGAAGGCATTCAGCATTTGCGTGTTCTATACTCCGCAAAACCGATGTAAGTAGTGGTAAGACAATTATCGTTTAAGGAATTTCTTGCGAGACAATGTGCAAGACTTAGAAACAAAACAGCCCCCTTTTAGCATCATCCTACACTGTCAGTAAAGTTCTTTTTTGTTTTTTTTAACCATTATGAGCACGTAGCCGCCCATACGTACGCAAGTACCACTGGGAGGAATCCGGTACATACATGAACATTACCCAACACGGGAGGTACCTATTGATACGTGTATATATAACATCAGGGGCAGCCCGGGCAGTCCCTTGGGATTTGGCCAATCAACATCTGATGTCTCAGAACAAATCCCCGAACCTCAAAGTTATACCCCTGCCTTTACGTGCATGTCTGTGTGTACATCCACGGACATACTGGGTAGATCACTCCACGATAACCCCCTTTTTGAGTATTCGAAGGTACCGAGGTGGATTCTTTTGACCCCAATCAAATAAAAAAGAAAAAGAAAAGGGTAAAATCGACATGTTTCATAAAAGCATCGCAATTATTTTCCAAGCCCTCCAAGTCAATACGTATGTCACTTGTTTTACGCCTCAAAGGCACAGCTAAGTTCGACATTACACTACTTCCCTTCAAACGTAATTCGTTTCAAACCTCATAATTAATTCGTCTTCCTCAGCTTTATATCTGTCGGACGTCACGGTCCTTCGCCTTACAAAGCATGTGCACGACTACCGATACGGAGCTCTTGTACGGGCTAACGAGATGAACCCCCAACCCTATAAATACATCCGGCAGGTATACCACTTTGGACATAATTATACCCCTGGGATTCTCGTATTTTTAACGACTTTTGAATCTGGCTGCAATATTCCTGTCTACGAGATTACCAACGTATGAATAGCTATAAATACAGCTATTTCAACAAAGAGAGCATTTTATTATGGTCACTTTCGGCTGAGGTCAAAATATCTATCTCAATGCCTGTACGGGCTCTTGAGCTCCACTATTTTTTTTCCTTCTATATTTCATCAGGTTCTAGGGTCGGAAAGCCTGGTTGGTTCTATAGCTTCACTATGTAGTCTAATTAAAGCCGACATAGTCTTAGCAGAAGGGTTAAATTGCTGATAACGTGCTCCTCCTCTAGGATGACGGTCTCCGCCGGTCCTTCGGGCGCAATAGGCTCCAGTGGCCCACGTACAGTGCTCTCAAATTGAGACTGTCGTGAGGATACCAACGTGTCGAATTGAATCCCGTCAGGGTTCGAAACAATACTATATTGCATGCGGACGTCATCAGTCGGGACCAGTCCGGCCGTTTTCCGCATTTTTTGCACACGAGTCATGACATCTCGGGCGATTCCGTCGTCAATAAGCTCCGGATGCGATGCTGTGTCCAGAAGAATGATCATGTCCTCCAAGAATGCGGGTTCGTATTGTACACCTTCATCTTTTACAATATTAGGGTTATCCTTGGCTATAGCCCGCACAATACTAAGATCATTGCCCTCGAGCTCAATACCCTTGATGGTCATCTTTTTCTCTTTCAGATACTGTCTAAGTTGCTCCTGTGTTAGGTCCGGTAGCGCTTTACGGACGACCTGGGCGTCGCGCTTCAGCTTCTTGCCTAGAATAGGCCAATCGACTCGAGCCTCAAGGTGAATACCGTATCGTTCCTCGTCGTTCGTCAAGACTACGTCTCGAATGTTGAGCTCTTCCTTGATATATGTTTGCAGCTCCTCGATGTCGCTAAGTTGCTGTTCGCCGGCAATAACAACGAGGGTGAGCAAGGGTGTCTTCAATGGGATGGTTTTACGCTCCCGCGCGGTTCTTGCAAGCTGGATTACTTTTTGCATGGCAGACACCTTCCTCTGGATTACCTCGTCGAATAGTGACTCTTGTACAGTTGGGAATGCAAGGAAATGAACACTCTTAGAGTTCGAACAATCCGAAAGAGCGTTGCCAAGGTACGGCTGTAAGAGACGGTAGATGTGCTCAGTAATGAAAGGTGTGAAAGGTGCTAAAGCCCGAACCAACGTGAACAGCACTTGGCATAGTGTATCTAATGCCGCCTTGGTGTCTTTAACATCCAAGCCAGCGGCACCCTTGAGCCTCTTGCGGTTGAAGCGAATATACCAGTTCGTTAGGTTGTCAATAACTAGGAGTAGGCGGGGTACAACAGTGTATAGACGGTAGCCTATAAGGTCAGCAGATGGTCAATTTCGGACGGACTAGAAACTCACCGGCCATCTCTTGATCGATAAACTGCAACATGCTCTGACAGTCTGCAAGAATCCATCGGTCCATGACATTGGTTGTGTCTGGTAGTTGAGCAATGAAGTCATTGCCAGTCGTTTTTTTGAACAGGATTGCCTGTTCATAAAAGAAGCGGTAGCTATTCCACAGAGGCAGGAGCACCTTTGCCACCACCTCTTTAACCCCCGATTCCTTGAAGCGCAGAGGCTCGCCGCGGACGACTGGAGAGTTGATGAGATAAAGACGTAAAGCATCGGAGCCGTATTGATCAATAACCGCTTTGGGGTCTGGGTAGTTCTTTAAGCTCTTGGACATCTTCTTGCCGTCCTCCGCCAGAACTAGGCCGTTCACGATCACCGCCCGGAACGGAGAGACGCCAAAAAGCTTATTTCCTAGCACGCTCAACGTGTAAAACCAACCACCTAGATATAGACAGAGTCAGCAACCACTATGCTTCGACGAGACGCCTCTATAATATAGGCAAACTCTATATAAATCCGAGAAGAAGCGCGATACTTACGGGTTTGGTCGAGTCCCTCGGCAATAAAATCAGCCGGGAAGTTACCGTTGTGGAAAAGCTCTGAATTCTCAAATGGAAAATGGTTGGAAGCGTACGGCATGCTGCCTGACTCGAACCAGCAGTCGAAAACTTCGTCGATACGACGAAGTTGTCCCTTTCCTTTCTTGGAGGGAATTGTTATCCCATCAATCTTGTCTCGGTGGATATCATCTAGCGAGCCGGTATACCCACTCAGTTCTTTGAGTTCGGCAATGCTTCCCACGCAAACAACTTCCTCATAATCCTCGCTGACCCATAATGGTATTGGTGTACCCCAGTAGCGATTCCTGGCAATATTCCAATCGTGTGCATTTGCAACCCAGTTTGCGAATCGCTTCTCTTTGACAAAGGAAGGAACCCAGGTAGTTGACTCGAGGTTGTTAAGCATGTCAGGAATAGAGTTGGTAACCCGGATAAACCAGGAAGACACCGCTTTCCTGATGAGCTGCGTGTCGGACCGCCAGCAGAACTTGTCCACGTGCGACACTTGTGTTGCGAGTAATAAACGACCAGTCTCCTTCAGGTCCTTGACGATAGCCTTGTCGGCAGATTTCACGTGTTGGCCAGCATATTCGGTTATCTCGGCGGTAAAGAGGCCCTTATCATCAACGGGACACGGAGGTAAGCGCTTTGGACTTATAAAGCCGGCGGCGACTGCGGCATCATAATCTTCTTGACCGAAAGCCGGAGCCTGGTGAACAAGACCGGTACCCTCGTCGGCTTCAACGTAGTCGGCGCCTATCACCTGGAAACAATCGGCGAATTGGTCGGCGAAGTAGCGGAACAAAGGCTCGTATTTCCAACCGATCATTTCTTTGCCTTTAAGCTTACCCACGACCTTGTATTTTGGCTTCTTCTTCTCCTTGTACAGCATTGGAATGCCACTTTCAAGGAGAATGTATTGTTTGCTGGAGTCCTCGTCAAGAATTTCCACGTATTCGAAGTCGGGGTGAACAGCAATAAAGAGATTAGAAGGTAGGGTCCAGGGCGTCGTAGTATAGATAACCAAGGACGAGTTTCTGCCTTTCACGGGAAAGGCGACTAGGACCGCTGGATCTTGTGTCGTCTTCTCGTTTTGCTTAGATTCCATGTGACTCAGCGGGGTGCAGAGTGCGGTGGAAAAGGGCATAATCTGGTATGCGCGGTAGACCTGGTCCTTGTCGTAGAGTTGTTTAAAAACCCACCAGCAAGATTCCATGAACTTGACGTCCATAGACTTGTAATCTTAAACTCGGGTCGTCAGCGCCATGCCACCAGTTTGAATTAGGCAGGCGGCCAAACTTACCGTTGTCGAAATCTATCCAGCGACCGAGACGCTCGATGGTCTGTCTCCATTCGGCCGCATATCTCATAACAATGGCTCTACATTCGGCATTATACTTTTCTATACCCATTTTCAAGACAGCATCTCGACCGGATACGCCCAAAGTCTTATCAATCTCGTACTCGATGGGAAGGCCATGGGTATCCCAACCAAAGCGACGAACGACATGGTAGCCTTTCATAGACCAATATCGGGGAATAATGTCTTTTATCGTGGATGTTAGAAGGTGGCCGTAGTGAGGAAGACCGGTAGCAAAGGGTGGGCCATCGTAGAAGGTGAAGCGCTTCTGGCCTTCGGTGAGCTTCAATTGTGTTTGAAACGCATCAACTTCTCGCCAGAATTGTACGGTTTCTTCTTCGGTCTTGGGGAAACTAATGCTCATCTTGGAGAACCGCGGCAGCCCTACGGGACTGCAGTCTGCTGAGTGTGACTGAGAGATACGAAGGACTTGTGATATTTAAATCAGATCTCAAGGCGATGTTAGAAACCGAGAAAAAGACCCCGCCAAAATTTCGCAGTGAGTCAAAGTCGAAGGTTTCGAGGGGTCCCTAGTAAACGCGGGGCACTTGCCGTTCTGATATGTGGGTCCTTTGGATAAATTTTATTCGATTACTCACACGCAACTTATGCATGTACCTAGATACCTACGTAGTTGCGCAAGTGTACTAATGTACTTTGCATGCATGTACTTTGCTCTCTATAAGTTCACAAATGTACTCCTACATAACCACCTAAGGTACATAGGACATAAAGCATAACTAGGTACCTAGGTAGGAGTTATGTAGGTAGTTAAAACGTACTGCTTTGTCCGAAACAAATAAGAGACACGAAAATGTAATCAAGCCTATTTATATTCATCATCTCAGATGCTTCTTACCGGCGATAATGCCATCATTCCGTTGCCATCTGACTTATAACGCCGTAGAGACCACCTAGGTAAACTACCTACATTCTGTAAAAAGTTCTTCGTTCGCATCAGTCGCATCCAATCAATGCATCATTCCTAATCCTAAGGATGCCGGGTCGGCCTTGACGATCCGTGTTGTGTTTGTATTGCCCATACCACCTCTCCAGCCTTGGACAACGACAATGGTATCACTCTTGGTCAGTAGTCCCAATCCCAATGCCCTCTCGACGGCCCATTTGATGCGGCGGTCTACATCCTCTTGCCAGTTGACGTTGTCATAGTTTGGCTTTGCCTCGTCAAATAGGAAAGGGTAAACACCACGGTATAGGTGGGCATAGCGCGATGCGGATGCATTACGAGTAACCATGAAGATGGGACACACTGGTCGGTACTTCGATAGTAGACGGGCTGAGTCACCAGATGTTGAGAGGACGATAATAGCCCCTGCGTTCAGGTCTAAAGATGCTCGTACGGCAGCCATAGCGCAACCCTCGACAACGCTCGTAGGTCGCTTCGACAGCGTAACCATCTCCTCGTAGTGGCTAACGTATGGGATTGAGTTCTCCGCGGCAAGGCAGGTGTTGCTCATTTCACGGACAGCCAGCTCCGGATACGCACCTTTAGCCGTCTCGCCGCTAAGCATGACACAGTCAGCTCCATCAGTGACAGCGTTACCAACGTCACTGATTTCCGCCCTGGTTGGGCGAGGGTTGGTAATCATGCTTTCCAACATTTGCGTGGCGCAGATTACAGGTTTACCGGCGATGTTGCACTTGGCAATCAGCTTCTTTTGGGCGGCGAATACTTCATAAGCCGGGATCTCAATGCCGAGATCTCCTCGAGCTACCATAACACCGTCGGTCTCCTTAAGAATTTCGTCGAAGTTGTTAAGTCTGGAAGATTACTGTCAGCATCATCCAGCTAGGACGTCTACGATATAGCAATTCTACAGCGCAAAGAGCTACGGCTCAACGTGAAAGGTAAATCCATTTCCGTATGGTGACGACCTACCCTTGTCGGTTCTCAATCTGTAGTTCGTTAAATCAGCAATCAACCCTACCATAGAGCAGAGAAAAGTGTGGTATTGTCACCACTAACCTTGGCAATAATTTGAATGTGTTTACCATCTTCTCCCAGTACCTCGCGAATCGCCCTGATGTCTTCACCTCGTCGGATGAAGCTTGCAAAAACCATGTCGACATTGTTCTGAACTCCAAATCGGAGATCTTTCTTGTCTTTCTCCGACAAAGCAGGGAGATCGACATCAGTGTCGGGGAGGTTAACGCCCTTTCGGGAAGAGATAAACCCATTGTTGCGAGCGCGGACCTCGACAGTCTTGTCGTCCTTGATCTGGAGTACGTCGAAGGCAAGCACACCATCATCGACATATATTATCTTTCCCGGCTCGATCACTTTGGTGATGTTCTTATAGTCAACATACCTGTAAATTCATTAGCACCGTAGCCTAGGACTCTGGGTCGATATTAGATCTTCGCCATACATATTCTCTGCGCTGCATGCCGTCTTATATTTTTCATCTGTCGTAATGTTGAGGACATGTCCGGCCTTGAGCGGGATATCTTCACCGCGCTCAGTATCACCAGTGCGGATCTCGGGTCCTTTTGTGTCCAAAGCGATGGCAACTTGTCGGCCAGGCTGCTGCTTCTCCGCCGCGCGGGTGTTGTCAATGACTGACTGATGGTATTCGTAGCTACCATGGCTAAAATTCTACATACAATACTAATTAGTACGTAATAAAATACCATTGTTGAGGGGGAAGATCCTTACCATACGGACGATATTAAGACCTGCTTGTCGACTGAGCTCGGATTAGCTTCCAGGAGTTACTTGAACGTGTCTAGACTAACAGAGAGTTGATCTTCTCGACCGAGTTGGTCTTGGGTCCAATAGTGCAGATGATAGAGGTTCGGCGGTGAGCGTTCTTCCCGGGAGCAGCGGCCGTGTTAAGACTCGCAAGCCATTCGACACGGCCGCCTAGGGCAAGGTGGTCGAGAGAGGAGGCAGACATATTTGAGAACTGCTCAGATCAGGGACAAAACTAGGATGGGGAGGGGAAAAGAGTCTTAGACAGGCTTTTAGTCAGGCCCGAAGAAGACAAGAGTGCGTTGAGCAAGAAAAGGGGAAGAAAGTGTCAGGAACTGGAACAGAGAGGGAAGATGAGAATTGAAAAAGGGTTCACGGAATAACGTGATGTGAGGTATTTCTAAAATATAAACATTTCAGAAAAGTTAGAACAAGTTTACGGATTAACCCCACCTTCTCCCATAGATTTGCTCAAGAAAAGTCCAGCTCAGGCGAAGAATTGGCCAGTCCCCTGCGCGGAGGGGGGGGGGGTGGTTGATGAGGGGCAACGCCCTACGACGGCCTAGATGGATACCTAATTCATTAACACAGGTACGTACTAGTGGGCTATGTATGTCTTACTCCCTTTAAGAGAGGTATTTACTACCGCCAATCGCCCAACCCACCTCTGGCAGGGTTCTAATCAGCTAATGTAGCACGTACATCCGTACCTAATGCAGGGTACCTAAGATAGAAATACCCCCAATTACAGGGCTATGATTAGCGACCTACTATACCTTATCTTCAGCAAGCTTAGCTAAGACAAGGGTACGACGGAAATACCCTACATACGCCTAAGAGGTACACGATATATATTAGACGTTTCCGGTGGAATTGTAAGTATCAACTTAACCTTCTCAAACTCAACCCGAGTTTTCGTGGTGCACATAGGTAATAAGAGACATTTCACATAATTGTCTCATCTACTGTCTCATCCAAGCCAGGACTCTTCTTTGCCCACATGCTAGACTGAGTGGATCACAGCTGACCTTGCCGCGTACATGCCACTCTCGGCATGCGATTATCACGGATATTCTGCAACCATCATCGGTCTACACCGTACGATAGCAGAACGGCGGCTAGCTACTAGTACCAGCCACTAATAATAACGCCGTGCCTAAGAAAAAATAGGTAAGCATCAAAAGCAACAAAAGAAAAAGAAAAAAAAAAAAAAAAAAGGAAAGAAAAAAAGAAATAAGTACAGTGTACGAATATGAACGATTTTTTGTTTTCTAATAGACCTACGGTATTGAATTAATACTATACTAATCCGTAACGCGAAGAGATGTGAAACGCTTATTTCTGTTGGGCTGCTCCATTTCTCAACAACTGTCTCAATACTCCAATACCTCAATAACCAGAAATAGATAACGTTACGCGCAAAAACATGTTAATCCCTCACCGCAGGCCAAGGCTTAGGCCCAGTCCCATCACTACATCATAATCATATTCACCAATGGCGCTATCATATTTATGTATCAACTTCTATACCTTCTCATTGCAGCCAATAACCCAGCTTTTGCCCAGAAAGATCAACCTAATACTTACCAGGAACCTCGCATCTGGTCTCATATATACGCATCAATATAACGCCCATTCAGTTCCATTCCTCTTTTAGCGCCTGAGCTTATAGCCGAACTGATGGTTGGGTCTGGTCTAAAATAAGGTGCAGATACCCTTATATGTCAAAATATGATAACACAAAGAAATCCAAATATCATTTGGTTGCCACGATTCGGGAACAACAAGGTTGCTAGCATGATGCCTGTCGTCAACAACAGCACCCAAAACGACCATTCAGGTACTGATTCAGCTATCCCCCGACGATATCAAAGACAATATGCATTAGGTAGCATCGTGTATATTACGTACAGTAGCTGCCACAACTACAAAGGTAGGAAGAGGGTTGAGATACAATATATACCATCAAAGCCTTACTTATTCGTCAACCATGATAATCACTTCATTGTTCCACGATGAATCCTAACTAAGAAGTCCTGCACTACATCAGAGAAAATAGCGAGCTGCTGCAATACCATTGGGTAGTCTCCACGGGGCCGTGTTCAGACAGTTCATCTCCTATATATAAGGAATAGGATTTGAATTAGAGATAGAATTGATTGGGGTATATTGAATGTTGGAATAAGAGATCAGCGTTGATAGATTTTGATATCTATCAAGAAGCCCAATGTTGATAACCCAAGCACGATTTAAATATATGTAGGGCAAGTGAACATGAACGTAATGGTGAATAGAAACCGAAGCATCTATATATCTGCGGAAAGACACATTGGCCAATTTAAAACTATGTACTCTGTTAAACACATAAGGCAAGGTATATGGTAAAACAAACGCCAAGTAGCTAGTACCTTGCGTTCTGAATTGGAGATATCGATCTGAAGTTTCATGTATTCACTGAAAAATAACTGACCTAAAGGGATATTAACTAAGACCTTGGGAGAGCCTAGAAGTGCGTACGTCTTACATCAGGGAGAGCTTGAGAAAATTATTTCTATGAGTTCTGGAATGTTGCATTGTGAGTTCACTCCTTTTTAACAGCCCACACAACCTCGCCTAGAGGCATGGTCTCCGTCTCGACGTGACAAACAGCACTGGAAATCATAATAAACGTAAACCATAGATTACGATGAAGCAAAGACGAATTCCATATAACCATCTCCAAGTTCGGTATTTTCAAGAACCAGAAGCTTCTCTGCAAATTTAAGAGTTTGCCAAGGCTACGCAATAGTTTATCGAGGTCGTCCTTTCCGTACAAAATAAGGGGCTACTACCAGATCTAGCCCCCTACTTCACATGACTGGGGAGGTATATAATTGTTTTGATGCACCCAAGACAACATTTTTTGGCGTACCCGTTTGGTATTAGGAATAACCGACATTGAGACTATATCATAAAACCAGAGCCCCAAATATTATCTAACATCCTCAACCACATTCTCACCATTTCTACCCCATGAGCAAATTAGATTCAAATAAGGGAAGGTTACACTTTTCAACTGAACAACTTTAAGAAGGGCCGTGCCAACTGGGTGTCTACTAACCCTCTATAAGCTTCCTTGGCTATAATAGCCACGCCCACAGCCAGAAGATCATATACCACGTGGTACTCTAGCTCTGTTTCCTATATCTATAGGAAGTGCTCTAGATGCCCATTGAGTATCGACAAGCGGAAACCTTTGAATACAACATATTTATTATTCTCATTCAATGTTGACCACCTGTGTAACAGAACTTGGTGGTTACCCCAATATTACCGTTGGCGCACTGCAGGAGTTATTGTACCTAGGTATCGTTAAGAGCAAGAGACAAGGCTTAGGCCAACATGGATGCCTAGGTAGGTTTACTCGGAAAACGTTTCTCTAAAGGGGCTTGTGGTGAGGGAAAAGCCGGAAGCCTAGACAACATTAGCTCATGTCATTTATTTATTGAATGCTGTGTGACCTGGCAATGCTACCTACGTGTTGTTGGTGTAAGGGGTTTTCCTAGCGCAGCCTACTTCAGCATACTAAGTCCCTAAGGTATAGAATTGATAAGACGCCATACAACTAAACAAGTTGCTACGTGTGAGGGCTTTCCATTGAAAACACTGCATTCCCTATAAAATAGCTCAAGTGCCTGTTAAGTAACACGAGGAGAGTAATAATACAAGCTCCAAATGGTCCGTAATTTCTGCATAGCTAATACTAATGGGTAAAGTACTTGCTCTTACTTAACTCGGATAGGTGGGTTGGTTTGAATAGAGGTTTCCCATATATGCTAGTTAGGTAGTCTATAAGAGCGTGTCCCATATCATCCTAATATGGTTGTATGGTCACTATATTCAAAAGTACCTATAAATGCAAGTTCTGCCTTAGTCCTACCTGGTTAGTAATGATGTATATTAATACTTAATTAAGGAATCGGGTAGTAATTAAGGGGAATTTCCTTTTCTTCCCATCTTGGTCTTTTTTTTTTGCCTCACTCTTCCTTTAATTACACCCGGCTTGGCTGATTACCTGAGTCTCCAAATTTACGTCCCCAGTCTCTAACTTTCTTATCCATGTCCCCCCTGACAAACACCATAACGACGGCCAACAAACAAGCCAGTAACCAATCCCATAAGCCTTTGAAAAACCCACCCCTGGTGCTGCCCCCTAGCATACTACGCTTCACCAACGCTGTCAGGAAATCTGTCGTGATAAGTTCGTGGCCGCTTTCCAAAGCCTGAATGCTCTTGCGCGCAATGACCTCCGGCGTTTGCGGTTTATCCCCTGCCTCAAGCATCTTGGTGATGTCGGGCTTGATCCGATTCTCGGCGTCGAACGATTCCCCTGTAATCCCAGCCGGAAATATCGTGTGTAGCCGGACGGGAGGCTCTTGGGGGTGCGCTGCTGCATATAGGTTCATCTCTTGGGACAGCGAGTCGCAAAGAGACCGCAGCGCTGCTTTAGATGGGCTGTAAGGGGAATAACCTGTGAATGAATAAAGTGCCAGGAAGGAAGCGGTAAAAATGATGTGGCGCGCGGGTGGTGGTGATGGTGTGCTGGACTGGGCGGTTGTCGCGGAGTCGGTAGTAGCGTCTGCAGCAATGCTTGCAGTCTCTTTTCGTGAGGGTTTCTTCAACCAAAGTGTCAACACCGCGTGTGTTATATACAAACTGGTGAAGTAATTGCTATTCATCAGGTTCTGAAATTCGGACACGGGTGTGTCGACGAATAAAGTCGGATGAGTGCTTCCGGCGCAACACCACACGATGTCCGGTGAGCTCCCCAAGTTCCATGAAACCACTTCATCGATGACGCGTGTAGCCTCCGACGGCAGTGTTAGGTCAGCACGTATTGCAATGAAGCGCTGATCTTGAGGGTTTTGCGCTCCTTGCTAATAGTCGTGTTGGCCAGAGACAATCATCTTAGCGGCTAGTGAACTTACTCGCATATGCTCGACAGCTTGAAGCAATCTCTCATAATCGCGTGCTATCACGACGATGTTCGCACCCTTCTCGGCAAGCTGCCGTCCCACAGCTAGGCCCATACCCCGCGAACCGCCGGTAATGACCACCGTCTAGTAACAGTGTTAGTGTTGCATAGCTCAGTATATTGAACTGATGACAGCAGGAATGGATCAGTACATACTCGGCCCTCAACCGGAAATTGGGTTTTTGGTGGCATAATTTCCATTCATGGAGATCTCTTGGAGATCTCTTGGGTGCAAATGCTTGAATTGTGGGGATAGGCACAGTTGAGAATGTGTTCAATCTGCGCTAGGTAGAGGATGATGTTCCAATGCCGCCTAAAATATCTTCGTTTCCTCAAGATGCGGAGAGTGGTGTTGTTCACCAAGCTACCAATCTTGAGTTGTGGATCAGAGCGAGAAAAGAGGAAAATAGAATGAAGTGAAATGAAGGTAATCAGGGGCACGGCCGGTATTAGTACTGCTAAGTACAATCGCCTCCTTGCATCTACAAAGTGCTGCGTATTAATTAGGAATATGGGTAGTTATTAAAAATGTTTCCGAACCAATAAGACGGCTTATATTAGGGACAAAGCTATATGGAACAGTACCTGCCTGTTTCTTTTTTTTTTTTTTTTTTTTTTTTTTTTTTTTTTTTCCTTTTTTTGCTTAAAGAACAATTTGGTTAAACGAGGAGTGCGCACTCATTTGGAGGTAGTTATATCAGAAGAATCATTCTATACAACTCCTCACTTAATACGCAACCCATTGTAGCCAGGATCAATACCACCTCACACAATAGTCCTTCAGGCTTCGGACGCAACATGGCCTTCGTTTCCATTAAGCAGGCAGGCAGGCTGTCAAAGCCATAGTAGCACAAAAAGGCACAATGCAACCACACACGTCAATTGTCAACTGATCTATTTGTCCAGCTCCTCACTTCACCGTGTATGCTGATGCATGTAGGCCCATAGGTTGTATCTGCCATCCATCCAGACACAGCTTCAACTATAATTAGTTGGGTAGGTTGTGGGACAGCATCGATGGTAAGGTTCAGTATGGGTATATCAATCCGCTTAGGAATACCGAGGACTGTGATATTTCCAAGCCCCTGTCTTGTCCCATACATAATTATTAATGGCACTTAATGTCAAAGCTGGGTCCTCTTTCATAACCTGACTGTGTGCTCGAATCTACAACATGGATAAGGATACAAATACAAACCTAGGGGTTGGAGCTGTTATGGCTTTCTTATCTATTGTCTTTGTTGGGATGCGTTTCTACGTGCGGCATCTCAAGAAAGCTGGCTTCAAGTGGGATGACTGGCTGATACTAACCTGTCTGTTGACTATGATCGCGACAGACATACTGGCAATATGTGGTTTGTACTCCAACCACTCCATATATTACCGCCGAGGAAAGCCTGCTTTCAGTAACACTTAATGTTTCTTTTTTAGCCCTGGTGGGAAACCCGAGCAGTCCTGAAGCGGCCACATTAGAAAACGACACGTTCGAGTACACACCAGCGGACGTCAAATATACGAAACTTAGCTACATCGCTACTGTCCTATATTTTACCATTGCGTCCACGATGAAAATGTGTATCCTACTTATGTATAACCGACTATTCTCCGTCAGCAGGTCTTTTAGGCACCAGGTCGTTGCACTGTTCGGACTGGTTATCAGTTTTTGGGTTGGGTGTACGATAGCCAACTTGTTGAATTGTATTCCCACCAAGTATACATGGGTCAACAGCCTAGCCGACCCAGAGTACTGCATAAACTACAATATCTACTGGTTTGCGAGCGGCATATGTGAGGCTTTCATAGACGTTCTGATTATCATACTACCTATCCGAATGGTCATCGGGTTACAATTCAACTGGCATCAGAAGGTCGCTGTAGTGTCGGTATTTTTGCTCGGTACATTGTAAGTGGCATTTCTTAATTTGGGTCAACCGATTGTTCTTGTACCAACGAGCGAATAATGAAACACAAATAACAAGTGTCATCGTATCTGGCCTACTCAAAGCAATACTGGGATATGTGCCCGGAAGCCGTGAGCCTTCTTTCATTAGAACTCAACTTTGGACGACAGTGCATCGCGGTACTGGGATTATATGTGCGTGCCTTCCAGTTTGTTGGCCTTTAATATCACATTTTGGAAAGTGTGTACCTGAGAAATTGTCACGGATAACATGGTTTCGAAAGCTGCGGGATAGTTTGAACATTGCGTCAATGGAGAAAGAGGAAATTGTATTAGGAAATGGGATGAATTTCCATTGTGAGCAAAATTAATACGTCAACAAAAAAAATGAAAAAAGTAAAATAATGAAATTTATTATTTCAATGAGTTCAAACCACATTTTGGGTTCGTTTTTTTGTTTTTTTAATATTTTTTTAATATAAAATTTTTTAATTAATTATATATATATTTTTTTTAAAAAATATTAAATATAAATATAATTTAAAAATTAAATATATAAAATTAAATAAATTATTAATAAATATATATATAATAAAATTAAATAAAATAATAATAAAAATAAATAATAATAAAATAATAAAATTAAAATTAATTTATTATTAATATTTAAAAAAAATTATTTATTTAAATATAAATGTAAAAATATATTTATATATAATAAAAATATATAAATATTTTTTTATAATATATATTAAATTAAATATTAAATTAAATATATATATTTTATTATTTAATTATTATTTATTTTATTTTATTTTTATAATTATAAATTAATTTAATTATTTTTTATTAATATTTTTATAATTTTATTTAATAATATTTTTATTATTATATTAATTAAATTATAAATATTATAAATTTAATAAATATTATTAATTATTTTATATTAATATTTTTTATTTATATTAAATAATAATATAAAAAAATAAATTAATACATAAAATAAAAAATATTTTAAATAATAAAAATTATTTTAAAATATTATTAATTATATAATAAATAATATATTTAATATTAAAATTTTAAATTATTTTATAAATTTTAATAATAAATATATTATATATTATATATTTATATTTAATAAATAATTAATAAATAATATTATTTTAAATTTAAATTTTATTATTTTAATTAATAAATTTTTTAATTTTTAAAATAATAATATAATTAATTTATAAATTTAAATTTTTATTATTTATAAATAAATTATTTATAAATATATAAAAATATAATTTATAAAAATATAAATTAATATAATTAAATTTATATATTTAATTATTTATTTATTATTTAATTTAAATATTAAAAATTTTAATTTTTTTAAATTTTAATTTTAAATATTATATTATTATTAAATAATTAAATATAATTTTAAATTAATAAATTAATATAATATATATTTTTTAAATTTATTATTTTATAAATTTTTTAATTATATTAAAAATTTTAATATTTAATAATTTAAATTTTTTAATTTATTTTTTTTATATAATAATGATTTTATAATTTTTTTTATAAATTATAATATATAAATTATTAAAATTTTTAATTTTTTTATTTAATATTTTTTAAAAATATATTTTAATTTTAATTTTAATTTTAATTAATATTTTATTTTTAATAATAATAAATTTAATAATATTAATATTAAAAATATTATTTATTTATAAATTAATAATTTTAAATAATTTTAATTTTATTATTAATAAATATAAATTAAATATAAATAATTTTATATATAATTTTTATTAATAATATTATAATAATATAATATAAAAATTAAAATTAATATAAATTATTAATTTATTTTTTATATAATAAATATATATATTATAATAAATTTTTTATTAAAATTTTTATAATTTTAAATTATTAATTATAATTTTTTATATAATAAAAAAATATTTTTAATTTTAATTTTATAAATTATTTAAAATTTAAATATTATTATATTTTAAATTATAAAATGTTTTTTTTAAATAATATATTAAATTTTTTTATATTTAATATTTTATATAATTTTTTAAATATAAATATTTTTTTTAAAAATAATTTTATATTTATTTAAATTAAATATGGGTTTTAATAATTTAATTTTAAATAATTTAATAGGTATAAAAATTTTTTTTAATTAAATATATAATTTAATATATAAATTTTAAAATATAAATATATGATTTAATATATTAAAAATTATAATTATATTTTTATTAATAATAATAATAATTTTATAAAAGTTTTTTTTTTTTTTTTTTTTGGAATATTAATATTTTATTATTTATAAATAAAAATTTAAAAAATATTTATAAAATTTTAAATTTATTTTTTATATTGAATATGTTTCTAATTAAATATTATATTTTAATTTTTATAATTTTTATTATTATATTTTAAATTATTTATATTTATTATATTTATATAAAAATAAATAATAAATTTATAATAATTGTAAAATAAATATTAAAAATTAAAAAAATAAATATAAAATTATTTAAAATTATTATATTATTTATTATTTTAATTATTATTTATAAATATAATATTTTAATTTTTAAATTTTATAATTTATTAATTATAATTTTATATATTTTTTTAAAAAAATTATAATATTTTTTAATTTTTTTAATAAATTAATATATTTTTATTAATATTTAATAATAAATAATATTAATAATATAAATTTTATTTTTAAATTTAATATTATTAAAATTAATATTAATAATATAAATAATAATATTTAAAAATTTTAAATAAATATTAATTTAATATTATTTAAATATTTTTTATATTTTTTTAATAAAAATAAATTTTATAAAATATATAATTTAAAATTTTATTATTATATTAATAATATAATATAAAATATTTTTTTAAATATATAATATTAATTATAATTTTATAATTAAAATTTATATTTAAATTTTTTAAATTAAATTTAAATTTTTATAATATTTTATTTTTAATTTAATAATAATAATAAAATTTATTAATTTTTTTATATTATTTATATTAATATTATATTTAATTTTATTTAATATATTATAAAATTTATTAATTAATAAATAATTAAATTAAATATATAAATATTATAATTTTATTTTTATAAAAAAAATAATATTTTTAAAATAAAATTATAAATATTTTTATTTTTAAATAATATTAATTATTATTTTAATTTTATAAATTAATTAATTAATAATATTATTAAAATATATTTTTAATTAATTTATATTATTAAATAATAATAAAAATAATATATTAATTTTTATAATATAAAAGTTAATTTAATTAAATAAAATATTTATTATAATTATTTTTAAAAATTTAATAAATAATTTATTATTAAATTTAATATTAATTTTTTTATTTAAATTTTATTTATTTTTAATTATTTATTAAAATATTTTTTAATAAAAATAAAATATTATTTTTTTTTAATTTTAAATATTTTAATTATTTTTATATTAAATATGATTTTTTAAAAAATATTTTTTAAATATTAATTTAAAATAAAAATTATGTTAAATTTTCTATAATTAAAAAACATAAAAAATATGATATAATAATAAAATGTTTGATTAAATAAATATATTATAATTATATATTATTTAATATTTATTTTTTTTATATTATATATAAAATTATTATTATTTTTTTTTTAATTTTAAATTTTTTTATTTTATTTTTTTATATTTTATTAAAAATGTAATAAATTTATTTTTATTTTATTTTTTATTAATTTTCTATTATTTTTTAATTTCTTTTCATTTTTTTTAAATGTTTAATAAATTAATATTTTTTTTATATATTTAATAATAGTATTTTTAATTTTTTATTATTATTTTTAATTGGTATTTTTTATTTTTATTAATGTAATAATATTTTTATTTAATATAATATTATTTATTATTGTTATTATTATTATTAATGATTATAAATTATTAAATTTATTTAAAATTTTCATATATATTAATAAATATTTGTAATTTATTTATTAATTCTTTATATTTATATTAAAAAAATAATATATATTAAAATTATAAAATAAATTAATAAAATTATTAAATTATTATAATAAATTATTATTTATTTTTAAATTTTTTTTTAAAAATTTTTTAATATAATAATAATTTATTTAATATAATTTTTAATATTTTAAAATTAAATTTATTTTTATTTTTTTTTATTAATTTTAATATTTATAAATATAATATTTATTTAATTATTATAATATTATATTATATTTTATTTAATATTAAAATATTATTTTATAATTAAATATATATTTATAAAATATTAATATTAAAAAATATTATATAAAAAATAAATAATTAATTTTTTTATTAAAATAATTAAAAATATTATATATTTTATTAATATAATTATTTTTATTATTTTAAATTTTTTTAAAATATTTAATTATTATTAAAAAATATATTTTATTAAAATTTTATATTAAAAAAATATTATAATAAATATTATTTTAAAAATTATTTATAAATATAAATATTTATATTTATAAATTATTTAAAAAAAAATGAAATTTTAATAAATTAATTTTTTTTTTAATTTTATTATTTTATAATATTATTAATATCATATATAAATTATTTAATAATAATTTAAAAAATTTAAATATATTTTTTAAAATTAATAAATAATAAAAATTTTACTTTAATTAATTATTAATATACATATAATTATAAATTATATAATATTTTTATTAACCCATTTAAAATAAAACATTAAAATAAACATTAACTATTACAAATTAAAAAAATATAAATATTATTTATAAAATAAAAAAAAATAATATAATTAATAATTATTAATAAATTTAATTATTTTATTATAATAAAAAAAAATTAAAATTTATTATAATTCGAACATTTATTAAAAAAATAATTATATAATAAATATTAAAAAAAAAATAATAAAATATAAAATATTAATAATTGATTATTAAAAAAAAATTATTATAAAATTATTTAAAATATAAAATATATTAATAATTAAAAAATTAAAAATTAATGTTATAAAAAAAAATAAAATTTATAACATTTACATGAATATAAAACCATAAACTAATATTTAAAATAAAAAAATTATTAATTATTATATTTAAAATTTAAATTTTAATTATATTAATTTAAATATTTTTAAATAAATTATTTTTTTATTTATTTAATATATTAATATTTTTTAAACAAATATATTTAACCATTTAAATTTAATATATTTTAATTTATTAATATTTTATATTAATAAATTATTTATTATTAATAAATTATCTAATATTTTAAAAAAATAAATATTTTTTTTTATATATATATATTTTTTTATATTAAAATAAATTTTAACTTTAATTATATTTTTTAAAATATTAATTTAAAATTATTAATTATAAAATTTTTAAATCATTTTTAATAAAATAATAAAATTTCATTTAATATATAAATATAAAATATATTTAAATTAATAATTTTAAAATTTATTAATATTAATAATATTTAAATTATTTTTTATTTTATTATAATTGTTTATAAATTAATTATTTTTTATTTTATAACCATATAATTAAAATATTTAATAAAATGTACAATCCATTTAACATAAAATTTAATTAATTTTTTTAATTTATTTAAATTTTTTAATTTAATTAAATTTTTATTAATAATATAAATTTGGATTTATATTAAATTTGTTTTTTATATTTTTTATAATATAATATTATATATTTATATAAAAAAAAATAAAAATATATTAAATAAAATATTTAAATTATAATATAAAAATATAAATTTAAATAAATTAAATAATAATATAAAATAATAATCCATTAAAAACAAAAAAATATATAATTAATATTATATACGTTATTATAATAAAATTTTTAAAATTATTATAATAATAATTTTTTTAATTTTATTAATTTATATTATTAAATATTTAATAATATTAATTAATATTAATAAATATATATATAATAAAATTAAATAAAATAATAATAAAAATAAATAATAATAAAATAATAAAATTAAAATTAATTTATTATTAATATTTAAAAAAAAATTATTTATTTAAATATAAATACGAAAATACGTTTATATATAATAAAAATACATAAATATTTTTTTTATAATATATACCAAATTAAATATTAAATTAAATACGTATATTTTATCATTTAACCATTATAAATTAATTAAATAAAATATAAATTTTATTATTAATATATTTTTAAATTAAAATTATAATAAAACAATTACGTATAACCGTTAAATTTATGACGATTATTTTATCAATTAAATTTTTTATCAATTATTTACGTAATATTTATCAATTATTTTATTAATTATTTTATTAATTTTTTATAATAATTTTTATTTTAAATAATATAAATTTCATAATTTCGTTATGAATTATTAAACATTTATTAATGTATTTAATATATAAAATACGTTTTATTTATATATTTTAATAAATTCAAAAATTAATAATTGAATTTTAATATATTTAATTTATTAATTTTTAAAAAAATTTTATTATTGGCACATTTTTAAATTGTTATTAAA
The DNA here is from genome assembly GCA_037126485.1 of Daldinia eschscholtzii. Lineage (NCBI taxonomy): Eukaryota > Fungi > Ascomycota > Sordariomycetes > Xylariales > Hypoxylaceae > Daldinia > Daldinia eschscholtzii. The sequence continues at coordinate 2,389,758 of JBANMG010000007.1, forward strand.
CGTTTATTAACACATTTAATATATAGGGTATATTTTATTTATTTTGAATTAAATATAATAAGTTTTTTTAAATTTCATATATTTTAATAATTTAAATTAAAAGAATTATATTGTTATATTTGTTTTAATTAAATTTTTCGAATAATGTAAATTTTATTTTAATGTAAATTTTATTTTAAAAATTATTTAAAAATATATTTAATTAATTAATATAACGAAAAAATTTACGATTATAAAAACGTTTTCAATTTTAAAATAAATTATATAATTTTTTTAAAATTATTATATTTAATACATTTATATATTTATAATATTTGGAATAAAATTTATATTAAATAAATAAAAATATTATTAAAAAATTTTAATTAAAATAAAAACGGCGATATAATTTTTTTAATTTGTTTTATAGAAATATGTAAATTGTAATAATTTTTGAAAAAAATGTAATAATGGTGCTTTTTAAGGGGGGGGGTACGTAACTCATTTTAAAATTAAAAACGTTTTTGCGATCGTATATTTTTTTATTTTATTAATTAATTCAATATATTTTTAAATAATTTTTAAAATAAAATTTATATTTATATGGAATTTATATTATTTAAAAAATTTAATTAAAACAAATACGACAATGTAATTTTTTTAATTTAAATCGTTAAAATACGTGAAATTTAAAAAAATTTATTATATTTAATTCAAAATGGGTAAAATGTACTTTATGTATTAAATATGCTAATAAACACCCGATAGCAATTTGAAAATGTGTTAATAATAAGATTTTATTTTATTATTATATAATAAAATAATAATTTATTATTATTTTTAATTTTTTTTAAATTTTATAAAATTTTATATTATTAAATAATAAATTTTAAAAAATTATATTTTTCGTTAAAAATATAATTATTTTTATGGTATAATTTTTTAATACGTAATTTTTTAAAATACGATTATAATTACCATTATTTTAATATAAAAAAAAATTATTACGTAATATTTTTTTTAAATATTAACAATTATTTTAATATATCATTTATTTATTATAATATTTTATTTAATAAATTCAATTAATTTAATTAATTTTATTTATTTTTTAATAAAAATGAAACTGAGAGCAAAAACTTGATTAATTGAAAACTACCAATCTAAATCTATCTCAAGCTATTTATCACACGGGCGGCTCTTTCAGCCTGAAAGCTGAAAGAGCCTTCTAGGGGAATCTATTGATTACAAAGGTTGATTGTCTCTTTTATCCACACCCTCTCTTAGTCAATAGATCTCAAAGTTTCAAAAGTCCTCCAATCCTAACAAATCGCAAGCCTTCTCGAAAACATTCTTGATCAATGGCTTTGTGAATACATCCGCTGGGTTCTCAGTCCCGGGTACATACTTTAGTCTGATGTGTCCTGCTTCAATCTCTTGTCTCGAGTAAAAATACTGGATCCGAACATGTCTGTTCTTTTTGTTGATGGCAGTGTCAGTTGCCCATTTCATTGCTCCATTGTTATCTTCCAGTATTGTGATGGGTCCTTCGGGCATCACTTTCAATTCCGTGAGGAAGCTTCGTATCCAAGCTGCATCACCTGCGCACTCGCTCAGACCGGTAAATTCTGCCTCCGATGTGTTCTTGCAGACCACCGTTTGTAGTCTTGATGACCACAACACCGGTCCTCCTGCCATAAAGAACACAATTCCGGTCGTCGATCGTCCGGTTTCCATATCGCCAGACAGGTTAGTGTCCACAGCTCCAAACAGACCAAGATCATTGTATCGTCTGTGTGGATGTGATTCGTCAAGTTTTCGATATCTGATGCCTTTTCTCGCGGTTCCTCTAAGGTACCTGGCAACCCGTTTGATTCCTACAAGGTGGTCAGGTGAGGGGTTTGCCATGAATCTTGCCCAAGTTGATGTAGCAAAACTCAAATCGGGTCGAGTGATCCAAGCCGGGAAGTTGAATCTTCCGACCAGAGATGCATATTCATGTATGTCCTGTTTGCTGGCTTGGTCCTCGTTCTTGACCGTCTGACTTAGTATCGCTGGGTCAAATGGCGTAGAAACTGACTTGCAGTCCTGTAAGTCCGATTCCCTCAATGCCTTTTCAATGTACAGTTCCTGATCAATACGTACATCTCCCGTAGGACTGGATCTGACAATGCGTACTCCCAGGAATTGATCAGCGTCTCCAAGGTCCGTGATCGGCACGTCTACCTTCAAGTTGCGACCGACTTCTTCCAACTTGGCTCTGTCTGGGCCAAAAAGAATGAAATCGTCCACATACGATACGATGATAATGTCAAGTGACTCATTGACAAACACTGCATCGTCAGATACCAAAGGCCGAAAGCCTTGTTTCTTCATCAGCTTTCGTGCCTTCTTCTGCCACAAGTTACCAGCCTGTTTCAGTCCGTACAAGGGATTCATCAACTCGATGATCTTTTTCGCTGAGTACTTGTGCCGTCTCGCCTCTTCGGGGTGCTTAGCAAAGTACTCCGACAGGAAGCGAAACTGTCGCATGAACAGTCTTTCTTCAAGATCTCCATTGAGATATGCGGCGATGAAGTCAATCTGTATCATGTACCACTTTCTCAACGCGGCTAGTGCCATCAGGATTCGCCAAGAGGCTGCTCTAGCTGTAGTGGCCTTGGTCTCATTGTAGTCAATTCCTTTTCGCTGGGTGAATCCTCTCGCGCAAATTCGCGCCTTGAACTTCTGTAGTTCTCCAGTGGATAGAAACTTCTTCTTTAGTACCCACTTGGAGTCAATGAGGTTACCGAATGCTGCCTCACTGCGATCGGTGAATTTGAAAGTACCTCGTTGTAGATTCTCGCGGATCTCAATGAAGATGGCCTCCAGCCACTTGTTCCATTCCTCGCTTTCCATGGCTTCTTCCACTGTTGGGTCTGTGTCACGCAGGGTGGAGAATGCTTCATAGTGTTCCAACATCAGGGCAAGTTTGTATTGCCGATCCTCATCATCCTGATCAAAGTCCATGTACTCGCAAACATCATTCATCATATTCATTTGCTTCTTGATTTCGGATCTATCTTTTATGAGTTCTTCCGTGGTTGCTCTAATTCGGTCAAGCGTTTGCGCCGCTTCTGATTGATGCTTGGGGGTCGATCCACTGGCCATGTTGTTGGTGGTGATCAAGGTAGATGATAGGTGTTTCTCTAGGGTGTCGACTATTCCTCGTCGACGTGACTGTGATTAAAAAGGGTTCAATGCTAAACAGTCTGGGGTTTCTGGCAATCTTGTGTCTTACAAGACTCTAAGCCTGGGTTCTAAAATAGTATGGCTTCTCAAGAAAAACGGGGTGAAGCTACCATGAGAGCAAAAACTTGATTAATTGAAAACTACCAATCTAAATCTATCTCAAGCTATTTATCACACGGGCAGCTCTTTCAGCCTGAAAGCTGAAAGAGCCTTCTAAGGGAATCTATTAATTACAAAGGTTGATTGTCTCTTTTATCCATAGAAACTTATCTCAGTGTTCTTAGACCTCATCAATCAAACGGTGGCTGCGCCACTGCGCCACTGGACCGTTGGTCTGTGTGTTCGTACCTATGGGGTACGAAAATTATTTTTGATTGAATGAGGTTTGAGAACCTCGTGCAAAAAAGGGGGTCTCGCTTGTATATTCTTATTACTATATTGATGATGCATTAAATAGTCAATAACAATATTGAAAATAACTTTTATTTTATTACTTGGGGTTAGATAAATAGCTTTCAAACTTTTATATTTTTTTTTTAATTAAATACGACGTTGCGTTGTTATATTGTAAATTTTAATGTAAAAATTGTGGAAATTATACGTTTATATTTTTATTAAAAAGCTTTATATATTTAAATATATATTTTTATAACGATATTTAAAAATTATTAATATTTTATTATTATAAAATAAAATAATTATTTATTATTATTTTTAATTTTTTTTCAAATTTTATATAGTTTTACATTATTAAATAATAAGTTTTGAAAAATTGTGGTTTTTTGTTTAAAACGCGGTTATTGTAATAAAAATGTAATTGTAATTTTATTATGTAAAAAATTACCGCGTAATGTTTTTTTTAAATTTGTAATTACATTAATAATTATTTTAATACATCATTTATTTATTACGGTGGTTTATTTGATAAATTTATTTGATTTTAAATTATATTTTTAATTAAAAAAAAATTAATTTTATGTATTTGGTTTTTAGATTACATTTGTATTTGATGTTTTTATTTTTTTTAAAGTATGTAATTAATTAAAAAAAGTTTGTGGTAAAAGGGGTATAAAAAAAACGAAAAAAACGAATGTAAAATGTGGTTTAAACTCATTAAGATAAACAAAAACCAATTTTACATATTTAATTTTTAAATTATATTTACATTTAATATTTTTATTTTTTTTAAAATATTTAATTAATTAAAAATGTTTATAATAAATGAAATATAAAAATACGAACGTAAAATATGATTTGAATTTATTGAAATAAATTAATTTATATAAAATTTAAAATTAATTTTTTATTTAATTATTTTATAAAAATTAAATAAATTATTAAATATTTTAAAAAAAATCATAAAAAAATATTAAATATTAAAAATTTAATAAATTATATTTATATAAATATTATAATATTTTTAATTTATTTAAAATTATAAATATTAATTTATTTAATAATATAAAAATTAAATAATTAATAATTAAAATTATATTTTTTATAATAAAAAAAACCAATATAATAATTATTAAAATTATAAATAATAATTTATAAAAATATATTAAAAATAAAATTTATTAATTTAAACAAATATATAAATAATATAATTTATATATAAAATTTTTTTATAAAATTAACCATAATATTTAAAAAATTTATTACAATATTAAAAAATAATAATAAAATAATAAAATAAATGATTAATATTATTATTAATAAAAAAATAAACATATTCAAATTTAATATTTTTATTTAAAATTAAAAATTAAAATAAAATATATTAAATTAAATTATAAATTTAAAATTAAAAATATAATAAACATATTTATAAAGATATTAATTAAAAATATTTTTAAAAAAACTTATAATTTATTAAAATTAAAATATTTTTAAAATTTTAAAATTTATTAATTAAAAAAATATAAATAAAAAAAATAATCAATTTTTATAATTAATAAATTTTTTAAAAAGTTTTTTTAATTTTTAAATTAAAAAAACCATTAATATAATAAATAAATTTAAATAAATTTAAATTAATAATTTTTAATTAATTAAATTTCGGTTTTAATTTTAAAATTTTTTATATAATTAATTAATTAAGTATATTTTTTAATAATTTTTAAAATAAAATTTATATTTATATAAAATTTATTTAACATAAAAAATTAAAATTTTAAATTATTTAAAAAAAAATTATTATAAAAAATTAATAAAATAATTAATAAAATAATTCATAAATATTATATAAATAATTAATAAAATATTAATAATCATTTTTATTATATTTAAAATTTCAAGTTTTTTAAAATATTTATAATTAAATATATTTTTTATATATTAATTAATAAATAATTTATTTATAATAATTTATATTAATATAATTTTATATAATATTTATTTAATATAAATAATTTCTTTATTAAAATATATTTTATTATTAATTTAATTAAAATATTTTTTAATATATTTTATTTTTTATTTTTTATTATTTAATTAATAATTATTTTTTAAAAAAAATATATTATAAATAATAATTTATTATTTTTAAATATTTTTTATAATATATAATAATTAATTAATTAAATATTTTAATTTTAATATGAATTATTTTATTTTTTATTTTTCTTATTTAAATTTATATTTTTTTTTATAAATAGTTTTTTTTTAAATTAATATAAAATTTAATAATCATTTTTTAATTTAAAATATTAATAAATTTTTAAATTTATTAAATTATTTTTTTATTTAAATCTTTCATTATTAAAAATAATAATTTAAAATTTAAATATTAAATAATAATTATATATTAAATAAATTAAATATTTTATTATTTTCAATGTTATTTTGAATATTTTAATTTTGTATTTTTTATTAATATTTTATTAAATAATATTGTAACGAAAAAATTTTTATTTATATCATTTGTTTTAATATTTATATATAATTAAAATTAAAAATTGTTTAAAAAAACATTTTAAAAAAACTTTAAATAATATTTTAAAAATTTTATTTAATTAATTTAATTAATAAATTTAAATAATATAAATATAAATATAAATTATTAAAATTATTTTAAAAATTATTTTAAAAATTTTATTAATTATTTTATAAATATAATAAAAAATAATAAATATTATAAAAATCATTTTTTATGTATTTATAATTTTATTAAAAAAATTATATATTTATGGTATTTGTAATTTTTTTTAATAATTTTATTTATTTTTAATATATTTTTTTATATATAAATATTTTTTTTAATTATTTTATTTTTAAAAAAAATATAATTATTAATAAAAAATTTAATAATAATATTTTAAATGATTTAATAATTTTATATTTAATTTTATATACGAAAATATATAATTTAAACATAATTAATTTATTTTTACATTAATTATTTTAAATATTATAATTTAATTATTAATTTAAAAAGTTTAACTTTATTATTGAAAAATATATTTATATTTAATAATTTAAATATTTGTAAATTGGAAAATTTAAAAAATATTAATATTAAAAAAATATTTATAATAAATAAATTTGTGTAAAATGATGATATTTATAATAAAATTATTACATTAAATATATTATTTAATATATTTAAAATATTTTTTTATATAAAAATATATTATTAACATAAATTTAATAATAATGATTATGAGGTTTTATTTGAAAATTAAAATTTTTATAAAATTTATTAAATATTTATATTTTTTTTTATAAAATTTTATTGAATAAATTTAATTAAATTTAAATATTTTTTTTATTTATTTTATATTATATTTTAATAAATTAATTTATTTTATAAAATTGAAATAATATTTAATTAAATAATAAAATTATATGAATTTTATTATATATTAAATTCATAAATAATTTATTAAATATTATATTTTTTAATATATTATTTTTAATATGTTTATATATAAATAAATTAAAAAATATATTAAATTTTACGTATAAAAAAATTATTTAATTTTTATTATAAAAATATAATTGTAAAAAGTTTTTAATAATTTTAATAAATTTAAAATTTAAATATTTTTAATTAAATATTATAATATATTAATATATTAAAATAAATATAATTATTTTAATATTAATATTATAAAAAATATAAAATATATATATATTATTTAAATATATTATTTATTTTTATAATTTTATTATTAATTAACTTTTATTAATAAAATTTATATTAATATATGTTTAAATTTAAAATTTAAAAAATAATTAATGAATTATATTATATGGTAATATTATATAAATTATTTTAAAAAAATTTATATATTATTATTTAATATTTTTAAAAATAATTTTTTAATTTATATAATTTTATTAATTAATAATATTATTTTAAATAATTAAATTATAATTTTAATTATATTTATAATTTAAATTAATATAAATTATAATTTAATTTTAATATAAATAAAAAAAATTATATTTATTTTATTAAAATATAAAATTATTATATTATTATTATAAATTTTATATTTAAATTTATTAAATATAAAAAAAAAAAAATTTATTTAATTTTAATTATTTAATTATTTATGATAAAATTATAAAATTTATATTATTTAAAATAAAAATTAAATAAAAAATTAATAAAATAATTAATAAAATAATTAATAAATATTATATAAATAATTGATAAAAAATTTAATTAATAAAATAATTATTATAAATTTAGCGGTTATATGTGATTGTTTTATTATAATTTTATAAATTATTTAAAAATAATTAAATAATATTATTAATTATTATTAAAAATTTTATTATAATATAATTTATTATTTAAAAATATATAAAAAAAATTAAAAAAAAATTAAAAAAAAATTTATTTAAATTTAAATATTATTTTAATTTTTTTAAAAAATTATAAAATAAAATTATTTTAATAAAATTAAAAAAAAATAATAATAAATTTTTAAATTAATTAAAAAATGATTTTATTTTAAATTAATATTATTAATTTATATTATAATATTAATTAAAAAATATTATTATATTATTATATATTAATATTAAAATTATTATTATATATATTATAAAATATTATAATAAAAAAAAATATAAATTTTAATATATATAAATTTAATTATTAATATTTTATTTTATATTATAAATAAAAATATAATATTTTTATTTATATTAAAATTAATAAATAAATTAATTAAAAAAATTATTTTATTTAAAAAAATCATTATATATTATTTAATTTTTTTTAAATAAATAATAAAATTTATTAAAATATAAATTATTATTTATTTAATATTTATTTTATATTTATTAATATATAAAAAAATATAAATATTTATAATTATTAAATATATATAAAAAATATTTTAAATATTTATTAATTATAAAAAAATATTATATTTTAAATTTTTAAAATGGTAAAATTTTATGTTATGTAATATTAATAAATAAATATTATAATAATATTTTATAAAATTTTAAATAATTGTTATTAATATTTTTTCATTTTATTATTAAAATTTATTTGTATTTTTTAATATATAAAATATATTTTATTTATCTTAAATTAAATATAAATTTTTTTGAATTTTATGTATTTTAATAATTTAAATTAAAAAAATAATATTGGTGTTTTTGTTTTAATTAAATTTTTTAAATGATATAAGTTTTATTTTAATGTAAATTTTATTTTAAAAATTATTTGAAAATAATTTTAATTAATTGATGAAACGAAAATTTTTACGATTGTGAAAACGTTTTTAATTTTAAAAAAAATTATGTGGTTTTTTTAAAATTATTATATTTAATACATTTATATATTTATAACATTTCGAATAAAGTTTACATTAAATAAATAAAAATATTGTTGAAAAGTTTTAATTGAAACGAAAATAACGATATAATTTTTGTAATTTGTTTTATTAAAATATGTAAATTGTAATGATTTTTGAACGAAATATAATATTAGTGCTTTTAAAGGAAAGGGGCACGTGACCCGTTTTCGCGGTTGAAAACGTTATTACGGTTGTAAACTTTTTTGTTATATTAATTAATTGAATATATTTTCAAATAATTTTTAAAATAAAATTTGTATTTAAATGGGACTTATATTATTTGAAAAATTTAATTGAATTGAATACGAAAATATAATTTTTTTAATTTGAATTATTGAAATACGTGGGATTTAAAAAAATTAATTATAAATAAATTAATTTAAATGGGATGTATTTTATGTATTAAAAAATATAAATAAACGTTAATAATAAAATAAAAAAATATTAATAACAATTCTTAAATTTTATATTTTTTAAAATTTAAATTAATTTATGAATATTTTTAATATAAAAATTTTTATTATATAAAATTAATATTAAATTATTTTAATTATAATTATATAAATTTTTTTTATTAAAAATTTAAAATTTTTTATATATATAATAATATATTTATAATATTAATAAATTTATAAATATATAAATAATTATTATAATAATATTAAAAATTTAAATTTAAAATTTAAAAAAGTTTAATTTAAAATAAATAATATAATTATAAAAATTATTTTAAAAAATTAATAAAAATTAATATATATAATTTTAAAATTAAATTTTTTAATTAATGAAATATTAATTTAAATTATAATTAATAAATATATATTAATTATTATAAATATTTATTTTTTAATTTATTTAATTATTAAAAATGATTATAAAAATAAATTTAAAATATTTTAAATAAAAAATAATATGTAATTTACAATATAATAATAAATTATTATTAAAGAAATTAAAAAAACGATATTATATTATTTTTTTTTATTTAATTTAATAATAATAAAAAATTAAAAAGTTTTATTTTATTAATATTTTTTTTTTATATTTATAAACCGTTATTACATTTTATAAATCATTTATTATATAAATTTTATTTATTAATATAATTAATCCATGACGAAATCATGAACTTTATATTGTTCAAAATGGAAATTATTATAAAAAATTAATAAAATAATTGATAAAATAATTGATAAAATAATTGATAAATA